>CM029637.1:2577539-3251547 GCA_017311315.1 Dendrocalamus latiflorus | reverse complement strand
TATCATTATGTGAGATACTTATGATTTATACATTAGCTCATGTATTGATTGATAATCATGTTTTGTAGATCATGGATATGAGATATCAAATCAATAATATGGACACATGTTAGAAAACATGATGTTGGATTGACTACTATGAGACACTGCGGGAATTGTTATATTTTTAAGTGTCATCGTTGATTTCATATACAATGCATAGTATAATAGTTTACTTAGAGGTTGGCAAACACTACTTCGTGACTGGATAGTTATAAAGGTAGCTTTCGGGTTTACTATGAAACATGCAGAGAATTATTAGCGATCAAAATGGAATCTGTCCCTCTATATAATAGGAGAGATATATCTGGGATCCTTGGTGTGGTTGGATTAAGGGATTACATGGCTATGCTGAATGTGGTTGAGGAGTCAATCACAACTGAGTAATCAACTATAGATTTGAGTGAAGGATCGAGCTATCATATGATGGCACGTTTCTCACCTTGAGTTCAATCTGATATCATGAGGCAAAGGGATCGGTACATAAGCACTATATAGATTCGTCCGATATGATCTTTATGTACGTTTGGGAGTCGTTCTATCCTGCTAAGAAACGCTATCGATTTATGGATCGAAAAGGAGTTTTTGGCCTATGGCTAAATATACATGAACCTATATGGTCACACAGCTGTAACGATAAGAGTTCGGATGATAGTCTTTGAGTGGGATACGATCTCTACTCGTATCAGATAAGAATCCAATTAGAGATTATATAAAGAGAGGTGCGGGGCTGATCGAGATATCCCCGAAACACATCTGTCGAAACCCTAGCCGCTACCTCTCATAACCCTTGCCGTACGCGCTGATGCTAGCACACCGACGCACGGTGTTCCATCCTAGACGTGTAGACCTCGGTAGAGACGCTGCTGCAACTGTGGCGCTGATTGGGATGATCACGAGGAGGAGACGATTAACCAGAGGATGGTCGACTACTACCACTACACCGACACACTCTTTGTTGAATCAGCTGCTTTAACTATACTTCTGTTACACTGCGTGTCTAGTGATGACGGTCCATGATCTCTTACTTACATGATTTTCTGATTTGTATAATAGAAAATTTTAATCTATGCTACTGAAGTCTATCCATATCCAACAAACTGGACTCCTCTAAAGAACGTTCCAGATTAATATATCAAGCAGGCTTTACGTCTAGGGGTTGAAGATGCGACGAACTGTGCTTGGCTTCTTCCAACTCGCAATCTGTACTATCAACCTAATCATTGCCAATTTAACGATCAGACGAACACGGTTCAATTTTTATGATCTACGAACTTAATTGCGTGAAAAGACAACCATGTGTTGGTATTAGCTTCCGTACTTCGGTCCTTGTCCTTCCTAAAAACGAGAGCACAAATTTTGAGGTAGTATTGTTGGCACCTGAACAGTGAGTGGTTGCAAATTAGACATCAATATGCTTTGAAATTTATGCTTTTCACTTTTGAATAAAGCACCTTGCATATCAGACATCAATATAGGTATTTTGTTTTGTTTTCATTGTTCTAGTACACCACTTCGGTATTGGTCAATCTTACTCACTCCTTACAAGCCTTAAATTGATCTAATCTCCCTTGTTTCTCTCATAATTCTCTAATGGGAGCACAAGCACCCACTCTTTTTTTTGCAAGGGACCCGCTGCTATTTGTAGCAATACAAGAATACAAATTTGCTGAACAGAGATGTTCAAATGGACAATTGAAGGAAGTGGTACACACCTTCCCAGCCACCCTATAGTCAGCTGTACCTAACCATGTCTTGGATTCTTGGATGAATATTGCAAGATATGACCTGATGCTGCCTCATGTCATAGGAAATCCAGTCATAAGCACCCCTGTATTATTTAAGCATGCTCCTGCCTTTCTTTCTTGATGGATATATAGCTACAACTAATCATCACCATATTCACAAATATGAAATAAATGTCTAGATGACTCGGGCTCATATGTCAGTGAGACATAAATAGCCGTTAGAGCGTGATCGCCATATATCATGTGCTTATAGGTCACAATTGAAGGAACGCGCGTAGGCTACGATAGCAGAAAATAAAAAATTTCTACCGCGCACACCAGGACATCATGCTAAGGAGGGATCATAGATCGTTACCACTAGACGCGCAGCGCAGCGGAAGAAGAGTTGGAGAAGCCGATCCAACCACGCGCGTCGAGGTAGTAGTGGAAGTAGCCGATCGTCCCGAACAGATCGTCTCCTCCACGCGATCAAACACACCACGAGCAGATCCAATCTGTAGTTTGTTGATGCCGATCAACGACGCACCGAGCAGCGCCTCCACCGGTATCCACACGTCCGGGGCTGGAACGCCGATCGCGAGTGTACCAGCACTCGCGAGCGGCTAGGGTTTGGCTCGGGAGGTGGCGGCTAGGGTTTTGCTCGGGAGGAACAGAAGCGTACATCCCTCAGCTCCCCGCCTCCAAATATATAGACCTCCTCACTTGGGCCTCGTGGACCGAGGCCCAATAGGAGTCTATCCGGATCTCTATCCGAATTGAGCCCACATCGTTAGGTAGAATACGATTCTACGTCTAACTTGTTTTTGCAGAGAATGATGTGAATAGTATGGCCCTATATCTTATTGGAATGTATGAGATGTATGTGATGCATGTAACATTCGTTCATGGCCTGCGTGTCATGATTATTTCAGCTATTGTTAGCTGTCTATATTGTATTTAACGACCTGCGTGTCGACCTTAATGCTTGAATCTATCTTTGTAATCTTCAATTTCTAGCTATTATAGGTAGTAGCCTAGTTTTGAGGTTACAAGCTTTCAAGCATGGTGGCCTAAAGGAGTGATGTGGAGGATGGAGATCGTCTACACCTACATGGAGATGGAGATCACCATTTGTTTGGGCCATACTACTTCACAGTTAAATGTGTTTATCTGTGATATTATCTATCTTATTCTTATGCAATGTTTTTGTCATATGTTGCTTTGGTAGGATAGAATCCCTCATAAAATTAGGTGTTCATGCCCTTCCATATGTTGCACCAAAAGATAATGATCACCGCATGGTAGGTCTACCAAAGTAGAGTGCCGTCGGTTATCATCATTATTTGGGGTAGATGTCGGACATCTACATGCGGAAGCATTTGGTTTACTTAACAAGGTTATCAAAACAGTTTTGGACCTTGGGGCAGATTGGGGCCGGGGCATGTTGATGTCACCCAACAAGCAAGAGTCACATAGGGATGTGATTAGCAAGGTGTTGCTTACCCATGTCACTAGTTTTCTAGCCGTGATGCCAAAGCTCACTAGGAATTAGTGAAATGAGGATCTTGACCCACTATGTAACTTAGAGGGAGTTTTGTTGCAAAACACATAGTGGGAGTCTTTTGTTAAATGTTTAATAAAAGATGAACATAAACATAGTGCTAAACTTTGCATATTCTTTGTTGTAGATCATGTCAACTAATGCCGCATCCAGTTCTTTTAATTTGCGATCTATTCTTGAGAAAGAAAAACTCAATGGAACGAACTTTATGGATTGGTATCGCAACTTGAGAATTGTTCTCAAGCAAGAGCGCAAGGAGTATGTCCTTGAGTCTCATTATCCTGATGACTTGCCTGATAATGCTACTGCGGCTGCACGGAGAGCTTATGAGAAGCAAACGAATGATTACCTTGATGTGAGCTGTCTCATGCTTGCCACAATGTCCTCTGAGCTTCAGAAGCAATATGAGAACACAGATGCCTACAATATCATTGTGGGGTTGCGTGGTATGTTTGAGAACCAAGCAAGGGCTGAGAGGTTCAACACTTCAAAGTCCTTGTTTGCGTGCAGGCTTGCAGAAGGGAATCCCGTCAGCCCTCATGTGATTAAGATGATTGGCTACATTGAGAGTCTGGAAAAGCTTGGTTTTCCCCTTAGCCAAGAGTTGGCTACTGATGTGATTCTCCAGTCGCTCCCCCCGAGCTTTGAGCCATTCATACTGAACTATCACATGAACAACATGGATAAGACCTTGGCAGAGTTGCATGGGATGCTAAAAGCTGCCGAGGAAAGCATTAAGAAAAGCAGCAATCATGTGATGATGATGCAGAAAGGCAAGGGCAAGCCCAATGTCAAGAAAGGCGCGGTCAAAAGAAAGTTAGCTCCCGATGAGATCGCGAGCAGTTCTAAGGCCAAGCAAGTCAAGAAGGGCGCTGCTCCTAATGCAGATTGTTACTACTGTAAGCAATCAGGTCATTGGAAAAGGAACTGCCCAAAGTACTTGGAGGATCTTGAGAAGAAGGGAAGTACGACTTCCTCTCCAGGTATAAATGTTATAGAGATCAATCTTGCTACTTCATCCACTGATTCTTGGGTATTTGATACCGGATCGGTTGCTCACCTTTGCAAATCGTTGCAGGGGCTAAGAAGAAGTAGAAGTTTGAGGAGGAGCGAAGTGGATCTTCGCGTTGGCAATGGAGCAAAAGTTGCTGCGGTCGCTGTTGGCACCATGCCATTGTCTTTACCTTCAGGATTAGTTTTGGAATTGAATAATTGTTATTGTGTTCCATCTCTTTCCAAGAACATTATTTCTGCTTCATGTTTGCAAGCAGAAGGTTATGACTTTAGATCTGTGAACAATGGTTGTTCTCTTTATTTCAAAGATATGTTCTATTGTCATACTCCATTGGTGAATGGGTTATATGTTCTTACTCTTGAAGAGTCACCGGTCTATAACATTAATGCAAAGAGGCAACGTTCGAATGATTTGAATCCCACGTTTATTTGGCACTGTCGCTTAGGTCACATAAATGAGAAACGCATGGAGAAGCTCCATAGAGATGGTATTCTGCACTCATTTGATTTTGAATCATTTGAGACATGCGAATCTTGTTTACTTGGCAAGATGACAAAGGCACCTTTCACCGGTCAAGGTGAACGGGCAAGTGACTTATTGGCACTCGTACATTCTGATGTATGTGGACCAATGAGCTCAACAGCCAGAGGTGGTTTTCAGTACTTCATAACTTTTACTGATGATTTTAGTAGATATGGGTATATCTACCTGATGAAGCATAAGTCGAATCCTTTGAAAAGTTCAAAGAATTCCAAAATGAAGTGCAAAATCATTTAGGCAAGACAATCAAGTTTCTACGATCTGATCGTGGAGGCGAGTATTTGAGCCATGAGTTTGGCAATCATCTGAAGGATTGTGGAATTGTTCCACAATTGACTCCGCCAGGAACACCTCAATGGAATGGGGTATCTGAACGGAGAAATCGCACCTTATTAGATATGGTGCGCTCCATGATGAGCCAAAGTGATCTTCCGTTGTCTTTTTGGGGGTACGCTCTTGAAACAGCCGCTTTCACACTAAACAGGGTTCCATCAAAATCAGTAGAAAAGACACCATATGAGATGTGGACAGGACAACGTCCTAGCTTGTCTTTTCTTAAGATTTGGGGATGTGAGGCTTATGTAAAACGTTTACAATCTGATAAGCTCAGTCCTAAATCTGATAAATGCTTCTTTATCGGGTATCCTAAGGAAACAAAAGGATATTACTTCTATAATCAAGGAGAAGGCAAAGTGTTTGTCGCCCGGCATGGTGTCTTCTTAGAGAAAGAGTTTCTCTCAAGAAGGGATAGTGGGAGCATGGTGCAACTTGAAGAAATTCGGGAAACACCTGAAAACGTTTCAGCTCCTACAGAACCACAACAGGATGAACAAACTGTTGAAGAACCTGTTGTGGACACACCGGCACCACGTAGGTCAGAGAGGTCACGTCGTGCACCTGAGAGGTACATGTTCTTGACTACTCAACAACGGGACATATTGTTGTTAGACAACGATGAGCCTAAGACCTATGAAGAAGCGATGGTGGGACCAGACTCTGAGAAATGGCTTGAAGCCATGAGATCCGAAATTGAATCCATGCACAGTAATCAGTTTGGAACTTGGTTGATCCACCTGATGGTGTTAAAACCATTGAGTGCAAATGGATTTTCAAGAAAAAGATAGACATAGATGGAAATGTTCACATCTATAAAGCGCGATTGGTGGCCAAAGGTTTCAAACAAATTCAAGGTGTTGATTATGATGAAACTTTTTCGCCCGTCGCAATGCTAAAGTCTATTCGGATCATTCTAGCGATTGCTGCATATTTCGACTATGAAATATGGCAAATGGATGTCAAAACAGCTTTCCTTAATGGAAATCTGAGTGAGGATGTGTACATGACACAGCCCACGGGTTTTGTCGATCCGCAATCAGCTGGAAAGATATGCAAGCTGCAAAGATCCATTTATGGATTAAAGCAGGCATCTCGGAGTTGGAACATTCGTTTTGATGAAGTAATCAAAGGGTTTGGTTTCATCAAGAACGAAGAAGAGCCTTGTGTTTACAAAAAGGCTAGTGGGAGCGCACTCGTGTTTCTGGTCTTATATGTGGATGACATATTACTGATCGGAAATGACATTCCTATGCTCGAATCTGTTAAGTCTTCATTGAAAAATAGTTTCTCTATGAAAGACTTAGGAGAGGCGGCATATATTCTGGGCATCAAGATCTATAGGGATAGATCAAGAAGGCTAATTGGATTAAGCCAAGATACGTACATTGACAAGGTGTTGAAAAGGTTCAACATGCAGGATTCCAAGAAAGGCTTCCTACCTATGTCACATGGTATACATCTTAGCAAGAGTCAGTGTCCTAGTACACCTGATGAGCGGGATAAAATGAATGCGATTCCATATGCTTCGGCTATGGGATCCATTATGTATGCCATGCTTTGTACACGTCCAGATGTCTCGTATGCTTTAAGTGCTACAAGTAGATACCAGTCAGATCCAGGTGAAAGTCACTGGATTGCCGTAAAGAACATCTTGAAGTACTTGAGAAGAACTAAAGATGTGTTCCTCGTCTATGGGGGTGAGGAAGAGCTCGTTGTAAATGGTTACACCGATGCTAGCTTCCAAACTGACAAAGATGATTTTAGATCGCAATCTGGATTTGTGTTCTGCCTGAATGGCGGTGCGGTGAGCTGGAAGAGTTCCAAGCAGGAGACGGTTGCTGATTCTACAACAGAGGCCGAGTACATAGCAGCTTCTGAAGCTGCTAAAGAGGCTGTTTGGATCAAGAAATTTGTTTCTGAGCTTGGTGTGGTGGCTAGTGCCTCCAGCCCAATGGACCTCTACTGTGACAATAGTGGGGCCATTGCGCAAGCCAAGGAGCCTAGATCGCACCAGAAGTCCAAGCACATTCTACGGCGATTTCATCTCATCCGCGAGATTGTGGAGAGAGGCGATGTGAAGATATGCAAAGTACAAACGGATTTGAACATTGCAGATCCGTTGACAAAGCCGCTTCCCCAGCCAAAGCATGAGGCTCACACTAGGGCAATGGGTATTAGATACCTACATGGTTGACTCTAGTGCAAGTGGGAGACTGTTGGTGATATGCCCTAGAGGCAACATGGAGATGTTGAATATATCACATACTATGTTTATGATACATTGCTTTGTTCCTTGAAATAGACATTATCATTATTGATCAATGAGTATGTGACTTATTCATGAGACTCTTAATGCCAAAATGTTGCTATTTCTAAATGATCCCTGATCATATATCATATGAGGAACAAATATGATTCAAAGATCAGCATATGTATTGATTGATGATCATGTCTCATGGATCATGGTATGGAGATACCAAATCAATAATATGGACATGTGTTAGTGAACATATGTTGGATAGACCCGCCATGAGACACTGCAGAGATTCCATGTGTCATTAGTTGGTCTCAAGTAGTGTTTATGTAGAATCTTAGACTTGAGATCATCATGGTTCCCAACATGCGTAGTAGCCTATTTTGGGACTACTAACCACTACTCCGTAACTGGGTAGTCATAAAAGTAGTCTTCGGGTTTGCTATGAAACATGTAGTGGGATGTGAATGATCAAGATAGAATTTGCCCCTCCTTATGGGAGAGATATCTCTGGGCCCCTCGATGTAATGGATTATGAAAGTGCATGGCCATGCCAATGTGATTGAGGAGCAATTATATATCACTTCTTCCCCACAAGGCAATGTCAACTCATTTTTTTCGCTTTACTAGTTCAATGCCCTTACGATGCTATGGATAAAAAATTATATTACCTGAACATGTTATTCCATTGTAGCCAAGCTCGGCTTGCACCATGCCCTTGGCCAAGTAGGCGCCTGAGCAAACTTCACAACAACGGCTCTGCCGTTGTGCCAAGCAGAGCTCCACCCTTGCCTGCATCATGCCTTCATCGCACCAATTGCTCCACCGTGGCCATCGTCATGCCTCTGCCGCCATATAGATCTATGTCACACCGTTGGCCTTGTAGCCACACCCAACCTACTGGGCCTCACAGGCACTGGGAGAGTTGGTCTTACTCCTTAAGCTTCTTATAGGCAAGAGTGGCAAAATCAAAATAAATACAATACCGGTGTGAGTCAAGCCAAAACCACCTAAATAATAGCCACATCCACACCAAAATCAACATAGAACTAACGAGGCAACACTACTACATCAGAGACCCATGAGAAAAGGGCTCTTCTTTTTGCAATTCATCCAAAATAATCGCATCATCCTTGTGCAATGCTCTATAATCTTAACTTCATTTACTCATCATGTACAATTCTCTTTAGTCTTTACCATAGCTAATTTATCATTTATCTTGCTATATTGGCATTACACTATATCAGTGGATTATGACCTATCTAGGTGTGATTATAAAATTAGAAGATGCACCCACCTATCACAAATTTGAAGTTAAGCAAACATTACCCTCTCAATGATGTAATGATTGGTAGAAGCATTCATATCTTTCAGTTATATAGTTGAAATCCATGCAATGCTGCTAATTGCTAACATAAAAAACCCACTGCAAAGACATATCTATGCTAGAGCAACATGGCTATTCCATTGTAAATGGAATCAATTCAAGCCAACAATTTGAAGTCATTTGCATCTCAAAAAAAGGAAAGGCATAGGTTCAAATCAATGCCCAATTCAACAAAAAATTATTTGGACAAATTTACATATTGAAAAAAAAATCCATCAAAGCAATCAATTATCTAGTCTAATTTAACTCAGCTGCTTCCATTGATTTTCACCGGGTTGTGCCATTTAATCACCTCATCTAGAGCTCTCCATACAACAACATGTCTAGTAACACAAGACTTCAATAGGCATACAAAAATGAAGTGAGCATACCGTAGAGCCAATGAATAATTGGTTTGATTCTTAATACAATAAGATAAATAAAAAACTAATTCTTCTATAAGATTGAGATGAATCGAGAACTGATATTTTCACAAGATTAAGAAGAGCAAACAACTGGTATTTCTATACAATTAAGAACATTAACCACAATATTTCCTAAATTCTTTTCAATCTCTATCCTGGGACAGTGCTTATCCAAGTTATGCTCACTCATGACAGTGCTATCATTATTGGAAATAATCTTCATTTCGTAAACATTCACATTAAGTGCACCCAACAGTTGGCGTGCATTATCAATGTCAGAATAGGTCAAGCTGACAGCATGCAAATCATAGATAATCTTATTAAATCTTTCCCACAACTCATCTAAAAATTTACCAGGCTTTTGCTTGATCTTAGAGTATTATTTTTTGAATTGGTCTGTCTCACTTCCTTGATGTGGTTGTCGGTGTTTTAATATCGATCTTACATATGATTTGCTTGGATTCAGGAATTCTCTTAGAAGACTAAGCTATGGTCTTGTAGAACAGGGACATGGGAATCATTATCTGGGTTCAAGCCTTTTCCTAGGAGAATAATAACCCTACGTTCTGTGTGATTACTAATCAGGGGAAATGATTACAACAATGTAATGCGAAAAAGAGTCTAGACTATCTCTAATCTGGCCTCGCCTCCCAATCTCCTCTCCCCCTCTCTTCTCTGGCGCCTACCATTAAATACTTGATGAAACGATGACTGTTGTCCAGTACTAGAAGATGCCTCAATGCTTCAGAAGAGAATTGTCTGATGGAGGTTATTGTCAGAGAGACATGATGGCCATTCGTCGTGCATCAATTATTGTTGGAGAGAGAGAGATCATATGTGGTTATTGGATAAACGCACGTTCTAACTGCCGTGTCAGGTGCCCCCACGATGTAGTAAGGCATCGCTTGGCAAGTCGATTGGAGATATGGAAATTGTAGAATAGTCTACAATCATAAGGTGACCATATGACTGCTTACGACTACGTGGTTGTAGAAGAGCCTATGACTATAAAATGGTCATAGAAGGACTTACAACTTCATGGTTGTAGAAGAGGTTATGACCATGGAGAAGTCGAAGGAGAACTTATGAATACCTCGTGAATCTTACCTCTTATCAATAGGGGGTATACCGGGAGGATACAACGATGTAATAATTTAAGACTTATTCTATCCTCGTTATCTAGCCCCCCAAATTCAAGTGAAAGCAACTTACTTGAGAAAGAAAGAGTAGTCGTAGATGAAAAATGATTGAAAGCAAAGCCATTTTTTGATTCTTACTGACTAGAAAAAGGCTTGGTCAATAAGGTAATTTCATTTGAATTTTAAAGACAGACGGACTTGAAAACAACAGAAAACCCAATCATTTTTTCGCAGTTGTGTACACCGAATTGGTTTTCGAGATAACCTTTCAGTTCCCGAGGCGAGTAACTGACTCATATGGTTATAAAAACTTACGGCAAGGTAATTGTTGGTCTCCTTCCCCATCTACCCCAACTCACTTGAGCTCTTTACCGCCAGTGAAATCATCTTCTTCCTGCAATCTCGCCTAAATTCTAGTCAACTAGCCTAGGGAAATGGTAAAATCATCACCTACTTGGGCAGTGTTCACTACTACAGAAAACCGTATTACAGATGATTCAAAAACGTCATCACAGATGGTTTTTAAAACCGTCTGTGTTGTAAATATCACAGACGGTTTTTACTTACAAACCATCTTTGCTATTCTCTTCTACCCTAAATCTATTTCTGTTTATTGGCTAGCCTCAGGAAATGCTAGCCATGCCCTCTGAAACAAGCAGATCAACATGTACATGTATACATCCAATTCACATCTCAATTTATTTCACAAACATAAAACATCCATTTCACAAATCAATTAATTGAAATGAAAACAAGTAAATATAGTATGAAACACAGTACACATTTTATTTTTATTAAGATTAGAGTCTGCCATTACAATATCCCAAAACAACAAATAGATTGCCCATCTAGCTAACACAACAAGAACAGAGAAAAGCAAAGATCCTCTATGCCTAGGCCTTCTCGCCCCTTATGTAGCGCACGAGATGGATGTCTTTGACGCCCACCATCGTCGGCGTTGATTGAGCGCTGCCTTGTGCATCGTCTTCTTCGTGGGGCTATTATGGTATGGGTCAAGGAGGAGGAGGAGAACAGCAAAGAGGAGGAGAACAGCAAGGAGGAGGAGAACAGCAAAGAGGAGGAGAACAGCAAGGAGGAGGAGAACAGCAAAGAGGAGGAGAACAGCAAGGAGGAGAACAGAAAGGAAGCTGGGTTTTGGTCATTATTTATAGGGGAGGGAGTGCGAAATTTTTTGGCGCGGGGACGGAGAGGCGGAGCTACGATCCGTGGGGTGAGGATTGGTGGATTTCTATTGGCTAGGATTGGGTTGAGGAGGATCGACGGGCCCAACAGTCATTATCACAAACAGTTGGTAGCTAGAACCGTCTGTGATATTCCGTCTGTGATGAATGAATATCACAGACGGTTCTATATGCCAACCATCTGTGAATTAGAGCACAAAATTTTATATACCGATGCAATATAAACAACTAGTCTGAAAAGATAAAATAGCAAAGTTTTATATGGCTTATATATACTCATTTGAAAGGTTTCGATTAGATCTATAACTTTTCAGTTGAAGCAAAATCCAAATTCCGAAAGGAAGACCAAGGAAAAGGGCAAAAACAGAAACCAAAAACTTGCGACGCAGGTTTAGGTCCAAAGATGGCCGATTTTTAGGGTCTTGGAGGGCGACGGGTGCAAGCCAGTCGTTATTTTTGGATTGGGCGTGTCGTTAAATTTCCAACGAGTACAAGAACGTCGAAAACAGACACCGTATGCAAAAGTTATGCCCGTTTTACTGAAGGTGTCTGAAAACTAAATCCTACTCGAACTCAGACGGGAAATTATGAAATTTTGGGGAATTGCAAGGCGGGAAACATATCACAACGGTTTTTAATACGAACCGTCTGTGATAACTTCATTATCACAGACGGTTTTTATTAAAAAACCGTCTGTGATAATCTGAAATTATCACAGACGATTTTTAATAAAAACCGTCTGTGATAGTGGAATATCACAGACGGTTCATAGGTAAGAACTGTTTGTGATACTCATTTTCTCCGATGCCATCAACACAGACGGTGTCCAAATTAAAACCGTCTATGTTAGTGTCAGTCACAGACGGTTTTGTCAAACCGTCTGTGATTTGGTGTCTAGTATTAGGCTTTCTGTAGTAGTGGTTAGAGATGGATGACACAAAATTGAAGGCTTTGGAAGATGATGAGAAGATTCCTCCATGGCAATTTGTTAAGTGGATTGAAGCCGCTGGACAAGATTGGCTATCGGGAAAGATAGGAGAGATTCCAATATTTCAGACCTACTGTGAGTGTGGCCTTCGCCTCCCTACTCATCCCTTTCTCACAGTTGTGCTCAAATACTTTAGGGTTGAATTGGTGAACTTAGCCCCCAATTTGATCACCATGCTTAGCGTATTCGTATATCTTTGTGAGGCGTACTTGGGGATTTTGCTGGCTCTTGAGCTCCTCTAGTTCTATTATGAGATGAGCCAGCAAACCGGAGTTGCAAGAAGCTGTGCTCTGAAGCTCCACAATGGGAAGACAGAGTTGTATGCCCCAATGCTAACTCGGTCCTCATTGATGAACTGGAAAAATAAATGATTCTACTGGGAGACAACTCACGATGATAGCTTGTCTTTCATGGGAAAAGTGTGGAGAAGAACAGTCTTTGGAATTCAGCTACCAAAGACCTTACTCGAATAGCCCCGTTTATCTTGGTCATCAAAGAGCTGAGGGGCAAGGGACTTACACTACTACAAAAAAAGGTCATTACAGACAGTTTGGAATTGTCATCATAGATGATTTTGAACCGTCTGAATTTAAGCATCAATGATAATAGGAGGTTATCACAGACAGTTTGTGAGCTGTCTGTGATAACTACAACACATACAGTTTGTAACTAGAACCATCTATGAAGAACACTATCACAGATAGCTCGAACCAAAAAACTGTCTATGATACTTTGCACATCACAAACGGTTTCTAGCTACCAACCGTCTGTGATGGGCGAGTATCACAGACGGTTGATATATAGAACCATCTGTGATACTTCCCCATCACAGATGATTGGTAGATAGAATCGTCTGTGATTTGCAAGTATTACAGATGGTTTTTGGTTCCAACTGTCTATGATAATCCTTAACAGACAGTTTATACTATGAAATCATATGTGATAGTTCATTCTATACCTAAATTTTTTCTATTTTTCGGCTCACCCCATGAAATGTTAACTATGCCATCTGAAAATAAGTAAATACAGCAACAAACACAGCAAACACATTCCATTTCTATTAAGATTAGAATCCACTATTACAACATCATAAGATAATGAGTAGGTTACCCATAGCACTGCATACACAAGATGACACTTACAATTTTACAAATATAAGCTTCACGGTTACAAATTCAGAAAGATGCTTACACTACAAGAAAGTTCAGGCTAATGCAAGCTAGACTTACACATCCTTCATTAAACTACAATCTAAAATAAGTGGTCTGGGAAAATTTTTGAGTAGCAAAAATAAAAAGGCAACGAACACTATTTTCAGCTTCCATACCAAAATCAACAGCTTCTATGCTGGTAACTTAGAATAGTGTAGATTTGCCATCGCCTTCTTCCTTTCCATCTTGCTTTAAGCGAAATTTCAGTCGCCCTGGCTGAACCCCTTCCCAACCTTGCCGTGCACAAATGAGTTGGAGTAGCACTGGTGGTGTTGGTTCTTTGAGTAGGGAGAGAGGGGTTAATAAGGGGCATGTGGGGAGGAGATTGGTGTTTGCCATTCGATGTGGAGAGAACAGATGAGTGAGATCAGGATCCTGGGGATATGCCGCGGATCAGTGATGTGACGGAGCATCACAGGCGGTTCAGATTACAAACCGTCTATGATAGAGACATCACAGACCGTTAGTTCATAACAAAAAAAACTATCTATGATAATGGGAGATATCATAGATGGTTCTTATTAAAACCCATTGGTGATAATGGTAGACGATAGATCACAAAGACAATATATCGGTGCAATGTAAATAGCTAGTCTCAAAAGATAAAATAGCAAAGTTTTTATATGGCTTATGTATGCTTCTTTGAAAGGTTTCGATGAGACCTACAACTTTGCATCTAAGATAAAATCCAAATTTCGAAGGGAAGACCAAGAAAAAGGGCAAAAAACAGAAACTAAAAAACTTACGACGCAAATTCAGAGCTAAAGATGGCTGATTTGGAGGGTCGTAGAGGGTGTTGTGAAAGACCATGTGGAGGTGACCCCGTGTGTGTGTGATGAGTAATTGACATCTGTTTTAGGAAAGTCGAGTTTGGTTTGTGTGGTTTGGACCATGTCGTTGCATGGTGCAATCGGCTTCGGTCGGACTTGGTCAAACTTGGTCGAAGTGCTTAGGATGCCTATTCTCTTGATTCGATAGGTTTTTGGCTTTTTCATGCTTAAGATTTCTCTTAATGCTTTTGTTGATTGCATTATGTCAAGCGGTGCTAGGTGATGTGTTTCTTGTCTGTGATGGCTGCAGGACATCGAGGTGGAGTCGTGGCGAGGCACGGGGTGACTGGACTAGGCGCAGGTGGTGCCGAGGTCAAAGCGGGTCGAGGTGTGCCGAAGACGATGAGGACTCGAGGTAGCTGCGAGGCTTGGAAGGCACGGAATGAGGAAGCTTCCCGGAAAGTGCAGGAGGGGCATTTTGGTGAATACGCAAAGCTGCACTAAAGGAAGTGGGTTATGGATAAAGCACTAGAGTTGTTGGAGGCTTAATGGGCAAAGCATATTGCAAACCCATTATGCAAAGGGTATAAATAGATGGTTGTCTCCTGTATGGAGTATGGCTTGGGAGAGGAGTTAGAGTTGGTTTTGCTTTGGGCTTTCTCTTTTGCTTTCTGTTGAGAGTTGTTGGAGAGAGCAGTACGTAGCTCCTTATCTCCCTGTGTGTGTTTGAGAGATGAGATGAGTTCTTGATATGTTTGTGTGAGGAGATAGTTGTAATCCCTATGTAATCATTCATCTCTCTTCCTCAATGTCAATTTGAGAAGGTTTATGTTGGGTTGATTCCCTTTTTGATCAGTTTGTGATGAATTTCCGTTCTGCAGTTTATCTGTTCTTCCTTTGTTTCTTGTGTCTTGAGTTGAATCCTTGTATTGAGGGCAGGTTCTTGATTGCTTTGAGAAGGGAAAATGCTCAAGGCCCCTTGATCATCCCATTTTCAAGAACAAATTGAGGATTCAATGTCTTTTGTGATTTCTAGATCTTCGTCATGTGCTCCTCTGTTCTTTGAGTTCTAGGGTTTTCATTGCAGGGGTTGATGGAATCTTTTGGATTCCCTTTGAGAGATGGCTTGAGATTTTTGCTTGTGAGTCCTGAGTTCATTGCTAATCTGTTTGCAAAAGATCTTGAGCAAAAGATGGATGAATCATGAGCAATCTGGATTTTTTCTCTCTCACCATCCTATTTTCAGATTTTAATGAAATTCCGTAATTCTTGGCTTTGAGATGGATTCTCTTGGTTCCCTAGGCTCCTCTGGTTATTTAGGATGTTATCTCTCCGTTCTGGGCTGAGAAAACCAGAGGGAAATCTCTAATTTCTCTGCTGTGTGAAATCTCGAGTTTGTTGTCTGATTTTTCTCCCTGCTGTCTGCTCTGAATTTCGAGGGGCGGTCAGACCGGTGTCTTGTTGGCGGTCTGACCGGAGAACCCATGGCGGTCAGACCGGTGTTCTTAGAGTGGTCAGACTGGATCCGGGCGGTCAGACCGGCCACATAAGGGCGGTCAGACCGGCGGCCAGGGTGCGGTCTGACCGGCCCCCTGCAGTTTGAGCTGTCTCCTATTTTCCAGCTGCTGTCCTTCTTGTTGTGCTGTGTTCCTTGGTTGCTTCTCTATTCTTTTAGGCTCTTGTCTTCTCTTCTGTTTGTTTGAGGTGCTAGTGGTTTTGATCACCTTTTTCTTCATAGCTTTTTAGCTATTGGAGAGAAGACTCTAGTGGATACTTTGGGGGTTAAAAATTTTTGTAAGCAACATTCACCCCCCTCTGTTGCCGATTTCGATCCAACAGATTAGCACAATCGAGTCATCTTTTTTGGATCAGGCTCATCATTAGCTTTTCAACGAGTATGAGAATGTCAAAAACGGACACCGTATGCAAAAGTTATACCCGTTTTAGTAAAGATGTCTCAGAACGGAATTCTACTCAGACTCAAGCAGAAGATATGAAATTTGGTGGGATTGCGAGGTGGAAAATATATCACAGACGATTTTCAATACAAACCATCTATGATAACGTCATTATCATAGACTATTTTTAATGTAAATTGTCTATGAAGTATCACAGATGGTTTAAACAAATAACCATCTTTGATGTCTGCCATTATCATAGTCAGTTTTTATCAATAACCGTTTGTAAATTATCACAGACGGGTATTAGTAAGAACCATCTATGATGTCTTGCATTATTACAGATGGTTCGTATGAATAACCATCTGTGAAAATATCACAGACGGTTATTCATATGAACTGTCTGTGATAATTACAGCACAGACGGTGAAGGTACCATTGGTGAAGAAGAAGAGGAATAACAAGCTAAATTCTTCTCTTCATTTTTTAACCCTCATTTTGTAATGGGATCTTTTTCTGATCCAGCTCAAGTCCTACACCCCAAAGATCTTCCGAATAAAGGGTACATCTTTGATAAGGAACGACTTGAAAAGGTATAGTGCAACAAGGTCAAAGAGCTCAACCAACTCAGATATTTTCGGCGGGTGCTCGGAAGTTTTGCTCATAGGAGTATGAATGTAGGTATCGAGAACTTGAACATTCATACCTGGTCTTTTCTTGTTTCTCACTATCCTTCTTTATTCAGAGAGCGTTAGAAGACATGGCAATTGTGGCTAAGTATCACAGACATCTTATGCTCCTACGACAGGAGAATGTTGAATTCTTCAAGAAAGTAGCGGCATTGTAAGTTACTGATTTATTTAGTCAAATTCTGTCTTGATCACACATGCAACATTTCATGTCTGCTTTTAACCCTCACAGGTCTAAGCTTGACATGGAATTACTGGTTGCTACACTTGAGAACGAGAAGGCCGATTCACAAAGGCTAAAGACGGACAACTGTACATTGTCAATAAACCTCTTGAAGGCCAACTCTGCGTCCAAAGCTTTGCAGGAGAAAATATACAGTAAGTCCCTTAACTCTTTTCTTTTAATAGAAAAAGAGGCTAAGTTGAGTAAGTCTCACACGGAGATCAAAGAAAAAGCCAAAGTGATTGGAGAACTTACTCGTATTAATAAAGAGAAAGACAAGAGGATAAAGTTGCTCGATACCCAACTGTCGAGTAAGAAACTTTACCTTCGACTAGTTCTTCTAACTGGTCTGTTGATGAGTATCGCCTTGACTACTTTCAACCCATTTGTAGAGGTCACGATTGAAATAACGCGCCTTGCTGAAGCATTGACTTGTAGCAAAGAAGAAACAAAGTCGATGAAGGAAAACCTTTAAGACTGCGGTATTCTTCTAAACAATCTACTCAGTGAATTTGGTGTGGAAGAGATGAGTCCTTTTGAGGACACCAGACCCGCTCACACGAGTATGATTGTACTATAAACCAAAGCTTTAGAAAAGCATTTAGCCACTCTGAAGACCGATCAGGCGGAGTTGATTAGGGATGTAGTCAGGGGTGTAGTAAACTATGCCTTAGCAAAACTTAAGACATGTGACTAGAATCTCAACTTACATCCAATCAAGCACGACTTCACATGCTCCTTGGAAGAGGCATCTCGCTTGATCGATGAAGTAGAGCTCCAAAGAAATGCAACATGGCTCTCCTTCTTCAAAGTAGTTTGTAAAATAAAAAACTTTGTAAAGACTTACCTTTGTGTGATGAATAAACTTCTTCCTTTCATGCAATTTATCTTGTTGAGCAATTAGTATTCGTAAGGAAAAAAGAAAATAAAGGGAATGGATTTATGACTAAGAAATAAAGTTATGCTGATAACTCTATCCTAACCCCCGACTATTTACTTTGTTTATGTGAATAAACAAAGCAAATAGTATAGAGTGAAGTATGCAGAGAGTAGAGAGCTGAGTAGTTCATTTGACCATTATAAGGCTTAGTTCATCTGACCATTATAAGGCTTTACCAACCAGCATACTGTAAGAAGCATGTGCTCTACAGATGCCCTCGTGAATGTCATTAAGGAGTTTTAATCCTTCTTTCTACGATATACATCGCATGAGAACTCCTTGAGTACTCCATTTATAGAGTACTCCATTGACTAAGGTATATATCCTGGCCTTGTGGGCAAGACGATTTGCTTCGAGATCATCCTCAGGTGCTGAACCCTTTTGAAGGTAGTCATAGATGTGAGTCATCCACGTCTCTTCATAATCTAGAGATGATGTCTTATTAGGAGTTATCTCCGGTGCTTTGACCCAAGACAACTTCTAGAGTTGCTCCAAGAAGACTCCTGGTGGTACTTGTGATTAGGATGAAGTTATCTGAGCCAATTGGTCTACGAGAAAGTTATCCTTCTGAGGGATATACTGTAACTCGAAACCGAAGAAGTGCTTTTCAAGCTTTCATACTTCCAACAAGTACATAGACATGGTCATACTTGAGCATTGATACTTTTTCTGACCTGATTCATGACTAATTGAGAGTCTCATCTCACGAGTAGTCGGCGAATCCGGAGCGCTTTAGCGACTCGTATGCCAACCAATAAACCTTTGTACTCAACCACATTCCTAGTGGCTGGAAAGAGCAATTAGATGACTTACTTTTAGGTCTCTCCCGCAGGAGATTCCAGGACCACCCCAGCCCCTGAGCCACTTATTGTAAGCGACCCATCGAAGTACATCATCCATTGGTCGTGGAAATTGTACTATTGGGGATCCTAAATAGATTTAGGGTTTGTCTATTCGGTGACAAAGCTTGCCAAGATCTAGGATTTAATGGCCATACGGGATATGAAATGGAGCTCAAGCTAACCAAGTTCTGCTGACCATTTTGCCATGTGCTCCACTGTTTTCTTATTCTAGAAGATCTCTCATAAAGGAAACTCAGACGACACAATCATCTTGTGCACCTAAAAATAATGCCTCAACTTCCTTGAAGACATGAAGAGAGCATAGAGAAGTTTTTGGACCTGAGGGTAGTGCTTCTAAGGACCATGTAAAATTTCACTTACATGGTATAGTAGTTGTTGGAAGCCCTCACGCTCTGTGACTAGTACAACACTTACTGTCTGTGGTATGGTGGATAGATACACTAAGAGTGTCTTGCCTGGTTTTGGAGAAACTAGAATAGGAGCACTCGTAAGATATCTTTTAACATCTTCGAAAGCGTCATTGGTCTCTTTTGACCACTCAAACTCTCGTGCTTCCTCAAAAGCTTAAAGAAAGGAAGTCCTTTCTCTCCTAGATGTGTGATGAAATGATTTAGAGTAGCCATGCACCCGGTGAGTTTCTAGACTTCTTTCATCATGGTCAGGGGTACGTCTGTTTGATGGCCTTGATCATCTTAGGATTTGCTTCGATACTTATCGAAATAAGGAATCTGAGTAATTTTCCTAAGGAGACTCCAAACACACACTTCTTGGGGTTGAGTTCCAAGCCTTCTTTTTAATATTGTCGCAAGTCTCCTACAAGTCTGAAACATGATTAAGTCATTTGAAGCTCTTTATGACTAGATTATAAATATATGCTTCCAATTTTTAGCCCATTTGATGTATAAAGGTCAATTGCATCAAACGCTAAAAAGTCGAACCAGCAATTTTCAAGCTGAATGGCATCTTGACATAGCAAAATACTCCAAACAACATGATAAACGCGGTCTTCTTTTTATCTTATGAAGACATACTGATCTGATCATAACCAGAGTATGCATCTAGAAAACTTAAAATTTCATGACCAACAGTGATAGGAATGGGGTCCCGATCTTCCAATAGGTTCTGGATATGTTCGATTTGGTGGAGGCGCGACACAAATCGATCCGGCTTCCGAACAACACGTTCCGAACCCCAGAATCGCAGCACCACGTCTCCTCAGGTTATCAACTGTGCGCAGCCCAGTTGACCTCGCCAAGAAGGCTAATCCTCGCCTGTGAATCGAAGAACACAAGCAAGAACAAGGAAGAACACAACTGAATTGCAGATGTATTGATTTAGCACTCGAAAGTTGGGGTCTCACAAACCGATGAACGGCGAAACTGTTCAAAGACAGAATTAATCTAAGCAAAACCCAAACCCTAATGGTGGGGGTGTTGGCTGGATATAAAGGAGTGAGGGGCGTGCAAAACCCCTGGACGTGCCCTAATGGGCTCCAACACGATACAAAGCCGAACGGCCCAAAAGACGGTGACGCAGCACCCTGATAGATTCTGAATGCCCACTTGTTTCAATGATTCCTGTTGACTCAGAAGGAATTTTGACATGGGACCAGAGCTATTGGAAAGGTCGTCTTCTCAGCTTTCCATCCATATGTAGAACGTCCAAACCGGAGCCCGGATACGATCTGGGCGTCCGTTTTAGTGCAGCTTGGTCCTGAACTCCGAATTGGATTCGAAGTCGGCTTGAGTTGGCCCTCCAACATGATTCGACCGCCCTTGCTGGACTTGTGCATCTCGTAGTCCTTCTCCAAGTACTTCCAGATCCTCTCCATGGTTTCTAATCATAATTAAATCATTAGGTAGCAATCGATTCTCAAATGAACAAAAAGAAGTACTTAGGAACGAGCTCACCTATAAATTCAATTGTCGGGCGTGAGCTCTAGTGATTGGTCCTTGAATGTCAAGTGGAGGAGTGTTGTGTGTATCCAAAGAAGTGATGTCCTCATCAAACAGTATAATCAACCAATTGATCAATACGAGGAAGTGAAAAGTCATCTTTCGGACAGCTTTATTCAAATTAGTATAGTCTATATACATGCACCACTTACTGTTAGACTTTCTAGCCATTACAGGGTTAGCCAACTACTCTAAGTGATCGACTTCTCTTATAAAGCATGCTTTTAGTAGCTTGTTCAATTCTAATTTGATAGCTTACCGTCGATCTGGTGTAAATCTCTGTAATTTCTGTTTTACAGGCTTCTTGTCAGGCTAAAGAGCTAGCCTGTGCTTGATCACCTTCCTTGGGACTCCGGGCATGTGGATAGTTGCCACGTGAACACATCTGCTTTTGCCCGGAGGAAGGCAACAAGGGCATCTTCCTATGCGGGGTCGGAGGTGACCCCGATGTGAACGGTCTTGAAAGGCTCCGCTAGGTCTAGAGGAACCTCCTTGACTTCTTTGTTCAACTTTGGCATAGTTTTAGGCTTCGAGTGCCTACTTGAAGACTACGCCTTGGTGGTTTCTCGAGTCGGTAGCTGTTTGACCAACTCGAGGGACATGCGATTGCATGTTAGCGCCATTTTCTAATCACAGTAGACTGTGATGACTCCCTTGGGACCTAGCATCTTAAGACATTGATAGGCATAGTGAGCGACAATCAGAAAATGAGCCAGAGTTGGTCATCCGAGTATGGAATTGTACGCCGTGTCGAAGTTGACCACATCAAAGGAGATTCTTTCTATCCTAAAATTGTCCAGAGACCCAAACGTGATAGGCAGAGAGACTTGGCCAACGGTCTTGCCCAAAGATCCTGGTATGATGCCATCAAATGAATATCATACAGGCTTTATTCTGGTACGAGGGACTTGCATCTTGTCCAGAGCACCAACACAATTTTTTTAAAGAACTATCTCCATCAATCAACACACGATTCACTGAATAGTTGTTCATGGTTTGCTTAACCACGATTGGAAACCGACTGGGTTGAGTTGAAGGGATCGGGTAGTCACTCTTCTCGAAATAAATAGTGACTTTCGACCACTTAGGAAGATAATTGACAAGGAGAGGTTCGATAGAATTTACCTCTCGCTCAACAACCTTATACTATTGCTTGGACTTGTACGCAAAGGATCCACCATAAATATGCTCGATGGTATGCTTCGGATCCTAGAAAAGCATGTCCTTGTCCTCATCCGAATACTTTTGACCACTCGACTATCCCAACTCCTCGACTGTTGGAAGTGGGCCCTTGCCAAAATAATAATCCTTAAGGTTCCACTGGAAAACTCGGCAATTGTGAAGATCGTGTCCCTCTTTCTTGTGAAGAGGGCACCATCTAGGCTTGTTGTCCTTCTGCGCGGGTGCTTTGCCTTTGCCCCGGTAGAAGTATTGCTTGGAGTTGCGTGGCTCTTTATCACCAACAGCTAAGACTTCCTTGGAACTTCCAGCCAGAGGTTTCTGCCCTTTGGCCTTGTTCTTGGACTTCTTGGCATTCTCCTTCGTCCTATTGTCTTCATCTTGCTCTTTGGAACTTGGATTGACTTGATCGATGGTCTTGGTCTGTTCGACCGCTTCAATGGCAGTCGCATAGTAGTCTGCAATCTTAAGCGATGGTGGTCGAAGGATTCAAGGCGATGTCCTCTGTGAACCTCTTGTTGCGTACGCCCTGCCTAAATGTCCTGATGACAAAAGTGTCAGAGACCTACAAACCTGACTAAAGCATCGGATGAACTGCCATAAGGTCTAGTTGCTGCCTTGGTGCATTCCATGTAGGTCATCCTCCTTCCTAGGGTAGTTGTATGTACCCTGAAAGTTGGCCATGAAAAGGTCACAGAGGTGTTGCCATGAGTAAATCAACTTAAATGGCTAGTTGAGCAACCAAGAACAAGTAGATCCTTTGAGCATGGTCAGTAGATAGTTTGTCATAATGTGCTCGCCTCCTCCCGCAGCCCGAACCTCAGTCATGTAAATCTGGAGGAACTCGATAGGATTCTGAGACCCATCGAATTTCTCCATATTCACCGGTCAAAACCGCGGTGGCCAACGCACTGCTCAGAGTTTGGGCACAAATGTCTGGCATCTGGTAATGATTTTTTGTTGTCTCCTTTGTGGGAAAGGGTAGTTGACATCACCAGGCGATCATACTTGACAATGCCCGGTAGTCGATGGACACGACCGATAGTAGGTCTGGTCCATACGAGAGTAGTACTCCTTGTACCCCATCTATTGGTGTAGATTCCTTGCTCGAAGTGGAGACCAAGCATCAATTTGTCAATCTGGATTCGTTTGAGGTACTCTCCTCCAATTGGTATTGTGATCGGGAGTCTGACACGCCCTGTCATCATGTCGAATCCAACTAGATGAGTTTCGTGATCGACTAGATATTGTCATACCTTGCCAATTCTCATAGTTACATCGATGAGGGTGCTTGAGTCTGGCCATCAGATCGTGGAGTCTTTGTGCAATCCCTTCAACAGAGTGGTCGTAGCCCAGTGCCATGGTAAGCTCTTGAGTCGGGTTTTTGAGCAAGTTATTGATTCGTTGAAGCTCTCGAGCCTCTTCGGACTGGTACTAGACATGCCCAAGAAAAGACCTCTGGGCATCCAGTTGCCTTCTTTGAGCAGTCTCAGGATCCTTGATCTCTAATGCTGGCTGGGTTGTCTCACACGAGAGTGATTATTTCTAAGATTTCTCCCACGCTCATCAGTGTACTGATCAGGCTCATCACTGGAGGTCTCCTCACCATCCTCACGAGAGGTGGGAGAGTGTGATCGGTGGGGAGAATCCTCAGGCCTTCCTCCAAAAGGGTGATGAGGATCTGAGGGTAGGGCAAAGACCTCCTGTCTAGAATCTCCACTTCTGGGGGAGGTTCCCTCGTCTGAAGAATCGTTGAGCGAAATTGCCTTGTGGCTTAGAGTAAACCCCGCCAGGTAGGGGAATTCCGAGTTATAACTATCCCCGGTCGGATTTGTTCCCTGCAAAAATACGGGTGAACGTGAAGAGTGCTCAGCAATTCTCTCTGCAATTCAACTGGAGAGTCACCGCCACCAGTTGGTGATGGGATTCCTAGATTGGAATATTCCAGGGCTCGCTAAAACTGCTCGGAGTGTCACCGCGAGACTCGAATGCTCAGGAGCAGGCCCATTGCCACATTGCGAGTTCTCATCATGGTTGGGTTGATCCTTGCCACTTGGGGGAAGTGAGTCCTCTGTTGAGCATACTGTTGTGAGGGATTTGAATCCCTCATCAGCCTTTCCAGTGGCATGATCTCTGGGATCATTGGATGGACCTCTAGGGACAAACTCGCCATCGGAAGCAAGATAGCCTGCTCGTAGTTGTACCAGGCCTCCATGTCGATATCCGCGTAGTTAGCTAAGTCGAACCAGTTCTACTCATTCCATCCATCTGCCATGAGGACATCAGAAGGAAAAAAGAGAAACTTGCCGATGAGGAAATTACCGGAGTCTTGGAAAAATAAATCCCCACGGACGGTGCCAAACTATTAGTGTTTTAATACTGATCTTATCTATGATTTGTTTGGATTCGGGGATTCTCTTAGAAGACTAAACTATGATCTTGCGGAACAAGGACACGGGAATCTTTATCTAGGTTTGGGCCTTCTCCTAGGAGAATAATAATCCTATGTCCTATGTGATTACTAATTAGGGGAAATGATTACAATGGTGTATTGCGAAAAACAGTCTGCACTATCTCTAATCTGGCCTCGTCTCCCAATCTCCTCTCTCCTTCTCTTCTCTAGCGCCAACCATTAAATACTTGATGAAACAATGGCCGTTGTCCGGTGCTAGAAGATGCCTCAATGCTTCAGGAGATAACCATCTGATGGAGGTTATTGTCAGAGAGACATGATAGCTGTTTGTCGTGCAGCGGTTGTTGTCAGAGAGAAATCGTGTGTAGTTATTGAATAAACACACATTCTAACTGCCGTGTCAGGCGCCCCCACGATGTAGCAAGGCATCGCTTGGCAAGTCGATTGGGAATATAGAAATCATAGAATAGTCTACGATCATAAGGTGACCATAGGACTGCTTACGATTACGTAGTCGTAGAAGAGCCTACGACCATAAAATGGTCATAGGAGGACTTACAACTTCATGGTCATAGAAGTGGTTACAACCATGGAGCAGTCGAAGGATTATTGAATTTGAGGCAAACTGACTACCCTTGGGCTTGGATGTAAGAGGACATCTAGGATTTTCAATAAGAAAAGTCAACCCTATTGAAGTTGGGTGGTTTGTATGAATACTTGTCTGATGCCATGGCTCTAAGATTGGTTAAGATCTAAAAGGAGCTAACTGGGCTTTGATACCACTTGTAGGACAAGAATGGCAGCAGAGGGTAGTGAATGGTGCCTCAAAATATTTTGCCCAAGTATTCGCAAATTCTTCACTCCAGTAGCTACTGAGCTATAGAGGTCAGATTGGAAGGTAACAACAAAGTAATGAACTCACAAACCTAAGAGAGGGATGTTTCAACACCTCACTAGTCTGACCACCACAGAGAGTGCAGTCTGACCGATGGCCGGTATGACCGGCAATGAGTCAATGATCTGATCGGTCACTGGTCTGACTAGCTTAACCTCGGCGGTCTAACCAGTGATCGATTGGACCAGGCCAAGGGGTTGTCTGATCGCTCCTCTATTTCTAGAATAGAGAATCAGCCTAAGCCAAGACCAAGAATGGTACAACTCCCAAATTTCTCAACCTGCTTTGGGACTCATATACCTATTCCATCCAAATATCGTAAGGATCTTGGTCAAAGTTTCAACCTTTTCCAAAGATAAGCAAGATTGCACCAAAATTAGGCAAAGTTTGAAATCTTGGGATATGACTTGCTCATGGATAGAGGATAGCCAAGATGACTCTAGAAGAGTTTTCACATATCATAGATAGCTAGTTCAACCAAACATTCAAAACAAAAACCTTAGAATCAAGAAACCTCAAGAGAAAGCCAAAACCAAGCAAAATCGAACAACTTCTAAATCTTGTAAGACTTAATGCCTAAAAAGATGGGATCTGATCTTCATGAGATAAGAAGACTTGATACACATCCTTAGCATATAGCAAGATCAAGAAGGGAAGAGAAGAGATCAAAAGTAATAAGATCAAAAACAAATCAACCAAAACAAGAAGACTCCATGAGTGACAAACAAAGTTAATTCTATTGCTACTTGATGGGGAAGGTTTTATAGTCACTCCACTTGGATGTTAAGAGAGCACACCACATCACTCACTCTTTTAACCCTAACCCTAGAACATAAAGATGAATGGTTGGGATGGTTGGCTTGTAAGCTTCCATCCCCAACCCTTTAAATAGATGAGGCAACAAGCCTTCATCCAACCATAATAGATACTATCCACTACTATATTTAGGGAAAACCTATTAACCCCACATAACATAGGTTTTACTCACACACTCAACTCATGCACGCTTGTCAAAGCATATGAGCCCGAATCTGCTAAGTTCTTAGCCTTTGATCCACTTGAATTTCATAGCATATCCTTATCCTAAACCGCTTTTCTAAATATCACAGTTTTGATCCAAGAAAGTTCCCAGTATTTGCCCAACTACCAAAACATCCCAGCCTTCACTCGGTCTTTATCTTTCTTGCAAGCAATCACTATGCTTGTCATGTGTATGTGTACCAATGGCTTGCCACACTTTAGTAAGTCTCTTTCATTTTAGTTCCACCAGACAATACATCACTTGGACTGACCAAGCCACTTAGTGGAACATATCGCTCGAACATTCCCTTCAACATTTTTCACCTTCCTTCTATCATGTTTGAGTTCAACCATCTCACTCGGTATCCTTGATCATTCTGGCCCTCGGCTCCTACATAAGCGTAACCCCGATCCTCATCATTGACCATAGTTGACTCTAAACCTTACTGCACATCTAAAAACAAAGAAATTATTTTCGGGCATAAATTCTTCACAACTTCACCCATGTTAGACAAAACATGATTCATGTAATATTAATACACTGACCAAACATAATTCAACTCAATGACCTAATTCCCAAAATCACCAAGGAAACCACAAAATCAACCTGATGAACAGCCTACCGATCTGACCGCATGCCTTGGCTAGTCAGACCAGCAATGCCCAATGGCTAGACTGGCCATGCTGAGCGATCAGACCGATTTTGTTGACAAAAGCCACTAAATGTAATATTTGCAAAAATGAAAATCCAAGTCCACAAATTTCGCAATGGTTCATCACATAATATTCTAAACCCTCTCACATAATCCCTCAGTAATTTTTGTTAATATGTACATTGAATTGTTCTACCATACAATATTTTCTTAGCTTCGGACCCCATTCCAGAAATCCTTGCTTTGAAGTCCAGTATGTTGAGTTTGATACTTGTTGTATCCATTTGGACAACAACCCTGTTGAGACCTGAATCTGTGAATCCGAACTCTCCTGTGTATTCTGCACTAGTCCAGGATCACCTAGTGCACACAGCACAAACAAAGATGAAATATCGACCATATCACGAATTACTAAGAAAAGACTCAAATGTTATTAATTATTAACATATGACCTTACGGCTAAACTTACAAATGATAGCCTAAAGGGCTTAAGAAACTTGCAGTGAAAATAGAAATAAGCGTAGTAGCCATTCGACATGCCCACATGCAATCGACTGGGAGCGAAGTCCTAATCCGCGAAGGCGTCGAAGTATCCTCCTTCAGGTACCTCCTGCTGATATGTATCACCTTCTTCAACTGAGCAAATGTGAATATAGCCATGAGCACATAGAGTTCTCAGCAAGTCATTTGTAACAAAGAATGCAATATAATATGTGAGGCTTACAAGAGGATGGCTGAAAGGTTATTTTGCTAAAAGCAATAATTTAAAGTAAATACAACAAATGGATTGAAATCGCACTTTGAAAATGACTAATAAGTAGATAATCAAAGGAATTGAAAATAGCCACCAGTGAATTGACCATTCACTCCAATAAACCAGCCGTGAACTAACCATTTACATAATGAACCACCAGTGAATGAACCATTTATTTTCCAGACTTAACCCAACTAGATTTTTATGAAAACTCTACCTCTAATGTGAAATCACCGAGCATTGTTCATAACCGGAGACATGTCTATTCGAATAGTTTTATACTCTGTAAAGGTTGCACAACCTTACCCACAAAACATGATTGTTGTAGGGGTGGCCCCCCACCTAAGCCCAGCAGGCCTGTTAAGGGAGTGTAAGGCCCAGAATGGGACATGTATAGTGACATAGGTACCCCTGAGGGAAGTGCTCATGTGTAAGGGTATAATTGTAAAGGCACTACCCATGTGGATGTATGTAAGAGATAGGCCATGGGGGAAAGAGGCCTAAGCCATTTTCATTTACTCAACTCTCCACTACTACACTCTCTCTGTTTGGTCTGTAACCACAACAGTTGGTGCCGTCCGTGGGGAGGACAAGAGCAAGCCTCCAGGTCTGAAGGAAGATGGCACCAAAGAAAGCTTCACCGTCGGCGGCGAAGAAGAAGAAGGCGGAGGCGGCGAAGTCTCGCGTCAGCACTAGGGCTTCGGCTTCAGCAGCCGCAGGTACGAGCGGTGGTGCAGGTGCGACTGCCAACCCCGCCATTGACGCAACGACCGACCCCGCCATCGACGCGACGACCAACCCCGTCAGCGACGCAACGCCAGACCCCACCAGCACCGCCCCGACGACGGCAGTGCACGCGCACCCGTTTTTTCACCCGACGCAGAGGCGGCGAATGGCCCCAGCGGCGACGCGAACCTCATCACCGGCTCCAGGGTCCTCCAGGACAACGCGGCGGGCAGCCCAGCCGCGTAGGCCGTGGTCACCACCGCGCCGGCAGCACCGCCAAGCGCACCGACGACCTCGGCCACGCCCGCGATGGAGACTGCCCTGCTGGCGGCCCTTAGTGCGTTTCAGCGGGAGCTAACAGACCTCCGTGGACCCGTGCGGGACATGCAAGAGGCTCGGAGCCAACACGCCTCCCTGGCGGTGGCATCCGAACCCGCTCCGGAGAGGGCGGATAGTCGCAACGCCCCTACGTCTAGCCGCGTCCCACTACGGCGCGTAGATCCGGAGTCCCCGCTCTCTGCGGGCCTACAGCAGGCGGCATGGCCTGAAGATTTCAAGTTCCCGAGCGTCATCGAGGCCTACAAAGGCGACTCTAACCCGCGGGAGTTCGTGCGCGTGTATGAGACTGCTATCGAAGCCGCTGGCGGAGACAACACTACGAAGGCAAAAGGACTCCCTCTTGCGTTACAAGGGGTGGCGCTGTCCTGGTTCTTCACCATTGAACCACAGTCCATCTACGCGTGGGAACAGATCCGCGACCGGCTCTACAACAACTTTCAGGGGAACTACGTCGAGCGTGTCGATGCGGACCAGCTCTTCGCAGTCAAGCAAAAACCCGAGGAAAGGCTTCAGGATTACTTCAAGCGCTTCGCGAAAGTACGCTGCCAGGTCAAGGACGTCAACGAAACAACCGTTATCAATGCAGCAATACAAGGCCTCCGACCGGGACCAATGGCCGAATACAACGCGCGCAAGCCCATTAAGATGGTCGGGAAGCTCTTCGACAAGATGGAAGAGTATGCCAGAGCGGAGGAGGACACGCGGAGGCGACACGGTGACGACTCCGACACCAACAAGGCGGAGGGCTCGGTGAAAAGCGAAGGCTCGCCGAAGCAGGGCTCTTCGAAAGGTAAGCGCAAGCAAGAGCAGCCGAAGGCCGCCTCCGAACGCAAGGACACCCAACACAATGATCCGCTAGGCGATAGGTCCAAGCGCGACCAACGCAAGTCCAGGAAACCTCGATACGTCTTTGACATCGAGGGTGGCTCCGAAGACAACGCCTCCGAAGGTCGTGGGGGCAGAGGGCGCCGAGGCCGAGGACGGGGACGTGGCCGAGGTCGAGACGACCGAACCCGCGAAGAGCACGGCGACCAGCACCATGGGCAGTGGTGCGAAATCCATGGCCGAGGCAACCATGACACGCGTGCTTGCGCCACTATCGCAGCACTACGGCAGAGCGTCGCCAGGGACAAAAACCCGGACACACGCGCGCCCGTTGTGTCCCACGTCCTACACCCCCAGGACCAAGGAATGCAGCCGCAGGAAGGCCTCCTGCGAATTCAGGCACATGTGCAACAACCTCGGAAGGGCCTCCTACAGTTACAAGTTTCGGAAGGAGCCCAGCGCAGTATCATCAACGTCATCTCCGGAGGCTCCTCGCTGGAGTTCGCCTCGGCACGGCAACGGAAGGCTTACGCGAGGAGGCTGCACCAAGTCGCGGCATACCCGGTGCAGGCGCCGCCGGAATGGGCACAGCACGAGGTCACCTTCACGCCCGCTGACGTCGAGGGCGTGGAGTTTCCCCACCAAGACCCTTTGGTCGTCCGGGTCCTCGTAGCCGGATGCGAAGTCAGGCGCGTCCTAGTCGATGGAGGAAGCTTCGCGAACATCCTGTTTGCCGCGGCCTTCGACCAAATGGGGATCCCTCGGAGTCGATTGGGGCCGTCAGGCATCCCGCTGCAAGGATTTGGAGGGCAGCCTTTGCGCGCTTTGGGCCAGATATGCCTCCAAGTCTCCTTCGGCCAAAACAACAACGTCAAGAGCGAGGATGCCATCTTCGACGTGGTCGACATTGCATACCCCTACAACGCCATAATAGGGCGGCCGCTCCTAAATACTCTCGGGGCAGTCCCGCATCACGGCTTCCTCTGCATGAAGCTTCCCGGACCGCGGGCCGTCATCATCGTTCATGGTGACCAGGACATGGCTCGGCGCATAGAGCTTGGCGCCAGAGCTCCATGCCACGCGGCTCGCCAAGGCACCTAAGCCGGGTGTGCAGATGCGGAGCCCTCGGGTGGCCCCCGAGAGCGCCTCGCGTTCCTCGCGTACAAGGTTGCCCCGGCAGCAGCGGCTCATCAGCGGTCGCCCCGTCCTCATAGCGGTTAGTGGCCGGTATCCCCCTCTTTTGTAATTGCTCGCCCGCGCAAATGGGAATTCAATAAAGTTCACCGTTTGCACAAACTTTTGTTCTTCGAAACAAAGACACGCGTTCACGCGCGCACTCTCTGTCAAAGATACGGGCACGAGTATAAACAAAGACACGCGTTCGCGCGCGCACTCTCTGTCAAAGATACGAGCATGAGTATAAACAAAGACACGCGTTCGCGCGCGCACTCTCCGTTAAAGATACGGGCATGAGTGTAAACAAAGACACGCGTTTGCGCGCGCACTCTCCGTCAAAGATACGGGCATGAGTATAAACAAAGACACGCGTTCGCGCGCACTCTCCGTCAAAGAAACGGGTATGAGTATAAACCAAGACGAGCGGGGGGACGCCTCCGCACGCACTCTACGGAGTATAAATAAGACGTAGCGTCGAGGTTCGCCTCCGCACGCAATTTCATCGCCCGCAACGCGCGGAGGCCCGCCTCCGCGCGCAGTCTACGGACTCTAAATAAGATGTAGCGTCGAGGTCCGCCTTCGCACGCACTCTACGGAGTATAAATAAGACGTAGCGCCGAGGTTCGCCTCCGCACGCAGTTTCACCGCCCGCAACGCACAGAGGCCCGCCTCTGCGCGCAGTCTACAGACTCTAAATAAGACGTAGCGTCGAGGTCCACCTCCGCACACACTCTACGGAGTATAAATAAGATGTAGCGTCGAGGTCCGCCTCCGCACGCACTCTACGGAGTATAAATAAGACGTAGCGTCGAGGTCCGCCTCCGCACGCACTCTACGGAGTATAAATAAGACGTAGCGTCGAGGTCCGCCTCCGCACGCACTCTCCGGAGTACAAAAAAAAGACGCGGATGCCATCCCTGCTCACTCTACGGAGTATAAACAAGACGCGAACACCGCGCACGCACGGGCGTTGCCCCAGTGCGTACTCTTCGGAGTATAAATAGGACGTGGACGCCGTTCCCACGCACTCTCCGGAGTAAAAAGAATACGCGGATGCTATCTCCGCGCACTCTCTGGAGTATAAACAAGACGCGAACACCGCGCACGCACGGGCGTTGCCCCAGTGCGTACTCTTCAGAGCACAGCTTACCCCGGCTAATTCTACAAAGTGTAAAGTGCACCACGGGGGCCCACTCCCATGCGCCGCCCGCGAAGCACCAAGGCGATGTGTTAGAGGCTGGGTCCCGCGCGAGCACACCCGCGAGCGAGAAACACCAGAGGCTGGTTCCCGCGCGAGCACACTCGCGAGCGAGAAACACTAGAGGCTATTCTTGCAGAATTGTGGGACGGAGCGCTCGCGCGTCTACTTCGACTAGGCGCCAGCTGCGCTGCCACCACTTCGAAGGGTAGGGGACGGAGCGCTCGCGCGTCTACTTTGACTAGGCGCCAGCTCCGCAGCCACCACTTCGAAGGATAGGGGACGGAGTGCTCGCGCGTCTACTTCGACTAGGCGCCAGCTCCGCTGCCACCGTTTCGAAGGGTGGGGGACGGAGTGCTCACGCGTCTACTTCGACTAGGCGCCAGCTCCGCTGCCACCACTTCGAAGCGTAGGGGACGGAGCGCTCGCACGTCTACTTCGACTAGGCGCCAGCTCCGCTGCCACCACTTCGAAGGGTAGGGGACGGAGCGCTCGCGCGTCTACTTGGACTAGGCGCCAGCTCCGCTGCCACCACTTCGAAGGGTAGGGGATGGAGCACTCGCGCGTCTACGTCGACTAGGCGCCAGCTCCGCTGCCACCACTTCGAAGGGTACGGGACGGAGCCCTCGCGCGTCCACCTTGACTAGGCGCCAGCTCCGCCGCCGCCGCTTCGAAGGGATATCGGACTGAGCATGTGCGGTTATCACAACTACGCGTCTATCTCGATCATACTGCCCCCGCAAGGCGCAACGCATCGCTTACGGGCGCGCGTAGTAACCCTCCGAGTTTACCATGGGACAATGTAGCCGAAGGGCGGCGATGCACTTCGCAGGATCTAGTCAAGGCTGTTCTTTGCATTCGCTAAGGACGCTTACAAAGGCGCACAAACACCTCCGGCGCACCAGGCCGCTACTCGGCAGGCTCATCCTTAACATGCGTCCGTACCGAGGCTCCACTCGAAGACGCCTGACTCGCCCAGAAATCCAATGCTTCCTCGGCTCTTTGCCAGTGCCGAAGACACCGTCGGGTTGCAAGGTCGGAGATCAGTAGCCGGCCCTGGCTGGGTAGCTGCTCGGGACAAGGGGGCCGGAATCAGAACAGCGGGAAACAACTCCGTATTTTCCCAGCAAAAAAAAGAGAGAGAGAAGGCAACCCGGGCTCCGGTTACAATGCACACCAACACGCGACAACCTCCCGTCACACCTATGGGTTCGCGGTGTCCTCCGGGGCCGCGGCGCCATCCTCGTCACGCCGGGGATCCTCGTCCAGAAACTAGCCAAGATTTCCCTCACCGTGCAAGTTGTTCCGCAGCTCGACTATGGCTGCGGCCTCGCCGTAGTATTCCCATATCCGCTCATGGAAAAACTTCACGGCGCGGCGTACGGCTTGCACGGCGCCGGACATTACCCCGCCCCCGGCAGGCATCTCCAGTCGGGGATCGACTAGCCCCGCAACGTGTTCACAACCGCGGTGTTGCAGGAGTGCGCACGTCAGACACGACGCCACGTAGGCGCAGTGATTGCCAAAGACAGGTCCTCGGGCCCGAAGGGCTCGGCAACATAGCTTCGGCCTGTGAAGCCCTTCACCATGAGAGGCTCCTGTTGTAGGGGTGGCCCCCACCTAAGCCCAGCAGGCCTGTTAAGGGAGTGTAAGGCCCAGAATGGGACATGTATAGTGACATAGGTACCCCTGAGGGAAGTGCTCATGTGTAAGGGTGTAATTGTAAAGGCACTCCCCATGTGGATGTATGTAAGAGATAGGCCATGGGGGAAAGAGGCCTAAGCCATTTTCATTTACTCAACTCTCCACTACTACACACTCTCTCTGTTTGGTCTGTAACCACAACAATGATCATCTCATATTGCCACTAGATTAACACACTCCCTTTGGTGTGCGGTGGAGAAATCATGACAAGGCCTTTACAATGGTCAATCTCAACCAAATCCCGCCCGCTAGGGTTTCGGAGCACACCCCCCTTGCGTCTCATGGAAATCAGCAACCATGTTCATCACAATGGCGAGATTGAAATTGAAACATCACAAATTAATCAGCCAGGTCTATCCTACAATAGACATGTGGTTGAATGGTAAGGCTCAGATCAATGGCGTACAAAGTTAAGTCTTTAGACATTACCCAGGTAAAACATCCACATCCCAATGTACGAACTGCACCCCCTTTACTGCACGACCATTCACCCAAGTAAAAACCAATTTTGTATAACTGATACCAATGACACTACCCATGCCAAGGTGCACAAATTTTATAACTGTGGTTAACCACCATGATTCAATATTTCATTAAGTGAAAATTAATTAATTAACCACATATGATGATAAACCTAACATAACTATAAGCATGGCTAAGCAATTTAAATGTACAATCCATGTGACAACTAATATTGTATTACTAGATAATTATCTATCCTAAGGTGACAATGGAATCATGGCACTCAAATTATCAAGGAGGGATTAATCAAATAGGTCATTAACTACCAATACAAAGGATTATAAGAAAATAGCAATGCATAATAATTTAAAACAAAATAGAATTAAAAACTGGGTTCAACATGATCAAAGAACATGACTTGCCTTGGCCTTTTCAGTTACCAATTTCTTGATCTTCTGTTCCTTCTCCTTCGAAGACGTTATCTAATGGGAGAGAAAACGAGTAAGGGATAAAATAAATTCCAATAAAATTTAAATGAACTTCAAAAACCACAAAACCTAAACTAAAAGGTAGAGCTCAATTTTAGATGAATTTAGGAAAAAGAACGGAGTCAATCGGAGTTAGGATGAAGGAGAACGGGCTCTTGGAAGATCTAATCTAAAGAAAAAGGGAAAAATAGGATTTTCTAGATTTATTTTCTAAAGGAAATCCTAATTATGACGTCAGCAGATGATGTGGCGGCTAACTAGGCTTTTGGGGCTGATGTGGCAGTGACATGGCAAGACATGTGACACCTAGGGCTTACGTGGCATGCTGGCGTGGCATGACACGTGGCACTGACGTGGCACATGGGATGGCTTGGGTGCTAACGTGGCATACACGTGAAATGACACATGTCTGCCACATAAGATTAGGGCTGACATGGAGGCTGAGGTGACGGCTGACTCGGCTCGATGGCTCACAGGCCTACGGCTTTGCAAGACTGATAAGTGGGCCCATGGTGACAGTGACTCTGCTCACGGTGGACTTGATGCACAGGGAAGACAAAAGGGGCGCGGTCAGCGGTGCATGCTAGCGTGGGCGGGTGCGCAGCGTGAAGCAATGGAACAAGGTGGGGCGGCGGGGAGATCGAAGGAGAGAGAGAATGGGCCCGACAATGATCGGAGCTAGACGGTGAGCGACAGAGGCTCATTGAAGGTGAGGTCAGTCCGTAGCAATGGTGAAGAGGGCAAGTGAAGGACAGCGGCAACGCATAGATGCGCCTCAACGGTGACGTCCGAAGAGAGGACCGAAATGGTGGCAACAACGTTAACGACATCGCGAAGCTCGGCAGGACGGTAATGGCAACGAGGAATCTTTGGTGAATGGTGATGGCTGTGGAGTGTGCCATACGAGGGATGCGGTGGCCTTTCATGCGTAGACATTTAGGCGTTCAACTTGAAGACGACGGAGAGCTCGCGACAGGGATGGCGGCGGCGAAGTCTAGGATGGACACGGTGGCGAGGCGTCTGCGAGGAAGAAGATTGACAGGTGGGCCCCACCTGTCAGTGGCACGGACCGGCCGATGTGCGATGCGTGGTAACATAGAGAATTAGACGGCTGAGATTAGACCGCACTGATACACAGTGCCCGGACCTCCGGATGACTGACGCGTGGCGATTGGACGATGGCTGATCGAGCGGAGCGGACGGCTCGGATGTGAGTGATGGGCGATGGATGGCTGACGTGTGGCGCTAGCACAAGTGGGCTGGGCCAAGGCGCAGGTCGGGCTAGCGAGAAAAGGTGTGTCGGGTTGGGTTCAGCCCACTTAGCCTTTTTGGGATTTTCTATTTTTTTCAAAAATTCAACTAGATTAATTTGAGCTCTAGAAAATAGCAAATAAATCCAGAAAATCCAAGAAAATTCCATGAAACTCAACGAACCCAAACAAAATACTTCCAACAAGTGTTAAAGTTTAATTTAGTCATACTAAATCTATTTAATTAATAAAAATTCATTTTAAGCTTGTATTAAATTGAGAAAAATCCAAATAGTGAATTTTATTTTGAAAGCTAAAAAAGGCTCTAAAAAACAGGATGTTACAAACCCCTTAAAATCTTCGGAAATCTCAAGGACCTCCGAGTAAGGGTATTCGTTCCAACTGTCCTCCATGCCAATCTTCTTCGCCAGTCTGCTGCATAGATTCGTCATGTCACGAGTGCACTCGTGCAACAAGTTGTCTGTCCAACGGGGCCCGACCACATCCTGTAGCTACTACATGGCGCCCTGGCCCCTGAGAAGGAACGGTGGATGAAGTTGGCATCAGCAGTAGACGTCTGGAGTTCCTGACGGAGAGTGCCCGGAAAACTTCATTCCAACTGTGGTGGTCGTATTTGGGTTGGAAAATTCCGCAAGTTGTTTGGCTTTGAAGTCCCCGATGTTGTTGGCTAGGGCTAGCTAGGTGCACAGCCTGATGTTCAAAGTGAGGGTGGTGTTGGCAGTGGTGTCCTTAGAGTTTTTAACTAAAAACCGTCTGTGATTATCAGCTATCACAGACGGTTTTTACTCAAAAACCGTCTGTGATATTCCCTTCAACCCCTAAATATATTTCTGTTTTTTGGCTAGCCTCAGGAAATGCTAGCCATGCCCTCTGAAACAAGCAGATAATCACAGACATAAAACATATACAATTCACACATCTCATTTCATTTCAGATACATTTCACATCTCAATTCATTTCACAGACATAAAACATCCAATTGACAACGCACTTCATTTCACAAACATAAAGCATCTATTTCGCAAATCAATTAATTGAATTGAAATACAATATCCATTAACAAATACACAATTACAAAAGATCTACACTGCATTTGCACTTAGAATTATAATAAAAAATCATTCTGCGCAGTGGAACTCCCCATCTGATCTTATGACTTTAGTCCACAAAAACCAAACTAACTCTCCTCGAATTTTTGCAAAGTCCGGCTGTGTCAATGCAGATGCAGAGATGGGCGCAGCCTATCGATAGGAATATCAACGCGCGTACATATAAAACCTGACATGTATGAAACAAATGTAGGAAGATTGACAAACCTTAGAATTGGTGATCTTGGTGGAATCGAGGAGTAGTCTTATATGGTGGCACACGTAGTATCCACACGTGTTGCCCGGCTGCTGCTGGTGGCACTGCAAAAAATAGAATGTGTTAAATCAAGAGGCATTACTACTAAGTGTTGTATATGATTAATTAATGTGTAGCTATCGAATACCCGAAAATTGCGAGTATGTTTCAAGGGCTTGGCCCCTGTCGTCGAGCCACGTGTTTGTTCAACGTATGTGAAGAACGACCTTCGTTATTCGAAAAAGTTATATTAGTCATTCGGAAGGAAAGAAAGAGTACAATGTACAATGTACTTACCTATAGGCCTGGACGAAAAACTCGAAGCTCGTTAACTCGCTCGGCTCGTGGCTGGCTCGGCTCGGCTCAGCTCGTTAGGATAACGAGCCGAGCCGAGCCAAGATTTTAGCTCGTTAGCTATAACGAGCCAACTCGAGCCAGCTCGCGAGCCGCTCACGAGCCAAACGAGCCATGCTTCCAGGAATTTAGATATGCATATGCTGCTTCCATGGACCTAATTTGTACTCTATTGCATGTGTTAATGTGTAAATTTGTACTCTATTGTACCCAAACGAGCCATGCATGTGTTAATTTGTACTCTATTGTACCCAAACGAGCCAAACGAGCTAAACGAGCCAAACGAGCCATGCTTCCATGGATGAATATATGATGGAGACATTTTTTGGCCCTGGCTCACGAGCCAAACGAGCTAGCTCGAGCTTGTCATCGAGCCGAGCCGAGCTAGCTTTTTAGCTCGTTAGTTATAACGAGCCAGCTCGAGCCAGCTCGTTATCCTACCGAGCCAGACCGAGCCGAGCCGAGCCAGCTCGATATCCAGGCCTACTTACCCATCGAGTATTTGGGCGATAGCTGTGTACTTGGATTTGTTCTTACTTAGAGAATCAAGGTATATAGCCTTGTTCCATTTTGGTATAATTACAATTAAAATCCAATGGAAGTGCTCATTGTATGGCATAAGAACAAATTCCTTATCTTGGTGAGCCAGCAGTGCTTGTGTAATATAGTTCGCGATGAAGGATGCATCCTCGTTGATGGTATCAATGGCGACCAAGCGTGGGTCCAGGAAACCAATTGGTGATTTCGATGATCTAGCTTCGGTCAGCATGAATCTATACATATACACAGAAAAGCAATAAATTGTGACATATATCGGTATTACGTGAACAGAAACTGTGATTGTACAGACTTACAGCGTCCAGCATCGAACGAGTGAGGCGTCGAGAGCGTTGAGCGTGAAAAGTTCAAATATATCGTCAAAGGTCACCGCGAAGACACATTCGTGAGCTTCGTGCACGAAATGTTCCAGCTTGAATTTGACAGTGATACCTGAGCGCCGTTCTGCCTCTGGCCTATTGGACTGTTCCATATACCAAGCGTGGAATCTTTGGCAACCAAGTCCTAATTTTAAGAGGTGCTCGTCCGGGAATATCATCGACTCGCCTAGCACGAATTTGCGGGCCAATGGCAGATACGGGATATCGTCATCATCATTCGTCTTTGATTTGCCATGGCCACTGCCTCGACTGTAGGTCGGCTTTGTGGTAGTTGACTGTAATAGTACAGACGGTGCAAGTTGCTTTGCTGAGAATAGCACCCGTGGAGATAGCACCGGTGCAGGTAGCTCTACTTCGCACTGCCCTTTTGGAGATGGCACCAGTGCATGTTGCTCTGGTTCGCACTGCCCTTTTGGAGATGTGTGAGACCCGGAGTAGAAACTTCCGGACCCCCCTGTGCATTACAGTACTAGTCCCAGATCAATGCTAGTACACACAGATAACCAGAAAAACGGTACATTGCCATCCACGATTTATTACAATAATAACTGAAGTTTACATTGGTCATTGCCTTACAAAGGTTCACAGAACCTTAAAACGAAAATAAACACAGCGGAAGCAAAAAGTAAATTAATCGACCCATCAATCTGCCACAGGCAATTGACTGGGGAAACGAGTCCTAAGCATCCGGGAAGAATCCACCGCATCCACACTCGGCACAGAAGTCGTACTCTCCGGCTTGAGCTTCTTCATTCTCTGCTATTATAGAGCAACACGTGAGTACAAAAATGTACTCCGCAAGTCTTGGGAAAGATGCATAGATGCAAGGCTTTACAAAGGAAGGCTATATGTTTCTTTTGCAAAAATCAGCATTTTATTTCAAATCTACATAATTACTTCAAAGGCCATTTGATAAACATCTTGTTTTTTTTTATAAATGAAATTAGATAAATAACTTAGTGAAGGTTTAACCACCAACACTAATATCTCAGGCTATCTGCCAATTTTCAAGAAAACCTCAGGTTAAACTACCTGATCTGGTCACACCACCAGATTTAAATCACGAGAGTTACACCGCTCCCGAGTTTGACAAACCATTTTATTTTGAAATCAAAATCAAACTTCTACCATGTGAATGCATTCCTTGCCCGCCCTTGACCGTGGGCACGGCTATTCGAATAGTTTATTACTCTGCAGAGTTTGTACACTTTACCCACAAGAGATAAATTATCTTAATAGTCAACATGCTTCCTTTGGCACGAGACCCAGATAAAATATCACAAAGCCTTTCACCTACTCCAGTATAGCTAGATACCACCCGCTAAGGTTTCACCACAACTCGAATCCACGAGTCGGAGCCCCCTCTTGCGCCGTATGAGTACAGTAAACCCTGTCCCTCACTATGAGTAACCAGTACACCCTGGCACTCAATACACCACTGGTGATATCTAAACTACACCTTTATAGGTTAGTTAGCTAGGTCGTACCCATATAGACTTGTGGTTGCACTGTTTTGCTCAGTCTGGACAAACACAAGCGTCGGTCCTTAAACGACCAGGGTGGTTCATTCACAATTCCAAAAAGTTCTCGTGCTAACTGCACCAGCCAAACCTTCCATCCACCCTTGTCAACTTTTCACTTTAAAGTTCATTTTTACTTTTAAATTAACAGTGGTAACATCCATTACCACTTTTCAAACAAATCATTTAACAATGGTAACATCCATTACCAATGTTCAAACAAATCATTTAACAAAACATTTAGCAAACATGCTACTCATTTGAGCATTATTACATTGATTTGCTACGCTAAGCATTTGCTAGTATTTAAAAATTCAACATATGTAATACTAACTCATTATTGAGTCAAAGAGATATCCTAAGTTGACAATGGTACAAGGTAAACAATTTTCAATGGAAGGTATAACAAATTGGGTATTTAACTAAATTTTCTAAATCAAATTATCACTTGATATAACATAAGCATGCAATAATTTAAAATAACTACCTAATCATTTTATAATTCATTTGAGCAAGTTGATCAAAGAAAACTTGCAAAACATAGGATCAAAATGATCAAAGGAGACTTGCCTTCCTGTGCTGAGTTGAAATTTTCTGGAGCTTGCTCTTGAAGTTCCTCGGACAAATCGGTCTCTACACGTAAATCAAGAAATCCAAATAAATAAAATAAAATAAGAATTCAAAAATTCAAACTAAATATACCAATTGAAAGATTATAATTTTAGATGAATTTAGAAATTTGAATGGATCAATTTGGATTTAAAATGAGAAAGTTATGGCTTCCGGAAGATTAAAACTAGGGAAAAAGGAAAAACCGAGTTTCGGGAATTATTTTTGTACTGAGAAATATGATTTATGACGTCATCAATTTTCGAATTTTCTGAGCGGGAATTATTATTTGAATGACGGGTGGGTCCGGTCTACCGTGAACCGGATCCACGGACCACGGGGTTCGCCGACGTGGCGCACCGGCCACATGGCGCCATGCGGGCGCGAGGTGGCGGCCACGTGGCCGTCCACGCGGGCGAGACCGGCCACGCGGGCGCACGCGCAGCCGCACGGGAAGATGGCCGGCCGGCGGCCTCGCCGGTGGCCGGCGGTGGGGCGGCGAGCGGCGGCGGGGTGAGGAGAGGCGGCGGCGGCTTACCGACGGCGGCGGGGAGGGGCGGGCGGTCGGCGGCGAGGGGAGGTGGGAGGCCGGCGGTGGTGGAACTTGGGCGGCGGCGGAAGATGGCCGGAACGGCGGCGACCGGCGGCGGGGAGAGGCGGCGCACGGCGGCGGGGTGGCGGCCGAACGAGAGGGGAGGGGCGGCGGTGAGAGGAAGGCCAAATGGGAGGAGAAACACCGGAGTTCAACTTTTATAGGTGGAGAGAAAAAAAATGAAAGGCCGGCGGTTTAGAGAGAATTAAAGGGAGGTGACGGCCGGCCATGAGTGGGGATTGATGAGGGGAGATTATTGCGCAAACGCTCGGAGTTTAAAGGGCAAGAAACGGCCGGATTTAAGAGCTCCATTTTCGGGTTAATGGAGGTGGAGAGAGAGGGTGGGAGGAGGAAGAAGAAGAGGTTGAAGATGGATATGACATGTGGGTCCCATGTGTAATAGAGAGGATAGGAAGTGAAGGGGTACGGGCCGTCGGATTTGCGACACGTGGCAAGTGAGTGTATGAGAGGCTTTGGATTTTATGAAGGGGTAAGTTGTGGTGGATGGCTAGGATTAAAACGTGGAGAGAGATGGATTTCATCTGAGGGCGACACGTGGCGGCTAGGGATATATTGATTTTTATTTTCGGATTTAATTTCAGGAATTACTAGAAACTTTATTAATACTTCGAAAAATAATATTTAATGTCTAAAAATTCCAGAAAAATCATAGAATATTCCTGGAAGTATTTTAAACTTTAATAAAATATTTTTAATCTCAGATTTGAATTTAATAACTTTATAAAATACTTTTTAACTTTGAAAATTGATTTTAAATTCTAGAAAATTCTCAATAATTACTTAAAAATTTAGGGAAGGCTAGGAAAAATATAATAAACTATTTTTGGCTTTAATAAAATATTTTAAACACATTTTCTTGCTTTAAAATTTTAAATAAACTCCAAATAAATCCGAATAAATCCAGATAAGACTCAAATACATTAAAATAATTAATAAAAATAAAATTTTTCAGAAAGCGAAAATTTGGGATGTGACAAACCTACCCCCCTTAGAAAGAATCTCGACCCCGAGATTCGGAAAGACCGGGAAATAGATCAGGAAACTCTGCTCGAAGATCCTCTTCACGCTCCCAGGTTGCTTCCGATTCTGGATGATTATTCCACTGCACCTTGCAAAATTTGATAGTCTTGTTTCTTGTACAGCGCTCTGCCTCTTCTAAAATCTTGACAGGAAACTCTGGATACGTCAAGTCTTCTTTTAAATCCACCTCTTCTAAAGGTATTAACTCCTCTGGTACTCTTAAGCACTTCTTCAACTGTGATACATGAAATACATCATGTACATCTGACAACTGAGGAGGAAGCTCTAACTGATATGCAACTTCACCTCTTCTGGCTATAACTAGAAATGGTCCGATATACCTTGGAGCAAGCTTTCCACTGACCTTAAAACGTCGCATCCCTTTTAAAGGTGACACCTTCAAATACACATGATCCCCTGGTGCGAACTCCAACATTCTGCGACGATTATCTGCATAACTCTTTTGTCTGGTCTGTGCTATTTTCAATCGGTCTCGTATTAATCGAACTTGCTCTTCAGCTAACTTCAAGACATCGGGTCCGAATACTTGACTTTCTCCAGTCTCTGACCAATATAATGGCGTTCTGCATTTCCTGCCATACAAGGCTTCAAACGGAGACATCTTCAGACTAGACTGGTAACTGTTATTATAGGAAAATTCTGCATAGGGTAAACTTTGATCCCAACTAGCTTTGTTGGCTAATGCACACGCTCTTAGCATATCTTCCAATATCTGATTCACTCGTTCAGTCTGGCCATCTGTTTGAGGATGATAAGCAGTACTGAAATTTAAATTGGTGCCCAAAACTTCATGAAGTTTCTGCCAAAATCTTGAGGTAAATTGCGTTCCTCTATCCGATACGATCTTCTTTGGAACTCCATGCAGACATACTATTCTTGACATATAGAGCTCTGCCAATCTATCTCCTGAATAGGTAGTCTTTACAGGTATGAAATGTGCAACCTTTGTTAAGCGATCCACTATAACCCAAATTGAATCATACCCTGACTTGGTTCTTGGTAGTCCTGTTATGAAATCCATTCCGATTTCCTCCCATTTCCATTCAGGTATCTGCAGAGGTTGCAAAAGACCGGCAGGTCGTTGGTGCTCTGCTTTAACCCTTTGACATATATCACACAAAGCTACATATTCTGCAATTTCTCGTTTCATGCTGGTCCACCAATAACTTTCTCTTAGATCTTGATACATCTTTGTACTTCCGGGATGAATAGAATATCCTGATTCATGTGCTTCCTTTAGAATTAAATCTTTTATTTCCTTTCTCTCCGGTACTAAAATCCTTTTTCCAAACCAAAGAATTCCTTCTTCATCTTCTGAGAATCCAGGTGCTTTGCCTTTCTTCATGTTATCCTTTATTTCTTTAACATACTCATCTTCTTTTTGAGCTGCCTTGATCTGATCTTCTAAAGTGGGTTGGATCTTTAATGTAGACAGAATTCCTTCATTTATCACTCCCAAATTGAGACGCTGAAATTCTTCACGAAGAGTTGAATGACTGTCTTGAATCAACATATTGCTAACATGGATCTTCCGACTTAAAGCATCTGCCACTACATTGGCCTTTCCTGGATGATAGTGTATTCCCACATCATAATCCTTTATCAGTTCAAGCCATCTTCTTTGTCTCAGATTAAGATCGGGTTGAGTGAATATATACTTTAGACTTTTATGATCCGTATATATTTCACACCGATTACTAATTAGATAATGCCTCCACAACTTTAGAGCATGCACTACAGCAGCTAGCTCTAAATCATGAGTGGGGTAATTTTCTTCATGAGGTCTTAACTGCCTTGATGCATAAGCAACAACCTTTCCTTCTTGCATTAGTACACATCCAAGACCTTGTTTTGATGCGTCACAATAAACTTCAAAATCTTTTCTAATATCCGGTAACCGCAGAACTGGTGCTGAAGTTAACCTCTTCTTTAACTCTTGAAAACTTTCCTCACAGGATTTATTCCATTCAAATTTCTTCTCTTTCTTTAACAGCTGGGTTAAAGGTCTGGCAATCTTGGAAAAGCCTTCAATGAATCGACGATAGTAACCAGCTAATCCCAGAAAACTTCTGATCTCGGTTACTGTCTTGGGTGGAGTCCAATTTAATACATCCTTAACTTTTCCAGGATCTACAGATACTCCTTCTGCTGAAATTACGTGTCCCAAAAACTCAATTTCCTTTAACCAAAACGCACACTTGCTAAACTTGGCATATAACTGGTGTTCACGGAGTCTTTGCAACACTATCCTTAGATGATCCTCATGTTCTTTATTGTTTTTCGAATAGATAAGAATGTCATCTATAAAGACAACCACAAACTTATCTAAATAATCCATAAATACTTTATTCATTAAATTCATGAAGTATGCCGGGGCATTTGTCAGACCGAAAGACATCACCGTATACTCATATAGTCCATATCTTGTGGCGAAGGCTGTCTTTGGTATATCTTCTGGTCTAATCTTCAACTGGTGATATCCTGACCGAAGATCAATCTTGGAGAAGACGCTTGATCCTTTGAGTTGATCGAACAGATCGTCGATCCGGGGTAAGGGATACTTATTCTTTATAGTTACTTCATTTAAAGCTCTATAGTCCACGCACATACGCTGACTACCATCCTTTTTGTTTACCAAAAGTACTGGGGCTCCCCAAGGTGAAGAACTTGGTCTAATAAAACTTTTCTCTTGTAATTCTTGAATCTGCCTCTTGACTTCGGCTAAATCATCAGCTGACATCCGATAAGGTCTTTTTGATATTGGGGCTGTTCCAGGTACCAGATTTATAACAAATTCAATCTCTCGATCTGGTGGCAATCCTGGCAATTCCTCAGGGAAAACATCAGGGTATTCGCAAGCTACCGACACATCCTCCAACTTTTTCCCTTTTAAGTTGGTTAACATAATGTTCTTCTTTGAGCGCATAACTGCCTCATGTCTTATCTGAATTCCGTCAGAATTGGTAAGACTAATGGCACGATTGGCACAATCTATCTGTCCTTTATACTTGATCAACCAATCCATACCAAGTATTATATCTATGCCATCGGAGTCTATTATAATAAGGTTCGCTAGGAACTTTACTCCATTTATAATTATGGTTGCTCTAGGGCTAACCAATTTAGTCCTCAATTCTTTTCCAGGAGATTGAACTATCATAAGGTTCTTTAGCATACAAATATTCCAATTATTTCTTTCAGCAAAAGCTTTTGTTACGAATGAATGTGTAGCTCCAGAATCAAATAATATAATTGCTGGTACTGAATTAACCAGGAACTTACCCAGAACTACGTCTGGTGCATCTTCCGCTGCTTCTACGGTGACATGATTGATACGCCCTCTGTTGAATGGCTGTGGAGTCTGAGGTGTCTGAGGGCTTCCACGTCCTTGACCGGTAGTTGGAGCTCTTGCTGGTGTAGGATCCAGGTTGAAGCGGACCGGGGTTACCGCTTGACGCTTCTGTGGGCAACTGCTGGCATAGTGTCCCATATTTTTGCAATTGTAGCATTGCACTCCTGCAGCTACATTTCTATTCTGTTGTTGTTGAGCTGCGTTTCCAGTTCTAGGAGTTTGAGGCAAAGGGCGAGGCGCAGAAATGGGTGTCCTTGGATGATTATGCACTGGAGGCCGGTTGTACTGTTGTTGAGTAGGGCGTTGACGGGAACTGCTAGCAAACTGTTGGGCTTGAAACTTCCTTTTCCTAGCATCAAAAAGCTGACGCTGGGCATCTTCTTGTACTAAAGCTTTGTTCACCAGATGTTGAAAAGTAGGGTAGTCATTGGAGACTAACTGAACTTTGAGGTTGGGGTCCATTCCTCCCATGAACCTCCAGATTCTTGCGGCATCAGTCGCCACATCTTCCGGTGCATATCTTGACAATTGGATAAATTTACTCAGATATGCGGAAACGCTAAGGTTTCCTTGTTGTAGCTGATGAAACTCCTTCCTTTTCATTTCCATAATACTCATAGGAATATGAGCAGTATGGAAAGTTTCCAAAAATTCTTCCCATGTAATATTCTGGGCATCTTGATGTGCGGCACAGTAGTTATCCCACCAATTAGCAGCAACTCCCTTGAGTTGGTGAGCGGCGTACAGAACCTTCTCATGTTCTGCACATTGAGCCAAATTGAGTTTTCTTTCTATTTCTTTAATCCAATCATCCGCCTCCAAAGGGTCAACAGATCCTGCAAAGGTCGGAGGTCGGGTTCTCATAAATTCCCCAAGTTTAGACTGTGGCTGTTGAACTGGTGCTTGCTGGGCTTGTTGGACTTGGTTTTGGGCCAAAGCTTGAAGTAGTTGCAACTGCATGGCCATCATCTGTTCCATATTGGGAGCTTGAGCTGGCGGAGGTGGAATTGGGGCTTCATTATTGTTGGGCGCTTGATTGTTGTTGATATTCCTTCTGGTGTTCACCATCTGAAGCTCCATCAAGAAAAGTATAGGTAAGATGAAAGTAGCATAGATAAGATGGTCGGGGCAATTTAACAACATCCCAAAGCAACTCACAAGATCAACACAACAGACAGAGAAAAACGCAACCCTTAAATTCAAATTAACTTTTGAAGAATGGCTGTACCACAGATGCACATAGGCTTGGTACAGTCCAATTTATTACATCATAATAATATAAAACGTTCTAATGCCGACAACTCAAAAGGTAAACTATAGGCTAGTATCTAATCATCCTCAACGATGATGCGCTCCTCTGGCTCCTCCTCGGGGTCCTCCTCTGAATCAGATAAGTGTCTCTGTCCACAACCATGGCAGTTGTTCGGCGAACGCGACCGTGATCGACTCTGACTGAAGTCGGAAAAACCGGAGCGAGATAGCTGGCGTCCTCGGCTAGATCCTCCAATATCGACGTCGGGTGGCGGACTGGAGCGTCGCACACTCTTCCTCGCAGTAAGCCTAGTGCGAGGTCCTGTAGATCTGACCGGAGCAGTAACAGGGGCCGGTGGAGTCGGTGTAGTGGTAGCAGCTCGAAGACGCTCTACCTCTGCCTCGGCAGCAGTCCTCGCCTGAACGGCGTCGGCGTGGGCAGCCTCACTCTGTAGTAGCTGGGCTCGGAGAGTGTCGGAGTGGTCGTAGCTCGACGTAAGCAGCCTCCGAAGAAGTCCGATCTCCTGCTGAGCTCTGGCGTAAGTCGCTGAAGCTGCCAGAGTGTGCTGCACCTGGTGAGACAAGCGCGGGTCATCCACCACCAGCTGGAAAAGCTCTGGATGAGTCTGTCCTGCTCTCGTCGTCGGGAAGAAGCAAAAAGGTGACTGTCGTAGCTCCTCCTTGTGCCTCCTGCACAACTCCGAGATCGCCAACTGTGCTGCATCCTGGATCGCATCTGAGCAGAAGGTCCGTGGATACTCAATATGACGCTCAACTGGGTCAATCCTCCCGTCTGGAGCGTAAATGAACACCTCCATGCTCCAGGAGTCCGTGCTCATCACTCGCGTGTTCCGCCCTCTGAAGATAGGCTGTTGGGTGTACTTCAGATGCTGCATTAGCTGCCGTAGAAGAGTCGCAAAAGCTCCCTCGCTCTCGCCATGAGAATGATGATCCCACGGGGCTGATGACGATGAACCTGCCATCTACAAGTTTGAAAAGAGGAGAGATCAGTAAAGATTTTTAAATAGTGAAAAGGAGGACAGAAACAAGATACTAAGTAAAAGGAGAGTAGAAGCAAAGAAGCTTATATATTTTTAATATATTCTTTTTAAACATAAGTCCTTAAAACTTCCCAATACCTAGGGTTCGTCCTACAGTCAAGATGGCTCTGATACCACTTCTGTGAGACCCGGAGTAGAAACTTCCGGACCCCCCTGTGCATTACAGTACTAGTCCCAGATCAATGCTAGTACACACAGATAACCAGAAAAACGGTACATTGCCATCCACGATTTATTACAATAATAACTGAAGTTTACATTGGTCATTGCCTTACAAAGGTTCACAGAACCTTAAAACGAAAATAAACACAGCGGAAGCAAAAAGTAAATTAATCGACCCATCAATCTGCCACAGGCAATTGACTGGGGAAACGAGTCCTAAGCATCCGGGAAGAATCCACCGCATCCACACTCGGCACAGAAGTCGTACTCTCCGGCTTGAGCTTCTTCATTCTCTGCTATTATAGAGCAACACGTGAGTACAAAAATGTACTCCGCAAGTCTTGGGAAAGATGCATAGATGCAAGGCTTTACAAAGGAAGGCTATATGTTTCTTTTGCAAAAATCAGCATTTTATTTCAAATCTACATAATTACTTCAAAGGCCATTTGATAAACATCTTGTTTTTTTTATAAATGAAATTAGATAAATAACTTAGTGAAGGTTTAACCACCAACACTAATATCTCAGGCTATCTGCCAATTTTCAAGAAAACCTCAGGTTAAACTACCTGATCTGGTCACACCACCAGATTTAAATCACGAGAGTTACACCGCTCCCGAGTTTGACAAACCATTTTATTTTGAAATCAAAATCAAACTTCTACCATGTGAATGCATTCCTTGCCCGCCCTTGACCGTGGGCACGGCTATTCGAATAGTTTATTACTCTGCAGAGTTTGTACACTTTACCCACAAGAGATAAATTATCTTAATAGTCAACATGCTTCCTTTGGCACGAGACCCAGATAAAATATCACAAAGCCTTTCACCTACTCCAGTATAGCTAGATACCACCCGCTAAGGTTTCACCACAACTCGAATCCACGAGTCGGAGCCCCCTCTTGCGCCGTATGAGTACAGTAAACCCTGTCCCTCACTATGAGTAACCAGTACACCCTGGCACTCAATACACCACTGGTGATATCTAAACTACACCTTTATAGGTTAGTTAGCTAGGTCGTACCCATATAGACTTGTGGTTGCACTGTTTTGCTCAGTTTGGACAAACACAAGCGTCGGTCCTTAAACGACCAGGGTGGTTCATTCACAATTCCAAAAAGTTCTCGTGCTAACTGCACCAGCCAAACCTTCCATCCACCCTTGTCAACTTTTCACTTTAAAGTTCATTTTTACTTTTAAATTAACAGTGGTAACATCCATTACCACTTTTCAAACAAATCATTTAACAATGGTAACATCCATTACCAATGTTCAAACAAATCATTTAACAAAACATTTAGCAAACATGCTACTCATTTGAGCATTATTACATTGATTTGCTACGCTAAGCATTTGCTAGTATTTAAAAATTCAACATATGTAATACTAACTCATTATTGAGTCAAAGAGATATCCTAAGTTGACAATGGTACAAGGTAAACAATTTTCAATGGAAGGTATAACAAATTGGGTATTTAACTAAATTTTCTAAATCAAATTATCACTTGATATAACATAAGCATGCAATAATTTAAAATAACTACCTAATCATTTTATAATTCATTTGAGCAAGTTGATCAAAGAAAACTTGCAAAACATAGGATCAAAATGATCAAAGGAGACTTGCCTTCCTGTGCTGAGTTGAAATTTTCTGGAGCTTGCTCTTGAAGTTCCTCGGACAAATCGGTCTCTACACGTAAATCAAGAAATCCAAATAAATAAAATAAAATAAGAATTCAAAAATTCAAACTAAATATACCAATTGAAAGATTATAATTTTAGATGAATTTAGAAATTTGAATGGATCAATTTGGATTTAAAATGAGAAAGTTATGGCTTCCGGAAGATTAAAACTAGGGAAAAAGGAAAAACCGAGTTTCGGGAATTATTTTTGTACTGAGAAATATGATTTATGACGTCATCAATTTTCGAATTTTCTGAGCGGGAATTATTATTTGAATGACGGGTGGGTCCGGTCTACCGTGAACCGGATCCACGGACCACGGGGTTCGCCGACGTGGCGCACCGGCCACATGGCGCCATGCGGGCGCGAGGTGGCGGCCACGTGGCCGTCCACGCGGGCGAGACCGGCCACGCGGGCGCACGCGCAGCCGCACGGGAAGATGGCCGGCCGGCGGCCTCGCCGGTGGCCGGCGGTGGGGCGGCGAGCGGCGGCGGGGTGAGGAGAGGCGGCGGCGGCTTACCGACGGCGGCGGGGAGGGGCGGGCGGTCGGCGGCGAGGGGAGGTGGGAGGCCGGCGGTGGTGGAACTTGGGCGGCGGCGGAAGATGGCCGGAACGGCGGCGACCGGCGGCGGGGAGAGGCGGCGCACGGCGGCGGGGTGGCGGCCAAACGAGAGGGGAGGGGCGGCGGTGAGAGGAAGGCCAAATGGGAGGAGAAACACCGGAGTTCAACTTTTATAGGTGGAGAGAAAAAAAATGAAAGGCCGGCGGTTTAGAGAGAATTAAAGGGAGGTGACGGCCGGCCATGAGTGGGGATTGATGAGGGGAGATTATTGCGCAAACGCTCGGAGTTTAAAGGGCAAGAAACGGCCGGATTTAAGAGCTCCATTTTCGGGTTAATGGAGGTGGAGAGAGAGGGTGGGAGGAGGAAGAAGAAGAGGTTGAAGATGGATATGACATGTGGGTCCCATGTGTAATAGAGAGGATAGGAAGTGAAGGGGTACGGGCCGTCGGATTTGCGACACGTGGCAAGTGAGTGTATGAGAGGCTTTGGATTTTATGAAGGGGTAAGTTGTGGTGGATGGCTAGGATTAAAACGTGGAGAGAGATGGATTTCATCTGAGGGCGACACGTGGCGGCTAGGGATATATTGATTTTTATTTTCGGATTTAATTTCAGGAATTACTAGAAACTTTATTAATACTTCGAAAAATAATATTTAATGTCTAAAAATTCCAGAAAAATCATAGAATATTCCTGGAAGTATTTTAAACTTTAATAAAATATTTTTAATCTCAGATTTGAATTTAATAACTTTATAAAATACTTTTTAACTTTGAAAATTGATTTTAAATTCTAGAAAATTCTCAATAATTACTTAAAAATTTAGGGAAGGCTAGGAAAAATATAATAAACTATTTTTGGCTTTAATAAAATATTTTAAACACATTTTCTTGCTTTAAAATTTTAAATAAACTCCAAATAAATCCGAATAAATCCAGATAAGACTCAAATACATTAAAATAATTAATAAAAATAAAATTTTTCAGAAAGCGAAAATTTGGGATGTGACAAGATGGCATCAGTGCATGTTGCTCTGGTTCGCACTGCCCTTCTGGGCCTGCCACCGGTGAAGAAGCCTCCAGGGAGATTCGCTTTTGGGCCACTGGATGAATGTTCCAATGGCCTGCCCTAGAGTCACGATCTCGTCGTTGGGGGGCTTCGGTAGCGGGACGACCTCAAAATTGACATGCACACCATCCACATTAACTTTTGCGAAGCCTGGCGCTAAAGCTTGACCGTGCAGCATGGCCCCGATACCAGACGGATATGCCTGGCCCCAAGCAGCGTGCAAGGGAACGGAGGCATATCTCACTTGGAGCCTGCACTTCGTAGGCTCCTACATAACGATACAGAATTAGCTAGTCGAATAGGCATATCAATAGAGCAAGCATTCGAGATATAATAATTATTACCAGGATGTCATCCACAGAAAATATGGCATCGGTTTGCATCGGATTGGACGCGCAACTACTCGGACGGTTGTGCGGGCTAGCTAGCACAGGAGCGGTGGTGGCGGCCTGCTGACTTTCTGTCTGTTTCTGCACCTCATCTCTGACTACACCGGCCAGCTCATCCATTAGCTCCTGTCTAAGAGATGCCTTGATCTCTTCTTGTAGGAGTGCGTCACGCTCGACTTTGTTTCTCTTCCTACGCCGATACATGTCGGAGTCATCTTGGAAACCATGCTTCCAAGGAACGTAAAGCCCAAGGCCTCTCGTACGGCTCGGGTGCTCCTTGTTTCCCAGGGCCGCGGGGAGCATATCATTCTCCCTTGTTCTCTGGAATGATCCCAGGGTAGTTTCAAAACTCAGCTCTTCCTGCAAGAGCACGACATGTCATTTCACTTCGTACGAAGTTGTGGAGTAATTACAAGCTACGTAGTTCGATCGATATCTTACCAGGCGCTCGGACACTTGCTGGTCTGCAGGGTTTCGAAAGGATACGTCCTCCGATGTCGTTGTGGATGACCTTGCTCTAATCCAATTTCGAGCGCGGTCATCCGGGATATTGGCAAATGGCGGGGCGGTGTCCTGCAGGGCTGCCTGGTCGTCCTCGCTCCTCCACTGTGGGATTTTACCCGCATACCCAGCTGTGCCAAGTCTGTGGGGGTGTGTGTTTTTTGCCTAGAGGGCCTTGTGCTTCGCACTTGTACTTTTGAAATCTTCGGTCGTCTTCGAAGCCTTGAACTCTTCCCATTGTGGTTCCAGGAATGGTAATTTATGAAAGGGCGTTTCGTCTTTCTCCACGTAGTCCTTGACAAGCTTGCTCTTGAAGTTCTTCCATGCTTTGCACGCCCCTAGGAAGGCTTGTCGTTGCACGTCGTCTTGGTGTTCTTCTGGGATCTCGAACGATGCCAAAATTTCTGTCCACAGCTCTCTTTTCCGATTCGCAAGCACGTCCTTCCACGAATTGAATGTGATCTCAATTCGTTCCCGTGCAACAATTCCAATCATGATCTTCCATGCGCTTGCTGCTTTGCGAGGAAGGAGAGGGACCCCAGATACATTGACATGCGTGACGGTAAATCGGCCCTCAAGCTTCTTCGATAGCCCTCTTCCTTGGCGTCTTGATTTTGAAGTGGACGCCTCCGGCGATGGTGTTGAAGAATGCGCGGATGACATTTTGCTCAATTTGTGGGTCTATTAGAATAAGATAAGAAAGTGCCATACCATAAGATAAGAAAGTGCAATATCTATCTATTTCGCTCAATATAGGCGATTACAATACATATATATGTGTATATACATACATACATATACATATATATACCTACATATATACATATATAGAATCAATATCTATCTATTATTACTACAAGGTCTCTAAACAAAGTTCTATGAAGCAAATGACACAAACTAGTGTATCTGGTTCATTGAACAGGATACACTAGAGTGTGTCACTTGCTTCATGCCCCTTGAAGGTCTATGTGGCATATACTATTACTACAAGGTCTCTAAACAAAGTTCTATGAAGCAAATGACACAAACTAGTGTACCCGGTTCATTGAACAGGGAACACTAGAGTGTGTCACTTGCTTCATGCCCCTTGAAGGTCTATGTGGCATATACTATTACTACAAGGTCTCTAAACAAAGTTCTATGAAGCAAATGACACAAACTAGTGTATCAGGTTCATTGAACAAGATACACTAGAATGTGTTACTTGCTTCATGCCCTTTGAAGGTCTATGTGTCATATATATGAAGCAACAAGCATCAATAATAGAATCAATAACAGTCTAAACATGAATATGTATGACAATGTAAAAGGCATGTATCAATTAAAACTAGCAACAAGCTCAAGTTTTAATTGATTAATTTGTACTCTCAAATTGTAGGGTTGCACAAGATTAATCTTGGCCGTCCCGCTACTAAATCATATACTCTTCCTTGATTGGTTATGTCAAATAATGAATTCAGTCTTTCGAGCTCTAGATACAAACTCTACAATCTCAAGATCAAGATAAATTCAGCATGCATATATTCAGACAACAGTATTCATACAGATCAAGACCATACAAGTTATCTTTACCCAATAATTCAGTCTTTTAACTTGTCAAGATTAAATCCTAACAGATCAATTTAATATCTTTGCCTAATAATTCAGTCCATAACCTGAAAACTGCATGAACCGACAGCTATTAGAGCTCAAAGACCGAATGAACCAATCTCAGTATATGAATTTATCATCATCGAGCAACTGTAAATCCCACAGGCAATCTCAGTATATGGAAGATTAACAAACTTGCACAGGGGAGGTGGCCGGCGAGGGCTCGGGGAGGCGACGAGCTCGAGGGAGGCGGTGACCGGCTCGAGGGAGGTGGTGCCGCGCTCGGGGAGGCGGCGACGCGCTCGGGGGAGGCGACTCGGGGAGGCGGCGACGGGCTCGAGGAGGCGGTGACGCGCTCGGGGAGGCGACGGGCTCGGGGAGGCGATAGGCTCGGGGGAAGCGGCGACGCGCCTGGGGAGGCGGCGACGGGCTCAGGGGAGGCGGCGACGGGCTCGAGGAGGCGGTGCCGCGCTCGGGGAGGCGGCGACGCGCTCGGGGGAGGCGACTCGGGGGGCGACTTGGGGAGGCGACGGGCTCGAGGGAGGCGGCGACGGGCTCGAGGAGGCGGTGCCGCGCTCGGGGAGGCGACTCGGGGAGGCGACGGGCTCGAGGGAGGCGGCGACGGGCTCGGGGGAGGCGACGGAGGAGCGAGGAGGCGGCGAGATTTACTAAGTGCAGGATACGCAGAAAACCCTAGACAGGGGGTATATGTAGGAGGTTTATCATAGACGGTTCTAAAGTAAGAACCGTCTGTGATATCAATATCACAGACGGTTATACGTTTAGAACCGTCTATGATAGTATGACTATCACAGACGGTTCTACGTTTATAACCGTCTGTGATAGTCATACTATCACAGACGGTTCTTACTTTAGAACCGTCTGTGATAAGCCCCCCGACTGTAGTAATTAAGACAACACCAACCAGCTGCTGCGCATTCATATACACAACACAAATTAACCAGCTGCATTCATATACAACACCAACCAGCATAAATGCAAATTCACATATACACAATGTATTTCTTCACACATTTTCACATATACATAAATGTAAATTCACAAATACATCACACACATGCATTGTTGTATACATAAATGTAAATTCACAAATACATCACACACATCCATATTTCTCATTCTACTTGCTTATTTCCTTTAAAAACTAGCCCTTCACGATGATCAATGCGTACATAACTAGTTTCGTCACGTTGTTCGACGTCGTCGACCCTTATGCCTTTTCCAAAAGGAGGTAACTCGCTAAATTGATTGTATTCTTCCTCGTCCACTACATTCTCTACTCCAACAATTCTCCTTTTTCCATGAAGAACTACATGGCGTTTCTTATTTGCCGGGTCGGTTACATAGAAAACTTGAACAACTTGGTTGGTAGTACGAATGGTTCGTCTTTGTACCCGACATGTTGGAGGTCCACGGTAGTGACACCGTACTTGTCAACCTTCACCTGTGGGAGATGCACCCAACGGCAGCGAAATAAGGGGATCTTGAAAAGCACGTAGTCGAGCTCCCAAATCTCTTGTATGAACCCATAGTATGAGTTTCTCGACCCATCAGTACTGAACGCGTCTATGCGGACACCACTGTTCTGGTTAGTGCTCTTTACATCCTGAGACCGCGTATAGAATGTGTACCCATTTATGTCATATCCTTGCCATGTCACAACTGTAAATGTTGGCCATTTTGCCAACCATGTCAGCATCTCACTTGGCGAGCTCCTAGCGATTTGCTCCTTCAACTATTGGTTGAACCGTCTGTTGTGTTGCCTCATGATCCAAACATCCGGCCGCTCCGGATTCTCTTGCCGAAGCACATCCTTGTGCTGGTCGACATAAGGCGCCACTTCAGTCATGTGTTGCAAGACCGTGAAATGGGCTTGAGTATATGTGTCAATATCTGCAGTGATTGCTTTCCTTCCGATAGTTCCAATACCCTTCAGCCTCCCTTCATGACGAGATTGAGGCACACCTATCGGTTGAGTCTGAGCCATATAATCGACACAAAACTCAATGACCTCTTCGCTTGCATAACCTTCAACGATGCTGCCCTCCGGCCGAGATCGATTTCGTACGTAGGACTTGAGAATTCCCATGAACCTCTCAAATGGGTACATGCTATGTAGGAATACGGGCCCACACATTTTTATCTCCCACACAACGTGAACAATGAGATGGACCATGATATCGAAAAACGAAGGAGGGAAATACATTTCAAGATGACATAGAGTCATCACCACCTCGTCCTGCAGAGCATCTAGTCCTTCGGCATCGATGACCTTCTGAGCAATTGTGTTAAAGAAATAACATAGCCTCATGATTGTCTCTCGGACATTGATCGGCAAAATATTTCTAATTGCAATAGGGAGCATCTGTGTCATCAGCACATGACAATCATGAGACTTCATGCCATTTAACTTCAAATCTTGCATCGAAACAAGTTTCTTCACGTTGCCGGAGTAACCAGATGGAACTTGAAAACCTTGCAAGCACTGGCACGGTTCTATTTTCTCAGCCTTGGACAGAGTGTAACACGCAGGGGGAAGGTACGTTCGTCCATTATCAGTGCGTGTCGGTGCTAACTCAAGCCTGATGTCCATATCAGCCAAGTCAAGCTGTGTGTTGACGCCGTCCTTTGTTTTATCACGAATGTTCAGCAAGAGACCAATCAAGCTGTCGCATACATTCTTTTCTACGTGCATGACGTCGATGCAGTGTCGAACATCTAGGTACTCCCAATAAGGTAAGTCCCAAAATATTGATCTCTTCTTCCAGGTGTTCTTCTCATGAGCCCTCAATTTACGTCCCTTTCCGAGGACAACATCTAAATCCTTAACCATATCATAAACCTCGTGTCCCCTTAAATGCCTTGGAGCTGAACCGTCTTCCTTCTCTCCGTCAAATTGTTTCTTCATCTTGCGGTTTGGGTGAGCCCTCCGAAGGAACCGGCGGTGACGCATGTAGACGGTTTTGCATGAGTGTCTCAGCCACACACTCTCGGTACCATCTAAACAGTGAGTACAAGCTTTGGCACCTTTTGTACTATGGCCCGATAGGTTACCAAGGGCAGGATAATCATTTATGGTGCAGAACAATAAGGAGCGCAGAGTGAAGTTCTCTCAGTTGTATGCATCCCATACCTGTACCCCTTCGTTCCATAGTACTTTTAGATCTTCCACCAATGGTGCTAGGAACACATCGATATCATTCGCATGTTGTTTTGGCCCTTGGATAAGTATCGACAGCAAAATGTACTTTCGCTTCATACACAACCAAGGAGGAAGGTTATAGATGCAGAGAGTCACGGGCCATGTGCTATGTCGGCTGCTCATGCTACTGAAAGGATTCATTCCATCTGTACTCAGTCCAAACCTTATATTCCTTGGTTCTGTACCGAACTCTGCAAAACTCCCAAAACTCCTATCGATGTTTCTCCACTGCACGAAATCAGCAAGGTGTCTTAGCATTCCATCCTTCTAGCGCTCCTCCGAGTGCCAACGCAGCAGTTTTGCCTCCTTTGGATTTGCAAAAAACCTTTTTCAAACGGGGAATTATAGGAAAATACCATGCCACCTTAGCAGGAGGTCCTTTCTTCGCCTCTGTTCTCTCACCATCATCTGATTGATTGTTACGTTTGTATCGGGATGCGTTGCACACCGGACATACATGCATGTTTGCATACTCTTTACGGTAGAGGATACAGTCGTTCGGACATGCATGTATTCTTTCTACTTTCATTCTCAATGGACAAATAACCTTCTTGGCTTTATACGTGGTTTTAGGCAACTCATTTCCCTCCGGAAGCATGTCCGCTAAAAGACCTAGCAGCGCTGTGAAACTTTTGTCGGACCAACCGGCCGACAATCTCGTGTACTTGCAGCACGTGTACAAAGGTTTCTCTGAGTCCTCCATCAAGCCTCGGAATTTAACATACTCTCTCTCATCATAGTTCTCTTCTACATCGCGAAGTATCTGATCCAGATTATCATCGTGCAACCTATCCGAATCCGAACCACAATCAACATCAGCCGGCGGCATGTCATTCACTTCGCCATGACTGGTCCAACACGTATAACCCTTTTTGAAACCCCTCCGAATCAAGTGCGCTTCAATTTGCCCTCGGTTCTTAAACATCTTTAAATTCTTGCAGTCAGTGCATGGACAGTACATATATTCCACCCCTTATTCAACATATCCTCCTCGGCAGCTCTTTTAAAAGCAGACACGCCATTAATGTACTCTTCACTCACACGGCTCGCGGCATACATCCAGCTTCGGTCCTACGTTACGTACATATATAACAACTTAGTATTAAAAATTAAATTAACTAATTATTACTACATATATACCGGCCACATGTATTATAATGAGGCTTAATTTGCTAGCTCAATTCATATTATAAACACAACAGCTATTATATAACCAACAATTTTGCAAACCATCTTCAATTAATAACACTCACCAATTACTTAAACCTAAATTGTAATGCATGCAAAGAAAAAATAAAATTCATTACTAACCATATCAAGAGCAACCAGGAAAGTATAAATCTTCAAAGCTCAATATCTGCCTCCTCCCACCAAATTAAGTGGCCTGAAATCGCCAAGCTTGCCTCCTCGGCGAAAGAGTAAAGCACCAGCTAGATCTGGATCGAAATGAAGTCAGATGCGGTCTGAGCAGCGCAATAAATGCCCACTGCCATTATCACAAACAGTTTTTAATAAAAAATCGTCTGTGAATTATCCCAGACGGTTTTTTATTAAAAAATCGTCTGTGATAAGCAGCTTATCACAGACGGTTTTTAATTAAAAACCGTTTGTGATAATCTGGGATCATCACAGACGGTTTTTAATACATACCGTCTATGATACTAAATTATCACAGACGGTTCATAGTTAAGAACCGTCTGTGATACGCGTTTTCCCTGACGCCGCCAACACAGGCGGTGTCCAAATTAAAATCGTCTGTGGTAGTGTTGGTCACAGACGGTTTTGTCAAATCGTCTGTGATTGGCCGTCTACTATTAGGCTTTCTGTAGTAGTATATACTATGAGAGAGATAGAGGGGAGCAGTGTTTGATCGAGGGAGAAGGGAGATGTGGGGAGGAGAGTGGTGAGGCAGTTGTGTTGCACACAGTGAAGTGGTGCGAAACTAGTTTGATGCACCGTGAGCCAAGGAGATGTCAGAGCGGCATGTTGGGCCCACCTGTCGGCGCTCCTGCGTGTTGAGTTTTCCTTCGGTTCGTTTATTCGGAGGAGTGAGGGTCGTGGATGAAACTTTCATTTTATATTAGTGGAAATAGAAATAGCTATTATTTATAGCTCATATAAGCCATATTTGTATATGTTTTATCTATATTGTTATAATAGAGGTAATAGATTCTATGACACTAGGGAGTGGCCAGTTCCATGAATTACCATTGCCAAAGGCCATAACTACTGTATACCACTGAGTTTAACCAAACTTTAATTATATGCCATTGCCATTAGTTAGCCTTCGTTTAGCCCTGGAAAAAGACAATGTTGCCCTCACTTCAAAATCTATTCCTATGATAAAAATTAAACATAGAGCAAATTGGCTTAGCCAAAAATACTACAAAATTTTGATGGATCATTGGGGTATTGTACAAATCAAATATAAAATTTCATAAATTGGCCCTTTCATTTGATCCGTTTTTGAAATTCAAGACCAAAATCAGCCTATTTGAACTATTTTGTGAACCGGAGCAAATTCACTATAGAAAATGCAGAATCATAATCTTTTGGAGCTATGTGACACCTTAGGAGAATGTGATAATTTTTACAAAATGTTTAAACCTCATTTAGTCTCTGCTTGTAAAATAGTAGCCTTTATTAGAATTTATATTATATTCTGAAATTTTCTTCGAACAGTACCTTGAAATATTTTTACTAGCTCATTGACATATTTATAAAAACCTCTGTGAATTTTCATAATTTTTGGAAGTCATTTGCTATTTTAAAAAATAAAGTCTTTTATCTTTTGGTATGGGCACTTTGGTCTTTTTGAAAAGATAACGGGTTCCACTAACGGTAATTTCATATAGTGAAACTAATCTTATGGTCAATGGCATATAGTAGTTATAGCTTTGGTGATGGCAATTCGTGGAATTGGCCACTCCCCAGTGGCATAGAATCTATTATCTCGTTATAATATGAACCTATCACAATAGACAATATTGATCTTTTTCTCTAATTAATGTGATAATTCCTAGACCTTGAGAGTGAAAACGTTGGCTTCTTTTTCTATCATTTTAATAGGTAGCAAAATTTCCCACGTCATTGCGTAGCTAAATATTACAACATATTGTCTTCAGCTGTGATTAAGCTAAGAAGAGAAAGAATATACCTATAATTAAGCTAAAAAGAGAAATAATATACCTATAATTAAGTTAAAAAGAGAAAGATCTATACCATCAATTACATTGCAACAAATTTGTTACTCCGTCTATTCAGAAATGCATGGCGTTTTAGAAAGCGTGCAGTCAAACTTCTTAAACTTTGACTACTAGTATATAAAAAACTATTTTGTTTGGTCATGTGAAAATAGTATCATTAGATTAGTCATAAAATTTTTTATGACATAATTATTTTATATTTTTATTAAAATATTCATATAAAAAACAGTAGTCAAAGTTGCATATTAGATACCGTGTTGATACCCAATACGTCATACGTTCTTGAACAGAGAGAGTAGATATCTCTAATACCTTTGAAAAATATACATGTATTTGTTATACAATTGTGATAGTTGTAATATATATATACGATTAACCTACACTGTTGTAATTTGGCCCTATGGAAACAAGTGGTACAAATTTTCTCTTTTTCTCTCAATTAATGAGAGAATTTCTAAAAATTTTGCCCTTTCTGATTCAAGGATTATTGTTGAGTTTTTAAACCTCTAAAACAAAGAATATATCTTAAATATTACAGGTTGTTTGCAGATATATATATATATATATATATATATATATATATATATATATATATGGAAAAATTCTTATTACTCCCGGGTGTAGTTACACCCGGGACATGCACCGTTGATGCTTGTTTGGAGATTCGTTTTCAGTCGCAGACTAACGGGGCTGAACGTACACGGGTATGAGGTATTGATCCGCATCCAAGGCGTTGTCTCCTCCAGGCTCTCAATCAAACTCCGTTCCCCAATCTAGAATATCCCGGAGATTTCGCGTTCTACCAAAACAGATTGGCGATTTTTCCTCCCGAGCGATACCAGATGATGTTTGTCGGCCGGCGCGTCTGTTCGCCGAGTAGGGAGGAGAAGAACATCCAGGAAGCACGCGTCCTCTTGCCGAGTAGCGAGGAGAAGAATATCCAGGAAGCCTTGGTTCATCGTCTTGCCGATTTGTGGGGAGAAGTCTTCACAGGATTTGGTTGGTATGTCATCCTTTCTTCTAATGCTGATTTCTGAAGTTCTGAACTCCTTTTAGGTTTTGTAGATCAATGTAGATTTGCCGGATTTTTCGATAATGGTTCGTTCATTCGTTCTTGTTCAATTGTGAGGTGATTAATCCCCTGCACATACTACTCATTAATCTGTACCGCGGCAAAATCCATTATTTCCTCTTTCTTCCGCGGTTAACCCAGCAGGCAGGTACACGGTTCGTGTTTTAGCAATTGGCTCTGTGTTTCTGCGGCTAATCAGTACTAACGTTGCGGTGTGCCTGCAAGGTGCTCGACAGAATGCCCAGGGGAACGAGCAACCGTGATTCAAAGTCGTTTGGCTGCCCAGAGACCGGCAGGCAACTGCATGTCAATATGGCTGGACATTTAAGCGGTGTGCTCATTCTCCTGTGCACGGTGTCAGGGAGGTCTGACCGCCGGTATCAGGGAGGTCTCACCGCCGGTATCAGACTGGTCATACCTCCATTCACATTCAGACATTTTTTGTTTCAGACTAGTTGTTCTACTATTCTTGCCTTACTGACAATACTTCTTGGTAGTTGTTCACTTCATTTACCTGCTTCCTTCTAAGTAAATTCTATCTATTCTTGGTAGTATGTGAACGAATGAGGAAAAGGAGTATTAGTAAAAATGAAGATTCGACAAAGGAATATGTATACGTAAGAATAGTCCAAATTCAACTGAGCAACATACTAGTATGATGCCTGAACAAAAAAATAGTATGTAGCTAGTACAAACTTACTAGTACAGATTGGTCAATACATTTGTTTAAGTAAATTCTATCTGTTTTTGTAAACATAGGATTGGATTATGCTTCCGCCTAAGACCTTTCTTAAAATTATCTACTTCATACTCTAATATCTACTACTGTCGTTGTGTTGATCGGCATTCAGAACTTTCAGATTGTTCTGAATATCACATGAACTGCACATATAACAATGGTTGGTTGCTGTAAGTGGAAAGACTTTCATCATTGTTGCTCACTTTGTTGTTTGATTATTATCCATGCTACATTAGTGAGGAAACAGCAGCAGCATTACATGATAGCATTGATAGCTTTGGAGTACAGTAGTTTCAGTACAGTAGTTGGGATCCACATACTACTTTTACAAACCTGTGACACATACTCCTATTTCATAAGTATATATACTCCAGTAGTGGGGAAACAGCAACAGCATTGCGTGAAACAGCAGCAGCTGCTGTTGTACATGTCCAAACAGTACATATCCTCTTTTTCAAGATAGTTTACATACTCCTTTTTAGACTGATCGTACATACACATACTCCACTTTCATACGTACACATACTCAATTTGCTTCCACACCTTCCTGTTTGACGACATACCTCCGAGGTCTGATAGGCTGCGCCGTTAATTTGTGCCCTGAATTTTCATTAGGAGCGTGCTTCCAAAGCTAGTTAAGAGGTCCTTGCAGAGAGATGCACGGGTGATGTTTTTTACTGATTAGTTTGGTTGTAGTTCACGGTTAGGCTAGAATTTGCACTTTTTGTTGGGGGCATGTACATATTCAAAATGGAAGTTTTTACTCCGTGATCTTAATATTATATTATTCAACTCCTTTTTCGACTCAACATATACTACTTTTGTTATTCTGTGCATGGTCAATTAAATTTGGACTATCCTTCAGTATACGTACACCTTTTTCGACTCTTCATTTTTACTAACACTCCTTTTTCACATTCGTTAACATACTACTATTTCGACTATATGTACATACAAATACTGCATTACAAATTGGAGAATACATATTCCTTTTTCTTACTTCCACATACTAACACATACTCCTCTTACATACGTATACATACTACCTCTCCAGAATAACAGAATGTTTTCAGCACTATATACATACCTCCTTTCATAGCAATCCATTTAGTTTTAGGCCATACATACACATACTCTTTTTTCAACTCTTCATTTTAACTGATACTCATTTTACAAATTCGTTTGCACACTCCTGTTTAAACTAATCTTACATACACATACTCCTTACAACTGTACACATTCTCATCATCCACTGGTATGATGCAAACACAAAAAGGATTCTGTATCTAATATAAACATACTAGTAAAGACTGGTCAATACATTTATTAACAACCCATCTTTGATGCAGATCTTTATTCCTGTACACCATCCACATCACTATGCACTATATGCATTCGACATGCACCGCAAGAAACTGTCGGAACCCGGAGTAACGACTCCTGGATCCTCTGTGTAAATCGCACTAGTCCAGGATCAGCTAGTGCACACAGTCACAACAAAGATAATAACCAAGCACAAATGACTCAATATATTAAATAAAGGGTACGGCCTTATGGCCAAGTCTTACATCAACGCCCATTGGCAAAATAAATAAAGGAAATAACTGCGGAAGCAAACTGATAAAAGCGAAGCCCAAGCCTGCCCACAGGCAAACGACAGTAAGACGCGGCCTATTCGTCCAGATCTTCACCGTAGTTGACATCATCTTCCTCTGTGTGGAAAAAGCAACGTGAGTACAAACTTGTACTCCGCAAGTCACCCGGGAAAAATGCAACATAATGATAAAGGCTTCAATGGAAGGCTTATAGGGTTAGTTTGCATAAAACAGCATTTAAGAAATATAATAAGTAGATTGAAATTGCTGAATTTAATACAGTAAGTAAAAAACATTACTTGTAATTGAAAATAATACCGTCAGTGCAGGCTCCGACCATACACCAACCTATCCACGGGCATCCCACCCGGACCATCTTTTTCAAAAGATCACGTATGGATTCCATCCATCCACACGCTTTCACTGCGCAACTCTGATGAATTCCATCCATTCACCAGATTTCAATCTCTCACGGATTCCATCCATCCGTAAGGTTTTCATTCTCTCATGGATTCCATCCATCCACAAGGTTTTTGAAAACATTTAAAAAAACAAAGTCTAATCCATGAAAAACCTTTACTCAGCATGTCCATGACCGTGGGCACGGCTATCCAGGATAGATTATACACTCTGCAGAGGTTGTACAGCTTTACCCACAAGACACGATCATCCCATATTGCCACCGGGTTACACACTTCCTTAGGTGTGCGGCGAGGAGTCGTGACAAGGCCTTTACAATGCAAAGCCTTCAACCTGGTGCCAACTCTAAGGTTTCACCCCAGTAAGGAATCCACCAGACAGGGACCCCCTCTTGAGCCTAGACGAGACTTCTCATGGCTTAACCACGCTCGCCCAAGTGAGACTTCACATGGCACCAACCACGCTCACTTTCAACATACGACTTGACTCAGGTTGGGACTTCACAAATTATTCAGCCAGGGCTGTCCCATACCAGCCATGTGGTAGTACGATTAGGGCTTTGCAACAGTAGCTCACAGACCGGTCCTTAATTGACTCAGGCCCAACCACAAACCCCCGTGCACGACAATCAACCACTGCGGCTCCAACCAACAGGGCATGCCTGCACCCACCACTCTAACCAATTGCCTAAGTCTAAACCAGTTTTATATTTTGTTTTCAAAATAGTTCATAAACCTTCTTGACTCACCAAGGTGAAGAGTACATATCATTTTATGTAAAAAGGGTTATCATTTTATGTGAAAGTTATCCCAAAACAAAATTATATGATTAAGCAGGGCTAAGCATTTGATTAAACTCTCTAGCCAACACTAATGTATTAACTAGAGTTTGATTCTAGGGTGACAAGATATCAGGGGAATTCAATTTCAAAGGAGGTAATAACAAGTAGGCAATAACTAAATTTAAAACTGAATTGAAATACGTTGGATAAAAGTAAGCATGCAATATAATTTAAAACAACATAATTTTATTTTGAAAACTGGGATCAACATGATCAAGGAGGGTGACTTGCCTTGCCCTTGAACTTGGTTTGAATCTTCGTCGAAGAAATCTCCCGAATCGTCGAAGTCTACACGTCAAAATAACCCACCAAATTCAAATAAATTCAAATTGAACTCAAATATTTGAATTGAGGCTATAAATGGATAGATGGGAATTTTTGATGAATTTAGAAATTTGAATGGGCCAAATCGGAGTTAAAACGAGGGAGAACGGGTTCCGGGAAGATTAATTTCAGGGAAAAAGAATAAAAGGAATTTTCAGAATTATTTTTGTAAAGGAAATTGGGAATTATGACGTCAGCACCAAATTCATTTCCGGCCGAATTGATTTTCTACTGGAAATTCGGAATTACTGCGCCAGCATGACGTCACCCAGGGCTGGGCCACCTGACATGTGGGCCTCGGTCCATGGACCGGATCCACGGAAGGGGTGGTGGCTGACGTGGCAGGGGAGGAGCGGGTGGCGCTGACGCGGCGGCTGGCGCGCGGGTGGCGCCGACGTGGCACCGCGTGGCGGCCACGCAGGCCGGGGCTGGCTGAGGTGGCGCGATCGCCGGCGGGGGCGCACGGGCAGCACGGCTCGCCGGCACGGCAGCCGGCGGCGAGGGGTGCAATCGGCAGAGGGGCGCTCGGGGATCTCAGGGGGAGGCTCGGGCGTTACCGCAGGTGGCCGGAAGGCGGTCGGCGACGACGAGGGGCGGCGGCGACTCGGGCTTCACGGCGCGGCGGCGCTCCAACGAAGTCCGGGCCTGGAGAAGGGGTGGGGGAGCTGCGAGTGGAGAAGAGGGAGCTCGGGATGGCCTCAGCGGCGCTTTGGCGGCTCTCCTTCGCCGGCAATTGCTCGCCGGAGGAGCAGGCGGCGCGGCGGAGCGAAGGCGCACGGTGGGAGAGCGCTCGGGAGCAGGGGAGTGGAATCGGGAGGTGGAGAGAGGTGGAGTGAGGGACGGTGGTGCTCGGGGTGGGTATTTATAGGGCCGAGGGGGTGGAGGCGCGGCGGGATTGCTCGCCGGAGAAAGCGGGGAGGTGGGCGGCGGTTGCTGGAGAGAGGGGCATGCGGGAGCGGGTCGTGCGGGTAGGGGGTGGGCGCGGCTTGCGGAAGGGGGCGGCGCACGAGCGGGAGTGGGACGGAGAACTCGGGGAGTGGGGGAGGCCGGGAAGGGCGGAGGGGCCGTTGCGGCTCGGCGGCGGCGCGAGGGGAAGTAGGAGGCCGCGGGGAAGAAGCACCCGACAAGCGGGCCCGGGGTGGCAGAGAGAGGAAGAGGGGAGGCGCTGACGGGTGGGACCGGAGGCGCAGAGAGAGGGAGATGAGCGGGAGGCGCGGGCGGCCGGGATGGCGCCGCGTGCGCGGGGCGCAATCGGGTGGCCAGGAAGTAATGCGGGGTGGACGGAGCGGATCGGGTGGCGGAGGGAGAAGGGCGACGTGGCGCAGATCGGGGCAGGCCACGTGGCGAGCAGGGGAGAGGGGAAGGCGGGATCGGCGGGTGGATGGGGCGACGTGGACGCAAATCTGGCCTTCCACGTGGCGGCCGGATGAGGGATGAGGGGATTTGATTTTTATAAATTGATTTTGGATTTTCAGAATTGCCTAGAAATTCCATTAAGCCTCAGAAAAATATGAAATAAATTCCAAAAATCTCAGAAAAATTCAGAGAATCTCCTGGAGACATTTGGAACTTAATAAAATTATTTCCAACTAATGTTGGTATTTAATTTTACATACTTTAAATTACTTTTTAATTTCAAAAATACAATTTTAAACTCCAAAAAAACCAGGGAACCAAATAAAAGCCAAATAACTCCAAATGATTAATTTGACATAGAATTTTTATATAAAATCAAAATATCATTTTATTTAATAATTTTAGGTTTTTCTGAAATTGCTTTTCAAATCCAGCTTTTCCAAAAACAGAAATTCAGGGCAAATCCAAATTTGAACTTTAGGCACAGAAATACTTATTTTAATTTTAATTTTATTTTATTCTATTTTTATTATTTATTTAATTACTTTTATTTTTCCAAAAATTTGGGCTGTTACAAATCTACCCCCTTAAAAAGAATCTCGTCCCCGAGATTCGGGTTGGCTAGCAAAGAAATGGGTTTGGATCTTACTCTGCTTGGCTTGTGCGGATATCTGATTCAGGCGTCCTTTGGAGAACTTCTTTGGCCCTCTATTTGCTGCCTGAAGGTTGTTGGCAATTGATGTTCCTGGGGTACCATTCTTCACCATCTGCTGCTTCTTGGGGCAGTTGCTGGCGTAATGTCCCATCTCGTGGCAGTTGAAGCAAGTAATTCCCGCTGCAGGGTTCGGGTCCTTCAAGACTTGGTTGCCTTCAGTGTTGGGGGAGGGATCCATGGGAACTAGCTCTCCTGTTGATGACGATGGCTGGAATCTGTTGTTCTGTGGTGGAGCTCTTCTGGCCTTGGAGAAACTACCGGTGTTCACATGCTGACCATGCATCCGTCTCTTTCGGTTCTCAATCTCCAGATGCTTGGACTCCTGACGTATCGCCTTGCTAACAAGCTGGTGGAAGTCAGCGTAGTCGTTGGAGAGGAGTTGGACCGATATGTTATCATTGAGTCCTTCTAGGAATCTTTCCTGCTTGGCTTCATCTGTAGCGACGTCTTCAGGTGCATAGCGTGCCAACTGGTTGAACTTCTGCAAGTACTCATTGACGGAGCGGCTTCCTTGACGCAGCGCTCGAAATTCCCTCTTCTTGAGAGTGACGGTGCCAGTGGGAACATGAGCCTTGCGAAAGTTCCGCGCGAACTCATTCCAGGTAATAGCTTGAGCATTGACATGGGCGGCGGTGTAGGTGTCCCACCATTCTGATGCTGGTCCATGCAGCTGGTGTGAAGCAAACAAAACTTTTTCCCGATCAGTGCATTGGATAATGTCCAGCTTCTTGCCTATGGCCCTAAGCCAATCATCCGCGTCCATGGGTTCAGTGCTGCTGGAGAAGGTCGGGGACGCAAGCGCATAAACTCCGATAGCCTTGATTGAGGAGCTTGAGCTGGCACAAGTGGAGCTGGTTGTGTAGGGTTGTTGATGGTCTGTGTTAACAGCTGAATGAGTTGAGTCTGGTTGTCCAGCATCTGAGCCCAGTCATGTTCATCTGCCGGTGGGGGAACGGGCTGACTTCCTTGTACTCCATTCAGGTTGCCGTTGCTGTTGTTCCTCGTGTTCACCATCTGCTGGTTGCTTTTAAGAATTAGGAGAGAGGGGACTCAAGGCAAAGGGAGGGAATAGGGGATATTTTGTGCAACCCAAAACAAAATTTCAACTTTATTAAAACCTTTATTAAATTCATAATAAGTAATAGTTATGGCTGTCGACAGAAAAGAAAAAAAAACTTGACAGCTCATAACAACGCTTTATTAGCTAGCCTAACAACTCATCCTAAAAGGGTAAGGGTCGTCTTGGAGTCATTCTGCGTGGCTCCCGATGTACGAAGCATGATCCTTCGAGGTGAAGATTGAAGTGGTGGCAGAATCGAGGAATTCCAGCTGTTGCCATCTATAGTTGTTTTGGAACAAGGGGAGATGCAGAAATAGGTTTTCAAAAATGACATTAAGATGAGAAAGAATTGAGATAAGGATAAGCAAAGATTAAGGGGTAAGATAAGCAAAACTTTTGAAATTACTGTTTAGTAAAACAAGCCTTAGGGTCAAACCATTCTATTCTACCTACGGTCACGTCTTAGTGTCGTCATGGCTCTGATACCACCTTTGTCGGAACCCGGAGTAACGACTCCTGGATCCTCTGTGTAAATCGCACTAGTCCAGGATCAGCTAGTGCACACAGTCACAACAAAGATAATAACCAAGCACAAATGACTCAATATATTAAATAAAGGGTACGGCCTTATGGCCAAGTCTTACATCAACGCCCATTGGCAAAATAAATAAAAGAAATAACTGCGGAAGCAAACTGATAAAAGCGAAGCCCAAGCCTGCCCACAAGCAAACGACAGTAAGACGCGGCCTATTCGTCCAGATCTTCACCGTAGTTGACATCATCTTCCTCTGTGTGGAAAAAGCAACGTGAGTACAAACTTGTACTCCGCAAGTCACCCGGGAAAAATGCAACATAATGATAAAGGCTTCAATGGAAGGCTTATAGGGTTAGTTTGCATAAAACAACATTTAAGAAATATAATAAGTAGATTGAAATTGCTGAATTTAATACAGTAAGTAAAAAACATTACTTGTAATTGAAAATAATACCGTCAGTGCAGGCTCCGACCATACACCAACCTATCCACGGGCATCCCACCCGGACCATCTTTTTCAAAAGATCACGTATGGATTCCATCCATCCACACGCTTTCACTGCGCAACTCTGATGAATTCCATCCATTCACCAGATTTCAATCTCTCACGGATTCCATCCATCCGTAAGGTTTTCATTCTCTCATGGATTCCATCCATCCACAAGGTTTTTGAAAACATTTAAAAAAACAAAGTCTAATCCATGAAAAACCTTTACTCAGCATGTCCATGACCGTGGGCACGGCTATCCAGGATAGATTATACACTCTGCAGAGGTTGTACAGCTTTACCCACAAGACACGATCATCCCATATTGCCACCGGGTTTCACACTTCCTTAGGTGTGCGGCGAGGAGTCGTGACAAGGCCTTTACAATGCAAAGCCTTCAACCTGGTCGAGCCAACTCTAAGGTTTCACCCCAGTAAGGAATCCACCAGACAGGGACCCCCTCTTGAGCCTAGACGAGACTTCTCATGGCTTAACCACGCTCGCCCAAGTGAGACTTCACATGGCACCAACCACGCTCACTTTCAACATACGACTTGACTCAGGTTGGGACTTCACAAATTATTCAGCCAGGGCTGTCCCATACCAGCCATGTGGTAGTACGATTAGGGCTTTGCAACAGTAGCTCACAGACCGGTCCTTAATTGACTCAGGCCCAACCACAAACCCCCGTGCACGACAATCAACCACTGCGGCTCCAACCAACAGGGCATGCCTGCACCCACCACTCTAACCAATTGCCTAAGTCTAAACCAGTTTTATATTTTGTTTTCAAAATAGTTCATAAACCTTCTTGACTCACCAAGGTGAAGAGTACATATCATTTTATGTAAAAAGGGTTATCATTTTATGTGAAAGTTATCCCAAAACAAAATTATATGATTAAGCAGGGCTAAGCATTTGATTAAACTCTCTAGCCAACACTAATGTATTAACTAGAGTTTGATTCTAGGGTGACAAGATATCAGGGGAATTCAATTTCAAAGGAGGTAATAACAAGTAGGCAATAACTAAATTTAAAACTGAATTGAAATACGTTGGATAAAAGTAAGCATGCAATATAATTTAAAACAACATAATTTTATTTTGAAAACTGGGATCAACATGATCAAGGAGGGTGACTTGCCTTGCCCTTGAACTTGGTTTGAATCTTCGTCGAAGTCTACACGTCAAAATAACCCACCAAATTCAAATAAATTCAAATTGAACTCAAATATTTGAATTGAGGCTATAAATGGATAGATGGGAATTTTTGATGAATTTAGAAATTTGAATGGGCCAAATCGGAGTTAAAACGAGGGAGAACGGGTTCCGGGAAGATTAATTTCAGGGAAAAAGAATAAAAGGAATTTTCAGAATTATTTTTGTAAAGGAAATTGGGAATTATGACGTCAGCACCAAATTCATTTCTGGCCGAATTGATTTTCTACTGGAAATTCGGAATTACTGCGCCAGCATGACGTCACCCAGGGCTGGGCCGCCTGACATGTGGGCCTCGGTCCATGGACCGGATCCACGGAAGGGGTGGTGGCTGACGTGGCAGGGGAGGAGCGGGTGGCGCTGACGCGGCGGCTGGCGCGCGGGTGGCGCCGACGTGGCACCGCGTGGCGGCCACGCAGGCCGGGGCTGGCTGAGGTGGCGCGATCGCCGGCGGGGGCGCACGGGCAGCACGGCTCGCCGGCACGGCAGCCGGCGGCGAGGGGTGCAATCGGCAGAGGGGCGCTCGGGGATCTCAGGGGGAGGCTCGGGCGTTACCGCAGGTGGCCGGAAGGCGGTCGGCGACGACGAGGGGCGGCGGCGACTCGGGCTTCACGGCGCGGCGGCGCTCCAACGAAGTCCGGGCCCGGAGAAGGGGTGGGGGAGCTGCGAGTGGAGAAGAGGGAGCTCGGGATGGCCTCAGCGGCGCTTTGGCGGCTCTCCTTCGCCGGCAATTGCTCGCCGGAGGAGTAGGCGGCGCGGCGGAGCGAAGGCGCACGGTGGGAGAGCGCTCGGGAGCAGGGGAGTGGAATCGGGAGGTGGAGAGAGGTGGAGTGAGGGACGGTGGTGCTCGGGGTGGGTATTTATAGGGCCGAGGGGGTGGAGGCGCGGCGGGATTGCTCGCCGGAGAAAGCGGGGAGGTGGGCGGCGGTTGCTGGAGAGAGGGGCGTGCGGGAGCGGGTCGTGCGGGTAGGGGGTGGGCGCGGCTTGCGGAAGGGGGCGGCGCACGAGCGGGAGTAGGACGGAGAACTCGGGGAGTGGGGGAGGCCGGGAAGGGCGGAGGGGCCGTTGCGGCTCGGCAGCGGCGCGAGGGGAAGGAGGAGGCTGCGGGGAAGAAGCACCCGACAAGCGGGCCCGGGGTGGCAGAGAGAGGAAGAGGGGAGGCGCTGACGGGTGGGACCGGAGGCGCAGAGTGAGGGAGATGAGCGGGAGGCGCGGGCGGCCGGGATGGCGCCGCGTGCGCGGGGCGCAATCGGGTGGCCAGGAAGTAGTGCGGTGTGGACGGAGCGGATCGGGTGGCGGAGGGAGAAGGGCGACGTGGCGCAGATCGGGGCAGGCCACGTGGCGAGCAGGGGAGAGGGGAAGGCGGGATCGGCGGGTGGATGGGGCGACGTGGACGCAAATCTGGCCGTCCACGTGGCGGCCGGATGAGGGATGAGGGGATTTGATTTTTAGAAATTGATTTTGGATTTTCAGAAAAGCCTAGAAATTCCATTAAGCCTCAGAAAAATATGAAATAAATTCCAAAAATCTCAGAAAAATTCAGAGAATCTCCTGGAGACATTTGGAACTTAATAAAATTATTTCCGACTAATGTTGGTATTTAATTTTCATACTTTAAATTACTTTTTAATTTCAAAAATACAATTTTAAACTCCAAAAAAACCAGGGAACCAAATAAAAGCCAAATAACTCCAAATGATTAATTTGACATAGAATTTTTATATAAAATCAAAATATCATTTTATTTAATAATTTTAGGTTTTTCTGAAATTGCTTTTCAAATCCAGCTTTTCCAAAAACAGAAATTCAGGGCAAATCCAAATTTGAACTTTAGGCACAGAAATACTTATCTTAATTTTAATTTTATTTTATTCTATTTTTATTATTTATTTAATTACTTTTATTTTTCCAAAAATTTGGGCTGTTACAGAAACTTAGTATCTTAGATCCATTGAGAGATACTACAATTGCATTCAAATCACTCGACAAAAGACATTTCAAGATTAAGGTTGTCATTTCTACTGCACTTGCTCAATGCTTGAAAGTCTGTTTTCCTAAATGGGATGAGGACATCCCAAATTGCCCGGTCGAGTTCCCACCGAATATCAATATTCAAGAAAACAAGTTAAGTACATACATATCGACCCGTTGCTTTTATTTTCTACAATCATCAATGTTCTCAATTAGTTTCATTTCTAGGTTTGATTGCTCACTTAATGTTCTAAACTACATGAGGAACTGGGATGGATCTCGCCTCGTCATGCCTTCTTGCAATGTGAGTATCTAAATTGTGATCAATATACCAATCCGAACCTACTACCTTCAAATCGTCCATTTGTAACAATTACTCTACATTGCTATCTCAGGATCCTTTCGAACTTCGAAAGCAATTTCTGGCAAATCTATTGTCATTCAAGAAAAATGAAGCAATACTTCCAGAGTATGTGTATCGTTGTCTGAAAGCCTGGGATCGGAAATAAGCCCATGAAGTCTGCCGAGTTTAGTTTTCTTGAAGGATCAATAAGCACAAACTGCACTTGGATTTACTATGGAGTTTTACATTCATAACGAACTTCTGTAAACTTCTTCATAAAAGAAGACACTAGCATTTGCACACATGCTGTTATTTTTGTGAACCTATCATTGAACAGGATGGATATTATGCACTTTCAAACATATTATTCTCTTCTAACCAATGGTGTATGCACCACATTAATCATACCGATCACATGCAAAAATCTGTTTTATTACGAATACTACTACGCTGTTAAAGCCGGCACTCTACAATTGTATGGTTGTCACTGGTTTATTGTGCTTTTAGCTAAGTGTTGATTGCTTGTTAGTGTTGCCATCCAAATGGGAGTAGCCGGCGTTATATGCATGTACAATCTGGAGCATTTTACAATCATCCACTTTTTTGGGCAATCTGTATCTAAACTACCGGAACGATTTTACCCGAACAGGGCAACCAGTGATTCACGAGGAGTTAATCAACGCCTATTACCATGGCGCAGGATACGCACCAAATCAATTCTATTACTTTCACGCTTATCACGGGACATACTACCAAATCATATCAATTAATTTCCATTTCGAAGTCTTGGGAAAAAACAATTTTAAGACGCACCTAGTAGATACCGAGTAGATAAGTACACAATATCTCCTAGTCCTCCCTTAAAAAAATTACGTCTCTCTGATAGAATTCGTTCCAATATCAACAACTACAATACCTACACCGCTTTGAAGAGTACGTACAATTTTTAACCCAATACAAGCACATAACTATCACAAGTATTCACATAATATTATCACCAACTTTTATGCAGGTATAACTACAGTTCAACCTTAATTTCCACATACAAGTATGTTCAACCGTCATACAACGGACCAAGCTATCCGCGAGTTGATTCAAAAACTAATTCATACCTACCTCCTGCGCAAAACCCGGCTCATACCACTTAACCGTTCACACGCAGAAAGAGTATTAAATGCCTCAGCGTCTGTACGCGTAAACGAATTCATTGCCTTGTACACGGGTCCATCCGAGAAGCAATCCAAAAAAAGCCAACCCATTAACCCAAAATATGGAGTGGTATCTTGATGAAGATGGACGGTACATATGATAGGTGTAACTATACCTGGGTGTAGTAAATAGGCTTCCTATATATATATATATATATATATATATATATATATATATATATATATATATATATATATATATATATATATATATATATATATATATATATATATATATATATATATATATATATAATCATTAATTCAAAGTATTATTAAATTTGATTTGAAATCATATTAGGTTTTGGATTGTAAGTATAAAAATCAAATATATAAAGTTGATGTGGTTGATGTTGCGTCATCGCTACACGTGGGAGTGCGAAGCGAAGGCCCCAATGCCAAATTGGCCTCAATCAAAAGCGATTGGCTCAAGCACAGTTCACCGATTCACGGCACCATTGGAAATCTCAAATGAAATGTTTTATCCTTGTAAAAAAACAATGTTTTGAGATAGAAAAAATTAAGAAGTGGGCACTATAGGCCTGTTTGGTTGCCTACATATGGGTGGTTCGCACGCGCGCATGCAGGGAGATAGTGTTTGGTTGGCTGCATGCGGGAGAGAGCCTGCACGAGCTGATGCAAAAAAACAACTGGAGCCAGGCTGAGGAGGAACGTGGCTGAGGAGCTTCCCACCTCAGCCTGGCCACGCTCATGCAGCCTGCATCAGCCCATGCAGGCAACCAAACAGCCCCTATATACACCCTCGAATCACATTATGCTTCAAGATCTCCCATCTACGATTTTTCTAGGATGATACGGATGATGGCTATATATGGGCTGGATTCTTTTCCACTTCCAACTTATGGCTTATGATTTATACTTTACTAATTAACTTTCAAACGGTGTGTTTTTCAAAGCGAAGTCAACAAGAAGATTATAATAAAAAGTATACTAAGTTCAGTTGTACTGGCCAAAATTGTATACGACTATTTCCCTGTATATACTGCCTTTCACAAATAGTTATAATTCAAAATTTTAAGTTATAAGCTATAAGTCACAGTCCAAAAGAATCCACCGCGATATTATTCCTCTTCCATATAAACTAAAATAAAATGGAGATATCAATACATCGGGATAAGTACGAAACATAGAGAACCAGTTGTTTCCGCAATACCGAACCAAGAAAGAAAAGAAAAACACTACTGCTAAAGTTTAACTTCCTTCGAAATAATTTAAAAACTTGTGTGATTAATATATATGCATAAATTATGTTAAATTGGGAAATTAAAAATTGTAAACTTCATGATTCTAACGGAAACTTGGGGACAGTACATATGAATAAAAAAATCAGACTGTCTGTTTTTGTACAGTATTTTTTGCCTTTGAATAATATCAACGTACAAAAATATGAAAAGAGGCCTGGAAGAAAGTCGTACAGTAGGCTTTGTTCAATAAACAGATAAGAATATTATTGGCTATACATGGCTCACAGGTCGATAGACATTGGTCAACATCATACATGGAGACATATAGTCTCAGGAAGAACGTCGCGTAGTGGCTTTTAATTTTATTTGGCAAAGGTGTTCTATCATAAGCCACACGACGGTTGTAAGCTCACCGCCACTGCTGAGCTTCTTGGCATGGGACTCCCTGCTGCACCGGTTGGCCGCGTAGACCAGAAAGTCGGTCCACAGGTCAAACAACACATCCACTGCATCCTTCGTATCGAGAAGTATCTTAGCAATGTTAAGTGCATACGGGAGCCGAGGTACTTCAGGGGATGATGAGAAGTTATCCGTCCATAACCCGTCGAGTATGATGCCGGCAAGAACCTCTGTCCGGACGGAAGGATCTTTGGGGAGTTGCTCATGATAGATTTTGCATATCTCGATCAGATTTTCGCAGGTTTTCTGGTACAGCCAGTTTTGAGGAAGGCCTGGTAGCATGTAGGGGCGATCCACGAGGAGGAACATCATGTAGTTGGACAGCGCCCTGATTGCCTCCACACGGGGCGCCGCATCTTCTGCCTTGGCTTGCTGGCTCCTGCTCAGGAACAAGTCGGTGGCGATGTGCCAGGTGATGATGCTCTCGTGGAAGTCAACTCCGTGCCACGGCTTCAGTTTTTTGTACAGCTCAGAGCGCCTCTCCTTATCCAGTGCCAGTTCACCCCAATCGTGCTTGAGCAAGCCCATTGTGTTCAGATCCCACGGCGAGATCATGGTGTACATCTCCTGTGCACGCTCCTTGACCACCTCTGGAATCGGAACGGTCCTTGGGTAATGCAAAATTGGCCCCAGCACCTTGGCGAAACGACTCGTCGTGTCGACCTGTTGAGTGCAAAATTGAAGCATGTTGTACTGCCCCATGTTGCCCGACCACTTTCTTGAACTTCCCGCCATGTTCTTGGCAGGCCGGCCAAGAGAAAGAACTGCACGGCGAAGCCGATGCCACCTTCCACCGCGAAGAGCGGCGTGCCGAAGCCAACTCCATCGCGTGGCACACAAGAAGGCAAGCGCCCAGCTCGACCCTAGCGCGCCCAGCGCCGATCTCGTCTCCAGGACGAGGGCGCCACCCAGCAAGACGTAACTGATGGCAACATCAACTCCGCTGTGACCATCTTTGCCACTGAATAGGAACAGGAACAGCGAGGCGATGATGGCGAGCGGTGAGACGACACGGATGCAGTAGCCAAAACAAGAGTGGATCACGTTTGCCTTGGTGTACAGGATGTCGTACATAAGGGAGAGCTCCATCTCCATCACCATCCACATGCGCTTGCGGTTTTTCATAAGGTCCCAAATTACTTCAGTGTCAAGGATATCTTCTGAATCCACCTCTTTCGGGTTATCTGAATCCACCACTTTTGGGTCATCTGAATCCGCCCTGATGATCACGGAATCAACTATCCCACGCTTGCAGATGTGAAACAGGGAGTGAGCACGCTGCAGAAGGAATTCGCCATCGACGTCCTGAGCGCCCCTCAAGTGCCCTTGATGCTCAGTGTAAAAATGTTGATGATGACTGTAACGTGGCAGCACCTTGAGAGAGCTCCGGATGCTGCTGAAGTTAGCGCACCAGAGCGCCCATGTCCTCTCCCCATACTTGACAACACCAACGACGAACATCAAGACGGCGGCCAGCAAGACCAAGATCCCGCTGCCGGTGACATGCATGTAGATGACATATCCGGCTCCGAGCACCTGCACCACCAGAGTTACGAGGTGGCGCAGCCAGAGCTTGTTGTCCTCCAGGGCGTAGGCGGTGATGTTGTCCGGGCCGCCGAGGTGCAGCAGGAGGAACGGCGCCCAGAACGCGACGAGCTGATGCTCGTGTGCTGCGCTGCTGAGGAAGAGGTGGCCGATGGCGTATATCGCAGTGGAGTCGGCCAGCTGGTACGCCAACCAGAGGAGGAGCCGCGGCCCGAGAGAGGCTTCACGGCGACGGATCCCGGCGAAGAGGAGGAGGACAACCTGCAACGAGAGGCTCAACAGTACTAGAATCTGGGTCGCCCAATGATTCCAAAGGTCCATCGGCCCTCCAGCCATTGTTGCGAGCTCCGCGCAGCCCTGCAGCAAGCAGTGTACGTAAAATTAAGAGATGCATGCGTACGTGCGAAGAAGTTGACAATCATGATGTAAATAAGGCGTGCAGCCGTGCGGTTTACATGAGCTACAAGATCGCAAAGTTGCCGTGGTACCTTCTAAGTGGTCACTTCACCAGTAAGTTGTGTTGGCAAAAGGAAAAAAAACCACGATCGCTCTCGCACGCAATCTCTCACGAAAGTTCACACAGGGACAGATGGAAAAACTCGCAATGTTTTTGTTGGTGCTGTGTTGCTCTGATAGCTGCACCTGGTGCTCTTTATTTATACGCGAATCCGAAGACCGACTCTGAACAAAACAAAGTCCGTAACGTACTCCTAATCAAACACCTAAACGGAGTCCGAAACGAACTCGTGAACAACCAAAACAACAACAGATTATACTAACTAGTTGTAGTACCGTAGTAGCAGTACACTATAGAGTCAGCGGAAGGGACTTTCTGGGGTCTGTCCCCATTCGCCTCCATGCGGACACGCTTGATAGTTTACACGTGGCGCGCACAATCCGCGAGCCGAGGCCGAGGCCTCCCTCAGGAATTCCCCCCTCTCCACCCTTTTCCCCCAAGGCTTCTACGCTGCTCCAACCAGTCTCCCGATGTCCATGAACCAGCGCCTGATGGCGGCCCCCCATCGACCGCAGACCGCACCATCGACCTGCCGAACACTGTGCAAGGATTCCCTCCGCCGCCGCCGGCACCTCCGCCGGCGACTATCCTCTCCACGGGAGCTCTGCATCGGCCGGCCACCGTCCTCGGCGCGGGAGGTCTCTATCCGCTGGCCACCGACCTCTCCGCGGGAGGGCTGCATCCGCCGGCCGCCGACGTCCTCTGCTTCTGCGCCCTAGTACCCAGGGCCTTAGGGTTTGACTCCCTTTTTTGTTCTTGCCTTTAATTGAATTTGTAGTTACTGATTATGATGTTGGTTGTTCTTGCCTTTAACAGTCAAAACTTCTCAATGCAAAGCTTGTTGATTATGATGTTGGTTGATGGAATCCTGAGATTATGAAGTCTCTATTTCTGTTTGTCTGGTTGGCGATTGGGATTATTGTGTAGTATTGTATTCCGACTGGGATAAGAAGTGCTGATTTTTCTGAGACTTGGTTTAGTTCTCTTTGTATATTTGATTCTTTAAATATTAGAGCATGACTCCCAAAAAATTGGCACATACCATGAACAAATTTAACTGCAATTGCTCTCCTGTTTGGGCCAGTCGCCTAACTTCTGTTTTGTTTGTAATAATATATTGAAGGGATCATGGGACGGTGGAGAAATCTTCATCACAAGAGGGTGCTATTGGTTCGAAGGAATCGAAGGACTCGAAAGTCTCAGTTAATACTGATGAGAAGAATGAAGCTGAAGAGGATGGTATTATTTTAGACCGTGTGCCATCTATTATCTTAGAAATAGCTCAGACGAAACTGAGATGCTGCATTCTTCCTTTGGTGCATGCATATTGGGAAGCTATTGCAGATCGTGGTGCACATGATGGGACACCAGTACTGCAAGCAGTAGGTCTGAGGTATAACCACCATTAGCTGGGTGATGATCTCTGAAATCATTCATTCCAGCCACATCACAACTGTATTATGACATGTATTATACTAGTACTAGCAGGTTAAATCAGTAAACTGAAACTCTGTGTAATTCATGATGCATCCTGTAGGTTTGTTTCTGTGAGTTTATCTAGTTCTTTTGGACAATGTTGTATCTACTGGAGTTGAGAAGCACCGTTCCCTGTAATTGAAAGTCTCAACTGTTGGCAGTATGTTGGTCAATGTTGTTTCTTGTTCTGTCAGTATATCTTGTTCTTTCGGACAATGTTCCTTTCTGTTGGACAATGTTGTTCTTTTGTACATTCCCTGTTCTCTTGGACAATGTTGTATCCTGTTCTGAGTATATCTTGTTCTTTTCGAGAATGTTCCTTTCTATTCCCTTTTTTCCGCTTCTAACAGTAAATTGAAAGTCTCAACTGTTGGCAGCATGTTGGTCAAGATGTGTTACCATGTGTTAATACTAAATCAAGCCATCTTGTAGTTTTAATGGTGTTATTTTCATACCCTTGCCAGGCTTCTTTGGGTTGCTCCGTAACGCTCTCTCCACCGTAACGCGCTCTCCACATCTGAAGATCGCCACGTGTAGGCTATCCAAGCGCATCCCCATGGAAACGAATCGGGATAGAACCCAGGGAAGTCCCTTCCAGAGTCTGCATGCTATTGACTCCTATGTTGGAGTAGCTAGCTAAGTAAGGAGCAAGATCTAGCTACCCACTTCGAACAAGAAACCAAAAAAAAAAAAAAGAGAAGAAACTAATAACACAATTGGTAATGAATGACGCATGGTTGCAGGTGCTTTGCATCTTTCAGACCAACTCATCATTTGGTAGCTTGTCAATACTAAATTTGAAATCACGGGATTAGGTCGATAAGTACAGTTTGAAACGTATGCCTGCTTGCTAAATCTATTGTGGTAGAGAAAATTGCAAGAATAGGACTCCAAACGTTGCGCTTTGCTATTATAGGACTCCAAACGTTGCGCTCGCTAAAATGACACTGCAAACGTTAACTCCTTGTTTTATATGACATTTACCTTTTTTTAATCTCTTATACCTCCTCAAATACATGTATTTTGCCAGGACAAGACTATTTTGCCCTTCTGCTTTTTCACGTAACTTTTCATCCACGCGACTGTTTCTCTTCTTGCCGAGCCGCCGCTGCACGTAAGAACCGCCGCCGCCGTCTCGTCTCCCTCGGCTGCTAGGGTTCAACGTTCCAGGCCGTGAGATGGACGCCAGCGCCGGAGATCCTCCGCCTGCGGTCGATCTCGCTCGCGGGCTGGGCAGGGAGGCCGCGACTGTACAGGTCGCGGTCGTGGCACCAGGCTGTACGAGGGGGTTCGACGTCGTGGCCACCATGGAAGCTAGCACGAGGGAGGGGCTGGTAGTGGAGGCCGCTGAGGGGCTAGCAGTGCCCACCGGTGGCCTGGCAGTGCCCACCGATGGCCTGGCCGTGGCAACAGGTGGCCTGGGCACGGAGTTTGTTGCCGCAGCTAGCGAGGGCACGTCGGCTGCACCGTCCATGTCGAGTTCTGTGGCCGTAGCAAGGTCACTGCTACCTACTGTACATCATCCGACAACGCACTGCCATCTTCCTGTCATCGACAACGTGCAAAGGTAATATTTTTAACCCTTTTTTTTGTAACAGCAAGTAGTAGAGGATGACTGTAGTAATATTTTTAACTTGCCTGTTAGGTCACAAGTAGATGATGTGGGTAGAATTGATTGGGACAACATTCAGATAGTGGATACATATGATGAGGAAGATCGTATTGCAGTTATGAGTGAGGATCAAATTTGTGAGCTTCTAGGTTTCACAGCTGAGGACACAACAAATATACCTGCACAGGGCTTTGGTAGCCGTATGGATGAACAGGGGCATGTTAACGATGTTGGGCTAGATGATGATGACGGTGCTGCCATTCCAACTAGTGATGCTGAGAGACCATGTGGTCGTGATCCCATGAGAATGATGAGTAATTGACAATGGTGTAGGTTAGTCGAGTTTGGTTTGGGTGGTTTTGACCATGTCGTTGCGTGGTGCAACGGGCTCGGTCGATTTGGTCAAACTTGGTCGTTTGGGCTTAGGTCATTTATTCTAATGCTTCGACAGGTTTGGACTTCATCATGGGTAAGCATGATGTGTTTATGCTATTTTACGCTTTCATGTGTCGAGCGGTGCTATGTGATGTGTTTCTTGTCTGTGTGGCTGCAGGACATCGAGCGGAGTCGTGGCGAGACACGGTGGACCGGACTAGGCGCAGGTGGCGCTGAGGTCAGAACGGTCAGGATGTGTCGAAGACGACGTGGACTCGAGGTGGTTGTGAGGCGTGCAAGACAAGGAGCGCGGAAGCTTCCCGGAAGGTGCAGGAGGGGCGAAACGGGAATTTCGCAAGGCTGCACAAGCGGGAGCGGGCTCCGTTGGATTTAGCCGGCGTAACGGGGCGGAGACCCGTTAGCCATGGGCTATAAAAGGAGAGGAGGGGCTGCATGCCCATTGGAGCACTTGTAAGGAATTAGGGTTTACACTAGTCAAAAGAGGCTTTGGGAAGGTTGTTTCCTTTAGCTCTTTAGTTGGTGTGAGTTGGTGGAGGCAGAGTGTGCTCCCTCTGTTGTCCTCTACGATGGTTTCTAGGTGTGAGTCCTAGTGGGTGTTCTTCCTCCCTCCATGTATGGTTGAGTGTTCTTGAGTTGGAGTGGGTGAGGAGATGGATTGAGAGTCTTGTAATCGTGTCCTCTATTTGTAATCGTGTCATCGGGACTCCTCTTTTGATCCATTGAATGAAATCTGAAGTTTATTCTGAGTTTGAGCCCTCTGTTCTTCGATGCCCCCATTTGGTGATTTTTGAGTTTTCGTGGTTTTCGAGTTCTTGATTGCTGGAGAGTGCCAAAATGGGTTGCTATGACATGGGTGATGCTTAAAAGCCATTTGGCTAGTTAACTCCAAGAGCAAACCAAGTTTTAATCTCAGATTTTCATTGTTTGCCTCCTCTGTTCATCTTTTCTCTTTCTAGGTTTTTGTCCAGATTTTGACTCCCTTGTTAAGATGGCTTGAAATTTGGTATGAAGAGTCCAGAGGTTATTAAATAGCTACCCTCAAAATTTCATAGCCAAAGGATCAACGGTTTGGGAGTAATTGGATTTTTGGCTCAGCTCGGGCAAAATTTCAGATTTTTACCCAAATCTGAAATTCGTGTTTCTTGAAAGTGGTTTCTTGAAATTGGCTCTTGGCTTAGTCTTCTGGGAGTATTCCCTAGCTATCCTCAAAGTTTCCCAAGCCAAGAATCGAAGAATCTTGCGAATTTCTCAGTTTTCAGATTCATTGTCTGAAAATTTCTGTTTGCTGTTTTTCCTCGAGAGGTACTACCGCTCCTGGAAGAGGTACTACCGCTCAGCGGTACTACCGCTCCTGGAAGAGGTACTACCGCTCAGCGGTACTACCGCTCGTCCCAGCGGTACTACTGCTTGCAGCCAGACTTGCGCTGAATTTGTTTTTCTTGATTGCTTCTTTCTGGGTCTAGTTTTTCCTTGTCTCTGTGATGTCCAGTAAGGGTTTATTTTCTCCTTCATAGCTCCCATAGCTATTGGAGAAGAAGATAATTGTTGGGGGCGATTTTTAAAGATCGACATTCACCCCCCCTCTGTCGCCATTTCGGTCCAACAATTGGTATCAGAGCCGGTTAGCTCTAATTCATAGATCTTAACCGGTCTCAAGAGCCATGGCGACGGACAAGTACTCGACCAAGCCGCCCGTTTTCGATGGCATCGATTACCCCTTCTGGAAGAGCCGAATGGAGACATACATCCAGGATCAGGGGTACGCTATCTGGCGCAAGGTCAAGGTCCGGTTTGTTGTTCCTGCCGATGAGAACATCAATGCTGGGAATATGCATGATGTTGAGGCAAACGCTAAGGCAAGGAACATCATTATCCAGGGCCTGAGTCGTAGCGAGTTCGATCGTATCTCCCACCTGTCGTCCGCCTACGATATCTGGGTGACCCTCGACGCATACCATGAGGGCACCACCCAGATCAAGACGGTTCGACAGGACCAGTTCAAGCGCGAATACAACAAATTCGAGATGCTTGCTGGTGAGTCCCTAGATGAGTGTTTCGCTCGTTTCCACAAGATCTTGAGCAACCTCCGAGCGGTCGGTCTCACATACCCCGACTCGGACAACGCTCGTCAGATGCTTGCGGCACTCGATCTGCGTGTGTGGGAGATGAAAGTGACCACCATCAAAGACACGACAGACCTCTCGACCTTGACTCTTGACGCGCTGTACTCGCGCCTCAAGACTCACGAGATTGACGTTGTCTCTCGTAGGTCGAAGTCACAGTCGATGGCTTTGGTCACCGATCCCAGCTCGGCTTCTGGTCCCTCTTCTGATTCTTCTTGCGGTTTCTCCCTTGCTACTCTCTGTGACATAACTGATGATCAGTTAGAGCAGCTTGCGGATGATCAGCTGGCCCTCCTTGCTCGAAGATTCTCCCATGCTTACAAGGGGAGGAGGGACAGAAAGAGAGGAGGACCCGTGATTTGCTTTGAGTGTGGTGGCCCCAACCACATTCGGGCAAACTGCCCCAAGCTGGAGAAGGGCAAGAACGACTACGGCGGTTCAGGCAAGAACGACTACACCGACAAGAACCGCAACAAGAAGCCTCCAGCTCAGACGCCGGGAAAGAAGAAGTTCCGCGACTTCGGGAAGGCCAAGAAGCTGTTTCACCGTGTCCTCACCGCCTTCGACGACCTCGACCTCAGCGAGGTGGAGGGATGGAGCGACGACGACGGGACGGGTGACCAAGATCCCAAGAGCGGCGACGACTTCTCCGGCATGTGCTTCATGGCCCTCGAGGGCGAACTTAGCGACAGCGAGCTGTACTCCGACTCGGACGAGGTATGTCCCTCCTATGACCAACTTAATGAAGCTTTCCTTAAGCTAGGAGGTTTTCATGCTAAAGCTAGGACTAGGTGTACCGAGTTAGAGAAGGAAGTAGATAGACTGTCACGGGAGCTTACTTCTCTTACATCTGCTCCCTCCCGTGACGACTGTGATACATGCTGTGCCTTGCTGGGTGATTTGGAGAAGTTAAGGACCTCGCATGATAGTGTGTCCTCCGAGCTTGATTCTATTAAGGTGGAGAATGTTAGTCTGCTTGCTGAGTTAGAGTTGAGTAGGATGGCTGTTACCCTACTTACTACTGATGAGACTACTTCTCCCACCTCATGTGAGGTTAAGGACATTGCTGCTAGAGGACCTTATGCCATGCTCCTTGATCTGCCCGAGTCTTGTGAAAATTGCAATAATTTAAAGATGAACCTAAAACGGGCAGATCACAAGATTGCTGAGTTGCGTGCTTCTTTACTTGAGCCTATTGATTCATGTTTGAACTGTCCAAAGTTAACTTCTGAACTTGAATCTGTCTCAAAACAGTTTCAAGAAATGATTGACAACAACAAGAAAATGGCTCAGTATGCGACTAAGGATTCTGTTAGCTCACCATGCATTAGTTGTGATAAACTAAAACTTGAACTCGTTGCTTTGAATGACAAATGTGTGAAGCTAACTAAGGAATTACTAGAGAAGCCACAATCTGGTTGTGATGTGATTGATGGTGTGGGGGAGAAGCCCCAGGGTAAGGGTGAGACGCCTAGAGACGCGAACCAACCTGCTAGTAGTAGGACTGTCCCCTCAGGGTCGGCTGTGCATGCACAAGCCATTCTCTCCTCTACTGTTGGTTCTTCTTCTGCTCCCTTACCTCCTGCTGTTCCCTCTTCTCCCTGCTCTTCTTGCACCTCTCTCTTTCGGGAGTGTCAGTACCTTATGAACACTCTCGAGAGATTTGTAGGCGGCAAGAAGAAGCTTAATCTTATTCTAGACCAGTCCAAGATTTGCAGATTTAATCAGGGTCTAGGATATGACTATTATGAGGATATGAGGAAGCATCCACCTGCTGTGCTTAGACCCATAGCACCAGGTGTGATCAAGACCGAGCCCAGGACCGAGAAAGTCCAATTTAAGTCAGCGGGCTATGTCCAGGGGATTTCTGACAGCAAGGTGATTGCACCTGCTGCTTCGGCCTCTCAGAAGGCGAAGCCTGACCGTGCTACTTCTACCTCTCAGAGGATGAAGTATCACTGCACCTTCTGTCAAAAGGATGGACACACGGTTGATCGATGCTTCAGGCGCGCCAAGATCGCGCGTAGAGACCGTGTTGAGTCTCCTAGGCGTATTCAGGGTCAGCCCCAGATCCTGAGTGCACCTAGGACCAGCACGAGGTCTAGGTTTACTGCTGTTGATGGGTTTGGGCAGCATCGAGGACTTGGTTTTTCTGAGTCTTCTGTTTTTCGTCCTCATGCTGCTCCTGGTCATGACTTCCGCCGTCCTGAGGGTACATCTCGTTTCCCCCGTCGAGACAGTTACCCGCGGCGTGTTCAGCGTGTTGCCGGTGTTCCGACTCGCTCTCCCGTAGCAGTCGGACCCCGCAACAGCTTCAGGTCTGCTCACAGACCTTCTGCTTCCTTGAGTCATGGAGAGCGTAGGGTAGATAGAGGTCAGTCGTGCTTGACTACTTCATCTGCTCGACGTGTTGTTCAGTATTGGGTGCCAAAATCACTTTTGATTTATCCCAGTACTGAGACTTTACTCTCTGTTTGACTCAGGTTCGCCGGGCAGGGAAGGGAAAGGTTTGGCTTGTAGACTCCGGTTGTTCTCGTCATATGACCGGAGACTCCCGTTGGTTTTCTTCCCTTGCCCGTGCTCCAGGTGATGAGACGATCACCTTCGGAGATGCTTCATCTGGGCGCGTCATCGCCAAAGGTACTGTGCGCATTAATGATTCTTTCATTTTGAAAGATGTAGCCTTGGTTAGTAAGCTGCAGTACAATTTGCTTTCAGTTTCTCAGCTTACCGATGACGGTTTCGAGGTGAGCTTTAAGAAAAATGCTTGTAAAATTCTTGATTCTTCGGGTAGTCTGGTTTGCGGAATTTCTCGTTATGGGAGGATCTTTCGTGCTGATTTTTCTGAGTCTTCTGGTGATCCTCTCAGGTGTTTAGTTGCTTCTGAGTCCCGCGACCTCTCTTTCTGGCATAGGAGACTTGGTCATATTGGATTTGACCATTTGACCCGAGTTAGCGGCCACGATCTCATTCGTGGTCTGCCTAAACTCAGGATGGTCAAAGATCTTGTTTGCTCTCCATGCCGGCACGGCAAGATGGTTGCCGCTTCTCACCCTCCGGTCACAGTTACTATGACCGATGCACCGGGACAGCTGCTCCACATGGACACAGTTGGACCAGCTCGAGTGCAGTCAGCAGGAGGGAAGTGGTATGTTCTTGTTGTGGTCGATGACTTCTCGAGGTATTCTTGGGTGTTTTTCTTAGCCTCGAAGGATGAGACGTTTTCACATTTCCGAGGTCTTTTCAGTAGGCTTTCTGTTGAGCTCCCGGGTGCCTTACGAGCGATCCGCAGTGACAATGGCACGGAGTTCAAGAATTCCTACTTCGAGAGTTTCTGTGGTGAGACAGGTGTAGAGCACCAGCTCTCTTCTCCGCACGTCCCACAACAAAATGGCGTTGTGGAGAGGAAGAACCGTACCTTGGTCGAGATGGCCAGGACGATGCTTGATGAGTACTCTACACCGCGGAAGTTTTGGGCTGAGGCTATAGCTACTGCGTGCCATGTCTCAAATCGAGTATTTCTTAGGGCACACTTGCACCGCACTTCTTATGAGTTGAGATATGGGCGAAAGCCCAGCGTCTCTCATTTTCGTGTTTTTGGTTGCAAGTGTTTTATCTTGAAGTCTGGGAACCTAGATAAGTTCGAGTCACGTTCCTGTGATGGGATCTTTCTAGGCTACTCGACTTCTTCGCGGGCTTATAGGGTCTGGAACTGCGAGTCTAGCAAAATGGTAGAGACCTGTGAGGTGACCTTTGACGAGGCCAGTCCGGGGACTAGGCCCGATATCTCAGGTTCTTTAGAGCAGTCCGAGACCATCTTTGTGGATGATGAGGATGATGGAGACGACGGTTGTCTACCTGATCCTGTCCCTCATCCACCCCTTGAGGTGCCGTCTTCCACCGCACCTCGAGGCGATCAGCCCATGCCTTCTGCTTCTTCTGGAGCTGGTGGCTCTGTTCCTACCTCGTCAGCTCACGAGGTAGAGGCCACTTCTTCATCTCATCCTGGACCTCCTAGACATATCCAGAAAGCTCATCCTTCAGAGCAGATCATTGGAGACCTCTTCGAGCGTGTTACCCGCTCAAAATCTGGCTTATCTCAATTCTGTCTCCATTCTGCTTTCATTGCCTCCTTTGAGCCCAAAGATGTCTCTCATGCTTTATCTGATGAGTCTTGGGTCAATGCCATGCATGAGGAGCTAGAAAATTTTGAGAGGAACAAGGTCTGGTCGCTTGTCGAGCCCCCGCGAGGTCACAATATTATTGGGACTAAGTGGGTGTTCAAGAACAAGCAGAGCGAGGATGGAGTGGTTATTCGAAACAAGGCTAGACTAGTTGCTCAGGGGTTCTCCCAGGTTGAAGGTCTAGATTTCGAGGAGACCTTTGCCCCCGTAGCTAGACTTGAAGCCATTAGAATCCTGCTTGCCTTTGCAGCTTCTAAGGGTTTCAAGCTTTACCAGATGGACGTCAAGAGTGCCTTTCTCAATGGCCTTATTGAGGAAGAGGTCTACGTCCGACAGCCTCCTGGTTTCGAAAACCCCAAATACCCAAACCATGTCTTTAAGCTTTCCAAAGCGTTGTATGGACTTAAGCAGGCCCCCAGGGCTTGGTATGAGAGGCTTAAGTCCTACTTGTTGAGTCATGGGTTTGAAATGGGTAAAGTTGATAAGACCTTGTTCATCCGCCGGCTTGGCGCTGACCTTCTGCTCGTCCAGATCTATGTCGATGACATTATCTTTGGCGGCTCTTCCCATACTCTGGTTTCCCAGTTCTCGGATGTCATGAGCACCGAGTTTGAAATGAGTATGATGGGTGAGTTGACCTTCTTCCTTGGCTTCCAAATTAAGCAGACTCGGGAGGGTACATTTCTTCATCAAGGAAAGTACACTCGTGACCTCCTGAAGCGCTTCGATATGAGTGATGGTAAGCCGCTGTCAACTCCCATGGCTTCGACAGCCTATCTTGACCCAGATGAGGATGGCGAGCCAGTTGATCAGAAAGAGTTCAGAAGTATGATCGGCTCCCTTCTTTACCTCACTGCCTCGAGACCAGACATACACTTCTCAGTGTGTCTGTGTGCTCGTTTTCAGGCTTCTCCTCGCGTATCTCACCGTCAGGCGGTGAAGCGCATCTTTCGATACCTTCGAGCTACCATTGACTATGGTATCTGGTACTCTTCCTCATCCTGTCTTTCCTTGAGAGCCTTCTCGGATGCAGACTTTGCCGGCTGTAGGATAGATAGGAAGAGCACCTCTGGCACCTGCCAATTCATTGGCACTTCTCTTGTTTCCTGGTCTTCGAGGAAGCAGTCCGGAGTTGCACAGTCCACCGCAGAGGCCGAGTACGTTGCTGCAGCCAGCTGCTGTAGCCAAGTACTTTGGATGGCGTCGACCCTGCGGGACTTTGGGTTGGTCATAGATAGTGTTCCACTCTTCTGTGATAACACTTCTGCGATTAACATTGCTAAAAACCCAGTGCAGCACTCTCGGACCAAGCACATTGATATCCGATACCACTTCCTTAGAGACCATGTAGAGAAGGGTGATATAGTGCTCCAGTTTGTGGAGAGTGACCACCAGTTGGCTGACATCTTCACCAAGCCTTTGGATAGTTCGAGGTTTTCAGCTCTGCGGGGAGAGCTTGGGGTGGTGTGTCCTTATGGACTGTAGTGAGAGGGAGCTTTGGGCTTTATTGCTTTACTATATTGATTATGCTTCTGTCTCATTTCTATTGCATTGCACTCGGGGTGCATTTGGGTTTAGTCCTTCCAGCATAGGTTAGAGTGCTTCTCTTGCCGAGATGCTTAGACTTCTAACCCTTATCTTGTGCTTCCAGGATTAGCTGCTTCTTATCTCACTAGGTCGAGCTCACTCACTTCTTGTAGGTTCTAGCGAGGGTTGGGCCACCCTCGGGTAGACAGGGTACGTGTTTGCTCTCTAGTGTGTGATTTACAGTCAGCTGATTGTCCTGGAGTCATATGGGGTAGATGAGAGTCAGTCTGAGCCATAGTTGTCTCTATATCTTATCTATGCTTTAAGGACTGCCTGTTTTGGTTTTATTTGCCAGCTTCTCGATTTATTGCTTTGGTTCAGGGAGAGTTCATTTGGGAGCTTCTGGAGCTTAATTGTGACTTAACTCAACTTGAACTAAAAGTTGCATGTCATGTTGAGGGGGAGCTAGATTTTTCTTGCATTTTCAGCATTCTAGCATTATAATCAATCTGCATTGAGCCTTGATCATTATCCTGTTATGACATGCTTCAATGCTTTACACCTTGCCATGACTTGTGCTTAGCTTGCTAAATTTATCATGACTTCATATGTGTAGACTAGCGTTTGCTATGATAAGTTAAGTAAAATTGATCAACTTAAATTAAACTTGTCATGCTAGCATTTGAGTTTAGTCTTTCTTGAGCTATCCCTTTATGATTCATGCCATGTCAAATAGGCTGAGTAGAGCGTTGAATCTATATTGAGCCTTAGATTGAGCTGTTTAGTCTCTTGATGATGCTGAGTTAGTACAATATGTTAAAAAGCAAAAAGATCGGTTTTGTGCGAAAAAACTGATCTCACCAATTCTCTCCTATGAGACGGCTTGCCATTGCACTTGGCATGAACTTAGGGGGAGTTTTGGATGACCTAGACTATCTTCTTAAGCTCATGGCTTGGAGTAGTCGCATAAGGCTTGAGACCTAGCACATGATAAAACAAAAATCTGGTTGGCAACAACCATGAATTTCAAAAGAAAATTTGTCATTTGTGCTCCATTTGCTTAAGCTTCAAAAAGAACCAAGTACTTTAACCAAAGTTTCAATCTTGAGCTTATAGCACTCTATTTGGACTCAATGTTAGCTTCCTTGTTCCGCTTAGCTTATTGACATGGCCTGCATCATCCTTGGATATCTCTAGTTAGACTTTGCTCATTGATGACTTGACTTGCTCACTTAATGTACTTCACTTTTAGATTGTTATCTATGTGTTCTAGCTGGCTTATATATATGTTGTCATGATCTAGATAGCGTTTTATTGAGTTATGGCTTGGTGTAGTACTTGTTGGTCATATTGGATAATTCTCATGGCTCTAAATGCTTAGAATAAACAAACTTCAGCCATATTCATCCATTGACATGTCATATTCTCTCTTTTGCATCCTTGATGCGTTTATTGCCAAAAGGGGGAGAATAGAGAAGAAAAAGCTAGTTGGGATCATTTCGAGCTTTGGAGATCAATTTGTTCTTTCAGTTGTTGCTCTAGTGTTCCTTCTGTCGACATGGTCATTTGTTTCATTCTCTTCTTTGGACCATGTTAGATTCGTCAAACTCAAACTCTTCTTCTTGCTTTTTCCGAGTTTGTCAATATACTCATCAAGGGGGAGATTGAGAGACCATGTGGTCGTGATCCCATGAGAATGATGAGTAATTGACAATGGTGTAGGTTAGTCGAGTTTGGTTTGGGTGGTTTTGACCATGTCGTTGCGTGGTGCAACGGGCTCGGTCGATTTGGTCAAACTTGGTCGTTTGGGCTTAGGTCATTTATTCTAATGCTTCGACAGGTTTGGACTTCATCATGGGTAAGCATGATGTGTTTATGCTATTTTACGCTTTCATGTGTCGAGCGGTGCTATGTGATGTGTTTCTTGTCTGTGTGGCTGCAGGATATCGAGCGGAGTCGTGGCGAGACACGGTGGACCGGACTAGGCGCAGGTGGCGCTGAGGTCAGAACGGTCAGGATGTGTCGAAGACGACGTGGACTCGAGGTGGTTGCGAGGCGTGCAAGACAAGGAGCGCGGAAGCTTCCCGGAAGGTGCAGGAGGGGCGAAACGGGAATTTCGCAAGGCTGCACAAGCGGGAGCGGGCTCCGTTGGATTTAGCCGGCGTAACGGGGCGGAGACCCGTTAGCCATGGGCTATAAAAGGAGAGGAGGGGCTGCATGCCCATTGGAGCACTTGTAAGGAATTAGGGTTTACACTAGTCAAAAGAGGCTTTGGGAAGGTTGTTTCCTTTAGCTCTTTAGTTGGTGTGAGTTGGTGGAGGCAGAGTGTGCTCCCTCTGTTGTCCTCTACGATGGTTTCTAGGTGTGAGTCCTAGTGGGTGTTCTTCCTCCCTCCATGTATGGTTGAGTGTTCTTGAGTTGGAGTGGGTGAGGAGATGGATTGAGAGTCTTGTAATCGTGTCCTCTATTTGTAATCGTGTCATCGGGACTCCTCTTTTGATCCATTGAATGAAATCTGAAGTTTATTCTGAGTTTGAGCCCTCTGTTCTTCGATGCCCCCATTTGGTGATTTTTGAGTTTTCGTGGTTTTCGAGTTCTTGATTGCTGGAGAGTGCCAAAATGGGTTGCTATGACATGGGTGATGCTTAAAAGCCATTTGGCTAGTTAACTCCAAGAGCAAACCAAGTTTTAATCTCAGATTTTCATTGTTTGCCTCCTCTGTTCATCTTTTCTCTTTCTAGGTTTTTGTCCAGATTTTGACTCCCTTGTTAAGATGGCTTGAAATTTGGTATGAAGAGTCCAGAGGCTATTAAATAGCTACCCTCAAAATTTCATAGCCAAAGGATCAACGGTTTGGGAGTAATTGGATTTTTGGCTCAGCTCGGGCAAAATTTCAGATTTTTACCCAAATCTGAAATTCGTGTTTCTTGAAAGTGGTTTCTTGAAATTGGCTCTTGGCTTAGTCTTCTGGGAGTATTCCCTAGCTATCCTCAAAGTTTCCCAAGCCAAGAATCGAAGAATCTTGCGAATTTCTCAGTTTTCAGATTCATTGTCTGAAAATTTCTGTTTGCTGTTTTTCCTCGAGAGGTACTACCGCTCCTGGAAGAGGTACTACTGCTCAGCGGTACTACCGCTCCTGGAAGAGGTACTACCGCTCAGCGGTACTACCGCTCGTCCCAGCGGTACTTCCGCTTGCAGCCAGACTTGCGCTGAATTTGTTTTTCTTGATTGCTTCTTTCTGGGTCTAGTTTTTCCTTGTCTCTGTGATGTCCAGTAAGGGTTTATTTTCTCCTTCATAGCTCCCATAGCTATTGGAGAAGAAGATAATTGTTGGGGGCGATTTTTAAAGATCGACATTCACCCCCCCTCTGTCGCCATTTCGGTCCAACAGATGCTGTACCAGGTGAGATGATTATTTCATATGATAAGAACAATCCGTCAATGTTGGTAGGAACCGTGTACCCAACAATGGAGGAGTTCAAGCTTGCAGTGCGACAATTTGCAATCAATGAGGAGTTCGATTTAGGAGTAGAGAAGGCTGATAAGTTGAGATATAGGGCTTTCTGCAGGTCTGGTGATGATGATGACCCTTGCACTTGGTGGATAAATGGCCGTAAACAAACGGGCCAAGCCACTGTTGAGGTGAGTTTTCTTATTTCATTACTTGTACTTGGTAAGTGTAGCATCTAATTTCATTGAATTTTTCTTTTGCAGGTAACCGTCTTAGTCGACGAGCACACATGTTATTCTAGCCAGAGGCAGCCCGCATCAGCAGCAACCTCCAGATGGGTAGCTAGCAAGGCTATGAGTAAGCTTAGAGATGATCCAACTATGGGTGCAAAGGAACTGCAGAAAGAGTTGGAGCGAGAGCATCAGTGTCAAATTCCATATGACATTGTTGGCGGGGTAAAGAAAGAGCTCTTGATGAGGTTTTTGGGAAATGGTCGGACAGTTTTGAGTTGTTGTTTAGGTGGAAAGCCGAGGTCATGAAGAGGTGCCTAGGGAGTGTTGTTGAGATTGATCTACTGGAGGTGGATGGTCAGGTATATTTCCACCGGTTTTTCTGTGCTCTTAAACCATGTATTGATGGTTTCTTGGAAGGTTGTAGGCCTCATTTGAGCATAGATGGCACAACACTTAATGGAAGGTGGAATGGTCACTTGGCTGCAGCTGTAGCAGTTGATGGTCACAATTGGATGTATCCACTGGCTTATGGCTTCATAGCTTCTGAAAATACAGACAACTGGACTTGGTTCATGGAACAGTTGAAGAAGGCTATAGGTGATCTCCCACTTCTTGCTATTTGTTCTGATGCTTGTAAGGGCTTGGAGAATGCAGTGAAGAATGTTTTTCCAAATGCAGAGCAGAGAGAATGCTTTCATCATCTTGTCAAGAATTTTCTGAAGTGATTTAGAGGGTTTGGCCAGATTTACCCTGCTGCTAGGGCTTACAGAGAAGACATATTCTATGACAACATAGCAAAAATGGTAAGTGAATCACATGATGCCGTGAACTGGTTACGGACCAATCATAAGCTGTTATGGTATAGGTGTGCTTTCAATCCAGAAATTAAGTGTGACTACATAACTAGTAACATTGCTGAGTCATTTAATAACTGGATTAGAGATCACAAAGACTTGCCTGTTGCTGACCTTGCCGATAAGATTAGAGAAAACATCATGGTCCTTTGGATCAAGAGAAGAAATATTGCATACAAGCTACCTGAAGGCAGGATACTTCCAGCTATTGTGCGCCAAATGAAGGCAAACACTAGAGGTTTGGGGCACTTAAAAATTGTACCATGTTCTAATTGGAGTGCAGAGGTCTGGGACCATGGCAGCAGAGTTGAGAGGCATATTGTCAAGTTGCACCAAAGGACGTGTACTTGTCTAGAATGGCAGCACACTGGTAAGCCATGTCAGCATGTATTGGCCTATGTAACCCGCCAACGGGGAGTGGACCTAGAGCAGTTTGTGCATGAGTATTACTCAGTTGATTGATTCAGGACTGCTTATTGTAGAGAGATTGAGCCAATGACAGACAAAACCCAGTGGCCAGAAGTGGATCTACCATTTCGCGTTGGTGCACCTATGGCTAAATTATCTGTAGGAAGGCGCAGGAAGCTTAGAATGAAGGGATGGATGGAAGGTGGCCACAAGAAGAAAGGTTCAAAAGAAGCTGAATCTAGCAACCAGGGTGAAGGTGAAGATGGGGCTGTTCCTGTTAATGCAAAGGGACAAAAGATGGTTAGGGGACCTATGACTTGCAAGAAATGTGGAGAAAAAGGCCATAGACAAGCTAGTTCTAAGTGCCCACTCAATGGAACCGCAAAAAAGAGGTAACAATTGATTTTCATTATCAATAAACCAAAATTAAAGCTTAGGAAGATTGTTAATTTATTTCATTACTTGTAGAAAGCGTAGGCAACCTAAGAAGAATGCACCAAAAAGAGGTGTAGCAACGGAACCTATAACGCCACAGCGGCCAACTAGAGAAGAAATCCTCCGGGATAGTCCAGGAAGGGTCACACGGAGGTAAATATTACCAAATCATTTACTGTACATTAATTTTACCATAATCTCATTCTCATATCGTATTTATGTGCAGCAAGCTCGCGATGTTATTAGGGGAGAGCACAACTTCACAAACCGACACAACTAGTCCTCTGCAACCTAAGAAGAATGCACCAAAAAAGATGACTCCCAAGAGAAAGCTACAAATTGGATGAACTCTTATGTTTCATTTGATGAGATGTAACTCATGTTTTATTTACTTGTGATGAGATGTTATTTGTGTGGATCTTGTTTCGAACTTGTTTGGAATTTAATTCATGAACTTGTTTGGAATTTAATTGATGGATATCGTTTCTGAATTTAATTCATACTGTTTTGTGTCGGGCATCTTTGAAAAAATGAACCCGTCCAAGTCAGCCTGCCAGCCAGCCTGCCAGCCAGCCATGGCGGCCAGCCAGCCAGCAATGGCCCGGCCAGCACAGGACAGCCAGCAGCCTGGTAGCAGAGGCAGCGTGGACCTGCCAGCAGAGGCAGCGAGCAGCCTGCCAACAAAGGCAGCGAACAGCAAGGGCCAAAAAACGAGCAACAGCCCCGGCGTTCTCAATCCAGCGACCACGATTGTTACGTGAAAAAGCAGAAGGGCAAAATAGTCTTGTCATGGCAAAATACATGTATTTGAGGAGGTATAAGAGATTAAAAAAAGATAAATGTCATATAAAAGAAGGAGTTAACGTTTGCAGTGTCATTTTAGCGAGTGCAACGTTTGGAGTCCTATAATAGCAAAGCGCAACGTTTGGAGTCCTATTCTTGCAATTTTCTCATTGTGGTAGAGTGATAACTGCTGGATCTGATTTAGTTTAGTATGCGATCCCGATGAAACGGATAATGGTAGCAGGACTAAAATAGAGGGGTGCTCAAGGCAAGACTAATTTACGCTTCTTTAGCATAGTTACAATACCGTTCCATTTCAGTCGGTATAGGCCAGTATGTATCGTACCGGTATCTAAACCAGTATAAAGTACCCCTACAGATCATATGGGGCTCAATACCTGCTCAATACTAGCCATACCAGCTTTAATACTAGCCAATACTGTCATACCGGTGGATTAATAATACCATCTATTGAACGATATGCTATATTTGATAATACTACTATATATTTGAAATAATATTATAAGTGATATTTGGTATGCATATAATTAAACAACTATATACTTATAAATATATATATATACTCGTATTATTATATTAAATCTGAAATGGTATATATGCCGGTATGGACCGACACCAGAATGTACCATTATAAGAACAAAACCGATATAGCCACCGGTACGGTATTGATAAGTATATTCTATAGCCTTCACCTGTTATGGAATCGACTAGACGAGATATGAAACAAAAAAGAATAATTAGGAGCACGAGATAAAAATTTAACGTGAAAAACACTTGCGGGAAAAATCCACAGACACACAATCGGCGAAATCACTGTATGGAGAAGTTACAAAATGCACTTAGTTTATTACATGTGTAGATAACTTAAAGCATTGCGCTATCTATCATGAGGCTTGTAGGGGTATAAATAGCATTAGGAACAATAGTCCCAAACAAGAAGGAAACATAGTCCCAGTCGGCAATGGAAATAGAGACATCTCAAAAATTAGAACAGGAACCTGCTCAGAGACGAGAACAACACCCCGCTCGAAGATGAAATGTAGTCTCAAACCATGACGGTGAAGAGTTATAGTTGGAAGCGCTTTGAGTACTATGTCTGACTTCAGTCAGCGTAAACACCTTTGGACACCACATCTAGTGTTGAATCCATCATAATCATAATCTCCAACCAATTCGCATTACCGACCAGTCATATTGGTCGAAATATATCCTTTTGAGCGAAATCTAATTGACACTACTACAGAAAGCCTAATACTAGACGCCAAATCACAGACGGTTTGACAAAACCGTCTGTGACCGATACTAACACAGACGGTTTTAATTTGGACACCGTCTGTGTTGATGGTGTTGGAGAAAACGAGTATCACAGACGGTTCTTACCGATGAACCGTCTGTGATATTTTAGTATCACAGACGGTTTTTATTAAAAACCGCCTATGATAAGCTGATTATCACAGACGGTTTGTATTAAAAACCATCTGTGATGATCTCAGAATTATCACAGACGGTTTTTAATAAAAAACCGTCTGTGGTAATGGCGCTAGACATTTATTGCGCTGCTCAGTACCGCATCTGTCTTCATTTCGATCCAGATCTATCCGGTGCTGCACTCTTTCGCTCAGGAGGCAAGCTAGGCGATTTCAGGACAATTAATTTGGTGGGAGGAGGCAGAGGTTGAGTTTTGAAGATTCATACATTCCTGGTTGCTCTAGATATGGTTAGTAATGAAATTTATTTTTCTTTGGATTACAATTTAGATCTAAGTTTTGGTGAGTGTTATTGAAGATGGTTTGCATCTACTTGACCATACATGATCAGTTCCCGTCATGTGGGAGGCCAAATTTGTCAAAATTGTTGGTTAGGTATTTAGCGATCGCTGGGGAAATAGCTGTTGTGTTTATAATATGAATTAAGCTAGCAAGGCCTCAATGCATGTGGTATATATGTAGTAATAATTAATTAATTTAATTTTTAATACTAAGTTGTTATATATATATATAACGTAGGACCGAAGCTGGATGTATGCTGCGAACCGTGTGAGTGAAGAGTACATTAATGGCGTATCTACTTTTACAAGAGCTGCCGAGGAGGATATGTTGAATAAGCGGGTGGAATATATGTACTGTCCATACACTGACTGCGAGAATTTAAAGATGTTTAAGAACCGAGGGCAAATTGGAGCACACTTAATTCGGAGGGGTTTCAAAATGGGTTATACGTGTTGGACTAGTCATGGCGAAGTCAATGATCATATGCCGTCGGATGACATCGCCGGTGAAGTGAATGATATGCCGCCGGATGACATCGCCGGTGAAGTGAATGACATGCCGTCGGATGACGTCGATTGTTGTTCGGATTCGCGATGTAGAAGAGAACTATGATGAGAGAGAGTATGTTAAATTCCGGGGCTTGATGGAGGACTCGGAGAAACCTTTGTTCACGTGCTGCAGGTCAAAGTACATGAGATTGTCGGCCGTGCTTGAACTGTTGAAATTGAAGGCAAGCAACGGTTGATCCGACAAGAGTTTCACGGCGCTGCTAGGTATTTTAGCGGACATGCTTCCAGAGGAAAATGAGTTGCCTAAAATTATGTATAAAGCCAAGAAGGTTCTTTGTCCATTGGGAATGGAAGTAGAAAGAATACATGCATGTCCGAACGACTGTATCCTATACCATAAAGAGTATGCAAATACGCATGTATGTCCGGTGTGCAACGCATCCCGATACAAACATAACAATCAATCAGATGATGGCGAGGGAACAGAGGCGAAGAAAGGACCTCCTGCTAAGGTGGCATGGTATTTTTCTATAATTCCCCGTTTGAAAAGGTTTTTTTGCAAATCCAAAGGAGGCAAAACTGCTGCATTGGCACTCGGAGGAGCGCAAGAAGGATGGAATGCTAAGACACCTTGCTGATTACGCGCAGTGGAGAAACATCGATAGGAGTTTTGCAGACTTCGGTCCAGAACCAAGGAATATAAGGTTTGGACTGAGTATAGATGGAATGAATCCTTTTAGTAGCATGAGCAGCCAATATAGCACTTGGCCCTTGACTCTCTGCTTCTATAACCTTCCTCCTTGGTTGTGTATGAAGTGAAAGTATATTTTGTTGTCGATACTTATCCAAGGGCTAAAGCAACCTGGGAATGATATTGATGTGTACCTAGCACCGTTGGTGGAAGATCTACAAGTACTGTGGAAGGAAGGGGTACAGGTATGGGATGCATACAAACGAGAGAACTTCACTTTGCGCTCCTTATTGTTCTGCACTATAAATGATTATCCTACCCTTGGTAACCTGTCGGGCCAGAGTACAAAAGGTGCCAAAGCTTGTACTCACTGTTTAGATGGTACCGAGAGTGTGTGGCTGAAACACTCACGCAAAACCGTTTACTTGCGTCACCGCCGATTCCTTCGGAGGGCTCACCCATACCGCAAGATGAAGAAACAATTTGACGGAGAGAAGGAAGACGGTTCAGCTCCAAAGCATTTAAGGGGAAAAGAGGTTTATAATATGGTTAAGGATTTAGATATTGTCCTCGGAAAGGGACGTAAATTGAGGGCTCATGAGAAGAACACCTGGAAGAAGAGATCAATATTTTGGGACTTACCTTATTGGGAGTACCTAAATGTTCGACACTGTATCGACATCATGCACGTAGAAAGAATGTATGTGATAGCTTGATTGGTATCTTACTGAACATTCGTGATAAAACAAAGGACGTCGTCAACGCACGGCTTGACTTGGCTGATATGGACATCAGGCCTGAGTTAGCACCGACAAAAACAGATAATGGATGAACATACCTTCCCCCTGTGTGTTACACTCTGTCCAAGGCCGAGAAAACAGAACTGTGCCAATGCTTGCATGGTGTCAAAGTTCCGTCTCGTTACTCCGGCAACGTGAAGAAACTTGTTTCGATGCAAGATTTGAAGTTAAATGGTATGAAGCCTCATGTTTGTCATGTGCTGATGACACAGATGCTCCCTATTGCAATTAGAAATATTTTACCGATCAAAGTTCGAGAAACTATCATGAGGCTATGTTATTTCTTTAACACAATTGCTTAGAAGGTCATCGATCCCAAAGGACTAGGTGCTCTGCAGGACGAGGTGGTGATGACTCTGTCATCTTGAAATGTATTTCTCTCCTTCGTTTTTCGATATCATGGTCCATCTCATTGTTCACGTTGTGTGGGAGATAAAAATATGCGGGCCCGTATTCCTACGTAGCATGTACCCATTTGAGAGGTTCATGGGAATTCTCAAGTCCTACGTACAGAATCGACCTCGGCCAGAGGGCAGCATCATCGAAGGTTATGCAAGCGAGGAGGTCATTGAGTTTTGTGTCGATTATATGGTTCAGATTCAACCGATAGGTGTGCCTCAATCTCATCATGAAGGGAGGCTGAAGGGTATCGGAACTATCGGAAGGAAAGCAATCACTCCAGATATGGATGCGTATACTCAAGCCCATTTCACGGTCTTGCAACACATGACTGAAGTGGCGCCTTATGTCGACCAGCACAAGGATGTGCTTCGGCAACAGAATCTAGAGCGGCTGGATGTTTGGATCATGAGGCAACACAATAGTCGATTCAACCAATGGTTGAGGGAGCAAATCGCTAGAAGCTCGCCAAGTGAGATGTTGACATGGTTGGCAAAATGGCCAACATTTACAGTTTTTTTGTTGTTGTTTTTTTTGATGAATAGAGACATGGTTTAGACATGCGGGGTATGGTTCCGCCTGCCTGGGTTCATCCGCACACCATGACTAGCGCCTAGCGGGGGTAGGGTAGCCGAGGTAGACACGCGAGCGCTCCGTCCCCTACCCTTCGAAATGGTGGCAGCGGAGCTGGCACCCAGCCGAAGTAGACGCGCGAGCACTCCGTCCCCTACCCTTCGAAATGGTGGCAGCGGAGCTGGCGCCCAGCCGAAGTAGGCGCGCGAGCGCTCCGTCCCCTACCCTTCGAAGTGGTGGCAGCGGAGCTGGCGCCCAGCCGAAGTAGGCGCGCGAGCGCTCCATCCCCTACCCTTCGAAGTGGTGGCAGCGGAGCTAGCGCCTAGCCGAAGTAGGCGCGCGAGCACTCCGTCCTCTACCCTTCGAAGTGGTGGCAGCGGAGCTAGCGCCTAGCCGAAGTAGGCGCGAGCCAGCCTCTGGTGCGTCTCCTCGCAATTTCACGAGATACGCTCGGGAGTAGATCTCCATGATGCGCCTTGCTCGCGCTATGAGGGGCGCGTGCGAAGGTGGACCTCAATGCTACGCTCAATCAAAGCCTGCATGCTGCGCAAGATCCACACCCGTCTCTTATTTGTACTTCGGAGGGTACATGGGGTCGACATCCACGTCTTCGTTATACTCCAGAGAGTACGCACGGGAACGACGTCCATGCGTGCGCGGGATCCGCGTCTTGTTTATACTCTGTAGAGTGCGCAGGGACAACATCCACGTCTTATTTATACTCTGGAGAGTGCGTGGGATCGACATCAACATCTTTTTTATACTCCGGAGAGTACGCACAGGAACGACGTCCATGCGTGCGCAGGATTCGCATCTTGTTCATACTCCGTAGAGTGCGCAGGGACAATATCCGCGTCTTATTTATACTCCGGAGAGTGCGTGGGATCGACATCCACGTCTTTTTTATACTCCGGAGAGTACGCACAGTGAGAGACCATGTGGAGGTGCCCCCATGTTTGTGATGAGTTATTGACACTTGGTTTGGAAAGTTTGAGTTTGATTTGAGCGTTTCCTGCTAAGTCGTAGCTTCTGGTCATGGTCGTAGGCTCGTTCGACCACTTTGGTCGTGGTCGGAAGCTTGCCGGACAGGATACGACCACGTTGTCGCTAATCGGGAGCGAGGCAAGTCACTTTCGACCACACAGTCGAAGGTCAGAAGTCTCCCGACTTCTTTACGACCATTGGGCGTAGTCGTAGGTCACTGGGGTGGTCTACGACCACTTGGACTGTGGTCGAAAGGCAGCAGCAAAGTTTACGACCACGCTTGGCCGTGATCTCAAGCCTCCGAGAAGTTTACGACTACTTTGGGCATCTTCGGAGTCCATCAGGACAGTATACGACCACGTTGGTCGTGGTCGAAAGCCTGGTACGACCACATTGGCTGTGGTCTGTGGTCACGAGTCACGATCACTGTGGTTGGAAGTCGGCGCTCGGGTGTACGACCACGTTGTGCATTCGGCTCTCTACGACCACGTTGTCGCAGACTTCACTTCCTGAGAATGAAAGCAGATTTCGACCTCGCTATGGGCAAACGTGGTCGTAGGTCGGATGTGGTCGTATGGGGCATAGACCTGGAGCGATAGAGTCGCAGCTTGTGTATATGGTCGTAGCAAGCTAGCAATGGTCGTAGCTTGTATCTTGTTGGTCGTAGCAGTCTAGTGTGCGGTCGGACGGGCTCGTGCGCGGTCGAAAGCACTCGTAAGTGGTCGGAAGGGCTTCGACCACGTTGATATCTAGTGTACGTAGTCTGAACGGGGTTCGACCACGATGGAACCTCTGGTTTTGGTCGTAGCCTTTTTGAATCGGTCGTAACGACTTGGGATGAGGTCGTAGGGCCTTGAGCATTGCTTGGCTTGTAAGTCGTAGCAAGCTTTAAGTTGGTCGTATGGACCACTAGGGTGGTCGTATGGACTATGGAAACAGTCGTATGTCGTGTGTATTCATTGTTCTCTTTTCTCGACTGGTCGTAGGTACGACTTTGTAAGAGTATGATTTAAGTTTTGATTTTTGGCTCAAGTGGTTGGATACTATTGTGAGCGGTGCTATGTAATGGTTTGCTTGTCTGATGATGTTTTGCAGGACCTTGAGACTAGTTGTGGCGAGGCATGGAGGGCCGAGACTAGGCACGGGCCGTGCTGAGGTCAAGAGCGGCCAGGAGGTGCTGAAGACGACGAGGTCTGCGAGGTGGTTGCAAGACTTGAGAGGCAAGGCAGAGGAAGCTTCCAGGAAGGCAGCCGGATGGCATTTTGGAGAAATGCGGAAAGCTGTAAAGGAAGTTGTATCTCTGTGAAAGCACTGGAGTGACTCTCGCTAATGGGTAAAGAGGAAAGCAAACCCAGTAGGGGAGGCTATAAAAGGAGGGGTGTCTCCTGCATGTAGCTCCAAGGGGATTGGGGGGTCTTTTGCTTTCTCTTTTGCAGTTGAGAGTAGGTGAGAGCAGGAGAGACAGAGGTGTGCTGTTGTCTCCTTCGTAGCTCTGTGTTGTGTTCCTCCCAAGAATCATGTAGTTCTTGGTGTTCTTGAGGATGAGAAGGAGAGGATGAGCTGAGTCTACTTGTAATCATTCCTCATGTCCGAATGTCCATGCGTATCGGGACTCCTCTGTAGTACTCTCGAGAAATAAATTCTCCGAAGTTCTTTGAGCTTTGGGTATCTTGTTTCAGTTCCTTTATCTGTGCAGTCTCCTGATCTTTCTGTTTCAATCTTGATTTGGTTTTGAACTGCTTTTGCTTTGGGCTGTGTTGGCTTGCTTTGAACTGGGAATCATCCTTAAGGCCATCTTGGCCAGTTCTTCCCGAGAGCACCGTTCTTGTTTCAACCGCGCAGTATTCTCTGTTTGATTTCTTTTGTCGGCTCGGGCAAGTGTTCGACCACGTGGTGTTCGACCATTAGTTGGCTTACGACCACGTGTGTTCGACTAGAGAAGCCAGCTCTCTAGACCGATTTGTTGTGTGGGTACTTGGAGAATTTTTGAAGGCACCATTCACCCCCCCTCTGTTGCCATTTCGGTCCTACAATTGGTATCAGAGCCGGTTAGCTCTAATCAATAGATCTTAACCGGTCTCAAGAGCCATGGCGACGGACAAGTACTCGACCAAGCCGCCCGTTTTCGATGGCATCGATTACCCCTTCTGGAAGAGCCGAATGGAAACATACATCCAGGCTCAGGGGTATGCCATCTGGCGCAAGGTTAAGGTCCAGTTTGTTGTTCCTACCGATGAGAACATCAATGCCGGGAACATGGCTGATGTTGAGGCAAATGCAAAGGCAAGGAACATCATCATCCAGGGTTTGAGTCGTAGTGAGTTTGACCGCATATCTCATCTGTCGTCCGCCTACGACATCTGGGTGACCCTCGACGCATACCATGAGGGCACCACCCAGATTAAGACGGTTCGACAGGACCAGTTCAAGCGCGAATACAACAAATTCGAGATGCTTGCTGGTGAGTCCCTGGACGAGTGCTTTTCACGATTTCACAAAATCTTGAGCAACCTCCGAGCGGTCGGTCTCACATACCCCGACTCAGACAACGCTCGTCAGATGCTCGCGGCACTCGATCTGCGCGTGTGGGAGATGAAGGTGACCACCATCAAAGACACGACAGACCTCTCGACCCTGACTCTTGACGCGCTGTACTCGCGCCTCAAGACTCACGAGATTGACGTTGTCTCTCGTCGGTCGAAGTCACAGTCGATGGCTTTGGTCACCGATCCCAGTTCGGCTTCTGGTTTTTCCACCGATTCGCTTTGTGGGTTCTCCCTAGCTGCTCTATGTGACGTAACTGATGATCAGTTAGAGCAGCTAGAGGATGAACAGCTGGCCCTCCTAGCTCGGAAGTTCTCCCATGCTTACAAGAGGAGGAGGGACAGAAAGAGAGGCAGACCAGTCATCTGCTTCGAGTGTGGTGGCCCCAACCACATTCGAGCGAACTGTCCCAAGCTGGAGAAGGGCAAGAACGACTACAGCGGTTCGGGCAAGAATGACTACACCGACAAGAACCGCAACAAGAAGACTCCAGCTCAAACGCCGGGAAAGAAGAAGTTCCGCAACTTTGGGAAGGCCAAGAAGCTCTTCCACCGCGTCCTCACCGCCTTCGACGACCTCGACCTCAGCGAGGTGGAGGGATGGAGCGACGACGACGGGACGGGTGACCAAGAGCCCAAGGATGGCGGCGACGACTTCTCCGGCATGTGCTTCATGGCCCTCGAGGGCGAACTCAGCGACAGCGAGCTGTACTCCGACTCGGACGAGGTATGTCCCTCCTATGACCAACTTAATGAAGCTTTCCTTAAGCTAGGAGGATTTCATGCTAGATCTAGAGCTAGATGTAGCGAGTTGGAAAAGGAAGTAGAGAGACTGTCACGGGAGCTTACTTTACTTATATCTGCTCCCTCCCGTGACGACTGTGATACATGCTGTGCTTTGCTGGGTGATTTGGAGAAATTAAGGACCTCTCATGATAGTGTGTCCTCCGAACTTGATTCTATTAAGGTGGAGAATGTTAGTCTACTTGCTGAGTTAGAGTTGAGTAGGATGGCTGTTACCCTACTTACTACTGATGAGACTACTTCTCCTACCTCATGTGAGGATAAGGACATTGCTGCTAGAGGACCTTATGCCATGCTCCTTGATCTGCCCGAGTCATGTAAAAATTGCAATAACTTGAAGATGAACTTAAAACGGGCAGATCATAAAATTGCTGAGTTGTGTGCTTCTTTACTTGAGCCGATTGACTCATGCTTAAACTGTCCTAAGTTAACCGCTGAACTTGAAGCTGTCTCCAAACAGTTTCAAGATAAGATTGATCATGATAGGAAGTTGGCTCAATATGCGACTAAGGACCCTGTTAGCTCACCATGCATTAGCTGTGATAAACTAAAACTTGAACTCGTTGCTTTGAATGATAAATGTGTGAAGCTAACTAAGGATTTATTAGAGAAGCCATTAACTCATTGTAATGTGAATGCTGAGAAGGGGGAGAAGCCCCAGGGTAAGGTTGAGACGCTTAGCAACGTGAACCAACCTGCTAGCAGTAGGACTGTCCATTCAGAGTCGGCTGTGCGTGCACAAGCCATTCTTCCCTCTGCTGTTGGTTCTTCATCTGCTCCCTTATCTCCTGCTGTTCCCTCTTCCCCCTGCTCTTCTTGCACCTCTCTCTTTCGGGAGTGTCAGTACCTTATGAACACTCTCGAGAGATTTGTAGGCGGCAAGAAGAAGCTTAATCTTGTTCTGGACCAGTCTAAAATTTGCAAATTTAATCAGGGTCTAGGATATGATTATTATGAGGACATGAGGAAGCATCCACCTGCCGTGCTCAGACCCATAGCACCAGGTGTGATCGAGACCGAGCCCAGGACCGAGAAAGTCCAATTTAAGTCAGCGGGCTATGTCCAGGGGATTTCTGACAGCAAGGTGGTTGCACCTGCTGCTTCGGCCTCTCAGAAGGCGAAGCCTGACCGTGCTACTTCTACCTCTCCGAGGATGAAATATCACTGCACCTTCTGTCAGAAGGATGGACACACGGTTGATCGATGCTTCAGGCGCGCCAAGATCGCGCGTAGAGACCATGTTGTGTCTCTTAGGCATATTCAGGGTCAGCCCCAGATTCTGAGTACACCTAAGACCAACACGAGGTCTAGGTTTGCTCCTGTTACGGAGTTTAAGCAGCATAGAGGACTTGGTTTTTCCGAGTTTTCTGCTTTTCGTCCTCATGCTGCCTCTGGTCGTGACTTCCGCCGTCCTAGGGGTAGATCTCGTTTTTCCCATCGAGATAGCTACCCGCGGCGTGATCAGCGTGTTGCCGGTGTTCCGACTCGCTCCCCCGTAGCAGTCGGACCCCGCAACAGCTTCAGGTCTGCTCACAGACCTTCTGCTTCTTTGAGTCACAGAGAGCGTAAGGTAGATAGAGGTCAGTCGTGCTTGACGACTTCATCTGCTCGACGTGTTGTTCAGTATTGGGTGCCAAAATCTCTTTTGATTTACCCCAGTACTGAGACTTTACTCTCTGTTTGACTCAGGTTCGCCGGGCAGGGAAGGGAAAGGTTTGGCTTGTAGACTCCGGTTGTTCTCGTCATATGACCGGAGACTCCCGTTGGTTTTCTTCCCTTGCCCGTGCTCCAGGTGATGAGACGATCACTTTCGGAGATGCTTCATCTGGGCGCGTCATCGCCAAAGGTACTGTGCGCATTAATGATTCTTTCATTTTGAAAGATGTAGCCTTGGTTAGTAAGCTGCAGTACAATTTGCTTTCAGTTTCTCAGCTTACCGATGATGATTTCGAGGTGAGCTTTAAGAAAAATGCTTGTAAAATTCTTGATTCTTCGGGTAGTCTGGTTTGCGGGATTTCTCGTTATGGGAGGATCTTTCGTGCTGATTTTTCTGAGTCTTCTGGCGATCTTCTCAGGTGTTTAGTTGCTTCTGAGTCCCGCGACCTCTCTTTCTGGCATAGGAGACTTGGTCATATTGGATTTGACCATTTGACCCGAGTTAGCGGCCACGATCTCATTCGTGGTATGCCTAAACTCAAGATGGTCAAAGATCTTGTTTGCTCTCCATGCCGGCACGGCAAGATGGTTGCCGCTTCTCACCCTCCGGTCACAGTTACTATGACCGATGCACCGGGACAGCTGCTCCACATGGACACAGTTGGACCAGCTCGAGTGCAGTCAGCAGGGGGGAAGTGGTATGTTCTTGTTGTGGTTGATGACTTCTCGAGGTATTCTTGGGTGTTTTTCTTAGCCTCGAAGGATGAGACGTTTTCGCTTTTCCGAGGTCTTTTCAGTAGGCTTTCTGTTGAGCTCCCAGGTGCCTTACGAGCGATCCGCAGTGACAATGGCACGGAGTTCAAGATTTTCTACTTTGAGAGTTTCTGTGGTGGGACAGGTGTAGAGCACCAGTTCTCTTCTCCGCACGTCCCACAGCAGAATGGCGTCGTGGAGAGGAAGAACCGTACCTTGGTCGAGATGGCCAGGACGATGCTCGATGAGTACTCTACACCTAGGAAGTTTTGGGCTGAGGCTATTGCGACCGCGTGCCATGTTTCGAATCGAGTTTTTCTTCGGGCACACTTGCACCGCACTTCTTATGAGTTGAGATACGGGCGAAAGCCCAGCGTTTCTCATTTTCGTGTGTTTGGTTGCAAGTGCTTTATTCTGAAGTCCGGGAACCTAGATAAGTTCGAGTCACGTTCTTGTGATGGGATCTTTCTAGGTTACTCGCCTTCTTCGCGGGCTTATAGGGTCTGGAACTGCGAGTCTAGCAAATTGGTAGAGACCTGTGAGGTGACCTTTGACGAGGCCAGTCCGGGGACTAGGCCTGATATCTCAGGTTCTTTAGAGCAGTCCGAGACCATCTTCGTGGATGACGAGGACGATGGAGATGTGGGTTGTCTACCCGATCCAGTCCCTTATCCACCCCTTGAGGTGCCGTCTTCTACCGCACCTCCAGGTGATCAGCCCATGCCTTCTGCTTCTTCTGGAGCTGGTGGCTTTGTTCCTACCTCGTCAGCTCACGAGGTAGAGGCCACTTCTTCATCTCATCCTGGACCTCCTAGACATATCCAGAAAGCTCATCCTTCAGAGCAGATCATTGGAGACCTTTTCGAGCGTGTTACCCGCTCAAAATCTGGCTTATCTCAATTCTGTCTCCATTCTGCTTTCATTGCCTCCTTTGAGCCTAAAGATGTCTCTCATGCTTTATCTGATGAGTCTTGGGTCAATGCCATGCATGAGGAGCTAGAAAATTTTGAGAGGAACAAGGTCTGGTCGCTTGTCGAGCCCCCGCGAGGTCACAATATTATTGGGACTAAGTGGGTGTTCAAGAACAAGCAGAGCGAGGATGGAGTGGTTATTCGAAACAAGGCTAGACTGGTTGCTCAGGGGTTCTCCCAGGTTGAAGGTCTAGATTTCGAGGAGACCTTTGCCCCTGTAGCTAGACTTGAAGCCATTAGAGTCCTGCTTGCCTTTGCAGCTTCTAAGGGTTTCAAGCTTTACCAGATGGACGTCAAGAGTGCCTTTCTCAATGGCCTTATTGAGGAAGAGGTCTACGTCCGACAGCCTCCTGGTTTCGAAAACCCTAAATACCCAAACCATGTCTTTAAGCTTTCCAAAGCGTTGTATGGACTTAAGCAGGCCCCCAGGGCTTGGTATGAGAGGCTTAAGTCCTACTTGTTGAGTCATGGGTTTGAAATGGGTAAAGTTGATAAGACCTTGTTCATCTGCCGGCTTGGCGCTGACCTTCTGCTCGTCCAGATCTATGTCGATGACATTATCTTTGGTGGCTCTTCCCATACTCTGGTTTCCCAGTTCTCGGATGTCATGAGCACCGAGTTTGAAATGAGTATGATGGGTGAGTTGACCTTCTTCCTTGGCTTCCAAATTAAGCAGACTCGGGAGGGTACATTTCTTCATCAAGGAAAGTACACTCGTGAACTCCTGAAGCGCTTCGATATGAGTGATGGAAAGCCGGTGTCAACTCCCATGGCTTCGACAGCCTATCTTGACCCAGATGAGGATGGCAAGCCAGTTGATCAGAAAGAGTTCAGAAGTATGATCGGCTCCCTTCTTTACCTCACTGCCTCGAGACCAGACATACACTTCTCCGTGTGTTTGTGTGCTCGTTTTCAGGCTTCTCCTCGCGTATCTCACCGTCAGGCGGTGAAGCGCATCTTTCGGTACCTTCGAGCTACCATTGACTATGGTATCTGGTACTCTTCCTCATCCTGTCTTTCCCTGAGAGCCTTTTCGGATGCAGACTTTGCTGGCTGTAGGATAGATAGGAAGAGCACTTCCGGCACCTGCCAGTTCATTGGCACTTCTCTCGTTTCCTGGTCTTCGAGGAAGCAGTCTGATGATGTTTTGCAGGACCTTGAGACTAGTCGTGGCGAGGCATGGAGGGCTGAGACTAGGCACGGGCCGTGCTGAGGTCAAGAGCGGCCAGGAGGTGCTGAAGACGACGAGGTCTGCGAGGTGGTTGCAAGACTTGAGAGGCAAGGCAGAGGAAGCTTCCAGGAAGGCAGCCGGATGGCATTTTGGAGAAATGCGGAAAGCTGTAAATGAAGTTGTATCTCTGTGAAAGCACTGGAGTGACTCTCGCTAATGGGTAAAGAGGAAAGCAAACCCGGTAGGGGAGGCTATAAAAGGAGGGGTGTCTCCTGCATGTAGCTCCAAGGGGATTGGGGGGTCTTTTGCTTTCTCTTTTGCAGTTGAGAGTAGGTGAGAGCAGGAGAGACAGAGGTGTGCTGTTGTCTCCTTCGTAGCTCTGTGTTGTGTTCCTCCCAAGAATCATGTAGTTCTTGGTGTTCTTGAGGATGAGAAGGAGAGGATGAGCTGAGTCTACTTGTAATCATTCCTCATGTCCGAATGTCCATGCGTATCGGGACTCCTCTGTAGTACTCTCGAGAAATAAATTCTCCGAAGTTCTTTGAGCTTTGGGTATCTTGTTTCAGTTCCTTTATCTGTGCAGTCTCCTGATCTTTCTGTTTCAATCTTGATTTGGTTTTGAACTGCTTTTGCTTTGGGCTGTGTTGGCTTGCTTTGAACTGGGAATCATCCTTAAGGCCATCTTGGCCAGTTCTTCCCGAGAGCACCGTTCTTGTTTCAACCGCGCAGTATTCTCTGTTTGATTTCTTTTGTCGGCTCGGGCAAGTGTTCGACCACGTGGTGTTCGACCATTAGTTGGCTTACGACCACGTGTGTTCGACTAGAGAAGCCAGCTCTCTCGACCGATTTGTTGTGTGGGTACTTGGAGAATTTTTGAAGGCACCATTCACCCCCCTCTGTTGCCATTTCGGTCCTACACACAGGAACGACGTCCATGCGTGCGTGGGATTTGTGTCTTGTTTATACTCCGTAGAGTGCACAGGGGCAACATTCGCGTCTTATTTATACTCCGGAGGGTGCGTGGGATCGACATCCACGTCTTTTTTATACTCCGGAGAGTACGCACAGGAACGACGTCCATGCGTGCGCGAGATTCGCGTCTTGTTTATACTCCGTAGAGTGCACAGGGACAACATCCGCGTCTTATTTATATTCCGTAGAGTGTGTGCAAAGGCGTCCCCCCGCACGTCTTTGTTTATACTCATGCCCGTGTCGCATGAACGCGTGTCTTTGTTTATACTCATGCCCGTGTCTTTGACAGAGAGTGCGCGCGCGAACGCGTGTCTTTGTTTATACTCATGCCCGTGTCTCTGACGGAGAGTGCGCGTGTGAACGCGTGTCTTTGTTTATACTCATGCCTGTGTCTCTGACGGAGAGTGCTCGCGCAACGCGTGTCTTTGTTTATACTCATGCCCGTGTCTTTGACGGAGAGTGCGCACGCGAACGCGTGTCTTTGTTTGTACTCCGAGAGCGCGTGCGGAGGCAGGGCCTCCGCGTGCCTTCACCGTGTATTCTTTTCGTAGCAGGGGGTGGGGGTACGGCAAACGGTACACTTTATTGAATTCCCGTTTGCGTGGGCGAGCAATTACAGAAGGCGGAGGTACTAAACTCTCATCACTAGTGCGGCCGGAGCCTCTAGTGGCCGGACGATCCACACGGGGGCTCGCCAAGATGGTTCCCGGGGCTGTCCTAGGCATTCCGTCGGGCCTCGCGGTGCAAACCCCTGGTGCCAATCTTGATGTGCCAGGCCATCTCCTGGTTGCCGCGGATGGTGATAATGGCCCGCGGTCCGGGGAGCTTCATGCATAGGAAGCCGTGATGAGGCACCACTCCAAAGGAGTTGAGGATCGGACGTCCTAAAATGGCGTTGTAAGGGTATAGGATATCGACGACGTCGAAGGTGGCGTCTTCGCTCCGTACATTGTCATCCTGGCCGAAGGAGACTTGCAAGCAGATCTGTCCCAGCGCCCGCAAGGGCTGACCTCCGAAACCCTGCAGGGGGATTTCCGAGGGGCCCAGACGGCTTCGGGGGATTCCCATCTGGTCGAAGGATGCTGCGAACAGGATATTTGCGGAGCTGCCACCGTCGACCAGGACGCGCCCCACGTCGCACCCGCGATAGCAACCCGGACGACGAGGGGGTCTTGATGGGGGAACTCCACACCCTGAGCATCGACGGGCGTGAAAGTGACCTCGTGTTGTGCCTAGTCCGGGGGTGCCTACGCCGGGTACGCCGCCACGTGGTGTAGCCTTCTTGCGTAGGCCTTTCGCTGCCGCGCGGAGGCAAACTCCAACGAAGAGCCCCCGGAGATGACATTGATGAATCTGCGCTGGGCTCCCTCCGGGGCCTACAGCTGCAAGAGGTCGTCCCAGGGTTGCTGTACATGAGCCGTAATACGCAGGAGGCCCTCCTAAGGCTGCTGCCCCTGATCCTGGAGCCGCATGGGGGCTTCCCAGGGCTGCTGAACGTGGGCCACGTCGGGTGGATGCGGCTCCAGGTTCCTGTCCCTAGCGACGCTTTGCCAGAGTGCCGCGATAGAGACGTACGCGCGCGTGTCATGGGCACCGCGGCCGTGGACCTCACACCACTGCACGTGGCGCTGGTCATCATATTCGCCGCGACCTCTATCATCGCGACCGCGGCAGCGCCCCGGCCCCGGCATCCCCTGCTGCCACGGCCAGCGGAGGCGTTGTCCTCGAAGCTGCCCTCAATGTCGAAGACATGACGGGCTTTCCTCGACCTCTACTAGCCGCGTTTGAACCTGTTGGCTGGCGACTCCTTGTGCTGGGAGGCATCCTTTGGTGCCTCTTGCTTGCGCTTACCTTTCGAGGAGTTGTCCTTCGACGGGTCTTCGCTTTTTGCCGAGCCTTCGGTTCGATTGGTGTCGGAGTCGTCGCCCTGTCTCCGCTGCGCGTCCTCATCCGCCCTGGTGTACTCTTCCATTTTGTCGAAGAGCTTCGTCACTGTCTTGATTGGCTTCCGCGCGTTGTATTCGGCCATGGGGCTCGGACGAAGGCCCTGTATGGCTGCATTGATAACGGTTGTTTCATTAATATCCTTGACCTGGCAGTGTACCTTCACAAAGCGTTTAAAGTATTCCCGGAGCTTCTTCGAAGGTTTTTGCTTCACCGCGAAGAGCTGATCTGCGTCGACCCGCTCTACATAGTTCACTTGGAAGTTGTTATAAAGGCGGTCGCGGATCTGCTCCCACGCATAGATGGAGTTTGGCTCCATGGTGAAAAACCAAGAAAGCGCCACTCCTTGCAGTGCGAGGGGAGTCCCTTGGCCTTCGTGGTGTCGTCTCCGCCAGCGGCTTCGATGGCGGTCTCGTACACGCGCACGAACTGCCGAGGGTCCGTGTCGCCTTTGTACGGTTCGACGACGCTGGGGAACTTGAAACCTTCCGGCCACGCCGCCTGCTGCAAGCCCGCCGAGAGCGGGGACTCTGGGTCGGCACGCCACGGTGGTACACGGCTGGACGTAGGGGCGTCGCGGCTGTCCGCTCTTTCCGGCGTGGGCTCTGGCGCGACCACCGGCATGGCCTGCCGGCTCCGAGCCTCTTGCATGTCTCGGACAGCCCCGCGGAGATCCCCTAGCTCCCGCTGGAATGCACTGAGGGCTGCCAGCAAGGCGCCCTCCACCGCGGACGTAGTCGGTGCCACCGACGCGCCTGGCGGATAGGCCGGGACGGCGGCGACCACCTCCCGAGCTGCCGGTTGTCGGTTGCGCTAATATGGTTATCTCCGGCCACATGATTGACACTGCCAGCAACCGTAGGGGTGACAGCGGGGTCGATCGGCGTGGCGGTAGCGGCGGGGTCGGTCGCTGTGGCGGTAGCGGCGAGGTCGGTCGCTGTGGCGGTAGCGGCGGGGTCGGTCGGCGTGGTGGTAGCGGCGCGGTTGGTCGTCGCCACGGCAATGGCAGGGTCGGTCGGCGCGCCACGGACATCGATGTTCGCAGCCGCCGCGCCCGCGTCATTGCCTGCACCCACGACAGCCGACGCCGAAGCCTGGGTGCTGACACGACGCTCCACCGCAGCCGCCTTCTTCTCCTTCGCCACCGATGATGAAGCCTTTTTCGGTGCCATCCCTCTTCGGATCTTGAGGCTTGCTCCTATCTTCCCCATGGACGGCGCCAACTGTTGTGGTTACAGACCAAACAGAGAGAGAGGTGTGTAGAGTGGAGAGTTGGGTGAATAATGGCTTAGGGTGCTTCCCCATGGCCAGCATCAGATATATATACATGGGGAATGTATTAACAGGCATACCCTTACACATTTACATCCCTTTCGGGGGCATTTAGGTCATTACACATGTCCCATTTTGGGCCTTACAATCTACTAACAGGCCTGCTGGGCTTAGGTGGCGGCCACCCCCACAACATGTATGATTATCAAAGTTTACATCAACGACACATAGGCAAAATTTAAATATAAGCAGCGGAAAATAAAATCGAAGTAGAAGAAGCCCATTGAGCTTGCCCACAGGCAAACGACAGTAAGACGCGGCCTACTCGTCCAAATCTTCACTGTAGTTGAAGCTGTCTTCCTCTAAGATGAGATTGCAAGGTGAGTACAAATTTGTACTCCGCAAGTCACATGAGAAAATACAATATAATGATAAAAGCAACAAAGGAAGGCATATATGGCTAGTTTTGAGTGTAAAGCAGCATTTAAGAAATAAAATAAATATATTAAAATTGTTAAATTTAATACAGTAAGTAAAGACATTATGGTAAATGAAATTAATACAGTTAGTGCAAGTCCATCCCACACACTAACCTAACCACGGGCATCTCACCCAAACCATCTTTTTCAAAAGGTCTCATATAGATTCAATCCATCTATACGCTATTAAATCTCTTATGGATTCCATCCATCCATAAGCTTTTCATACACCATTTTGAAAAACAAAATCTAATCTGTGAAAAACTTTACTCAGCTTGCCCATGAACGTGAGTACAGCTATCTATGATAGATTATACACTCTACAGAGATTGTACAACTATACCCACAAGATATGATTAACTTATAATGCCGGCCACTACACGCTTCCTTAGATGTGCGACCGAACAATCATAACAAAGTCTTTACAATGTAAAGACTTCAACCTAACCAAGTCAGCACTTAGGTTTCACCCCGGTAAAGAATCCACCAGACCGGGAATCCCTCTTGAGCCGAGTGAGACTTCTCATGGCCTAGCCACACTCACTTTCAACCTATGATAAGACTCAGATTAGGACCCACAAATTAGTCAGTCAGACTGTTCCATACCAGACATATGGTAGTAGGTAGGGCTTTGCAGCAGCTCACAAACCGGTCCTTAATTGACTTAGACACTATCCACATACCTCTCGTACCTGACAATCAATATTGTGTCACCGAACAACAATGCATACCAGTAAGCACCAACCACCTAACCATTTGTGATAACCTTCGATTATCACTAACCCATAAATTCAGACGGTTTCATAACATACAACATCACCACTTGCTTATGGCCTGCCACACGCCTCACCTGCTTGTTTGCACTACCCCAAATGCAATCAAAGTTTAATTACAGGCCTAATATTACATATCCCATACTAAATGCTTCGTCGTCTTTAAACAAACAACCAAGTAAATCACCTAATTCTATTTTGCGTAATTGACAATTCTAAAAATGAGTGGATTACTGTCAATGATTCCATAGACGATTTTAGAGCTCACAAATTATCCTTTGCAGTTGCAGTTGCTCTACAAAAGTCGCTAAGGGAAAAGGTGATGGCTGCGGCGAATTGGACGGGAGCTCACCAGACACGCCACAATTCGGCAGCGGGCTTGATGCGGACAGCGGCGTGTTGTAGGGATAAAAATAGCCTAACCAGAGATTACTCGACAGGATCAACTACAGCCGGAAGTTACTCTACGGATTTCTCAAAGAAGAGCACTTCTCAATTCCAAGTGATTTTCATGTATCAACCAAAAGCTTTATTAACACATTACATATCATCCCCATATACAGCGAGGGATTGTCGGGACCGGATTTCTGAATTGAACCCTCTGTGTATGACTACATTAATCCCATATCAAAACTAGTGCATACAGTCAAATAGTGATGATTACATAACAAACAATACTTTATTACAATAATAGAGAGTACATGCTTTATGGCCACTTTATTACAACTGAGATTACAATACCTCTTAAACTTACAAAACACAGCGGAAGCAAAATGAAATTTTAACGATGGCCCATCAATACGCCACAGAAAATTGACTGAGGAAGCTCAACCTAGTACTTCGGGTATCCTTCATCGTAGCCATATGTGAAGTAGTCATAGTCTCCTTCTTAGTCTTCATAATCCTCTGAGATTTATTTGAGTGTAGCATGCGAGTACATAGAGTACTCCGCAAATCTTGAAAAAATGCATTTATATACAAGACTTAACAAAGAAAGGATAATATAGTTCTTTTACACAAAGCAGCACATGGCATAAGCAAGAGAGAGTGACAGAGCGCCCAAGGAAGAATAGAGGAGGGAGGTGTCGGCCAGAACAGGGTAGGCGGTGCCGGCTAGGAGGTGACAGCGTTGCCGGTGAGGGCAAGCGGGAGGGGCGGTGGTGAGCAGCAAATAGAACCCTGGGCCAAGAGGAAGCCAAGGGAAGTGGTGCCATGAACCGCGGTGGCATGAGGAGGGCCGGCGGTGGCGAGGAGAGGCGAGGCGCAGGGGAGGACGGAGTGGCAATGGCTAGGAGGGAGAGGGAGAAAACTAGCGGGAGCACGAGCAAGAGAGGGCTAAGGGGAAATCACCAGCGTCTTGGATAGGCTGGGGAGGCAGCGAGGCGAGCCGGCAGTAGGAGCCGATGGTGACGCGGGGTTGGCTAGTGGTGGCAGCTCGCCGAAGAGGTGGATGGGAGGAGTTGAGGCTTTGGGGTAGCTTTAGGGGGTCGCCAAGATGCCTCAGGGGCGAGGAATCGAGGAAGGGGGCACCGGAGAGGTGACGACAGTGGTAGTGGCATGATTTGACCGAACTTGGGGAAGGACGTTGACACAACGGCTAGGGGTGTGGAATTCCAATTAAAGGGGTGGGGAGGAAGGAGACACACGAGAACGTGATGTGACATGGACAGCTTGCGAAGAGGATTGCCGAAGAGGCCGGAATAGTGAGGGTTGGCAGCGGCCGGCACGAGCATAGGGTCCGTCTTAGCTGAGCTCAGTTTGGGAGAAGTGGATGGCAATGGGAAGTGACAAGGCTGATATAGCCAAAAGGGGGGAACTGTGTTGAAGCCGTTGCTCCACAGGGGGAGTTGATGTGATTCGGGGGCACGTAGGCACGATCGGGCAAGCCGGCATGTGTAGTGGGCACAGGTCACACGTGTGCATGGCATATGGCATAGGCGGCATGGGGGCACTGTGCACATGTGGCAGGCACAGTGCCAGGCAATGGGGCATTGGCATGTGCGTGGGTAGGCAACCCATCGCCAGCGTGCTTGGGGAAGCTGTGCGCGCGAATGGAGGGTGCGGCGTGAGGCGTGCACTGTGCAGTGCAGCGACACGGTGGGAATGGCGTGATGCGTGAGGGGACAGCGTAGTCGGGTGCATGGGCGCCAGAGGCGGGTTAGGCAACTGGCACACAGGAGCACCAAGGGTGGGCGGTGCAGCTAGCGCCAGGGAGAAAAGGAGGGAGGGAAGGAGAAAGAGAGAAGAAGAGAGGAGTGGCCCATTGGCAGAGAGAGGAAAAGAGGAGGAAGAAAAGAAATGCTAGCAAAATTTCAAAATTCGAATTTTTTGCTTTCGAGTTCCTTTTTTTGAAATTTGAAATTTGTATTTGAATCTGAATTAAATTTCAAATTTTTGCTCAAAACAATTTCCATTCATTTGACTTGTTCTCAGATTTTGGTTTTATTATTTGAATTGTTCGGCAAAACCAAATCAAGATTCTAAAATAAATGCCAACAATTTTGAATAACACTAAAGAGTAACAAAAGATTTTAATTTTTGCATGGTTACAATATTTCCCATATTTTGGATGTTTACATACATACTATAGTGATTTTATTTATATCGGTCAAAACCGTACACGGGTTATTTGTGCCTCCATACTCTCTCTCACGAATAGCTGAAAGCAAAACCGTACGTGGGTTATTTGTGTCTCCATACTCTCTTTCACGAATAGCTAAAAGCCATAGCTGTAACTATAAGTCGAAACCAAAAAGAACAGGCCTCAAGGGATGGCTAGAATTTACTATTGATGGCAGGATATGGAACCAATAACAGCCATTAGATGCAACCAATCGGACTATAAGTTTGTGTTAATTGCATGGGCACAAGTTTTGGACCGGGGATGCAAGTTCAAATCTCAGCCCTTCGATCTGCAAGATGGATGGCCATGATACTCCGGATCAGTCATGCACTTTCATTGCAATTGATCGAGTTCAATTCATAAGTTCAATTGTGTCATAATTGCGTTGGAACAATTTTAGGGTATGCTTCCAACTCTGAATATAAGCCCTCCGTTTAAAAAGATGAATGGCTATGATATTCCGGATCATCCAGCCTCTTAATTGCAGAATTTCGAGTTGGTGTTTTTTACCCTAGCATAGATAAAGGGTCTGTCTATCTGTCACTTGACTAACTATTTTGTGGTTTTCAATCGATTTTTCAGATCCAGCCATAGGATCGAACACAGCGAGCTACAGATGTTTGACACGTCGCTTGGTGGCCGCGTTATCCCGCGCTCATAGTGGCGCAGAAATTTGTATTTGTGCTGCCCCGCGTGTATCCCCTGTTTTGTACGGACACGTATCCCCTGCCTCCGCGGCTATTCCCTGCCGCCGATCCCAGATGAACAACCCAGATCGATCGCTACAGCTGCTACAGTAGAAGGGCTTGTTCTTTTTGCTGAGGCTTATGGCTTTTAGACTGTTCGTATGAGAGATTACAAATTAACAGAAGCTCACTTGCGGTTTTTGCTGATATAAATGAAGTCAGTGTAGTATGTATTACAATTAACTAGTAGACCTCATCTTAAAAGGACACTGTATTTAAAAACTAGTTACTGTAGAAAAAGTCAAAAATTAGAAGCCAAACAGGGTTCGCTACAGTACTCTTGCACTGCTTGCTTATGCTCTTTTCACGTTGTTCGTTCTGTTCTCTGGCTTGTTTCCTCTCTTTTCTTCCTTCGCTGTTTGGTTCGTGGCGGTGTTGTTCGCGCTTGCCTGCGTCTCCGCCGTTTTTTTCTTTTGGGTTCGCCTCTTCGTGCGAATCTTCCATTTAGCTCACATGTTTGCTTTCTGTTTTTGCCTTTGCTATATCACGTCGCCGGCGGCTGTATCTGGCAGATTCCGTCGCGGCCGGCGGTGAGGGCAAGCAAATCCGGGCGAACGCCAGCGCATCTTGGCGCCGCCCCTACGGTCCAATGTTTTTTCACCAAGGGAATTAATCAGATTATTGCCAGCGGAACGAGCAGGAGGAGCTTTTGTTGAATGATCTATTATCAGGCAATCTTATTAGGAATAACAATGGCTTCTTGAATACCCAAAGTTTCGTATCTCAAACAAGTTTTTAAGAAACTGCTTGAGTTTTAGCAAAAGCTGTCCTATGAGATCGCATTGAATGGTTGAAAGGACCTAAAAGAAGAGAAACAGCATTTAATCACCATGCATTGATTTTTTTCTTATTTTATTAGTAATCTTAGGTTTTTTTCATTTTGATGAGCCTTAATCTTAGTTTTTTTTCATTTTGATGAGCCTCGCGTTTAAGGGTGAAAACGGATCAAATAGTTTCCAATCGATTTATACGAAAACAAATACTGATTGTCTCAGATCAAATTTTCTTCTGATAATTCTCGGATCGGAAATAAATACTGATATAGTAAACCTGGTATCCATTAAATTAAAACACAGATTATCTGGATAATATGGAGCTAAATATCCAGAATATCAGTGCAACATTTGCCCAATAGCTAAGCGCCCAGGCCCTTGGAAACAATATTGCTATTGTTATGAGACATGAAAATTAATTAAACTTTAGCAGTGCGTTGTTCTACCTTGGAAACATGTGGAAAGTTTGCACTTCTTTGAGGTTAAACCGGTTTGATTGGCTCACAAGATAAAAAAAGAAATTATCTATATGTTTTAGTGTTTGGTTGTGTTCACTATTCAATGATCATGTTTCTTATTTAAGGTCCATCGCATCCATGCAATTAGAAACATGTGGAGAGTTTTCACTGCTAGCATAGTAGCGTTCGTTCATAAAATATAGTCTAAATCTTGATGTAGGAACCCTTTTAGATGTGTTCATTTTATTGTTGTTTTATTTAATTTTGTATACGTTCTGCATTGCTGTGTGAAAGGCAAAAGTCAGAACTTCTTTTCTCTTGTTCAAAACATTTGAATGTTTGATGGTTTCTGGCTGAAGAATTGATGGCAGTGCTATTTGGACATTGTTCATAACTATCTTTGTGTACAAGTATATATCTATTTGGACATTGCTCATAACTATCTACATCTGCAACCTGGATATTGTATCAAACTGAATAGATGATTTTTCATTTTTGAATTTAGGCTTCTTTAGTGCTACTGGAAGAGGAATAGTGCAAAAGGAAGATGACGAGATGTTGTTGTCTTGATCCGCTGCTATGCATTTTTTTGAGACATGGTACCTTGGTATTATTGAAGTACATATGTTATGAATGAACTAGGCATGAACTGAGTTTTACATATGTGATGTACAAGTGTGAATGTGTGCTGATTTGTGAGTTATGACTTATGAGCTAAATATGGTATACCAAGTATTAATGTGTTATGTTTGTGATGAACTAATTAATACAGCTTGCTAGTGCCAATGTTTTGTGTAATTGCTGAAAATATGAACAATTTATGAATGTTTGCATCAAATAAATTACTTATATGTTTTTGTTAATTTTTGACATACAATTTAAGGGTTTTTCATGTTTTGAAAAATATTCATGACCATATTTGTTTTGATCCGTATTAGCTCCGTATTTGTATTCATACTATTCGCATCTGTATTCGTATTTGTATCCGTATCTGGGGAAAAATTAAAACAAATCCATCCGTATTCGATCCGTTTTCACTCCTACTCGTGTTGAGGAATTTATAGAATAATATATTTACATGGAATAATGAATTAAGGAAGGAAGGAAGGAAGGATATGGAATAATGGTGTGGCCAAGATTTGATTTGGGGTGAGCTAGGGCTCTTGGATACCCTATATCGCGTCTTGGCCGACATTGATTCGACATACTACGCCGGTGATCTGCCCATCCGTCTGTCACCGTGCCAGAAGACCGTCGGCTTGGGTGTATTTGGTTGCCTGGCTCCGCCTAGCCTAGCCTATATACCGCATCCAGGCTAGCGTGTGCCTGGTTCAGGGATTTAAGTAGGCTTAGGTGCTGCTTGGTTGGGCTGAAATAAGCTGATTTATGGTTGAAATTGCACTGTAATTGGCTGAACCTGATAGTGACTTATTTGACATAACTAAATTTTAAAAATTTTAAAAATAGAAAAACAGATTAACCCATCACGGACAATGCAAATGAATACAAAAAAAAAGAATCGGCAAAAAGCTCAAAAAAGCTAAAAAAACCAGAAAAAGACGAAATTTAGGAATAGTGAAAAATAAGTTAGAAACTAAAAGCTCAAGTCGAAACGAGCGAGGCTTTATTTGGTTGCCTATTTTCACTGAGTATAGCCGTGCTTAGAAGTTGTTTGATTGGTTGCATTAGAGGTGGGTGAGATGACATGGTGCTAGAAGATTGTGTGTTTGGTAGCTTGTATCTGGCCTGAGTTTAATTACCTCTAATGTAGGGTGGTGAGTTTACCCCTAGAACATGTAATCTACAACTATGCCTAAGTCCCTACCCCACTTTGAACTGCACTGCCATTAGTACCATTTTCGCATTTACTTGAGCAATCTCCTTTGACCTATCCACAGCAACGTTAGAGCATGATATGTATTTTTTGGAGGAAATAGAGCGTCATATGTGTTGGATTTAATCTTGAGCATTTGCTATTTTTAGTCGCATGCAGTCCTTGGAATTAGTAGCATGCAGCAGTTTCTAGTATGCAGCAATTAGTAGTTTAATGCAGCAGTTTTCAAGTAGTTTAATACATGAAAAAAACTGAAGTTAGTGGGAAGTTAGAAGGGTCTTTTGTATTTGCTATAAAAGGAGAAGAAATGAATCAGAAAAGGTGTGCAGTTCGGAAGCACCAAAAATACTTGTGTTCATCCTGTGCTCTTTGTGCTTATGTGCGTGTTGTGTGCTTGTCTTCATCATCTCCGGCAAGGGGAACCCGGAGGCGAAAACAACAATATGTAACTATAGTAAGCAGCATGGGCATCCTCTCTTGTTAAAATAGCCTTTGTAGCAGCAGTTCTTGAAGGCGTAGACTTGCGCGTGGCTTATCATCATGGAATTGGCAACTAACGATGCAGCAAGAAGTCATGGTACATACTACTAAATAGAGTTTTGGTGCAGTTCTGTTAACAGACGTAGGCACATCCATATTCCTTCCTCATAGTTCTACCATAGTTGAGATGAACGATCAAACATATCAAAATTCAGATATGGTACATGGATAAGTTGTTCTAAATTAGATAGAGCACTCTATATCGAAGTAAAGCCAAAAAAAAGGGCCTGTATGGCACCCAATTGCTACTTTTTTCTGGAGATTGAACAAACAGACAATAGTGGGACATATGAACAATCACATGAGAATCCAATCAATGACATTTTTTCTCTCCTACTACATCTACTGATCTACGTTACCCTTTGCTATTTTTACACCGCCAAAACAACTAAAGTTTTGTGTATAACCAAAATGAAAGGTACAAGAGGATACATACCCTATTTTGCTGTAAAAACATTGACATGGAAACAGCAGTACGTTCTTAGTTTGAAGATCCTTCTGCGCTCTCAAAACGTGGAAAACCTCTTCGCACTTGCCTTTATTAGAAACCAAGGTGTCATCACATTGAATCTTATGGTCTTCTTGTACTCATATTCTCTTATGTTGATGCAATCTTGCAGTTCCCCTGCTCATAAAGTAAAACAAACATTTAGAAAGGCTCTTGACAAACGAGGAATTCGCTTCTGGAGGTTGTAGTGAGGCTCGTGCGGATCATGCATATGGAGGTAGGCTTACTACACGGTATATATATGCAATATCATGGCAAGTGAACCTCAAGTACTGGAGCACACCCACAATGTTGCGGTAGTGGTGGCGTTCTCGACGGGAGCACCAGTACATGGCAACTTGGAGCTAGTATCAATCGGCGTGGTACAAGACTTGCAGTTGGTCATGCTGGCATAGGCAAGAATGTCCGCTATGTACTGGCGCTGAGATAGGAAGAAAGCATCACATGTACGCAACACCGAGACACTGAGAAAAGAGTGGAGGCTACCGAGATCCATTTGGACCATGTCTGCAGATGAACAAGGAAGGATCAGCTTTAGATCCAACGAAGCCCAGGGACAGGATGAAAGTAGCAAAACGGTTGAACCAAGCTTTGGGGCTTGTTTGGGGCAATACAAAGATCTGTTGAGCCGACAGATGTGAGAGCTGTGTGCGGCATCAACAAAGCCAGTGTAACACCCCGGCTCCTCCCTGAGCCCAAAGTGTTACCACCTACTCTATAATGCTACCAACTTCACCTTTTGCCGATGGTCTTGCGAAGCAATTATTTTATTTAAATCGCAACCAGACGACAAAAGCTGGTACACTTGACACTAAGCGCAGCAGAAATATAACTTTGATAATTACCAAAAAGGCACTTAGACTATCCAAGACTAAATATATCAACCGTAGATGATCTGTAAATCACTGTGACACGTGAACGACTGTGCTACTCCCGCCCATGCATGTCGTCTCCAACAGATTCCTATAAAAACAACGTTAAAGCAAGAGTGAGTCTGAAGACTCAGCAACTACACGATAAAACAGTAACATCACTTTAGCAATTCAATCAATTTCACGAACTGTAAGCTGTAAATCCACTTTATGACTGTAAACTGTAAATTAATTCTGTAACTGTAAACTGTAAACCAACTCTGTAGCTGTAATCTGTACATCAACTCTGTATCTGTAATCTGTATCACTTTCTCTGTCACTTTCGTGCAATGCATCTGTAATGCAATGCTATGCAACGCATCTGTAATACATCTACAACCATCAAATCACATTTATGAGCTGTAACCCAGAATCTCTGGGTTTCATCTCTGTCATCTGTTCATTCCCTGTAAATGCAATGCAATGCGATGCAATGCAATGCATCTGTATGCACCTATAACTGTAGCTGATACCGGTATAGCGGAGCGTCCACCCGTCGATGGACCACTCGATTGCCTACCTCTGTAGGACTTACTCCAGAGCACTCCGGAATAGTCACTTGACTTTCTCACCGACCCTGCTCTTATTCAAGAGCACTCCGGACTAGTCATGACTTTCTCACCGGCCTGGCTCTTATGCATTGGTATGATGCAATATGCTTTAAATATGAATGTCTAATCATAAGCGATACTCATCCAAGTATGATTAGCACAATTCATACACATCTCATAAATACTGTAAATCATAGCATGGAAATCCAAATGACAAACATTCACCACATTTACTGTTCTACCCTGCACTTGCCTGTTAACCTGGCGGACGGTGCGTGGACGGCACCAGACTCGAACCGCCACCTGAACAAGTGTTAATTATTTCAATTTATCACTCATGCAATACATTCCATTACGAGTAAATAATATCGCTCTAACGTCCAATCGACATAACCCACTCCGGTCTCACCGGGCAACCTCTCATTGACCCGTTGCTTAACCAGTCTATAAATTGAGCGATCACATTATTTATACTCGCCGATCCATTTGTACACGTTTAATCTCACTTTAATCAGTTACACTGTCTAATCTCGATTTATTCCCTCCTCCTTCCTCTGCCACAGATCGAGCAGATTAACAGTGGCAGTACCGATTGTACCGACCAGGCCTTTATATTAATAACGATAATTAAATAGTCACATACATCGACTCTAATTATCGGTATACTATTTATGCCCGACTCGGTAAAATAAACAAGGGTTTTCAAAGCGTTACCCTGACCCCGAGCGATCGGATCGGGACAGCCCTCCTTTATCTCAGTCGGATCGGGCAGATCTGACGGCGGGTCAGACTTTTCTTTTCTTTTCTTTCTTTTTCCTTTCCCTCCGGCCGACCTCTCTTCCTTCCTTTGCTTTTCACGCCAGCCCTCTCTCTTTCTCTGTTTCTTCCCACGCCCGCAGCTCTCCTCTTTTCCAATCGGCCGGTGCTCCCCCCTTTTCCTCACTCCACCAGCGGCTTCCTCCTCTCTCCCTCACAATCGGCCGGCGCGGCACCCCTAGCTCCTCCTCTCTCTTCACGCCGACGGCTCTCCTCTCTTTTCTTCTCTCACTCGGCCAGCGGCCCCCTCCTCCCTCACAGCCGGCCTCCGGCCCTCCCCTCGCCTCCTTGCGCGGCAAGCGGCCGGGCGGAGCGGGGAGCAGCTGCGATCAGCAGGCGACGAGGGTGGGGCGCGGCCAGGGAGCAACGGCGGCGCGCGCAAGCGGCAGCAACTCGCACGAGCAGGGGCGGCAGCGAGTAGCAGCAGGAGCAAAGCGGCGAGGCGACGGCGACGGCGGCAAGCAGCGGCGCCGAGGACTAGCAAGCGGCAACGCAGGCGCAAGGAGAGGCGCGTAGAGCGGCTACCGCAAGAAGAGCACGAGAGAAGCTGGCAGCGGTCGAGAACGCACGGGAAGAGAAGCGAAGACAGGTTTGGCTTCTCCCTCTGGGTCTCTCTCTCTCTCTCTTATACCCCCAAAGAGAGCATGCGCTGGCTTCTAGATGGGGTGGAGCTGGCGGTTACTGTAGCAAGGGGGAAGAAAATTAGGGTTTTGCCTCCATCTCTCTCGGGTATTACATTCTACCCCCCTTAACAGAATTCGACCTCGAATTCTGAAACTTGATAATTTGTACGCAAAATAAACAATCGAGTCAAACAAAAATTAACTGTAACTCGTACCCATAGAGAACAACTCCGGGTACTTCTCGCGCATGCAAGACTCCAATTCCCATGTTACTTCTCGCTCAGTCTGATGCGACCATAGGACTTTCACATACTTTAACGTTCTGTGCCTCAACGCTCTCTCCGATTCCTCCAGAATCCGAACTGGACGGGACTCGAAGGTGAGATCTTGCTTAAGGGGCAACAACTCTATAGAACAATCTCATGTTCTGGATCCCTTAAGTACTTTCTCAATAGAGAAATATGAAACACATTGTGCACTCCATGCATAGACTCAATTCTTATGTTATCTTGTGTCTGGTCATCTGGTCTGATACGACCAACGCACCATGACAATCCTTAACATCTCATGCCTCGGCATAAGAAAATCTCCAATCCTTCAGGAAAACACCCTCATTGCTTGCCAAAAGAGACAAGGCTACTCTTATTCACAACAGGAAGAGCTCTTCTCTTTTACAAGAGAAGTATCACGCAACATTCATAGCATTAACTCATTCATCCACAAACATCAACCCTTCTCCCAAAACAGAAGGGAATTCGTTTCCCCACAAGAAATCATTTCATCACAATGCATTCACTTAAGTGAAAACCGGACAAGAAATCAATTCTCGTCCGAACAAACAACTTTATGCCGCATATACTATGCGAAATATTTCTATTCCCCAGATCAGTCTTTTTTTTTCAAAGAAAAGAAAGTACATTCTTTTAGGCATATTGATAACGCCTTGGCAAAAACCACATAGACCACCAGTGAAATGCGGAAATCCCGCAACTTTCCACTTAACTCCACTATCCCTCAAAGTGGCCCTGAACAAATTCCCAAATCAAGGGAACCCAAAGTAATCATTTGACTATTGATCAATCATTTCAGTCGATAACACGAAAGATATCTTACTTCGTGTCCCTTAAAAATCAGTATCGATCACACATTCATGTGACTAAACTCGCCAAGATAGCTCTCACCAATTCTCTTAGTAAGAATAATAGATTCCCATACTTCGACATATCAAAACATTCCAATTACTCATCAGATGGCCATACAACAATTCATTCTTCCATCGCCCATTATGATCTACAAGTCCAATTCAATCTTAGGGCAACGTTCCCATAAATCTGGGGAAGCTTTAGTATACTACTCAAGGAGTACCCAAGCAAATTCCCCTTCACCAACGACCCATTTGCCGACAGATAGTCTCTCATGCTCCATTAAAATTGCATTGGTTCCCATCAGTTCAATCCCTTCAGTACCCTTATTTCCAGGGGCGGACCCAGGGCCCGGTGACCCTAGGCCCCTGCCCGGGCTCATCTCTGTTTGTTATCTTTCAGGCGTGTTATTTCTGTTTGTTTGATGTACTTTAGAGTTTAGACGGAATGCTAATTTGACTGACCATCTATGTTCCAAACAAACAACTGCTAATACTGCTTGGTGCAGTTGGCTGAATGAGGCTCCTGATTTCTTGCTTCATTGTTTGGAGCTTGATTGTGATCCTACTTAATTAATGATATTTGCTCTTGGTCCAAAAAATAATCATCTGGATGCATGCCACTTGCTAGTGTGTTGTTTCCATTTGATTGCATTTTATGTCTAATATAGTAATATGCATGCACAAATATCTTGTTCGACGTGGCATACGTAATGGTCGATGCTAGGTGTTTTTTTAATGAGAAATGGCTAGTAGAATTTTCTAAATTATAGTCGATGCTAGGTGTTTTTTTGGGAGTGACTATTGCACAGGCAACTGAATTTTTTTATCTTTCAGTCACCTAAAATTATACTATGAATCACCTTAAGTTACAGGTGTTTGTTTTGGAGGGGGCTGTAACTTTAGTTGATTGAGAGTGTAATTTTAGGTGACTAAAAGATAAAAAGATTTCCCGGCCTGTAGGGCGACCCTGGGAAGCGCTGTGGCAATATTTTGCTTGTGAACATGTGCTACGATATGATTCTAGTTAAAACTAATGTGGTTGTTATATTTTGCTTGTATTATGATCTATGTTTCTGAGCGTTTATTATTTAGACTCTGTTCTTCGCCCAGGCTCGTCAAATTCTCCGGGTCTGCCACTGGTCAGCGCTGATTCCGTCCTGTATTGATGATTCGGAGGCGTGTTAAGGCTGCTGGGTGATTAGTCGGCCGTTTAAAGCGAATTAAACGGGCGTTTTCCGATTAACCGGACGCTAAAACTGTTTTAATTCGGCCCATTAGCCTGTTAGCCAAAGGCCCAATAGCCGAACTTGTCAATCTAGACCAGCAAAGCGAGCTCATGAGCTCCAAAATTTTCATTGTGTGTCCAGCCCGCGATTAATGGCCTACCCATTATTATCTGTCCAATTTCAATTTCTTTCCTGTGAAATTATTTTTTCAATTTATTAATATCTTTTTTCTTGATATCAGTCACTTCTTTGTGCTAGACCTTTGTAGAAATCTTTATTTGGTGAGGATGTGAACTACGTTGAGTTAAAAAAATATATCATTTAGATTAGTGGTATTATCAATACATGTATATGTTAATGCAAATGCCAAATTACCTGTATAATTTTGATTAATGGTCCGTATTCCGATGAATCACTTGGCACTATCCTATCCGTCTGACAATCGTCTTCTGTTTTTCACAACACTACCCACCATAGAGACACGTGCTGCTGTCAGGAATTTTCTGACTGCAACAGCACTAAAAAAAATGTACACTGCTATGGAAATAATATATGCATATGTCGAATGGTGAATCTAGGAATACCAGTCTCATGTGACCACCGTAGATGCTCTAGGGCAACGTGATTTGTAGTTAGTTCCACGGATAGTATCTGCTTCACCCTAACATCCAAGTCGCTGCTGCGGCGGCGCCCACTGTCGCCCCCGGGGCTGGCCTCAGCTAGCTCCATCACGCATGCTCCACCGGTGCATCGTCGCAGCATCGATGGACCGCTGCTGCAGTGCAAGAGAGTCCAAGAGGGGTTTGTTTGGGCCAACATGTCCGTGCGACGATGGTTGCTACAGCTGTCTTCGGCGACGGCAGCGGCACCTGGCCCGAACCTCGGACGCGCCTCCCATTCCAAAGCAGGCTGTCGGCTTCCAGTTCGCCCTCAACTCCCCCAGAACATCCCCAGCGGTCTTCTTTCGACCTGCATCCGCCCCACTCTTCTACCATTGGTAGTTGTTGGGGTGAAAATGGATAGAATAGTTTTCGATCGATTCGGATAAAAACGAATACGGATTATGTCGGATCGGATTTTTTTGGATAATTCTCGGATCGGAAACAAATACGGATTCTTTTGTCGGAAACGGATACGAATACAGTATGCCTGATATCCGACGAATATGGAAACGAATACAGATTATCCAGATAAAACGAAAACGGACATCCAGGATTTCAGCCCAACATTGCCCAACCCAAGCTAGCCTCTCTCATCTCCCCTGCCACTAGCCCACTAGCCCAACCAAGCCATAAACCTCCATTACCATTAGGCATTAGGTTCTCTAGTCATATTAAATTACAAACACCACTAGCAAATATTTATGTTTATTAAAAAATAAATTTAATATTGTCGGTAGATTAAAATTTGTACCGATTAAATTGATGTACTCCCGTTGAAATCATTTTGATGCAAATTTAAATACTTAATTAATTTATTAGTCACATGTAAATGGTAGAAATCCATTAAGAATTATTTAGGACTTTAGAAAAAAATTAACTGTCACTTGAAGATTTAAAATCTGTACACTGGTATGACTATTGTGGATAAAAATACTTATGCTTATTTAGATTTCATGAATGTTTTGACAAGATAAACTATTTATGTGTTTTCATTGATTTTAGTTGTATAGTTTAAGGGGTGTTTCATGTTCCAATAAATATTCGTGACCGTATTCGTTTCGATTCATATTCGCTCCGTATTTGTATTTGATATTATTCGTATTTGTATTTATATCCGAGGTATCTGTATTCGTATCCGTATCCGAGAAAAAAATATGAAAACAAATAAATCACTAATTCAGATTAAATAGGTCATCAACACCACCACGACGATGCCACCTTAGAATAAATCCTGGTATGGACCAATAACATTACCAGCATGGCCTTCCCTATGCGTGAGACACACACACGTGCCTGTGAATGTGTGGAGAATGCACCGAGCCCTAGGTACATTTCTATTCTAATTACAACTCCTCCTCTATTCCAAGCACATTCCAATCCCCATCTCCATCTCACTGATCGGCACCTAATCCCTAGTTCCTCTCGATTTGATCCTTCATCTCTAAACCATCCAAATCCCTATCTCCTCTCCATTTGACCCTCCATCTCTAACCTATCCTGAAACAACCAAAAAATTCTCAAATTTTGAAGTTTCTTGAATTTCTTTTTGAATTCGGATCTCTTTTCCTTTTTGGCAATTCCTAGAGAAATTCCGCTTTCCCTTTTGGTCTTTTCCGCTTTCTCCTTTCGTTGGTGCCTCCGCGTGCAGCTGCCTCTCCACCGCCTCTCCGCTGCAGCCCCTGCAACTCAGTGTGCCGTGCGGTCGACGCGCGTCCTCAACCGCTAAGTCTTGCTCCTGTCAGCATACCCTGCTCTGCCAGGAGTAAAGACCTACGCCAGCTCGCCTGCAGTCTTGCCTTGCTGACCATGCCGAGTCGCCACCGCTTTCATCTCGTGCCAGAGACGTCGCCCTCACTCTACTGCTTCCACCGCCATTCGGCCATCCTTAAGACCAATCAAGCCTCCAGACCACCTTGAGATAACCACAATAGCACCACCGAACCCTGTAATCATTCCCGGAGCCGCCGCACCGCCATCTCCATCTCGCCCTGTACCGGTAAGCCCTCTGACCAATCCCTCAATTCGATTGATGCTTTTTCAATTCCTAGCCACAAGGAATTAATAGCCTAGCTTGCTGAGCCTTTTCTCAGTCTCTTCCTTGGCATCACCGTGCGCCACCGCCGACCACTAGGGGGTCACCGTGGACAGCCCAACACCGGCCACTTTAGCTGGAGCCATCGCTTCCTATGGGTTCGCCTTGTCCCATAGTTGGCTAAAAACCCTAGAATCTTGCCTAAACTCCACCGGAGTTGCCATGCCCGGCTCATACCGCCTCCTCTCATCGCTAGCAAAAATTGTCGCTCCTCAAGTCCAGCCAACCCGAAAATGGAACTTCAAAGTCCTGAGGAGCCCGCAGATGATCTTGGTTGCCGTCGGCGACCTTCTCCGGCGCTCAATCGGTCGTCGCCGTCAATCCTCTGCTCCATCATCCTGTAGCGCCAGGAGGTGGAAGGGGGAGGAAGAAGACGACGGCGTGGCCCAATCTCGCTGCCATCAACGGTCCGCGCTAGCACGCTGGTTGGGCCGTTTGCTTGCGCGTTTCTGGGCCGAGCCCGATACTGTAGATTACTGTTCACCGAAACCGACACGCTACTATGTGAACCCAATCCGCTCTGTACAGTGAATGACCCGGTACTGTAGCTACCCGATCCGCGATGAACAGTGGAAACTCGCAGTGAATAGTAACATGACCCATTACTGTTCATCCGACCCGAATTTGTAAAAATACCCCTGTTTTGACCATTTTGACCCTGTGAATCCATTTCCAACCTCCGTTTTGTCAAATTAAATCTCGATGACACCCAAATTCACCAAATTCAAAGATCAGTCATCCACCTCTAATGATCAGTTCCCCACTTCCAAAATCCGTCCAACACATACATAACCTTTTTGATCGTCCCGAGCCTATCTAATCCAATTTTAGCCTTGTCAACCGACCAAACATTATTGAACTCCAACCACCCAACCCATTTTCTTTTATGTCTTTTCTTGTGTTTAATTGCATTTTGTTCCCAGCTTGCATCTTGCAAGGCAGGAACCTGTTTGACCATGTTTTCTGTGCTAGTGAGTAGAGCAAGCGAGTTGGTCAACTGAAGGACAGTAATGGCAAATGAAGTAAGTTTGAAGCCGGTCAAGAAGATTAAGAGCAATAGAAAGAAGGTAAGTCACATGTTTTTGATCATGTTGAACCTATATTTGTTAATTATTTATTTATCAGTACTTTCATTATCTTTTATTTGAATGCTGTATCTTATGTACAATAAATGTTAGAACGACATGATACCTAGTTACACCCTACCACTGAAAAAGCCATGTTTACTTTGATGGCCACATTCACCTTGATAGCCTTAGTAATAATTAAAATATTGTATAAATAATTGTAAATCATCTCATTCAACATTGTGTACTGCTAAGTGATTTTGGCTGTTGGCTGGTAGAATTTGAAAACTGGTACTAGGGTAAGGGTGCGCTGTGGGAAATCACGACGTGATCTACGTCCACGACCTTACCCTAAGGTGGAGGCTGGTTTGGAATGGTGGTGGTGGTGTTTTTTGAGCACAGTGGAAGTTGTGGTTGTTGCCTCAGGTGAAAAATTTAAGGACAAGAACCTTATGCTAAGTAAAAGACACAGTGATCGCTCAACTACAGGAGTTAACTTGTCAACACTGGTTTAGTAGCTGCTCAATTCGATTGAAACTCTACAGGATGCGAGATGACAGGATGCCGGGGAGTTAGGTATGCTGAGAGTACCTAACAATGGTAGAGGTCACTCAAAGCGGAAAGGGAGTTTAGGTTTAGTTTTGGCCGTGTTTGAGTGATCCTACCGAGTAGAGCCTATATAAAGAATTGAGCAGTGAAATGACTTGGCATTCTTAACTCTGTCGCGGGAGTTAAGGAATCGTGTGGGTAAAGTTGAGCAACTCTGCAGAGTGAAACTAATAGTATTCGAATACGTCGTGCTTCCGGTTAATGAAGCTGTGTTAATTGGGTGATTCCAAGAATAAGGCATAAGTAGAGTTTATGATGTTATTAAAATTGGGTAATGATGAATTTTGTCTAATAACAGAAACCCCATGATCTTAAGGAGAATTATTTTAACTTTATTTGTTTGCAAATAATATTGCATCCACCTCATAGTAAAACAACTACATTCCCTTCTCTTGTAAATCCTGGCAAGTAGATATATAGTATTTCCCCATGTGATTTGCTGAGTACAATTATTGGTACTCAGTCTTGCAATGTCTCCACCACAACAGATACAAGAAGTAAAGAAGATGCTGCAAGTTTTTGTGCTAGGGTTACGTTTTGATGGGGACGGGATCCCGATCTTCCAACAGGTTCTGGATATGTTCGATTTGGTGGAGGCGCGACACAAATCGATCCGGCTTCTGAACAACACGTCCCGAACCCCGCAATCGCAGCACCACGTCTCCTCAGGTTATCAACCGTGCGCAGCCCGGTTGACCTCGCCAAGAAGGCTAATCCTCGCCTGCGAATCGAAGAACACAAGGAAGAACAAGGAAGAACACAACTGAATTGCAGATGTATTGATTTAGCACTCGAAAGTTGGGGTCTCACAAACCGATGAACGGCGAAACTGTTCAAGACAGAATTAATCTAAGCAAAACCCAACCCTAATTGTGGGGGTGGCAGCTGGATATAAAGGAGTTAGGGGCGTGCAAAACCCCTGGACGCGCCCCTAATGGGCTCCAACACGATACAAAGCCGAACGGCCCAAAGACGGTGGCGCAGCACCCTGACAGATTCTGAATGCCCACTTGTTTCGACGATTCCCGTTGACTCAAAAGGAATTTTGATATGGGACCAGAGCCATTGGAAAGGTATTCTTCTCCGCTTTCCATACATATGTGGAACGTCCAAAACGAAGTCCGGATGCGATCTGGGCGTCCGTTTTAGTGCGGCCTGGTCCTGGACTCCGAATTGGATTCGAAGTCGGCTTGAGTTGGACCTCCATCATGATTCGACCACCCTTGCTGGACTTGTGCGCCTCGTAGCCCTTCTCCAAGTACTTCTAGGTCCTCTCCATGGTTCCTAATCATAATTAAATCATTAGGTAGCAATCGATTCTCAAATGAACAAAAAGAAGTACTTAGGAACGAGCTCACCTGTAAATTCAATTGTCGGGCGCGAGCTCTAGTGATTGGTCCTTGAATGTCAAGTGGAGGAGTGTTGTGTGTATCTGATGAAGTGATGTCCTCATCATCCTCCCCCTCTTGAAGCGGAGTTGTCCTCAACTCGGTCTCATCTTCCTCTCCCAAGTATGGCTTCAAATCTGAAATGTTAAAGGTGGGACTAACCCCAAACTCGGGAGGCAAGTCAAGTTTATATGCATTATCATTTATCTTCCCAACTATCTTAAAAGGACCAGCAGCTCTAGGCATCAATTTCGACTTTCTTAACTCAGGAAATCTATCCTTTCTCAAGTGCAACCAAACAAAATCACCCGGTTCAAGTTTAACTTCCTTTCTACCTTTACTACCAGTAATCCTATATTTTTCATTCATCTTTTCAATGTTTGCCTTAGTAGTCTCATGCATTTTGACAATAAAATCAGCACGCTCCTTAGCATCATTATGAACTCTCTCACTAGTAGGCAAAGGCAAAATATCAATAGGGGCACGGGGATTGAATCCATACACTACCTGAAAAGGACTTACCTTGGTGGTGGAGTGTTCCGCTCGATTATATGCGAACTCAACATGCGGCAAACACTCTTCCCACGGCTTCAATTATTCTTCAAAATAGCTCGCAACATGGTAGACAATGTGCGGTTCACCACCTCGGTTTGACCATCAGTTTGTGGGTGACATGTTGTAGAGAACAACAACTTTGTACCCAACTTGTTCCATAGAGTACGCCAAAAGTGACTCAAGAACTTGGCATCACGATCTGAAACAATAGTAGAAGGCATACCATGCAAACGAACTATCTCTTTGAAAAAAAGGTCAGCAATATGAACGGCATCATCGGTTTTATGACATGGTATAAAGTGAGCCATCTTAGAAAAACGATCCACAACAACAAAAATACTATCCCTCCCCCTCTTAGTCCTGGGCAATCCTAAAACAAAGTCCATAGAAATATCGACCCACGGAATAGAAGGAACAGGAAGAGGCATATATAAACCATGTGGATTCAAGCGAGACTTAGCTTTTTGACATGTAGTGCAGCGAGCCACAAACCGCTCAACATCTCGCCTCATCTTTGGCCAAAAGAAGTGTGTGGCCAGAATATCCTCCGTCTTCTTAGCACCAAAATGTCCCATCAAACCGCCTCCATGCCCCTCCTGCAATAACAAAAGACGAACGGAACCAACTGGAATGCATAGGCGGTTAGCTCTAAACAAAAATCCATCATTGATCACGAATTTATTCCATGCTTGTCCCTCTTTACAATGCAACAAGACACCCTTAAAATCATCATCAAAAGCATATTGTGCTTTAATAGTTTGAAGACCAAAAATGCGACAATCAAGTTGAGACAACATGGTATAGCGTCGAGACAAAGCATCAGCAATCACATTATCTTTTCCTTTCTTGTGTTTAATGACATAAGGAAAAGATTCAATAAATTCAACCCACTTAGCATGTCTACGATTCAAATTGGTTTGACTACGAATATGCTTAAGTGATTCATGATCGGAATGAATGACAAATTCTTTAGGCCATAAATAGTGTTGCCACGTCTCTAAAGAACGAACAAGAGCATACAATTCTTTATCATACGTGGAATAATTAAGAGTAGGACCATTCAATTTTTCACTAAAGTAGGCAACAGGTTTGCCTTCTTGCGTCAAAACACCACCAATACCAATTCCGCTAGCATCACATTCGAGCTCAAAAGTCTTACCAAAATCCGGAAGTTGGAGCAATGGTGCGTGTGTAAGCTTGTCCTTCAAAAGATTAAAGGACTCCTCTTGTGATGGCCCCCAATGGAAAGCGCTGCAATTTTTTTCTCAAATCAAGTTTATATGTGGGAGGAACAAAACGATTACGCATATCTTCTTTTAACCGTTCCCATGTATCAGGTTGTAAGCGCATGTTACTTAGTTCATTCCACCAGATAATAGCAAAGTCCTTAAACTCACTAGTAGCTTGTCTAACTCTATGTTGTTCAGGAACCAAGTGAGAATTAAATTTCTGCTCTACCGTCATCTCCCAATCAAGATATATATCAGCATCGTAAAGACCAGCAAAAGATGGAATGGTAAACTTGACTTTAGCAAAAGGGTCGTCGTTACCATGACGGTTCTGGTTATTACCTCCCATACCATGTCGGTTTTGCTGAAGACGCCGACGTAGTCGTGCATCTTGTGTCGCCCGCTGATCAATGTTGCCATCCGCATCATACACTGTGTCATCATCACGACGATGACCGTCATTGACAGGTGGCAGGCGTGCCTCCAATGTGTCCATCCGACCAGTGAGGTCAGCCAACCGCCGCTCCACCCGCTCAATGCCTTCCGTGGTGTTCAACTTGGCAATGGCGGCGACGATTGTGTCCATTCTCGCGCCGAGATCAGTGATTGAAGCATTTTGTTTGTCGAGCGCAGCTTGTAGATGGCCGCGACTAACACACTCGTTGAAATCGACCGGTGTCGCGTCACCTTCGTCTCCTGCCATGGTTAGTGGAAACACAGAGAAAACAAAAGGATTATCCCTATCAACTAGAAAGGAAGGACAGTGGAAACCCGCAAAGGAAGTGGCTTACCAAGCTCTTACAAGTGTTCTTACCATCGCAAACAGTAGGTGGTACAACCAGTGGCTGGTTCGTGATACCTAGAGAGTGTGACCCGGCGATTGCAAGGGTCAAAAACTGTGTTGTCCGGAAGTATGTATATGGAGCTTGGAAGGCCAAATATGTTAGTGGAACACAAGTCAATAACAGATAGTAATGCTGAATAAATGTCCAAAGCAATGGTCCTAGTTGCTGGTCTAAATGTGTCCTATATCAGAGTTAAGATATGATGAACAAGGAGTCAAGACCAGAATAGTAAGGCAAAGACAGCAACAAAGATGGCCAGGTACTGAGAGACTTAATGCAGCATAAGCACAAAACAAATGAATTTCTGTCACCTAAAATTGTGCTCTTTTTTTTCTTTTTTTTCTTTTTTTTTAGGCACAGAACTCAGGTGCCTTTGCTCTCAGGCAAAACCAGGTGCCGAAATTTTTCTTTTTTGTTTATTTTTTCTGTTATTTTTTTCACAAAGCAGAGCACAGAAATAGGAACCACACAAAGTTTCACCTCAATCTAATGTAAGGTGTGGCCTACAGAAAATGATGAATGTGCTGTAAATTTGGTGATGAAAGTTCGGAGCTCGAGTACTGCACTTTCCAGGCCGAATTTGGGCAAAATAAATTCGTCGAAACCCGACAGAGTTGGTCGGTTTCGGATGCAAAATTTAATTTCACCCAATTTCAAAAAAAAATCTCCTGATTTCGAGTCCGTATGCAAAAGTTATGGCCGTTTGAAGATGGGACTCCGAGTTATGGTTTTTGTGGAGGCCGAAACGAAATCGGGTGGAGGGAATTGGTGGAAATTGGTGGCGGAAGCTCGGGGAATGGTGGGGGATGATACTGTGTGATCACGAGACACGAAGGATGACTCAAACAGAGGGTGGGATATGGGTGGGAAAACAAAAATAGAGGGTGGAATACGCGATGGATGACGGCTAGGGTCTGTATGGGATGAAGCGTAAGCAAGACAACCCGAAATAAAACACAATCTAAACCAGCAACACAACTCGACTAAGGACACAAACTCAACACTACGGACTCTGGAATCAAATTGTGCAAAGGCTAAACGAGATCTAGGACAGGAAACAACCTATGACTACAATTGCTTTTTGTAGGGCTTTTTCATGGACTCTAGGATGAAACCGAAAACAACAAAGGAGGGTAACGCGAACCTAAAGGAACACCTGAAGCTCTGATTACCACTTGATGGGGACGGGATCCCGATCTTCCAACAGGTTCTGGATATGTTCGATTTGGTGGAGGCGCGACACAAATCGATCCGGCTTCCGAACAACACGTCCCGAACCCCGCAATCGCAGCACCACGTCTCCTCAGGTTATCAACCGTGCGCAGCCCGGTTGACCTCGCCAAGAAGGCTAATCCTCGCCTGCGAATCGAAGAACACGAGCAAGAACAAGGAAGAACACAACTGAATTGCAGATGTATTGATTTAGCACTCGAAAGTTGGGGTCTCACAAACCGATGAACGGCGAAACTGTTCAAGACAGAATTAATCTAAGCAAAACCCAACCCTAATGGTGGGGGTGGCGGCTGGATATAAAGGAGTTAGGGGTGTGCAAAACCCCTGGACGCGCCCCTAATGGGCTCCAACACGATACAAAGCCGAACGGCCCAAAGACGGTGGCGCAGCACCCTGACAGATTCTGAACGCCCACTTGTTGCGACGATTTCCGTTGACTCAGAAGGAATTTTGATATGGGACCAGAGCCATTGGAAAGGTATTCTTCTCAACTTTCCATACATATGTGGAACGTCCAAAACGAAGTCCGGATGCGATCTGGGCGTCCGTTTTAGTACGGCCTGGTCCTGGACTCCGAATTGGATTCGAAGTCGGCTTGAGTTGGACCTCCATCATGATTCGACCACCCTTGCTGGACTTGTGCGCCTAGTAGCCCTTCTCCAAGTACTTCTAGGTCCTCTCCATGGTTCCTAATCATAATTAAATCATTAGGTAGCAATCGATTCTCAAATGAACAAAAAGAAGTACTTAGGAACGAGCTCACCTGTAAATTCAATTGTCGGGCGCGAGCTCTAGTGATTGGTCCTTGAATGTCAAGTGGAGGAGTGTTGTGTGTATCTGACGAAGTGATGTCCTCATCACGTTTGCACTCAAGCGTTCCTTTAGAGTTTTCTTTGGCTCTTCGGTATGTAAGTTAAGTTTTGGGATTGGACGCCTGTATTGTTACCAAAGTTGGCCATTAGGTCTTATTTTAATTAAATTAACTTCTTCTAATTGTTCGTAAGCAAGCAAGATACTTATTTTATCTGCAACTGAACTCCTGAGCTGTTGCGGGTGGTAAGACGTCCGTGTTCCCAAAAATAGGGGTGTTACATATCCTAATTTCCATCCCCTTCTCTCAATTCAATTTCGGCTTCTGTTGTTGAAGTTAATTGGAATTTGTACTGTGCCTATGTATGATACTTTGTCGTCTTATGCTAGATGTGGCATGATAGGTGCTAGGGCTATGCGTACGTTGTATCAGACGTGGTGTCAATCTATATCAGGTTGTACCATATCCAAATTGTTTGCCACATCCTCTACAATGATTCTCCTCTACATCGCCACTTTCAATGACCAGACTTGATAAGCGAGCACAACATTCTTGTACGTGTCCCAATCATCGTCAGACAAGATTGGCACCAAATAGGTGCGCAACTTACAACCCATACCAGCATCATATCACCCCTGCAGTCCGACGACGACCCCAAGCTCATCCCATCCAAAGGTCGACTTAATCTTAGTCACAAAAGTTCGAAAGTCCGGTGATTCGCAAAACAAAAGAACAGTCACTTGCATGCCACCAAAGTCAATATCAGTACCCATTTCGCTAATCGGCCCACCGGTAAATACATGTACAACTTTATCCATCTAATCCAACAAAATATTGCGAAGTTAGTACCACATGCCATATGTAAGAAATATCACAATGCAGGGTTTTTCCTACTTATGACCTGAAAAAGGATATTATTTGAAATGGACTCACAACCTAGCATTTCGAAACTTCAACAGTACCAAATAGCTGCTGGATATTACTGCTACTCCTTGCCTATATTATGGATATTAATGCTATACCTCACCTGTATTATGATACTTCTTATGTAACTAGATGATATGATATTCTAATGTTTACAGAAAGCACATGTCAATACTCCATTGTTTACATTCACTATGAAGTGAAATTAAATAGCTACTTTAGAATTTGTGGAATTAGAGGTCGGACAAACAATAAAAAGATTATTGAACTAGGTGGATGGAAATCCCCCATTCTGTTTCTGACCAAAAGCATGAATTCATTTATGCATTAAGCTAATGGTTAGACTATCTTGTTGACTTGCTCTGTAAGTATTCTCTGTCCTTTGCTATTAGAGCAGTTAAATGAGCATAAAACAGACTATTTCGGTATACTAGTGAGATACTTAAGGTAAGGGCTAAGGTTCCTTAAAAAGCTTAAATACGGACATCAATAGACAAAGGAAAGGTCATGAGACTAAGGCAAATACTAAATACACATGTGTATCATTGCAATTTGCAACTAAAAAATATTAGGTGCTTCACGTGCAAATAGCGTGACAACACCAACTGCCTTGTCCAAAGCAGTCTAATAGAAATACCTAAGGAGAGCTATTTTCAAATCCTAACATCCAACAGTAGGTCCTCCTCAAAACTCCATGTCATAGTTCAACTATTACAGTATACTGGACTAATTGATTATTCATAGACAATACTAGTATATGGATATCATGAGCAAAACCTTCACTAGAACACTACTTTGATCCCAAAAGCAAAGTTGCATCGGTTTGAAGTTTTTTATCTGACTACCACTACATGCGAAGTAAGTTACTTCCCCATCCACCGGACTAAAATTGCAGACTGCTATTAACAAACCAGATACAACTACTTGATGATGTAGTTCACAAGCACACGATGTCTTAATTCACAGCACAATCGCAGGGATTTCATGGCTAGGTCGATTACTCGTTGAGGCGGAGATCTTGAATGTGGCGGGCTTGCTGCGAACGATGCGCTTAGGGACGATCTCCATGCCGCTCACCTTCACCAGGGCTGAAGGTGGACAGGGGGCTGGACAGGGGTGGTGGGAGGTGGATATGGGTGCATAGAAATGAAAATCAGGGATATGGGTGGACTCCTGAGGACGAGGGGGTTCCATTTTGAGGCTCGATGGTGGTCGGCAGGCTACGATTGACCGACGGTGAAATGGTTTCTTCTCGAGGCATTTGGATGGCACAAGAGCTATAGGAAGGTTATTTCTTCCAACCGGTGGTCATGGTGACTTGGGTGGCGGCGGTTTGAGTCGCAACGGCTTGTAGTGAGCTGTCCACGGTGGGGTGGTGCGACTGGCGGAAGAGAAGGTGGCCGAGGAGCCATAGTGTTCGGCAAGCTATGGCGGCATTTTGGTTGTACTACTATGGGCTTGAGGATGCTATATGAGTGAGGAATTGAAATGAAATAGACCGAATGAGAAGAATTGAACTTTGGGCTTACTTGGGGACTTTTGAAGGTCGATGGCGATGTGATGGTCACCGGAGCAATTGCGGGTGTGGGTGGCTTACCCAGGCATCAATGCATCTCAATGGAGGGGCTTGGGGGCTTTTATAAAGGCTGTAAGGTGGAAGGGTGAAGTGGTGGCGAAATATCAGAGGCGGCGGCGAATTTGGTTTTGGCTTTGTCCGACGCCAGTTAGGGAGCTTCAAGAGGTGGTGTCAGGCAAGTTGCTGAGGGGTAGCAGTGGCAAGAAGGTGCGGGAAGGCGCGAGAGTGAGCGAAGGAAATCCAGCAGCGGCAAAACAGGCGGCGGCGGGATATTTTCTATGATGAACAATAATTGTGCGATATTTAGCCGTAGGGCAACGCTTAGGGAGTCTAGGGCAGAGCTGGAGTGATTGTGTGTGGGATTTGGCTAAGAATCGAGTGAAATCAACTCTCAACAAAAATCAAATTTGTTTTGAAGTTTTCGGTTTGTTTCAACCTACTCCCCTCAAAAAGAATCTCGTCCTCGAGATTCACCCAAGTTAATGAATGGGTCGAAAAGCAAAATTTGTTACAGCTCTAATTCTTTTCCGTAAGTATTATTCGTCATTCAGTGTGATCTTTGGGCGGTATTTGTTGACTGGTACTTGTGCTGGTACTTTGTCTTTTCTGGTTATCCGAGTTCCCCAAGACTTCTTGAAGTTTTTACCAAGGTATAGATGTGACTTGTGCTTCTCAATCTGAGATGATTCCATCTGAAGATTCATGCAATACTATGACCTTGGTTAGGCAGTGTTCTTTGTCTCTTCCACAGGTTTGTTCACCTCGTAGGGATACTTTAATCAATCGGTATGTGATCACCTATAGCCTCATATCCTTCTCATGTCTTCAGGAGTCTGTAAAACAAATCCATACCAATATCCTTCAATTTCCTATTTCCATTCTAGGACTGGTTGTGACTATAGCAATCCTGGTAGATTTTGATGGTCTTTCTTTATTTTCTGGCAAGTGTAATAACGTGCTATATCCTATGATTTCTCTCTTCATATTACTTTACCAAAATCCTTCCTTTAGATTTTGATTCATCTTTATTCTATCAAGGTGTATAGAGAACTATGAAGAGTAAGCTTCTTTCATGATCAAATCTTTTAATTTTTCTCTTTATTCGGTACTCAAAAGTGACAATGAGTTCCCAAGATTTCTTGCTCATTTTTTAACGAATTTTGTTGAATTCCCATGTCGTAATTGAGATAACACTTAGTAACCACATCATGATATCCCTTTTGACTTAATGCCAATTGTTATTCACTTTTCCTGGGTGACATTGAATATCTATATCACAATCCTTGTCTACTTCTAACCATCTTCATTGTCGCGGACTTAATTCCAATTGTCCAAGGCATGTATTATGGCTACTAATTCTAAGTCATGAGTAGTGTACTCCCCTTAAGGTGTTGACATTTTGGCGCAGAAGTTATAATCCTTCCATCTTGTATTAACACATATTTTAGTCTCTGTTTCTAAGGCATGACCATAAAATTGAAATTCCTGGTTAGGAAGTATTAGAACTGGAGCTGTAATCAATCTAGTCTTTAATAGGACTGGGCTATAATCTTTACCTCCTAAAAAAATTTCTTGTCACACTTAGGTTTATACATACTCTCTTTTCTCCCTTTCTCTCTTTTACTGTACTTGTGTATCATCTTTGTATATACCAACTCATGACATGTCTTGTATCTTCATGTAAACTGCTTGATTTATTTCCCGGAACTTCTATCGGTACTCTGTATAGCAATATTCTTTATGATTTCCTTTAGTATCCCTTAAAATGTGTCTAGTTTATTTGTGTCTTGAGTTTACCATACTTTTGCTATATTACTCCGATTTTCTGTCCAAACTGAGTTGGTTCTTCCATTCCTTATGTGGTCATCTAAATATTCACCTTTGTCATACTCGTTTTGTACAAGGTTGAAAATCAAGTCCATTGTGGTTTGTGACACAAACTTCTTTATTCCTTATACCATTGTACAAATATCTCATGTATATTTTTATTAACTCATAAGTGAACTACTTGCTTATACACAAGAATGAGATAGCATTCATTTCATGTCTTGTTCGTAACTGGCGATGTTGCCTGACGCTTGCTTTCCGATTTTTCTGACTGTCTTCTTTGTCATTTTCTCTTAGTCATTCCTTTAGGGTGAATTTTTCTCCTTTTCCACTCGAGTTTTCTTGGGGGTGGCATCCCTCTTCCTCCATTGATGGTTGGTATGATGTTGATGCCTGTCTTTTGGCTTGTATTTGGGTCTTTCCTTAGGTAAGGATTTCAGTGGACGTTGGCAATGATAATGTCCATTTTGTTTGCAGTAAAAACAAATTGCGTATGTCAAAATGAAAGGATCACGTTGCTTGGTAATCCTCACATATCCTAATATCTCTTCTTCCATTCAGAAAACTTGTTCGCCTAGAGTCGATAAGTCTGGAAAGTCTATGGTCATAACATAACACTTTATCTTCGGTTGCAAGCCTCCTATATAAGTATCTCATTCTTTCTTTTGCTTCGGTATTAATATCTTCTTGAGCACATTGAGATAAATGATGAAATTGCTACAGATATTCCATAATAGACTTGTCTTCTTGTCGGAGATAAAGAAAATCCCGATACTTTTCTGAGGAACTATATAGGCATTGCGAAATCTATTCACAAACTTCTTCCATGTAATATCATTCTTATTCGGATATACCCATTGATTAGTGTTCCATCCGTTAATGGCTGGTTCTGATAGTTGGTAGGTAGCAAAAAGAACTTTTTCTTTATCCGTATATTGGATGGTCCCCAGTCTCCTCTTGATACCTTGTAACCAACTGTCGGCGCTTAAAGGCTCTATTGCTGATGAAAATTCAGGTGGTCGGGTTTTCAGGATGGTTGCAAATTTGAACGCAGTCATACTTGACGTTGACACTAATTCTTCTAGTGACATTCTCGTAGTGTGTTGTTCCAATATTCTTGCTTGTTGTTCTAGTATCTTGGCTTGTTCTTGTTCGTATCCAATCTGGTTTCTCTCTATGATAGATAGGGCTTCTGTCAAACTGGATTGCCTGTCCTGATTTTTGTTCTCCACCTGTTGTATTGTCAGATCTTTAGCTTTCTTAGTGATAATCTGTTTGACAGTAACCAAGACTTTAGGGATCAGTTTTGTAACATTTTTGGGCTTAGCAAGGGAAGTAAGATTGGAATGAGGGTGAGAGCAAGAAAGAGGTAGGAAAGAAAATGAAGTAAGATTAAATGATCTTTCTGATTGCTTTTGTAGGACATCTCTTCAAAACTTCATGCATACTTGCAAGGATAATCCCACATCTTCTAGTATTCAACATTCATGAGCTAATTCATTTTCATATTACTTCTGTGCATAGGCTTAGAATCCAGTGCCCTTTTTAATTTAGTTTCTACTTCATACTATCTAGGGCTACACTATCTCCTTTATTTGCCTAGTTAAAACATCATTACTTGTCTAAAACTCCAAACAAGTATTATTATTCATTTAATCCACTGAATATATAATCCCTATTGTATCAAATCATAGTTATCCAGATTTTACTTAAATTCTAACTTTAACTATGACTATATAAATCCAATTTCAAATCTATTAAAATTAATATTCTCATTTTAAATCCACCAAATCATTTGTATCAATATTTCCTAAAAATCCAATTATTTTCATTATGATCTCAGTCTGCTCATCCAATAATCAACTAAGCTTCTTACTATCTACTTCTTAATTAATTCATCATTATAAAAAAATCCACGGAAGATAACATCATTGATTAGAGTTGTAGTCCAATAATCATCGTTATTAACATCCATCAAGAATAACATCATTGTTCAAGCCTAAAATTCGATAATCATTATCACCTTTTTTTCCAAGACTCAAATTCATTCTTCTAATTAATCTGATTTAACCATTTCCATTGCTTTATAGCTACTTGTCAGGGTTTCCAAAGGATAGGAATATATGGGCTTGTTTAAGTAGTTGTGGATGCAGTTTTAATTGTAAACAAGCTTTAAACATAAAAGAACAATAACTTCTTTAGGCATTGGGGTTTTAAAACTTGATTACCAAACCTCCAACATTTCCAAATCATTCCCAAATCTACTTAAGCTTCGCTGTTGGATTCACCCATTAAACACAGCTTCATTTACCGGAAGTACAATGTATTCAAATACCATTAATTATGACTCTGCAGAGCTGCCCTGCTTTCCCCACAAGATTTCTTAATTCCCGAGTTCGGGCTCAAGAAAACAAGGGTTTTCACTACTTAATACTTTATACAGCCTCCACTCAGTAGGTTTTTGATCTCAACAAGCTCGGATGACTCCACGGATCTCGCCCAACTTGTCGCAGCCCTACAGTTGTATGGTTAACCACCTCCCATACGGACTCACCCTCTGTCTCCCCCACCAGTTGTAGAGGTTCGATCAAACTTGAGCAGCTACTAGACCAGATTTGACAAGGTCAACACTTGTGGTCGGGCGATCAGTATGTTCCTTGCTCAGCATAAGGTCAACGCCGGTAATTAGGGAGCTTCAAGAGGTGGTGTTAGGCAAGTTGTTGAGGGGTGGCAGTGGTAAGAAGGTGCGGGAAGGCGCGAGAGTGAGCGAAGAAAATCTGGCGGCGGCAAAACAGGCGGCGGCGGTGGGATATTTTCGGTGATGAACAGTAATTGCACGATATTTAGCCGCAGGGGCAATGCTGTGGGGAGTCTAGGGTAGAGCTGGAGTGATTGTGTGCGGGATTTGGCTAAGAATCGAGTGAAATCAACTCTCAACAAAAATCAAATTTGTTTTGAAGTTTCCGGTTTGTTTCAACTTGGTTCTACAGGGAGAGCACCAGAGCCCCAACACGATCACATGCACGCTCCATCTGCCTCCCGTCAAACTCGCCGTTTAACTCAACCACCCCTGATTTCCTGCACCGTTTGTCAGTAGCGTTGCATTGTCGGGGTTAGCGACCCTCGACAGTCGGAAGTCAGCAGGCTTGGCGTTAAGTCCTTGCCAGGAGTATGTTGCTTGGTTTGATATCTCTGAGCAGGATGTATGGATGGCACTCTACGTGGAGGTAAACAAGAGCTGCGCCAATGTCCTCCGCTATTTTGTACCTGATAGACGGACGGACGGACAAACAGAAGAGAGTGACATGGTGTTAGACGAGCCCAACATGTCCTTGCTTGCATGGGAGAGCCATCCGTGTGGCCTACTTGCGTGGCGTCCCAGGTGCCTGGCCACCACGGAGAGAATGATCAGGTGTGCTCGGCTTGTCAGTAGGACTTCCGCACGATGGAGTTGCACAGTTCCTTGAGAAATTGGTCTCTTAAAGGCGTAGCTAGTCAAAATCCTCACTAGAAGTTACAGTAAATGGATAGTTTTGCCATTAAAGTTGTAGATGTACCAAATTTACTCAAAAAATTACCTTTAAATTTATACGGTTATAATCTAAACTCAGTAATTGATGGTGCGTCTCCAATTACTGTGGTAATTTACCTTTGAGAGTGAATCTAGTGGCTTATTTTGTGGTAATTTGATAGCTGTGACTGTGTGGCGTGTGCATGGATCAGGATGGGTCTGAGAGGTATGCACCTACGTAAGCTCACATGGTGTGGTTCCCCCGTCACCCCGCACGTTAACCAACAAATTAGCTGTAAATGAATCGAGCACATGCATGCATATAGTGGCGTGCTCAAGAAAAGCTTGCTTAAGAAATCTATGTAGATTAATTATACGATTATGAGCAGCCGTGATTCCTCACTTTTTTGTTCATTGTGGCCACGATCATATATACGAGTTCATTTCTTAAGACCAAACTCGTTATCCAAAAGCGAAAGACAAATTAAGAAAAGGAAAAAGCAGACGAATCTCGCGAAACCCAAGGATGGCCAACCTAAGCAGGCCAAAAAAGAAGAGAACTATAAAGTGTACTTTGTATCCAGTGTACTAATGTCGACCCTTTCCACAATAAAAAAAAACTCTAGTCTTTTCTCCCCTTTCTCTCAACTAATCCTATATACCTATGCAATTGGTCCTCACTAACTATAATTAATTCTAATTTACTGCCCACTAGTGAAGCCACATTGATCATCTCAATTATTCATATCCTTTGGATGTGTGCTCTAAGGACAAATGATCAAACAAATATGTGGCTGATACAAATGATTTGCGATGCACATTTCTAGGTCGAAATATGAGTAAAAGCCAACATGTATTAGTTGATGTCGTTCATGTATTTGGCTGATACAAAAGGAATATGTGCAGCTCCTCCTATTGCCACCATGAATGTATTTCAGAGACACTGAACTACTGAAGAAAACGAACTGCCCAGATTGGCAAACCGAACTGCCCAGATTGGCAATACAAAGGAGGAAGGTTACAGAGGAAATGCAATCGATCACAGTTTCCACATTGTAACTCTCCACCTCAAACTTTGGTCACCGACTTCCTTTCTCCTAAAATTATTCCTTTCTCCTAAAACTGTTGTTATTCAGGGCTACTAATTAACAGTAAATCTAGTATAATTCAATAGTCAGGCATTTAAATCTGTATTACACATATCTCCATACCACATAAACATGTATCTCACTGAAATCCAGTATAATTCAATATTCAGGTATTCACATCTGTATTATATTTATCGCCATACAACATAAATATGCATCTAGCTGGAAATTAAGCAGCAGCAGTAGAAAGAGGAAATATGGTATGTAAAAGCAGCAGGAAAAATATTTGGTTAGAAATGTACAAGCAAAACCCACAATGCTCCTCCCCGGATTAGAGCAAGAACACTTTTAGTTTCCTATACAGACCGTGAGGCCGACATTATGAGATTGAGAACGTACGGTTAGAATCAAGCCCTACACACTCCAACTAATTATTGGAACATCATGAAACTTCGGATTAACACCTTAAGACAAAAACACACATTCCCTCTTGAGAATCTTTTTTTCATTGAGAACTGGCCCCTTTTTTTTAGTTTATTTCTGCACCACTGGTGCCTCTTTTCATCGTACATACATCAATATCCTCAATATCCCAGTAGAAGGAATTGTTCGTCAAATGGAAGGGTACGGCTGCATGTAAGAGATTACAGTTTGAATAAGTAAAAGAAGTATAAAATTATAAAGTCGACGTCTAAACTGTTATGTACATAGTTCCATATTAAACATTTTCATCCAAATCTACTAGTTAGGGGAGAAAAATACAATTCCAAGAATAGTAAGGCAAAGAAGGATTACCTCTGTGAACTACTCAATGTAAAAAACATGAGTCCCACATCTCATCTGTCCATCTATGAAATGGCTGATGTAATGATCATTCCCGTGAGTAAATGATCACAAGTGGAACCCATGCATTGTGTAAGTATATGGACTAAAAATTGTTAGCTTACTGCAATTCATCTGCACAGTTAAGAGAAAACAGCCACTCAATCTGCAAGACAATTGTAGGGTTTTATGCTCTTGAAACTAATTAGCATTTCATTGACACTTTGTAATTTTAGCATAGTCCTTTCGCCCTGTAACTTGTAGGACCACTATGGTAACAGAGGGGTGATGTGAATCGATCACTTGACTTGAGTCAATAGCATAGATTTTATTAGAGGTTTACCTAGGCTTAAGAGTTGCAAGGGCCTAGATTGCACACCCTATAGACATTGTAAAAAGGTTTCTTCTTCTCATCTACCTCTTACTTGGTGATGACTAATGCACCTGGACAGCCCTTGCACTTAGACACTCCTGATCTTTCTAGAGTATAGTCTGCAAGAGGAAAGTGGTATGTGCTTATCATTGCAGATGACTTCTCTAGGTATTCTTGGATATATTTTCTCTCTTCCAAGGATGAGACATATGGTTACTTTAGGGAGTTAGTCCTTAGATTAGCTGTTAATCTCACAAGAGCTTTGAGAGTCATTAGGAGTGCTAATGGCGCTGAATTCAAGAACTCATCTTTTGTCACTCTCTAATCTGAGAGATGACTAAAGTACCAGTTCTCTTCTCCGAGAGTTCCCCAGCAAAATAGAGTTGTAGAGAGGAAGAATAGTACTCTAGAAGAGATGGCTATGACTATGTTAGATGAGCATAGCACTCCTAGGAGGGTTTAGACTGTGATAATTTCCACTGTTTGCTATGTGTCCAATAGGGAGTTCTTGAGATCATCCTTAGGTAATACTTGTTATGAGTTGAGGTTAGATCGTAGGCCTAGCGTTTTTCATTTTCAAGATATTTGGTTGCATGTACTTTATTCTAAAATATGGCAACTTAGGTAAATTTGAATCCAGATCCATGCATTTTTCTTGAATATCCTACTCATACTTGTGGCTATTATGTTTTAAATTTGGATACAAACAAAATTTTGGAGACTTATGAAGTCACTTTTGATAAGGCTAGTACTGGTACTAGACCCGACAGTGTAGGTGCACAAGAATATAGTGATCAGAAGAGCATCTTCTTCTATGATGATCCTGACTTAAAAGGATGAGGATCTAATCCCTCCTCTAGTTGCTCTTGAATTAGTTGGAGAGTCTGCTTTCACTATGTTAGCTTCAATAGAGCAACCTCGTCGCACCTTCATCGGTGCTTCAAGTGTCTCTACTCCTACCTGCATAACCTATGAGGTAGAGGCCATGTCTACACCAGGATCATTGCTTCACATCCAGCAATGACACCCTCTAGAAAGATGATTGGTGATCTCTATGAGAGAGTTACTTGCTGCAGATTTATCTCTCCAGATTCCTATGCTCATTCCACTTTTATCACCTTTTTGAGCACTGAGATGCCACCCATACTTTATCTGATGCTTCTTAGGTCAATGTCATGCATGAAGTAGTGCCAAAGCCACAATGTTGCATGGGGGTGTGGTTACACCCCAAAATTTTTGCTCAAAATCCGATATATACCCTCCTTAATACATAAAGTATACACTACACAGACTAACATACTCCTAACAGCCCATTAGGCTTAACAGGTAACAAGTCAAGCCTATTAGCCCAAATGCCCAAACCATCCTCACTTCCTCAATCGATCGGCTACCCCTACTGGAGATTCTCCAATCGGCTAAATCCTTCAGGCTTCTGCCCTAGCACAATAGCTGAGCTTGAGCTCGGGCACACAGCTCTACTCATGGACGCTGATCATCGTTGCCGTCTTGCTCCCCGAAGGCCGGAGCCCCTACCGCTGTTGGCGATCACCAGGAAAGAGTAAAAGTTAAACCAAAGAAGTCATCGAGCCAAGTCTCAATCCCGTGCTTCATAATCCATAGATATATTGTTTTGATTTTTCTCATCTGCATTACTTCAGTTTAATTGTGAAATGGTGGCAGATCCATAGGGGCGTTGACGTCGAAGCTGGTGCAGTTGTAGTCCAAGGTGTGCAAGGCGACGAGGTTGGCGGCCAAGCATAGGTGCGTGTATCACAAGACGCTTATGAAGAGGAACAAATAGTATGTTGTCAACCCGCCCGCCATTGAGAAGTGCCAGGAGCTCTCCAAGCAGCTCTTCTACACCTGCCTTGCCAAGTCCCCTATGCTTCTGACTTACTGTGCTTTGTTTTTAATTGCCTAGCTAGCTCTTCTATGCACCTGAGTCCTCGATGTCGATTAGCTTCTTGAATCATGAATGCTGGTAGATCGTTTCCTAATGTTCATGTGTTAACTAGCTGCCAATTCGGTGGTGCTAATAATGTTGCTAAATCCTTATAAATTGTCCAAATTATGGTATGATTAGAATATTATGGGGCTACAGGATACGCCTTGGGAGAGTCCTATGGTGTTAATTTGAGTCTTGGTATACCAAATTGTGAGCTTGTGTGGCACGGGGTAGTGTATTGGGGGTTTTTTCTTGTTGTAGAGTTTAGTGATCAGTTGGGGATGCAAAAGGCTCTAATGGGATGGTTTTCATGGTAGTCATAGATTGTAGTATATAGATTGGTCTGGGCCCCTAGAAAGTAAATTGCTCATTTTTTGCCTTCAGGTTTAAAAAGATGATCTCAAGAATCAAAACCCAAAAGGGAGTTGCAGGAGTTGTGATCAATCCTAACAAGCTAAGAAATAGTTTAGGGAAACAAAACTTGAATGATTGCTTAGTTGTATACATTGAACTTCCATACTATGCCATTTGAACTTGTCTTATAACAGACATGTCTTAAGTTCATACCCCCATCGTCAAAATCCTAACTCCGCCACTAGCATGAAGAGCTTGAGAACTTTGTAAGAAATAAAGTCTTGTCCTTAGTTGAACCCCCTCATGATCATAATATCATTGGAACAAAATAGGTATTCAAAAATAAGCAAAGTGAGGATGGATTAGTGTTCACAATAAGGCTAGACTAGTGGTATAGGGTTTCTCTCAGGTAGAGGGTTTAGACATTGAAAAGACCTTCACACCTGTTGCAAGATTAGAAGCTATTCACATTCTGCTAGCATTTGTTGTGTCTAACTGCTTTAAGTTATTTCAAATGGACATCAATAGTCCTTTCCTTAGTAGTTTCATAGAAGAAGATGTCTGTCAAGTAGCAACCTGATTTTCAAAATCCCAAGTTTCCAAACCATATATGTAAACTCTCCAAAGTCTTGTATCATTTGAAGCAAGCCCCAAGAGTTTGGTATGATAGGCTTAAAAGTGGCCAACTTAAAAATAAATTTAAAATAGGAATGGTAGATAAAACTCTATTCACACTCAAGCATGGTAGTGACTTCCTTCTTGTTAAGATTTATGTGGATGAAATATTTTTTCAATGCCTCTTCTCATGCATTGGTGTCCTGATTTTCATATACAATGAGTAGGGAATTCGGGATGAATTGATGGGTGAGCTGACATTCTTCCTCGGCTTTCAAATCAAGCAATCGAAGAAAGGTAGTTTTCTCCATCAAAGTAAGTTTACCAAAGACCTTCAGAGCTTCGACATGGTAAGCAACAAGTTTTTCACTACTCCTATGGCTACTTCTATTTTTTGGATCCTAATGAAGATAGTGAGCCCATAGACTAGGAGTACCATAAAATTATCAGCTATCTTCTCTACCACACCACTTCAAGGCTGGACATATATTTTGCTGTGTGTTTGTGCGCTCAATTTTAGGCTTCCCCTCATCCCTCTCATCATCAAGAAGTGTGCCGCATCTTCAGATATCTTCAAGTCACTATTCACTTTGGACTCTAGTATTCTTTTGCTTCCTCGCTTTCTCTTCGAGCACTCTCAAACGCAGACCTTGCGGGCTATAGGATAGATAGAATGAGTACACTAGTACAAAGAAGGTCATACTAGATGTCTCATCATAAATAGTTCTACAGAATCCATCAGTGTTAAGCTGCAGTGTAGTTATGGCTATATATGTTGCAACCTATGGTAAGAACCGTCTGTGATGACCTACTTATCATAGACAGTTTTTTTACACAAAATCACAAATGATTTTTTACACAAACCATCTATGATACATCATAGATGGTTTGTAATAAAAATTGTCTATGATATCTGACGTATCATAGATGGTTTTTATCAAAAGTCATCAGTGATACATCACAGATGGTTTTTGTAGAAGAAATCATCTGTGATGACCTACTTATCACAGACGGGTTCTGAATGGAAGCGTATGTGATATTCACTGCATTATTAAATACGCTTGTCCTGATAGATATTCTATCTATTAGGTGGTGGTGTTTTAAGGCGATTTGGTGAAAGGAGACTGAAGATTTGGAAGGGTGCTTGTGTATCAATTCGTTCTTGGTGACACTTTTTATTGCAAGGAAAGACATATCTATCTAGTTTTTGCTCTAATTTAAGAGTAGGTCTCACTCCTATCTATTTAATTCTTGTTGGATTAGTTCATGAATCATAGCTAGCTACTTTAAATGGAGAAATTATGGCGAATGATAATTATGTGTAAGAGCTAGTGTACGTATATGTAATGGCAACCTAGGAGAGCATTAATCTAATTTAATATTAATTTGTTATATGTGTAACGTAGATAGACCGAAGCTGAATGTATGTTGAGATCTGTGTGAGTGAAGAATACATCAATGGTGTGCCTACTTTTAGAAGAACTGCTGAGCAGGATATGTTGAAGAGAGGGATGAAATTTATGTACTATCAATGTATTGGTTGTGAGAATCTTAATATGTTTACCAATTCAACACAGATAGAAGCACACTTGATTCGAAAGGGTTTCAAAGGGAGGTATACATGTTGGAGCAGTCATGTGAAGAGCGGATTATATACGAAGGCAATAACATCATCAAGGGAGACAATGATATATCGGATGTCGATTGTTCTTTCAATGAGGATAGGTTGCACGATGATAATCTAGATCAGATGATGTGTGATGTAGAAGAGAACTATAGTGATAGAGAGTTTGGTAAATTCAAGAGCTGAATGGAGGACTTGAAGAAATCATTGTTCCTGGGCTGTAAGCTGAAATATACAATGTTGTCATCTGTGCTTGGTCCGACAAGAGTTTGATGATGTTGTTAGGTCTATCAGTGGACATGCTTTTAGAGGAAAACGTGTTGCCGAAAACCATGTACCAAATCAAGAAGGTTCTCTGTCCCTTGCGAATGGAAGTAGAAAGCATACATATATGTCCAAAAGACTGTATGTTGTACCGTAAAGAGTAACATACATGCATGTATATCTACTGTGCAAAGCATCCCGATATTGGTGTAAGAATTACTCTATTGATGGTGAGGGCATCGAGATGAAGCAAGGATCTCCTCCTAAGGTGCTGTGATATCTACCTATAATTCCCCATTTGAAATATTTATTTGTGAACTGAAAGGAGGCAACATTACTGCGTTGGCACTCAGAAAGATGGAAAGCCAAGATACCCTGCTGATTCTACCCAGTGGAGGAACTTCGATAGAATGTCTGCAGACTTCGGTGTGGAACTGATAAATATAAGGTTTGGGTTGAGTATAGATGGAATGAATTTTTTCAGTAACATAAGCAACCGACATAGCACTTGGCCCATAAATCTATGTATCTACAACCTTTCTCCTTAGTTGTGCATGAAGCAAAAGTATATTTTGTTGTCACTACTTATCCAATGGCTGAAGCAACCTAGGAATGATATTGATGTGTACTTAGCACTATTACTAAAAGATCTTGTAACACTATGGAAGAATGGGGTGCAGGTATCAGATGCGGGCAAATGAGAGAACAGTTGGTATATAGAACAGTTTATGTAGTCCTTCATAGACGGTTTATAGCACAAACCGTCTATGATAGTTCATTCTATACCTAAATTTTTCTATTTTTCGGCTAGCCTCAAGAAATAATGTTAGCTATGCCCTATGAAAACAAACAAATACAGTAGCAAACACAACAACACATTCCATTAGAATTCACCATTATAACATCACAAGATAATGAGCAAGTTATCCATCTAACACATCAAGAACATGGCAAGTACACATCCTAATCATATGAACCCAACTCTTAAACATGGCAAGAACACATCCTAATCCTATGAACCCAACTCTTAAACATGATAAGAACACATACTAATCCTACGAACCCATGGCAAAAACATAAAAGAAGGAGGGATCCCAATAGCGCGCGAGCTGGATGTCCTTGACATTAACTTGAGCACCATCTTGGTAGCTACCTAGCTGCTTCCGTGATGCCTTGCAGCAAAGGAGAGGCAGCGGTAGCATCACCTTTGTGTCATGACAGTGAGACTGTATAAGCACTCTTACGACACTTACGACAAAGAGTGTATTATGCAGTCGGCCGTGGTGTCACAACAGAGGCGCTAGATCACGACGATAGTTCATGTCATCGAGGAACAAGTTATGAGTGGATGAACTAGCTAGGAGTAGCTAGTAGAACATATCTCAGAGTTAAAGGGAGAGGGGAGTAATAAATAAGGGGTGAGAGGTGGGAGGAACCGATGCCTACCATTTGATGCGGAGAGAATGGACGGGTGAGATCAGAATCTTAGGGGAGACGCCATGGATCAGTGTCGTGGCATTATTAGAGATGGTTCGTTATACAAACCGTCTGTGATAATATACATACCACTGACTATTCGTATTAATAATTGTCTGTGAAAATAACACAGATGGTTATTAATACAAACTGTCTGTGATGTCTTGCATTATCATAGATGACTTATACTGACAACCGTTTGTGATATTGTCATAGACAGTTATTAATACGAACTATCTGTGATGTATTGCTTTATCACAGACGGATTATATAAATAACCATATGTGAAAATATCAGATATAGTTGTTAGTATGAACCGTCTGTGATAATTGCAGTATAGATGGTTGTTATGAACTGTCTGTGATGTAGCTATCTAGTATGGCCTCTTTTGTTGTAGTGTAAAGATATACGGCCATGTGTTCCTACGGCATATGTACCCGTTTGAGAGGTACATAGGAATTCTCAATTCTATGTACGAAATTGATCTCGGTGGGAGGACAGCATCATCGAAGGTTATGCAACCGAAGATATCATTGAGTTCTGCGTCGACTGCATGGCTCAAGTGGAACTAATGGGAGGCTGGAGGTATCTCATCATGAGGGTAGGCTAGAGGGTATCGAGATCATCGGAAGGAAAGCAATCACTCCCGATCTGAATACGTATGCTCTAGCCCATTTCACGGTCTTGCAACACATGACCGAGGTGTCCTGTACATCGATGAGCATAAAGACATGGTATGCCAAGAGAATCCAGGCTGGTCGAAGGTTTGGATCACGAGATAGCACAACCGTTGGTTTAACAAATGGTTAAAGGTGCGATTCACTAGGAGGTCATCAAGTGATGATATGCTACAATAGTTGGTAAAAGGGCCAAAATTTACAATTATGACATGGCATGGATACGACATAAATGGATACACATTTTATATGACAGCCCATAATAGAAAGTACATAGTCTAGAATAGCAACCTTTACATAGATGCATTTCATGAGCAGTTCAATGCCGCTAGGCCAAACATAACAAACATGGGTTGAGCTCCTACTATGGGTTCGTAGAGGACATTTGGGAGCTTGACTATGTACTTTTCCAGATCCCCCTATTTTGATGACGTTGGGTCTAACTTCCATAGAGTGTGAAGGTCGACAAATACGGCGTCACTACTGTGGACCTCGAACATATCGGATACAAAGATGAACCATTCGTACTCGCTAGGAAAATTATTCAAGTTTTTAATGTAACGGACTTGGCAAATAAGAATCGACACATAGTTCTTCATCGAAAAAGAAGGATTGTCAGAGTTGAGAATATAGTGGATGAGAAAGAGTACAACGAATTTGATGAGTTGCCTCCATTCAGAGACAGCATCAGGCCCGAGGAAGAACCCAGCGTGGAAGCTAGCTATATGCATGACGATCATCACGAAGGGCTATTTTTTTTAAAGGAAATAGCCAAGCGGAATTTTGAGATGTAAATCAGTTTGATTTGTAATTAAATCACTTTGAGTTGTAATTCACTTATATGTTATTTATCTGTAATCTATTTGCTTGTTTTCAGAGGGAATGGCTAGCATTTCCTGAGGCTAGCTGAAAAATAGAAATTTTTTTGCCTATACAAAGAACTATTATAGACGGTTTCTAACACAAAACCGTCTGTAATACATACATCACAGATGGTTGTTTGTATTAGATGTTTGTGATACATACACATCATAGACGATTATCTGTATTGGCCATCTTTGATACGTACACATCATAGATGGTTATTTGTTTTAGCCGTCTATGATATGTATATATCACAGACCATTTTTTGTATTAGCCATCTGTGTTGTGACTTATCACAGATGATTATTTTTAAAAACCGTTCATGGTAATATTCTTCTATATATAGAGGGATGAAAACCTAACTCACTACTATGACACACACTTAGGTTTTTCAACACACCCACACACCTTCTCAGCTCCCCCTTCTCCACCTCTGGCACCGCCCTCCTCAACCCCGATTAGCCACTGCCAAGTGGATCATCCTCGGCTTCTTCCTCTATAGCCGATCCACAACCTTGTCCTCCACCGAGCCGTGAGCTATTGAAGATTCACACACCTTCCTCTTTTTCGTGTGGTATGCCCTAACTCATCCTCTTCTTCCTCCTCTGATCTGACTAGGCTCCGACCAGACCTCAAGTGGTGTAGCTGTCCTCTCGTCCACCACCTCTGGCCTCTGTCGCCTCTACCCTCTCGATGTATTGCTACTCATCCTTACATTATAAATCTATATACAATTTTATTTGTATACTTTGCACATGCTCAGATCTTTCATATAAAGTCCCTTGTGTGGGTGGTTAACGATAAGGAGAGTTTTATAGTACATCTAGTTTTTGGCCCTTAAATAAGTAATACTGTCCTTTGAGCTCAACATCAGTAACTTAAGGAAATCACAGATCTAGAAAGATGTTGTTATATTTTCTTTAAGTGATATTCTTCTTTTCTTTGTGCTAACATGAATATACATTATACTTAATCATATTCTTCTTATTCATGTAACACCGACTGGTACCTTGACTACATTCCCTTAATTTATGGATGACTGGGAATGGCAATATCCAAAGAAAAAACTAAGATATACACTCAAGGGTCATGATTGATCGACAATATTCCATAGCAAAAACATCCCTCGGTACACATCATGTGCCATGCGCTACTTCCATGGCTATCGTCATTATGCATCCTTCTCTGAAGACCATTGGCCTCGAGCCATGCTCAGCTAGCATTGCTGGGAGCTTCTGACTACATTACACACCTCGCCAACCTGAGCCAACCCTTCCTCATCGGGTTTTGCAGTTGATCAGGCCATCATTGCCACCCTTGTCAACGCCATCAACCACATCGTGACCCTCCTCCCAATCCAAGCCATGGGATAGAAACATTGTGCCTCGATGAAGCTTTGGCCACCCTCGTCGGCTCTTCATCCCTATCGCTCGCCGTTGCCATCTTCGGGAACCATGGTCATTGATTTGCCCACGTTAACGACACCTCACCATCCACGTCCACTGCCACCTCAGCACACGGTACTATGTAGCTACCGCATGAATGCATACATGGCAAACCGAGGTTCAAACCATAGCCTTCATCTCTGTGGACTCAGTCCACCATGAGCCAAACCTATGCCATGAGTAGACCTAGCTTACTGTAGACCAAAACCAAATTCATCCATGAACATGGTTCATGGACCGAGGTCCCAGTTGTCAGCCATATGACCTATTTCTAGAAACAAATTAAATTTGAAAATCCCAAAAAATCCAGATGGCCCACCTATCAGTCTCAAGCCTCTTATTAAACTAATTTCAAAGGGAATGTTCTAGAGAATATACTCTTTTTCTCTCTTAATTTTTAGGAATTAATTTCCTGGCAAATCTTCCAAGAGTTTGTGCTCCTTCATACGAACTTTGATTGATTCGATTCTTCTTCCTAAATTCATCTAAAATTAAGTTCTATCTTACGGTTTTAGTTTTGTAGGTTTTGTATTTTGGTTGGAATTTATTTGAGTTATTTGTGTTTCAATTGCTTTCTTTCTCATTAGATAACGTTTCGAAGGAGTAGAAATAGGAACTGAAGACCAAGAAGTGATAACTGAGAAAAGCCAAGGTAAGTCATGACCTTTGACTACGTTGAGCCTATTATTTCTAATCTATTATTCATTGGGTTGTGCGTTAAGTATGTTTAGCCATGCTTGCAGTATGTTGGGCTCGTCATCACATGTTAATTAATTAAATTTGACTTAATGAGATATTGAATTGTGGTGATCAACCAAGTTATAAAATTTGAGTACCATGACATGGGTAGTATCATTGGTATTGGTTATACAGAGTAATTTTCACTTGGACGAGTGATTATGCAGTAAAGAGGAAAGTGTGATCAACACTTTTTGGGACGTGGATATCTCGTCTGGGTAATATCTAAGGACTTAACTTTGTGCTTTATTAATCTAAGCCTTACCATGCAACCACATGTCTAGTGTGGGATGGACCTAGCTGATTATTTTGTGATATTTCAATTTTGGTTTTGCCATTAGATAATAGTGGGTGACAGTTAGACATTTTCATGGGGCACAAGAGGGGGCTCTTCAACTAGGTAGTTAGCCTACTCGGCAACAAAACCTTAGCGAGCGGAATTAGGTTGAGATTGAGCATCATAAAGGCCTTGTCATGATCTCTCTACTGCACACCAAAGCAAGTGTGCTAATCGTGTGGCAATATGAGATGATTATGTCTTGTGGGTAAAGTTGTGCAACCTCTGCAGAGTGTAAAACTATTTCAATAGCCTTGTCCTCGATTATGGACATTGCTCGGTGATTTCACACAAGTGGTAGAATTTCATAAAACCTGGTTGGTTAAGTTTGGGAAGTAGTGGTTAGTTCATTGATGGTTCATTACGTGAATGATTAGTTCACAGCTTGTTTATTGTGTGAATGGTTAGTTCACAGGTGGTTAATTAGGTAAATTGTCAGTTCACTTATGATTTATTCAATTCCTTTGATATAATTACTTATTACTTGTTTAACTTATTTATTATGTTTACTCTAAATTGTTGCTTTCTGCAAAATAACCACTCAACCATTATTTGGTAAACCTTGCATCATTATATATTGCATCTTGTTACAAACGACGTGCGGAGTACTCTATATACTCATAGATATATTCATTGTTGCTTAGTTACTAAAGAAGAGTTTATCAGTTAGAAATACCCGAGGAATGATTCTTTGACGACTTCGCTCACCAGTCTATTGCCTATGGGCATGTCAAATGACTACCACACTTATCTTTATTTTTCACTACTAGTTTTTGGTTAAGCCCTTCAGACTATTAATTATAAGGTTGGTCATAAGGTCGCTATACTTTAATAATTAATAATATTTACATCTTTCTTGGTTAATCATGATCATGATTGATATTTCATTTATGTTTTCACTGTGTGCACTAGTGTGATTCTGGATTAGTGTAGAATATATTAGAGACTCCGCATTTACATATTCGGGTCTTAACACTACTTGATCATCGGCAAAGCAGCCCTAATATACAAAAATACTCAATTCTGGCTCAATATAAATGGGCGTGGATGCGCCGTAACCATTATCCGTTTCAAATTCGATCCCCTTACACCCTATTCTTGTTTGGCATCATTGGGATCACCTACCAAATTAGATCAGATCGATCGGTTGTCACATATAACCACAATGGATCGAGTTGGGAAGTAGGCCCACGTTTGAAACTATACTTATATCTACCTAGTCCCGTGGATCCAAATTTAGTATTGACAAGCTGCCAAATTGACAAGTTGGGTCTGGAAGATGCAAGCACATGCGTGATTCTTCACCAGTTGTGTTATTAATTTCTTGTTTATCTGGATTCTTTTTCAATGTAGGTCGCTAGATCTTATTCCTTGTTACTTAACTAGCTACACCAACATGGGAGTCAATAGTATGGTCACTCTACAGTGTACAACTACAGAACTACTACGGTGTACCACATAAAGTGCTAGGCTGCAAGCTAGCTACAAGTAACGTACTGGTGATCACTTAGAAGGTACGACGGCCACTTTGCGATCTTCTAGCTCATGTAAGCCGCACGGCTGCGCTCCTTATTTACTCATGATTGTCAATTTCGTCGCACGCATACATTCATCTCTTAATTTTACGTACAGTTCTTGCAGGACTGTTCGGAGCTCGCAACAATGGCTGGAGGGCTGATGGACATTTGGAATCATTGGGCGGCCCAGATACTGGTACTCTTGAGCCTCACTCTGCAGGTTGTCCTCCTCCTCTTCGCCGGGATCCGTCGCCGTGAAGCCTCTCCCGTGCTGCGGGTCTTCCTCTGGTTGGCGTACCAGCTGGCTGACTCCACCGCGATATACGCCGTCGGCCACCTCTCCGTCAGCGGCGCGCCGCGCGAGCACCAGCTCGTGGCGTTCTGGGCGCCGTTCCTCCTGCTGCATCTCGGTGGCCCGGACAACATCACCTCCTACGCACTCGAGGATAACAAGCTCTGGCTGCGCCACCTTGTAACTCTGGTGGTGCAGGTGCTGGGAGCCGGATATGTCCTCTACAAAAATTTCGACGGCAGCGGGAACCTGATCCTGCTTGCCACCGTCTTGATGTTTGTCGTCGGTGTCGTCAAGTACGGGGAGAGGACATGGGCACTCAAGTGCAGCAACATGGACAGTATCCGGAGCTCTCTCAAGAAGGAGCCACGTGCCAAATGCCATTTTTACCTCGAGGATAGGCCCCCTCAAGGGGGGTTCAAGGGGAAGGTCGACGAAGAAGAATTCCTCATGCGGCATGCACACTCCCTTTTCCATATCTGCAAGTGTGGAATAGTTGATTCTTCGGTCGAAATGGAATATGATAGCGCTGACATCAAAGTACTTGAGCACCTTGACGCTGAACAACAGTATGCGGTAATCGAGATGGAGCTGTCCCTGATGTATGACATGCTGTACACCAAGGCAGCTGTGATCCACACTTGCTTTGGCTACTGCATCCGCATCGTCTCGCCAGTCGTCACTGCCACCTCATTCTTACTGTTCCAGTTCAGTGGTAAAGATGGTCACAGCAGGGTTGATGTTGCTATCACCTACGTATTGCTGGCTGGAGCCGTCCTCCTGGAGACAAGATCGCTATTGAGCGCACTAGGGTCGAGTTGGACGCTTCCCTTCCTGTGTGGCACACGATGGAAGTGGCTTCGACATGCAGTTTTGTGTGCCGGAAGATGGGAGCGCCTCCGTCGTGCGGTTGTATCTCTTCACCGGCTCGTCGAGATCATGGGACTTAGTGGCTACTTGAGATCGGCAAGGAGGTGGTCTGGCGACATGGGGCAGTACAACATGTTGCACCTGTGCACTCGTCCCAGCAAAAGGAAGAGGAGCAGTGGGAGCATCTCACCATGGGACAGCCCTCTACTTGGTATATTGGCCAGGATGCTGGGACTCGAGGAGTGGTGGGACAGGAAGCATCACATGGGGACCGTTAAGGTTACAGAGGACCTGAAGAAGAGGTTGTTCAGGCACACAGATCGATTGCCCTGGGAAGGGGAAGTGAGCACGCAGGGCATAGTCAGGAAGACGTGGGGTAAGGTGACACTGAAAAAGTATAATTTGTACAAACGTTTCAAAATCTTGCTAGGCGTTGAGTTCCAAGAGGGCGTCATCATCTGGCACATCGCCACCGAAGTTTTCCTCGCCAGGGCCGAGCTCAGGGCATCTCCAATGGTTATAGCTAGCAACTAACTATAAGACTTCCACATCATCTATATAATACACACTAAAGTTAGCATTCTAAAGAACTATCTATAAGAATAGCTATTTGATGCTTACATGCACACACACAGAATTTATGGAGACTGCCTCGTTTGGCGCTATAGACTATCTCTAGAGCTGTAGAGAGCTGCGTTCTCTTTCTTCATTTAATATCTTCCACGTAGGACAGTTGATGACATGGACTCTCTTGTAGATAGCTGCTATAGACCCATTGGAGATGCTCTCAAGGAAGCCGATGCAGAAATTGTGAAGACAGTCAGGATGCTATCCAACTACATGATGTTCCTCCTAGTTGAACGCCCATACATGCTACCGGGCCTTGCTCAAACCAGGTTGTACCGGCGAACCTGTGAGAATTTGGTGGACATATGGTGTGAAGATGCTAAGAGCCGAGCTCCCAGCAGCAATAACAATACTCTGCTCAAGAATCTGTTCCGCCTGCATGATGACCCCAATTCTAGCTCTAGTCTCCGGGACACAAAGAAGCTTGCCGAAATCCTACACAAAAAGGAATTAAAACCCACCCCGGAAACTCCTCGTCTCTCTTATGCAACTGATGTTGCCGAAATACTGATCAAGAATGACAACGGCATACTATTGCTCCTTTCCGTGTGGAGGGATTTTCTGGTCTACGCGGCCAACCGGTGCAGCAGGGAGTCCCATGCGAAGAAGCTCAGCAGTGGTGGTGAGCTCACAACCGTCGTGTGGCTTCTGGCCGAACACCATCATCAATTTAGTGTTTCTCGACACAAAAGGGAAGTAGGGAAGCCATGAATCATGCATGCAGATGAGCTTGCTGGATCCCCATCTTATGTCTATGAGCCTAATATATATCTCATATGTTGTATTGCTTGTCTTTCGAATAAAGTACGTTTTGGACTTAGAGTACGTAGTAGGGTTGGTGCAATTCAGTTTTCTTTTCTTTCTTTTTTTCAACATGGAAGCAATTCTCAGCTAGTGCGTATGCACGTCCAATGTCATGGTCCACATGGTTCTCCACAGTAGTAATAGTGTTAGCATATGATGGCTGTCTGTGCAACGCAGATTTGGCGTCTTACACTAAGAATTAAACAACAAACAATGAATGGCACGACGAGCTGATACAGATACAATAATTAATCACCATACTAACCACATGCCACTACTACAAAAAAGATTAAACTGGACGCTTATATTACAGGCGATTCTTAGGAACCGTCTATACTGCAAGTATCACAGACGGCTCATAAGAATAACCGTCTGTGGTATTTGCATAGACGGTTTTTAATACGAACTATCTGTGATAACTTCATTATCACAAACGGTTTTTAATAAAAACCATCTGTGAAGTATCACAGACGGTTCTTATCTAGAACTATCTGTGATATTTCACAGACGGTTTTTAGTTAAGAACCATCTGTGGTAATGAAGTTGTCACAGACGGTTTGTATTAAAACCCGTCTGTGATATGTTTCCCGCCTTGTAATCCCCAAAATTTCATAATCTCCCGCCTGAGTCCGAGTATGATTCAGTTTTGAGACACCTTCAGTAAAATGGGCATAACTTTTGCATACAGTGTCCGTTTTTGACGTTCTTGTACTCGTTGGAAAGCTAACGACGAGCTCGATCTAAAAAATGACGCACTTGTGCTAGTCGCCCTCCAAGACCCCGAAAATCGGCCATCTTTGGACCTAAACCTGCATCGCAAGTTTTTGATTCTGTTTTTGCCCTTTTTCTTGGTCTTCCTTTCAAAATTTGGATTTTACTTCAAATGAAAAGTTGTAGATCTCGTCGAAACCTTTCAAATGAGTATATATAAGCCATATAGAACTTTGCTATTTTACTTTTTGAGACTAGTTATTTATATTGCATCGGTATATAAAATTTTGTGCTCTAATTCACGGACGGTTTGCATATAGAATCGTCTGTGATATTCATTCATCACAGACGGTTCTACATGTAGAACCGTCTGTGATAATCTGACCGCTGGGCCCGTCGATCCTTCTCAACACAATCATAGCCAATAGAAATCCATCAATCCTCACCCCACGGATCATAGCTCCTCCTCTCCGTTCCCGCGCCAAAAATTTCGCACTCCTGCCTCTCCCTCCCCTATAAATATAACAAAAACCCAGCCTCCTTGCTCTTCTCCTCCTTGATGTCCTCCTCCTTGCTGTTCTCCTCCTCCGTGCTGTTCTCCTCCTCCTTGCTGTCCTCCTCCTTGCAGACGACGCACAAGTCTACGGAGGCAAGACACCGCAGAAGCAACTAGCTCGTGCCAACCGTGCAGACGCTCAATCAACGCCGACGATGGTGGGCGTCAAAGACATCCAGCTCATGCGTTGCATCAGAGGCGAGAAGGCATAGAGGATCTTTACTTTTTCTCTGTTCTTGTTGTGTAACCTGCTCGTTGTTTTGGGATATTATAATGGTAGGCTCTAATCTTAATAAAAATGGATGTTTTATGTTTGTGAAATGAATTGAGATGTGAATTGGATGTATACATGTACATGTTGATCTGTTTGTTTCAGAGGGAATGGCTAGTATTTCCTGAAGCTAGCCAATAAACAGAAATAGGTTTAGGAGTAGAAGGAAATATCATAGACGGTTTTTAACTAAAAACCGTCCATCTGTGATAGTTATAATCACAGACGGTTTTTAGTTAAAAACCGTCTGTGATTTATAAATATCACAGATGGACAGTTTTTAGTTAAAAAATCGTCTGTGATATTTGCACCACAGACGGTTCGAAAGCCATCTGTGATGATATTTTTGAACCGTCTGTGATGACCTTTTCTGTAGTAGTGGTTAATCATATCTTGTGGGTATAGTTGTACAATCTCTGCAGAGTGTATAATCTATCATAGATAGCTGTACTCATGGTCATGGGCAAGCTGAGTAAAGTTTTTCACGGATTAGATTTTGTTTTTCAAAATGGTTTATGAAAAGTTTATGCATGGATGGAATCCATAAGAGATTTAATAGCGTATAGATGGATTGAATCCATATGAGATCTTTTGAAAAAGATGGTTCGGGTGGGATACCCGTAGTTAGGTTAGTGTGTGGGATGGACCTGCACTAACTGTATTAATTTCATTTATTATACTGTCTTTACTTACTGTATTAATTAGATTTATCAATTTTAATATATTTATTTTATTTCTTAAATGATGTTTTAGCTCAAAACTAGCACTATATGGGCGTGATTATCAAAGTTTATATCAACGGCTCATAGGCTAAATTTAAATATAAGCAGCGGAAGATAAAATCGAAACGGAACAAGTTCACTGAGTTTGCCCACAGGCAAACGACAGTAAGACGCGGCCTACTCGTCTAAGTCTTCACCGTAGTCGAAGTTGTCTTCCTCTAAGATAAGATAGCAATGTGAGTACAAATTTTTACTTCGCAAGTCACATGAGAAAATACAATATAATGGTAAATTTAGCCTATGAGCCGTTGATATAAACTTTGATAATCACGCCCATATTCAGTTAATAAATGTCATTATAATTGATATTTGTCTTTATTATTTACTGTGTGCACTAACTGATTTTGGACTAACGCGATTTATAAAGAGAATCCGAGAATTATTGCTCGGGAGTGTACCAGCACTTACCAAATTAGATCAGATCGATCGGTTTCTTGTTTGGCACCTACCAAATTAGATCAGATCGATCGTTATCACATATAACCACAATGGATCGAGTTGGCAAGTAGACACATGTTTGAAACTGTACTTACGTACCAAATCTCGTGATCCCAAATTTAGTATTGACAAGCTACCTAAAGATGAGTTTGTCTGAAAGATGCAAGTACATGCAATGAACACATGCGTGATTCATCACCAATTGTATTATTAATTTCTTATTTTTTTTGGTTTCTCTGTCCAAAGTGGGTAGCTAGATCTTACTCTAACAAGGGGGCCAATAGCATACTGACTCTACAGTGTACTGTTAGTACGGTACTACGGTGCTAGTTAGCTACAGGTAGCTTGCTAGTGAAGTGATCATTCAGAAGGTACCACGGCTAGCTACAATTAACCTTTTTTTTCCTTCTCTCCCACGGGCTGCGTACCCTTTTTATGGCCGGCCGCGTTGCTTCCTGGCGCTGCTTCTGCTGGTTCCAAAAAAAATCTCTCGCCTGGCGCCTTTTGCACTGGACCAAAGCAAGAACGAGGAAACGACAAAAGAAAACTGCTTCTGCCATTTGACCGAGGGAACAACGTTGCTTGTACTTGGCGCTGCTTCACTTTCTTCGTCCGGCGCGCCTCGGGACGACTCAAGACCTCCGGACGATGCGCTGCCTTCTGTCGCGCGCGGAACAAGGACGGGGACGAGGCGCGCAGACGACTTTTCTTCCGATCGGATCTCGAAGGCGACGCTCCCTCCGGAACGCTGCCGAAGGTAGACGCGCCGACGACTCTTCTTCCCATCGGATCTCGTCTTCAACCTAGAAACGCGTACGAGAGGACACATCGCCATGTATAATGTCGACCAATGCTAAAATAAAAAGCCATTTTTGGCCGTATTTAACATATTATTTACAAAAATAATACCATCTTAACCTCAATTGCAAAAAATAATATTACCTATCACCTGGTGACCAGACAGTACTAACCTAGGGCAACACATGGCGCACCTACTACTCGGTCACCGGACGGCATCAACCTCGAATTGACACGTGGCAGCTCACTATGCGTATTAGCTCCGCCACATGTCGATTTGAGATTAATGCCGCCCGGTGACAGAATGGCATATGCATCATGTGTCGGCTCGAGGTTAATGACACCTAGTCATCGGGCGGCAGGTGCCACGTATCAACTCGAGGTTAATGCTGCTCGGTCACCGGCAGCAGATTAATGCTGCACGGTCCCAAGTTTCTGTTAGAATAATGAAGTTTAAAATTTTTAGTTTCCCAATTTAACATAACTTATGCATATATGTATTAATCACACAAAATTATAAATTATTTCGAAGGAAGTTAAACTTTAGCAGTAGTGCTTTTCTCGTTTTTCTTGGCTCTGTATTGCGGAAACAACTAGTTCTCTATGTTTTGTGCTTATCCCGATACATGGACCTCTTCATTTTATTTTAATTTATATGCAGAGAAATAATACCATATATAGCCAGCATCCGTATCATTCTAGAAAATCCGTAGACGGCGATCTTGAAGCATCGTGTGATTCGAGGAATGTATATAGTGCCCACTTCTTAATTTTTCTATATCAAAACATTATTTTTTTTACAAGGATAAAACATTTCATTTGAGACTTTCCATTTGGTGCCTTGAATGTTGAATCGGTGAACTGTGCTTGAGCCAATCGCTTTTGATTGAAGCCAATTTGGCATTGGGGCCTTCGCTTCGCCCTTCCACGTATAGCGATGACGCAAGATCAACCACATCAACTTTAAATATTTGGTTTTTATACTTATAATCCAAAATCTAATATAATTTCGAATCAAATTTAATAATACTTTAAATTAATGATTACTATATATAATAATAATATATTTTAATCTTGATCAAATTCGGAATTGAAAACCTCCTGCCACATCAACTAAACAAAATCACATGAAGTAGTGTTACGAAAAAAATAACAAAACCATATTTTTTGCAAATAAAAGGAAATTATACTTAATTAATTAGCTATGTGGGGTGCCAATTAGACAAAAGCGTCACGTTTTTAGGGCGTGTACAATGGTTTGTCTATTGAGACGTCTATAACTTGTCCACCTGTCCAACTAAAGACAACATAAAATCAACATCTACAACCCATAGTTATAAATACCGTTCCGATTCCGGCCAGAATGGCCAAAACATTTCATACCGGCAAGCAAACTGGGCATAGCTGACCCTCCATCCTATATATACCGCCCTTGATACTAGTCAATACCGATCAATTCGGGTCAATACCGGCCAATACTGGTCCATTCTGTTCTGGCCATTCCAATACCGGCCGTGATTTTTTATTTGATTTTGGGAATTTGTAGAATTTGTAGTTCTATCTATTCTGGTACAAGACATAATTGAAGTGGCCCCTCATTTTTATACTATAGTTACGTATTTAAAGTGAGATTTTTAAGTTAAATTATATATGCATACAATTACATATATATACTTGTGAATAAATATATTAAATCCAAAATGGTACGCCGGTACGGATCGGTATCGGAATGTATCATTTCAAGAACCAAACCGGTATGATCTCTAGAACGGTATTTAAAAGTATGCTACAACCACCGTCTGTAGCATACTCTATATGTTATTTTTTTATATTTTCCTTTATAGTGGATCCCATATGTTAGATATTTCACTTACCCCACCTCCTCCTCGGTCCCTCCTCTTTCCCTCCCCCATCGACATCTTCCTCATCCTCTCTTCCCATCATCACCACCATCTCCTCAAGCTTGTGTCGGCGTCCCACCATCTCCCACGGCGCCTCCCTTTCCACCACTCCGGCCTCCCACTCCCCCTCGCCACGACTCTCCCTCTCCACTGCTCCAGCCTCCTATTCCCTCTCCGCCGTGCCACAAACCGAGCCACCTGCATGCTTCACATATGCCACCTCTTGAGGCCGAAATTGGCAACAACGTCTCAGATCCAGCTAGACCACTAGATCCAAGCCGTCGGCACGTAGATCCGACTGGATCTAAGCCGTGGCTGCTAGATCATTGCCATCTTCAACTCCGTACGGCATCGTGAACATTGGCATGCCCATGGCTTCGGTGGTTGTTGTTGTCCTCAACCCCGATGTCATCCCAATCACCATCACTCGGACGCTGCGGTGGTCACTGCCACCATCTCGGTGGCCACTGGTGCCATGGTGGTGGTTTCCCAATAGTCGGGCCTACAAACTATGTGGGATGTAGACGAGCTTCATACAATGACGTCGAAGCTGGCTATTAATGCCTTGTTTCATGTGCTGAAGCCGTTTACTACATGGTCGATGACCTCCCCTCTCTCCTCCATGTAAGCACGAATCCAAGTAAGCATGAGCTATAAACGACCTACATGGAACCATTGTACATGCTCTTAGGTGGCGTTGGCATTTGGGCATCGTACACAATGGCATTGTGGACATTAGACTGAAGCTTGTAGTCCCAAGTCCCAACATGTGTATTATTAGTTTATTATCATCTTTCCGTATTAGTGAGTTTGTATTTAACTCGAACACATGCTCCTTAGATGTATTACATAGTACATAGAAGCAAATTGACGACGAAACACCTTTCATCTTTCGAACATTGTCACCGGAAAATGGATTTTTTGTCCCAAGTTGAAGCTCGACGGCTCCTTGGATCGCTACAAAGCTTGTTGGGTCCTTTGTGTTTTTTCTCAACAGCTCAGAGTTGATTTCAATGAGACTTTTAGCCCCGTTGTCAAACCAGCTATAGTACCTACCGTCCTTGCCATTTCCTTGTCCGATTACTGGCCGGTGCACCAGCTTGATGTGAACAATTCTTTCCTCAACGGGACTTTATTCGAGATTGTTTACTGCCAACAGCCCTCTGGCTGTAATACCCGAGAGAGATGGAGGCAAAACCCTAATTTTCTTCCCCCTTGCTACAGTAACCGCCAGCTCCACCCCATCTAGAAGCCAGCGCATGCTCTCTTTGGGGGTATAAGAGAGGGAGAGAGACCCAGAGGGAGAAGCCAAACCCGTCTTCGCTTCTCTTCCCGTGCGTTCTCGACCGCTGCCAGCTTCTCTCGTGCTCTTCTTGCGGTCGCCGCTCTACGCGCCTCTCCTTGCGCCTGCGCCGCCGCTGCTTGCCGCCGTCGCCGCCGCCGCCGTCGCCTCGCCGCTTTGCTCCTGCTGCTACTCGCTGCCGCCCCTGCTCGTGCGAGTTGCTGCCGCTTGCGCGCGCCGCCGTTGCTCCCTGGCCGCGCCCCGCCCTCGTCGCCTGCTGACCGCAGCTGCTCCCCGCTCCGCCCGGCCGCTTGCCGCGCAAGGAGGCGAGGGGAGGGCCGGAGGCCGGCTGTGAGGGAGGAGGGGGCCGCTGGCCGAGTGAGAGAAGAAAAGAGAGGAGAGCCGTCGGCGTGAAGAGAGAGGAGGAGCTAGGGGTGCCGCGCCGGCCGATTGTGAGGGAGAGAGGAGGAAGCCGCTGGTGGAGTGAGGAAAAGGGGGGAGCACTGGCCGATTGGAAAAGAAGAGAGCTGCGGGCGTGGGAAGAAACAGAGAAGAGAGAGGGTTGGCGTGAAAAGCAAAGGAAGGAAGAGAGGTCGGCCGGAGGGAAAGGAGAAAGAAAGAAAAGAAAAGAAAAGTCTGACCCGCCGTCAGATCTGCCCCGATCCGACTGAGATAAAGGAGGGTTGTCCCGATCCGATCGCTCGGGGCCAGGGTAACGCTTTGAAAACCCTTGTTTATTTTACCGAGTCGGGCATAAATAGTATACCGATAATTAGAGTCGATGTATGTAACTATTTAATTATCGTTATTAATATAAAGGCCTGGTCGGTACAATCGGTACTGCCACTGTTAATCTGCTCGATCTGTGGCAGAGGAAGGAGGAGGGAATAAATCGAGATTAGACAGTGTAACTGATTAAAGCGAGATTAAACGTGTAGAAATGGATCGGCGAGTATAAATAATGTGATCGCTCAATTTATAGACTGGTTAAGCAACGGATCAATGAGAGGTTGCCCGGTGAGACAGGAGTGGGTTATGTTGATTGGACGTTAGAGCGATATTATTTACTCGTAATGGAATGTATTGCATGAGTGATAAATTGAAATAATTAACGCTTGTTCAGGTGGCGGTTCGAGTCTGGTGCCGTCCACGCACCGTCCGCCAGGTTAACAGGCAAGTGCAGGGTAGAACAGTAAATGTGGTGAATGTTTGTCATTTGGATTTCCATGCTATGATTTACAGTATTTATGAGATGTGTATGAATTGTGCTAATCATACTTGGATGAGTATCTCTTATGATTAGACATTCATATTTAAAGCATATTGCATCATGCCAATGCATAAGAGCCAGGCCGGTGAGAAAGTCATGACTAGTCCGGAGTGCTCTTGAATAAGAGCAGGGTCGGTGAGAAAGTCAAGTGACTATTCCGGAGTGCTCTGGAGTAAGTCCTATAGAGGTAGGCAATCGAGTGGTCCATCGACGGGTGGACACTCCGCTATACCGGTATCAGCTACAGTTATAGGTGCATACAGATGCATTGCATCGCATCGCATTGCATTGCATTTACAGGGAATGAACAGATGACAGAGATGAAACCCAGAGATTCTGGGTTACAGCTCATAAATGTGATTTGATGGTTGTAGATGTATTACAGATGCGTTGCATAGCATTGCATTACAGATGCATTGCACGAAAGTGACAGAGAAAGTGATACAGATTACAGATACAGAGTTGATGTACAGATTACAGCTACAGAGTTGGTTTACAGTTTACAGTTACAGAATTAATTTACAGTTTACAGTCATAAAGTGGATTTACAGCTTACAGTTCGTGAAATTGATTGAATTGCTAAAGTGATGTTACTGTTTTATCGTGTACTTGCTGAGTCTTCGGACTCACTCTTGCTTTAACGTTGTTTTTATAGGAATCTGTTGGAGACGATATGCATGGGCGGGAGTAGCACAGTCGTTCACGTGTCACAGTGATTTACAGATCATCTACGGTTGATATATTTAGTCTTGGATAGTCTAAGTGCCTTTTTGGTAATTATCAAAGTTATATTTCTGATGCGCTTAGTGTCAAGTGTACCAGCTTTTGTCGTCTGGTTGCGATTTAAATAAAATAATTGCTTCGCAAGACCATCGGCAAAAGGTGAAGTTGGTAGCATTATAGAGTAGGTGGTAACACTTTGGGCTCAGGGAGGAGCCGGGGTGTTACAGTTGGTATCAGAGCGGGCGTTAGGTCTGTTGTGGCTAAGGTGGTAACCTAAGTTGTCTTAATCAAGGATTTGGCTCAGGATGGGTTATTAAATTAAGACTTGGCTTAGGTTATGCAATTGCTAAAACTTGACACACACTGGTGCACAATAGGATGGGATTGGGTCAAGCATTGCATTTTCGGTTCTGTTAGTCATGTTATTGATTTGCAATGCTTGAGGTTGATGCTTGTGAGTTGATAGCAAGCATATGCAATTATTTGTGTCCTACGGGACTTTGTTGTGATTATGTCGTGTACCGATGCAATATAGAGACTGAGACTGTGGCCACGGGAGAGGCCTGGTCATGTTGCCATTTGTGATAGTGAAGTAGTGATGTTTTGTTTCAGTTTTGGGAAATTGGTTCCCTTTGGTTAGCAACTCGTTGAGTTGTATGGAAATACCCGATAGTGGGGAGTACTTTATGCAAGTCTGATATTCAAGGGAATTTTGATTATATGAATGATTGGAATGACTTGCATGTTGAGATTAATGTTTTGGGGAAGGCAATATCTGATAGTGGTTGAAGTATATGATTCAGCGTACATGAGATATGGTAGTTAAAGTAACAGGTTGGTAGGGTACGGAATTCGAGATTATGAGAACTCAGGAGAGTAATTAACCTTAGTTATGTTTGTGGGATTGAAGTTGATTTGAATCCAATGAGGATTTAGTAGTGACATGAGAAGTAGCAGCGTAAGGCATATCCATTTTTGCTTAATAGTTGGATTTGAATTATTGGTAAATCAGTCGGTGATTATGGTTGCTTAGACTGTTGAGTCACATTGAATGACTGGTATTGTGATGGCCCAATTGATTAGCTCAATAGTGCAATCTAGGCATACTAAGAAGTGTACTAATTTATTGTTTTGGTGGAAAATCGCTCATGGAGTTATCCTTTCATTTGGCATTAGGCGAAGGATTATAAAGCTAAGTTTGTCACTCCCGCACCGTGATTGATTAGTATAATCATAACCGATGTCTTGGCAGGCTCAAATAGTTGTAATGTTGGAACTATTGGGATTAGTTGGGAGGATAAGAATGAGAATTTTTAATGTCAGATAAATCTTCCAGCTAAATTGAATGGAGAAGAATTGTTATAGAGTTGAGTGACTCAAATTTTGAGGGATGAAGCTAGTAATGTTCTAGTGAGATTTGGTGGCAATATTTAAGCATAAGTTGGTGGAGTTGGCACTGCATTTTGTAGAAAATCATGTGCACGCATATGGAAGTAGAACAGACGGATTCTATGCTTAAAAGCAATTGTGGTTTACGGAAGTACATGTGATGTGTGCTAAAAATTCGGGTGATTGAGCATCCTTAAAGTCGAGTTGGTGAAGATTGGTTAGCGCCTTGGAATTAGGTGCTCATGGGATTATTTATTGATAGTGGATCTTTGGATCAAAGAGCCCTGACCGCATCTTGTGGTATGCGCACTTGATAGTTGTTATGATTGTGTTGTTTTGTACAGTAAGGTGGTAGTGTTTGAGGAATTATAGAGTAAGTATGGAGGAATAAAGTATCCGGTGAGCCGTGGAAAGGTTCAAGATGGGATACTAAATATCAATGACTTATGTATTAGCGAATTGGCATTCGCTAATTTGTGTAAGCAGTACAAGAGGTATTTGCTTGTCGTTGTTATGGGGAAAAATAATTTTAATTGATTTTTTTATGTTGGTATTTGGAAGAAATGCTCTGTGTTTTGATGTGCATTAGCATTTGGAGTTCATGACTTCGGAGGAGGTCATGTTCAGTTTCTAATAATGAATGCTTGGAGGTACAGTAAGAGATCCGTATGACTCACAGATTGATTTATGTGCATGTGTCATGAGTGCTACTTGACTTCCCTCACTTCTGCATATGAGATTTCCCGGACGAGTGGTCCGTGGCGTTCCCGAACGCGTAAGTTTTGGGCGTACCTAGGAACGAAGTCCTAGGCGTACTCAGGAATGAGTCCTGAGCATCTCCCAACCATGAAATTTCGGTTGTTTTGAGTTGAGAGTCTAAAGTGGGCCCAGGCGCGTCAGGTAGGGTAATGTGAGATTTGGATTTTGTTGCATCTCCGTGTTCTTTGGTGTTATTTGTTTTTGGTGTATATGGCTAATAGAGAACGAGTTGATCTTATGCCATAATCTGGGTGAGAAATTAATTAGGGATAAAATCGGCCTTAAAGGCAAAACTGATTGTGTTATCGTAACTAGTGGCGTCTATGGGAAATAATAGTGACTGATGTCACATTTGAGTTGGTAAATCATGGGTAGTGACGAGGGTATGAGATTTTGGTGGAAAGAGCTTCCCTGACTTATGTTTTGAGGTAATCCTCACTAGGTGTTAATGTTTTAGATTACTTGATTCCCAATAACATAGATCGAGGATGATAATATTATCGGAGTTATTGGAGGAACATTGGAAACCTTGGTTTATGAACCTCACATTTGTTGACAGCTAGTAGAGGCTAAAAGATTGAGGTAAAGTTGAAGTAGAGCTATTGGAAGATTTAGTTATTCGAGGTTAAATGAATTCCTAATGGAGCTTAACTCATTTTGTGGATGTGAGAAAGTGAGAGTTGGTGTATGATTTGTTTTACCCACCGTGTCTGGTGATCATTATTTAAAGAAGTAGTCAAAGGAATAATCCGTTCCATGAGTTTAAGTTGACCACTAATGGAGTTAATTGTAAGACCAATAGAGTGTGAACTGAAGCCCTAGAAATAAGCAGTGGCGGACCCGGAGAATTTGACGAGCCTGGGCGAAGAACAGAGTCTAAATAACAAACGCTCAGAAACATAGATCATAATACAAGCAAAATATAACAACCACATTAGTTTTAACTAGAATCATATCGTAGCACATGTTCACAAGCAAAATATTGCCACAGCGCTTCCCAGGGTCGCCCTACAGGCTGGGAAATCTTTTTATCTTTGTAGAGACCCGAATATACAAATCCGGACTCTCCTGTGTATTCTGCACTAGTCCAGGATCACGCTAGTGCACACAGTGTGAACAAAGATAAATATCATCCATATCACGATATTCTAAGGAAAAACCAAATTATATTGATAATCATCAGAGTACGACCTTATGGCCAAGCTTACAATAGACTAGCCCGAAGGGCTTAACAAAAACTAGCAGCGGAAATCCAAAAGAAAACGCAGTAGCCAATCGACACGCCCACAGGCTATCGAGTGGAGAACGAAGCCTAATCCGCGAAGACGTCGAAGAACTCTCCTTCTGGAACCTCCTACTGATGATACTCCTCCTCCTCAACTGAGCAACAGGGGCATAAAGCCGTGAGTACATTGGTACTCAGCAAGTCGTTTGTAACAAATGAATGCAATATAATATGCAAGGCTTAACAATGGATGGCTGAAAGGTTAATTTTGCATAAAGCAATAATTTAAAGTAAATACAATAAATAGATTGAAAAGCAAATTTAACAACAGACACTAAGTAATTAACCAAGGGAAAATGAGCATAACCACAAGTGAACTAACCATTCACTTCCCATCTCAAACCAAACCAGAATTTCATAAAGACTCTACCCCTCGTGTGAAATCACCGAGCATTGTCCATGACCGAGGACACGGCTATTCGAATAGTTTTACACTCTGCAGAGGTTGCACAACTGTACCCACACGATGTGATAATCCTCACATTAAAGATAATCACAACAAGGCTTTTACAGTGATCCATCTCCACCCGATCCCACTCGCTAAGGATTCGCCGTCGAGTAGGGTAACCCCCTAGTCGATAATTGCCCCCTCTTGCGCCACACAACATCAGTAGTAAAACCAAAGTGGAGACTTCACAAATTATTATGCCAGGTCCATCCCATACTAGACATGTGGTTTGCACGATTAAGCTCAGATCAATGGCGCACAAAGTTAAGTCCTTAAGAGTTACCCAGGCGAAGCATCCACATCCCAATGTGCAACCTGCACCCCCTTTACTGCACGATCATTCGCCCAAGTGAAAGCAAGTTTGTATAACCAATGCCCATGACACTACCCATGTCATGACATACAAATTTTATAACTGTGGTTAACCACCACGTTCAAGTTTACCATTAAGTCAAAATTAATTAACCACATGTGATAATAGATCCCAGCGATCTAATAATAAGCATGGCTAAGCAAAATAAGCGTACCACCCATGTGACAACTAGTATTGCATCACTAAATAATTACCCATCCTATGGTGACAATAGAATCATGGTATTCAAATTATCAAGGAGGAAATAATAAATTAGGTTATTAACTACCAATACAAGGGTTTTATAATAAAGTAGCGATGCATGATAATTTAAAACAAGATAATACATAATAGATTTGAAAACTGGGTTCAACATGATCAAAAAAAATACGACTTGCCTTGGCCTTACTCAGCTGAGGGCTCTTGATCTTCAAATCCAACTTCCGCTCCCTCGAACACGCGATCTAACGAGAGAGAAAGCGAAACGAAAAGACAAAATAATTCAAATAAAATTCAAATGAACTCCAAAAACTTTCAAACCTGAACCAAAAGGTATATCTCAATTTTAGATGAATTTAGGAAGAAGAATCGGGTCAATCGGAGCTAGGACGAGGGAGAACGGGCTCTTGGAAAAATTGGATTTTCTGGAAATCGGGAAAATTGGAAAAGTGCACTGTGCTGTGGACCGGGCGCACGGGAAGCTGGGTCTACGGTGGACTCGGCTCACAGAACAGTGCGGAGGCGGGCAGCTGGCGTGGCGGTGTAACAGCCCAGCTGTTTATTTCAACATTTTCAGTAAAAAAAAATTAATTAATTTAATTTAAATAAAATAAAGTGTTCTTTGGTTGCCTAAATTTTGGAGATTTTATTTGTCTGTTTTTAGCTTTTAAAAAGGCTTTTATAAAAAGTAATTTAACTAAAAACATAAAATTATGATTAAATAAAAGAATATTTTGAGTTTATGTAAAAATATAATTTCAAATTAAGTATTTAAAAGCATTTGGCTTTTATTCGGATTTTCTGTGCTTTTCTGGAGTTAAAAATCAATTTTGAAAGGTTAAAAAGTATTTTATAAAATTATTAAATGCAAATCTGAAATTAAAAATATTTTTACTAAGTCTAAAATGCTTCCAGGAATATTTTATAATTTTTCTGGAATTTTTAGACATTAAATACTATTTTTCCAAGTGTTTGTGAAGTTCTAGTAATTGCTGAAATTTATTCCGAAAATAAAAATCAAATTCATCCAAGCCCGCCACGTGTCGCTCTCAGATTGAATCACTCTCTCTCCACGTTTTAATCCTAGCCATACATTGCAACTTACCCCTTCATAAAATCCAAAGGACATGAGCCATCCACTTGCCACGTGTCAACAATCCGACGGCCCGTACCCCTTCACTTCCTCCCTCTCTCTATTACACATGGACCCCACATGTCATATGTTTCTTCAACCTTCCCTTCTTCCTCCTCCCACCCTCTCTCTCCTCCACCATGGATGACAAATTGGAGCTCATAAAAACCACCGTTTCTCCCTCATAACTCTCGATTAAGGCATGGAAACGGACGCCCTAATCACCCTCATCAATCTCCCGGCCGTTTTCCATCCATTAACCCTCTCAAAACCGAAATCCCTTCACCTCCTCTCTCTTTCTATAAAAGGGCCTCCCCACCACCATTCTCTCCATTCCCCCCTCTCCTTTCGACCGGCTCTCACCTCCCTCCTCTCCCACCGCCGTGCGCCTCCGCCCCTCCTCTCCACGGCCGCCGCCCGGTCGCCTCCCGCCACCGCCCCCAACTTCAACCGCCGCCGCCTCCTCCTTGCGCCGCCGCCGGCCACCCCAGGCCCCGCCGCCGCCGTGGGAAGGTGCGCCGCCACCTCCTCTACCCCCTCCGCCGCTCGCCGCCCCGACTCCGGCCACCGGCCGCCGGCGAGCTAGCCTCCCGTGCGCGCCCCCCGTGTACTCCCTGTGACTTCCTTCTTCATTCATTGTTCATCCTTGTTTATTTGATTTGTTGTTGCTCCTTTGTCATGAAAGAGCAAAGGGTCACTTGGCTAGTGGAGGCATGTTAGTGCATGCATGCATGAGGTTGTGAGTTCAAATCCTGAGCATGCATTTTCGGTTGGACTTTTGGCCACATTTTTGTTCACCTCTATTCCATGACAAGTGGGACCCACTTGTCATAAAATAATAAAATAAAATTCTGCACCCAATGACAACCGGGCCCCACGCGCCATACACTCCAATATACTCCAAAAATCAGCCAAAAATAAGATTCCAGAGAATATTCTTTCGGTTTTGCATTTTCTGGAATTTCCAATCCATTCAAACTTCCAATCGCTCGTTCTCCCTCGTCCGATCTCCGAATCCAGTGATTAAAATCTCTAAATTTGTCTAAAATCATAATCTAAGTTGCAGTATATATTTTATAATTTTTGGATTTTATTTCGATTTTATTTGATTTTATTTGGTTGGTTCTTCGCGCGTAGATTTCGACGAATTCGGAGAGAACGACGCCGACGAATCGCACCAGGTCTTCGAGCAAGGCAAGTCACCCTCCTTGATCATGTTGATCCCAGTTTTCAAAATAAAATTATGTTGATTTAAATTATATTGCATGCATATTTTTATTCAGCGTATTTCATTTCAGTTTTAAATCTAGTTATTGCCTACTTGTTAATTCCTCCATTGTTATTGAATCCCTTATACCTTGTCACCCTAGAATCAAACTCTAGTTAATACATTAGTGTTGGCTAGAGAGTTTATTCAAACGCTTAGCCCTGCATAGTCATATAATTTTGCTTTGGGATACCTTTTCACATAAAATGATGACCCCTTTTTACATAAAATGATATGTACTCTTGACTTTGGTGAGTCAAGGAGTGTTATGAATTATTTTGAAAACAAATATGAAACTGGTTTAGACTTAGGCAATTGGTTAGAGTGGTGGGTGCAGGCATGCCCTGTTGGTTGGAGCCGCAGTGGTTGATTGTCGTGCACGGGGGTTTGTGGTTGAGCCTAAGTCAATTAAGGACCGGTCTGTGAGCTACTGTTGCAAAGCCCTATCGTACTACCACAAGTCTGGTATGGGACAGACCTGGCCAACTAATTTGTGAAGTTCCAACATGATCTCGCTATAGGCTGAATGTGAGCGCGGCGTAGGCCGTGAGAAGTCTCACACGGCACAAGAGGGGGCTCCAACATGTGGATTCATGTTGTGGTGAAACCTTAGTGGCGGCGTGATTTTGTTGACAATGGATCATTGTAAAGGCCTTGTCACGACTCCTCGCCGCACACCTAAGGAAGTGTGTAATCGCGTGGCAATATGGGATGATCGTGTCTTGTGGGTAAAGCTGTACAACCTCTGCAGAGTGTATAACCTATCCTGGATAGCCGTGCCCACGGTCATGGGCAAGCTGAGTAAAGTTTTTCATGGATTAGACTTTGTTTTTCAAAACGTTTTCGAAAACCTTACGGATGGATGGAATCCGTGAGAGATGGAAATCTGGTGAATGGATGGAATTCATCAGAGTTGCGCAGTGAAAGCGTGTGGATGGATGGAATCCATACGTGAGCTTTTGAAAAGATGGTCCGGGTGGGATGCCCGTGGATAGGTTGGTGTTTGGTCGGAGCCGACACTAACGGTATTACTTTCTACTACAAGTATTGTTTTATCTACTGTATTAAATTCAGCAATTTCAATCTATTATTATATTTCTTAAATGTTGTTTTATGCAAACTAACCCTATAAACCTTCCGTTGAAGCCTTTATCATTATGTTGCATTTTCCCGGGTGACTTGTGGAGTACTTTTTGTACTCATGTTGCTATATCTAACTCTTTTCAGAGGAAGCCTTCGACGACTTCGGTGAGGATTGCGACTAGGCCACGTCTTACAGTCATTCGCCTTGTGGGAAGGCTGGATGGGCTGCTACATTGTATTTCTTCCGCTGTCTTCTTTTGCTATTATTGTAAACCCTGGCCATCAGGCTCATATTAGTTAAATAAAGTTTGTCATTACGCATGATAATTGTCTTTGTGATACTGTGTGCACTAGCTTTTCCTGGGATAGTGCGATTAACACAGAGGGTTCTGGAGTTGTTGCTCCGGGTCCCGACAGAGATGGTATCAGAGCAATAATGACTCTAAGACGTGACCGTAGGTAGAATAGAGTGGTTGGACCTTAAGGATTTATTTTAAATAACAAGTATTTTAAAAAAAACAATTCTTATTCTTACCTCTCAATCTATGCTACCCTTACCTCTTAATCTTTGCTTGCTCTCATCTTCCAATTCTCCCCTATCTTTATGTCATTACTTAAAAATTCATTTCTAAATCTTCCCTTGCTCAAAACAACTATAGATGGTCAGCAGTCGGGATTCATCGCCTCCGCCATTGCTTTGAAGGATCATGCTTCGTACGTCAAGAGCTGCGAAGGATCACTCCAAGACAACCATTATCCTTTTAGGTTAAGTTGTTAAGCTAGACAGTAGACGAAGTTATGCGCTGTCATTTTTCCCTTTTGTCGGCAGCCATAACTATTGTTTGCTTAATAAAAGTTTTGCTAGTTGTTTTGTTTTGGGTTGCGCAAATCGTCCGTTGTTCCCCCTTTTCCTTGAATCTCCTCTCTCCTAAACTTTGGAAGCATCAAGCTGAAGCGCCAACTGCCAACGACCTTTGTGAAGGAATGTTTGAACTAGATCTCAACTCAAGCCACACAGAGTAAGATCCAAATCTATTTCTTTGCTAGCCCGTACGAATCTCGGGGTCGAGATTCTGTTTAAGGGGGGTAGTTTGTAACAGCCCAGCTGTTTATTTCAACATTTTCAGTAAAAAAAATTAATTAATTTAATTTAAATAAAATAAAGTGTTCTTTGGTTGCCTAAATTTTGGAGATTTTATTTGTCTGTTTTTAGCTTTTAAAAAGGCTTTTATAAAAAGTAATTTAACTAAAAACATAAAATTATGATTAAATAAAAGAATATTTTGAGTTTATGTAAAAATATAATTTCAAATTAAGTATTTAAAAGCATTTGGCTTTTATTCGGATTTTCTGTGCTTTTCTGGAGTTAAAAATCAATTTTGAAAGGTTAAAAAGTATTTTATAAAATTATTAAATGCAAATCTGAAATTAAAAATATTTTTACTAAGTCTAAAATGCTTCCAGGAATATTTTATAATTTTTCTGGAATTTTTAGACATTAAATACTATTTTTCCAAGTGTTTGTGAAGTTCTAGTAATTGCTGAAATTTATTCCGAAAATAAAAATCAAATTCATCCAAGCCCGCCACGTGTCGCTCTCAGATTGAATCACTCTCTCTCCACGTTTTAATCCTAGCCATACATTGCAACTTACCCCTTCATAAAATCCAAAGGACATGAGCCATCCACTTGCCACGTGTCAACAATCCGACGGCCCGTACCCCTTCACTTCCTCCCTCTCTCTATTACACATGGACCCCACATGTCATATGTTTCTTCAACCTTCCCTTCTTCCTCCTCCCACCCTCTCTCTCCTCCACCATGGATGACAAATTGGAGCTCATAAAAACCACCGTTTCTCCCTCATAACTCTCGATTAAGGCATGGAAACGGACGCCCTAATCACCCTCATCAATCTCCCGGCCGTTTTCCATCCATTAACCCTCTCAAAACCGAAATCCCTTCACCTCCTCTCTCTTTCTATAAAAGGGCCTCCCCACCACCATTCTCTCCATTCCCCCCTCTCCTTTCGACCGGCTCTCACCTCCCTCCTCTCCCACCGCCGTGCGCCTCCGCCCCTCCTCTCCACGGCCGCCGCCCGGTCGCCTCCCGCCACCGCCCCCAACTTCAACCGCCGCCGCCTCCTCCTTGCGCCGCCGCCGGCCACCCCGGGCCCCGCCGCCGCCGTGGGAAGGTGCGCCGCCACCTCCTCTACCCCCTCCGCCGCTCGCCGCCCCGACTCCGGCCACCGGCCGCCGGCGAGCTAGCCTCCCGTGCGCGCCCCCGTGTACTCCCTGTGACTTCCTTCTTCATTCATTGTTCATCCTTGTTTATTTGATTTGTTGTTGCTCCTTTGTCATGAAAGAGCAAAGGGTCACTTGGCTAGTGGAGGCATGTTAGTGCATGCATGCATGAGGTTGTGAGTTCAAATCCTGAGCATGCATTTTCGGTTGGACTTTTGGCCACATTTTTGTTCACCTCTATTCCATGACAAGTGGGACCCACTTGTCATAAAATAATAAAATAAAATTCTGCACCCAATGACAACCGGGCCCCACGCGCCATACACTCCAATATACTCCAAAAATCAGCCAAAAATAAGATTCCAGAGAATATTCTTTCGGTTTTGCATTTTCTGGAATTTCCAATCCATTCAAACTTCCAATCGCTCGTTCTCCCTCGTCCGATCTCCGAATCCAGTGATTAAAATCTCTAAATTTGTCTAAAATCATAATCTAAGTTGCAGTATATATTTTATAATTTTTGGATTTTATTTCGATTTTATTTGATTTTATTTGGTTGGTTCTTCGCGCGTAGATTTCGACGAATTCGGAGAGAACGACGCCGACGAATCGCACCAGGTCTTCGAGCAAGGCAAGTCACCCTCCTTGATCATGTTGATCCCAGTTTTCAAAATAAAATTATGTTGATTTAAATTATATTGCATGCATATTTTTATTCAGCGTATTTCATTTCAGTTTTAAATCTAGTTATTGCCTACTTGTTAATTCCTCCATTGTTATTGAATCCCTTATACCTTGTCACCCTAGAATCAAACTCTAGTTAATACATTAGTGTTGGCTAGAGAGTTTATTCAAACGCTTAGCCCTGCATAGTCATATAATTTTGCTTTGGGATACCTTTTCACATAAAATGATGACCCCTTTTTACATAAAATGATATGTACTCTTGACTTTGGTGAGTCAAGGAGTGTTATGAATTATTTTGAAAACAAATATGAAACTGGTTTAGACTTAGGCAATTGGTTAGAGTGGTGGGTGCAGGCATGCCCTGTTGGTTGGAGCCGCAGTGGTTGATTGTCGTGCACGGGGGTTTGTGGTTGAGCCTAAGTCAATTAAGGACCGGTCTGTGAGCTACTGTTGCAAAGCCCTATCGTACTACCACAAGTCTGGTATGGGACAGACCTGGCCAACTAATTTGTGAAGTTCCAACATGATCTCGCTATAGGCTGAATGTGAGCGCGGCGTAGGCCGTGAGAAGTCTCACACGGCACAAGAGGGGGCTCCAACATGTGGATTCATGTTGTGGTGAAACCTTAGTGGCGGCGTGATTTTGTTGACAATGGATCATTGTAAAGGCCTTGTCACGACTCCTCGCCGCACACCTAAGGAAGTGTGTAATCGCGTGGCAATATGGGATGATCGTGTCTTGTGGGTAAAGCTGTACAACCTCTGCAGAGTGTATAACCTATCCTGGATAGCCGTGCCCACGGTCATGGGCAAGCTGAGTAAAGTTTTTCATGGATTAGACTTTGTTTTTCAAAACGTTTTCGAAAACCTTACGGATGGATGGAATCCGTGAGAGATGGAAATCTGGTGAATGGATGGAATTCATCAGAGTTGCGCAGTGAAAGCGTGTGGATGGATGGAATCCATACGTGAGCTTTTGAAAAGATGGTCCGGGTGGGATGCCCGTGGATAGGTTGGTGTTTGGTCAGAGCCGACACTAACGGTATTACTTTCTACTACAAGTATTGTTTTATCTACTGTATTAAATTCAGCAATTTCAATCTATTATTATATTTCTTAAATGTTGTTTTATGCAAACTAACCCTATAAACCTTCCGTTGAAGCCTTTATCATTATGTTGCATTTTCCCGGGTGACTTGTGGAGTACTTTTTGTACTCATGTTGCTATATCTAACTCTTTTCAGAGGAAGCCTTCGACGACTTCGGTGAGGATTGCGACTAGGCCACGTCTTACAGTCATTCGCCTTGTGGGAAGGCTGGATGGGCTGCTACATTGTATTTCTTCCGCTGTCTTCTTTTGCTATTATTGTAAACCCTGGCCATCAGGCTCATATTAGTTAAATAAAGTTTGTCATTACGCATGATAATTGTCTTTGTGATACTGTGTGCACTAGCTTTTCCTGGGATAGTGCGATTAACACAGAGGGTTCTGGAGTTGTTGCTCCGGGTCCCGACAGGCGGCTAGGCTGAGGTGGCGGCTGACGTGGCGACCACGTGGTAGGACGCGTGGACACCTGGGCTGACGTGGCATGACCCGTCGGCCCTAGGGCTGGCGTGGCTGCTGACTGGGCGGGTGACGGGGCTCGGCTGACGTGGCCGGTTCACGGGTGCACGGCTGGCAGGTGGGCCCGACAGGGCAGTGGCTCGGTGCACGGTGGGTTGGGCGCACGGGAAGGCGAAGGGTCGCGGCTGACGCCAGCGCTGACGGGGGCGGCGCGGGGACCGAGGGGACGCGGGGCGCGGCCGAGGCAGCGGCGAGGTGCGGGCGTGTCCGCGGCGATGGCCGGGCGGCGGCGGTGGCTGGCCGGCGGGTCTGGGACGGGCGACGGGACGGCGGCGGAAGGCGGCGAGGCTCACCGGCGACGAACGGCGGCGAACGACGGCGAGCTCCAGCGGCGACGGCGAGCGGCGGCTCGGGACGAGGGAGAAGCCCGGGGGTCGGCCCCCTTAAATACACGGACGCCGAGGCCGTCTTGGAGGCGGAGACGGAGTCCCGCTCGGGCACGGACTTCGAGTCCGGGGCGGAAACGCGCGGCGGCGGCGGCGGAGTCGTGCTGGACACGGACACGGGAGTCCCGGCCGGGGACGAGGGCCCTGACAGGTGGGCCCCACCTGTCGGTGGCGCGGGCGAGCGGGTGGCCGGGATGTGGGGGCGCGGACGCGGCGGATGGCGGCCACGTGGCGCGCATCCGAAGGGCAAGGCGGGCGCGGGCGTGGCGCGGATCGGCGACGCGTGGCTGGGGTGCGGGGCAGGCCGGGCCGAAGGCGGGAGAGGCTGGGCCGGCTGGTGGGTTTCGGCCCACTGGCCGGTTGGGATTTTCTTTTCTTTTTCTTTTCCAGAAATTCAAATAAATTCTTTTGAGCTCTAGAAAATAGCAAATAAATCCATAAAAATCCAGAAAAATTCCAATAAAGCCCTTGAGACACAAAGAACTCAAATAAAATAACATTGGCAAATGTTAATGTTTATCTTAATCATATTAAATCCTTTTAATTAACAAAAATTCTAATTAAGCTTTAATTAATTCTAGAAAAATTCAAATGGTGAATTTTATTTTAAAAGCTTCAAAAAGGCTCTGAAAATCAGGATGTTACAAACCTCCCCCCTTAAACGGAATCTCGACCCCGAGATTCAGGCTCACTAAAAGAATAGGTTACCAGGTGCGACATTGGAGACGACGTTGTTGAGGCTTCCCCTTGCAACGCTTTGAGGTATCTGACTTCCTTGATCTGATGTCATTCCACGGCTTGCTCCTGGAGTCTTGGCAGGAGTACTTCCAAAGTTGAATGAACTTGTCGTGATTCCTGGACGCTTCTGCGGACACTTGCGAGCGAAATGACCTGGCTCTTTGCACCTGAAACAAATGAATGGAGTTGCATAGCTTCTTTCCCCCTGAGGCTGATTGCTGACGTTGATAGGGCGTGGTCCTGAATTATCTTGAGTCCTGAAATCTGACTGTCGTGGTACACATTCTGGCTGGCACCCGTTGATTCTACCTTTTTGTGACTGGTATGACTGAGTTCCTTGTTGGATCATCTTCCTCTTCCGGGATTGGGTTTCACCTAGGGGAAGTGTCTTGTCTGATGGGGCCACACAATTGTCCTGGTTGCGCTGTTGTGCCTCTTCTTCTGATGGTATCTTGGTAAATGTACCTGTAGTCCTGCCCTCTTTTGTCAATGCACTCATGGTAGTAGCTCGGAGTTTCTCTCGTTGCTGCTGCAATACTGAGGCCAATATCGAATCCAAGGGGCACTGAGCTGGGCTATGGTCCTGGCTTTCACATAGGTAACAAGTGATCTTGCTCATAGGACATTTTTCAAGAAAATGAGTTCCTTCGCAACTGGAGCAACTGATTTCATGTTCACTAGCATAATGTCCTATCTCTCCACAGCGAGTACAGGCACAATTCTTAAACTTATTCTTTAGGTAGCATTGTTGGATGCAGTGCTCTTCCTTGTCACAACGATTGTGGGCTTCGTGCTGGATTGCCTTCCTTGCAGGACATCTGGCAAATTTATGGCCGGTTCTGTCGCAGTTGGCACAAAGAAAATCTTATGCTGGCTTCCCTTTTTGAGGACATTGGAAGGCTACGTGTCCATCCCCACCACAACGGTAGCAGATAACATCTCTATCTGGATTATGGCTTGTAGAAGAACGATGTCCCATGCAGTCATCCTGATGAAGTGTTTCCTGTGCCTTGATTCTTAACGACTTATCAGAGGGACACTGCTGACAAGGTATCAATGGGGCAACCCAGGAAGCTTTGGCATTGTTGTTCGCTTGTTGCAACACTATTTGTATGAGCCGAGTTTGTGCTGCCAAAAACTGACTTACGATCGGATCCAAACCCATTGGAATTGCTTGTAGTTTCTGAGTTGCCCGGTTTGCGTTGCTGCCCTCTGGGTCCTGGTTCATCTGACTGCGTCCTGCGGTGCTCCGAGTATCAACCATTTTTGCTCTGCTCTGAAAGAAAGACCACTTGCTGAGAACTGACTTCTGAAGGCTCAATAGGTAAGAGGGAAAAGCAAAAGGTAAGCGGTAAACTCGTCTAAGGGGAATATTCTAATGGCAACCCTAAACTAAGCAAACACTTAGCCGAAAAGGCTAACAAAAGAAGCAATAAACTCCACAAAAAGATTTTTGACATGACTGCATCATAATGCTAAAAGCAAAACTGCAGCTCACATCACAAACAACGGCAAATAAGAAGCAAAACGTTCTACACGATGCTAAAACTATAACAGGGTTCAAATCTAGCGGCTCCTAATCTTCTCAAAAATCTCCAATCTTGTCTTAAAGCATTGGGTGCTTCCTTGATCCAAACTTCACAGCACATCTTGAAGAATTCCTTGCCAACTTTTACTTTGATGGAGGGACACTCGAGACATCTATAGACTTTATAGGGATAAGAAGTCAAATTTAGTTTCGAAAACAAGTTCTCAGAGGAGACAAGGAGCAAGAATCCTAAGAATGAGGTAAGAATAAAGATTTACTATACAATCATTGGGTTGATTTGATTTAGAAAATAAATTTTTAAAACTTGACTAATTCGACCATTCTAACTGGGGCTCCGTCCTACAGTCGATATAGCTCTGATACCATCTCTGTAGAGACCCGAATATACAAATCCGGACTCTCCTGTGTATTCTGCACTAGTCCAGGATCACGCTAGTGCACACAGTGTGAACAAAGATAAATATCATCCATATCACGATATTCTAAGGAAAAACCAAATTATATTGATAATCATCAGAGTACGACCTTATGGCCAAGCTTACAATAGACTAGCCCGAAGGGCTTAACAAAAACTAGCAGCGGAAATCCAAAAGAAAACGCAGTAGCCAATCGACACGCCCACAGGCTATCGAGTGGAGAACGAAGCCTAATCCGCGAAGACGTCGAAGAACTCTCCTTCTGGAACCTCCTGCTGATGATACTCCTCCTCCTCAACTGAGCAACAGGGGCATAAAGCCGTGAGTACATTGGTACTCAGCAAGTCGTTTGTAACAAATGAATGCAATATAATATGCAAGGCTTAACAATGGATGGCTGAAAGGTTAATTTTGCATAAAGCAATAATTTAAAGTAAATACAATAAATAGATTGAAAAGCAAATTTAACAACAGACACTAAGTAATTAACCAAGGGAAAATGAGCATAACCACAAGTGAACTAACCATTCACTTCCCATCTCAAACCAAACCAGAATTTCATAAAGACTCTACCCCTCGTGTGAAATCACCGAGCATTGTCCATGACCGAGGACACGGCTATTCGAATAGTTTTACACTCTGCAGAGGTTGCACAACTGTACCCACACGATGTGATAATCCTCACATTAAAGATAATCACAACAAGGCTTTTACAGTGATCCATCTCCACCCGATCCCACTCGCTAAGGATTCGCCGTCGAGTAGGGTAACCCCCTAGTCGATAATTGCCCCCTCTTGCGCCACACAACATCAGTAGTAAAACCAAAGTGGAGACTTCACAAATTATTATGCCAGGTCCATCCCATACTAGACATGTGGTTTGCACGATTAAGCTCAGATCAATGGCGCACAAAGTTAAGTCCTTAAGAGTTACCCAGGCGAAGCATCCACATCCCAATGTGCAACCTGCACCCCCTTTACTGCACGATCATTCGCCCAAGTGAAAGCAAGTTTGTATAACCAATGCCCATGACACTACCCATGTCATGACATACAAATTTTATAACTGTGGTTAACCACCACGTTCAAGTTTACCATTAAGTCAAAATTAATTAACCACATGTGATAATAGATCCCAGCGATCTAATAATAAGCATGGCTAAGCAAAATAAGCGTACCACCCATGTGACAACTAGTATTGCATCACTAAATAATTACCCATCCTATGGTGACAATAGAATCATGGTATTCAAATTATCAATGAGGAAATAATAAATTAGGTTATTAACTACCAATACAAGGGTTTTATAATAAAGTAGCGATGCATGATAATTTAAAACAAGATAATACATAATAGATTTGAAAACTGGGTTCAACATGATAAAAAAAAATACGACTTGCCTTGGCCTTACTCAGCTGAGGGCTCTTGATCTTCAAATCCAACTTCCGCTCCCTCGAACACGCGATCTAACGAGAGAGAAAGCGAAACGAAAAGACAAAATAATTCAAATAAAATTCAAATGAACTCCAAAAACTTTCAAACCTGAACCAAAAGGTATATCTCAATTTTAGATGAATTTAGGAAGAAGAATCGGGTCAATCGGAGCTAGGACGAGGGAGAACGGGCTCTTGGAAAAATTGGATTTTCTGGAAATCGGGAAAATTGGAAAAGTGCACTGTGCTGTGGACCGGGCGCACGGGAAGCTGGGTCTACGGTGGACTCGGCTCACGGAACAGTGCGGAGGCGGGCAGCTGGCGTGGCGGCTAGGCTGAGGTGGCGGCTGACGTGGCGACCACGTGGTAGGACGCGTGGACACCTGGGCTGACGTGGCATGACCCGTCGGCCCTAGGGCTGGCGTGGCTGCTGACTGGGCGGGTGACGGGACTCGGCTGACGTGGCCGGTTCACGGGTGCACGGCTGGCAGGTGGGCCCGACAGGGCAGTGGCTCGGTGCACGGTGGGTTGGGCGCACGGGAAGGCGAAGGGTCGCGGCTGACGCCAGCGCTGACGGGGGCGGCGCGGGGACCGAGGGGACGCGGGGCGCGGCCGAGGCAGCGGCGAGGTGCGGGCGTGTCCGCGGCGATGGCCGGGCGGCGGCGGTGGCTGGCCGGCGGGTCTGGGACGGGCGACGGGACGGCGGCGGAAGGCGGCGAGGCTCACCGGCGACGAACGGCGGCGAACGACGGCGAGCTCCAGCGGCGACGGCGAGCGGCGGCTCGGGACGAGGGAGAAGCCCGGGGGTCGGCCCCCTTAAATACACGGACGCCGAGGCCGTCTTGGAGGCGGAGACGGAGTCCCGCTCGGGCACGGACTTCGAGTCCGGGGCGGAAACGCGCGGCGGCGGCGGCGGAGTCGTGCTGGACACGGACACGGGAGTCCCGGCCGGGGACGAGGGCCCTGACAGGTGGGCCCCACCTGTCGGTGGCGCGGGCGAGCGGGTGGCCGGGATGTGGGGGCGCGGACGCGGCGGATGGCGGCCACGTGGCGCGCATCCGAAGGGCAAGGCGGGCGCGGGCGTGGCGCGGATCGGCGACGCGTGGCTGGGGTGCGGGGCAGGCCGGGCCGAAGGCGGGAGAGGCTGGGCCGGCTGGTGGGTTTCGGCCCACTGGCCGGTTGGGATTTTCTTTTCTTTTTCTTTTCCAGAAATTCAAATAAATTCTTTTGAGCTCTAGAAAATAGCAAATAAATCCATAAAAATCCAGAAAAATTCCAATAAAGCCCTTGAGACACAAAGAACTCAAATAAAATAACATTGGCAAATGTTAATGTTTATCTTAATCATATTAAATCCTTTTAATTAACAAAAATTCTAATTAAGCTTTAATTAATTCTAGAAAAATTCAAATGGTGAATTTTATTTTAAAAGCTTCAAAAAGGCTCTGAAAATCAGGATGTTACAATCTTTTAGTCACCTAAAATTACAATCTCAATCAACTAAAGTTACAGCCCCCTCCAAAACAAACACCTGTAACTTAAGGTGATTCATAGTATAATTTTAGGTGACTGAAAGATAAAAAAATTCAGTTGCCTGTGCAATAGTCACTCCCAAAAAAAACACCTAGCATCGACTATAATTTAGAAAATTCTACTAGCCATTTCTCATTAAAAAAACACCTAGCATCGACCATTACGTATGCCACGTCGAACAAGATATTTGTGCATGCATATTACTATATTAGACATAAAATGCAATCAAATCGAAACAACACACTAGCAAGTGGCATGCATCCAGATGATTCTTTTTTGGACCAAGAGCAAATATCATTAATTAAGTAGGATCACAATCAAGCTCCAAACAATGAAGCAAGAAATCAGGAGCCTCATTCGGCCAACTGCACCAAGCAGTATTAGCAGTTGTTTGTTTGGAACATAGATGGTCAGTCAAATTAGCATTCCGTCTAAACTCTAAAGTACATCAAACAAACAGAAATAACACGCCTGAAAGATAACAAACAGAGATGAGCCCGGGCAGGGGCCCAGGGTCGCCGGGCCCTGGGTCCGCCCCTGGCGCTGACACCGACTATACGTCTGATTATTCAGTGGGTGCTATCTGACAACGTACACGACTTATCTACTGATTTTCAGTAGATCATCAAAGTCGACGATACGTAAATTTGATCAAAAGTTAATTTAGAACGAAACGTAAATGCGAAGTAATAACAAATAGAGACAAAATATCTAAACATGGGATATGTATATTGATTAACATATTGATACGAAGTAACATTGATCAAAGTGGAATTATGAAAGTAAGATTGTACTAGTTACGATCTACTCCTAAGATACGATACAGGAAAAGTAGATGAAAAAGTAGTAAAGGTTGGCTTATGTGCGTTTTTCCATCAACTAGCATATAGTATTGACATCCTAAAACAGCCGACTCAATCTTGGATTGTGCTTCAACTCTCTCTCTTCGTATCAGTTCAACCTTTCCTTGGATAGAGCCCCTGTCGACCCTCAAATCTTCTCATTTCTAATTTCTTGTTGACGGTTTTCTTTCTTGCATCTACCTTTCCTTTGTTAGCATCTTCTAGAGCCTTCTTAGCGTGGCTGATGCTTTGTTCTGATTTTTGGGAAATCCTGATTTTTCCTTAAAATTATATCAACAGCCAGAAAATACTTTTTAGTTAGAGACAAGTGATATTTTAGAAACCATGTCAATGTGAAATATGACTTGTGTTTGCTGTTAGAGAAGGATTCTCATGTGCGTGCATACGGTGTTACGCAACCGTGTCGGATGGTGAACAGGAGAACCGAACAGGGAATAGGAAGCGGAGGCTAGTTTGGTTAGATTCCGATTGTATTTGATTTCTTGCGGCAAACGTCTTGAACTTCTGTACATGTTAATCAATATATACAAAGGAATACAACAATCGAGGCGTGCAATTTAATCCACGGTTTCATGGTATCAGAGTCATGCATTTCAAATAATATCCTTTTTTCATGTCATAAGTAGGAAAACCCCTCCATTGTGATATTTCTTATATATGGCATACTGTACTAACTTTGCAATATTTTGTTGGATATAGATAGATAAAGTTGTACATGTATTTACCGGTGGGCCGATTAGCGAAATGAGTACTAATGTCAACTCTGGTGGCATGTAAGTGACCATTCTTTTGTTTCGTAAATCACCGGACTTTCAAACTCTTGTGACTAAGATTAAGTTGACCTTTGGATGGGATTAGCTAGGGGTCGTTGTCGGATTGCAAGGGCAATATGATGCTGGTATGGGTTGTAAGTTGCACACCTATTTAGTGCCAATCTTGTCCGACGATGATTGGGACACGCACAAGAATGTTGTGCTCGCATATCAGGTCTGGTCGTTGAAAGTGGCGGTGTAGAGGAGAATCATTATAGAGGATGTGGCAAACAATTTGGATATGGTACAACCTAATATAGATTGACATTAGGTCTAATATAACCTATGCATAGCCCTAGCATCTATCATACCACGTCTAGCATGAGATGACAAAGTATCATACACAGACACAGTACAAATTCGAATCAACTTCAACAACAGAAGCCAAAATCGAGAGAAGGAGATGGGAATTAGGACAGGTTAGAGATGGAGGGTCAAATGGAGAGGAGATAGGAACCTGGATGGTTTAGAGATGAAGGATCAAATCGAGAGGAGCTGGGGATCGGGTGCCGGTCAGTGAGATGGAGATGGGGATTGGAATGTGCTTGGGATAGAGGAGGAGTTGTAATTAGAATAGAAATGTACCTAGGGCTCGGTGCAAAATTCTGAACCCACTCACAGGCATGTGTGTGCGTCTCGCGCGTAGGGAAGGCCATGCTGGCAATGTTATTGGTCCATACCAGGATTTATTCTAAGGTGGCATCGTCGTGGTGGTGTTGATGACCTATTTAGTCTGGATTAGTGATTTATATGTGCAAATTAGAATATCATTGACCTAGATGAACCATCTAAATAAAAGAAAAGGAAATGGGAGGGGAAGTACCAGGTAGAGGTAGAGCTCAACTATCGTAGAAGAGGAGGGGGGGGGGGGGATGCAGGTCGAAAGAATACCGCCGGGGATGTTCTGGGGGTGTTGAGGGCGAACTGGAAGCCGACGGCCTGCTTTGGAATGGGAGGCGCGTCAGAAGTTCGGGCCGGGCGCCGCTGCCGTCGCCGAAGACAGCTGTGGCAGCCATCGTCGGTAGGCAGCGGTGGTGCTACTAGTCCAGTGTAGACTAGAAGCTAGACGGAGTCGCCTCACCGCCAGTCGAGCGTGCGTTACATATGCCGTCGGCCAAAAGCGAACCCAAATAACTCGCTCGCTGCCGCGGCACCTACAGCCGCCGCACGGACATGTTGGCCCAAACAAACCCCTCTTGGACTCTCTTGCACTGCCGCAGCGGTCCATCGATGCTGCGACGATGCACCGGTGGAGAGTGCGTGATGGAGCTAGCGGAGACCGGAGGCGTCAGTGGGCGCCGCAGCAGCAGCGACTTGGATGTTAGGGTGAAGCAGATACTAGCCGTGGAACTAACTACAAATCACGTTGCCCTAGAGTATCTACGGTGGTCACATGAGACTGGTATTCCTAGATTCACCATTCGACATATGCATATATTATTTCCATAGCAGTGTACATTTTTTTATTGCTGTTGCAGTCAGAAAATTCCTGACAGCAGCACGTGTCTTTATGGTGGGTAGTGTTGTGAAAAACAGAATACGATTGTCAGACGGATAGGATAGTGATTCATCGGAATACGGACCATTAATCAAAATTATACAGGTAATTTAGCATTTGCATTAACATATACATGTATTGATAATACCACTAATCTAAATGATATATTTTTTTAACTCAACGTAGTTCACATCCTCACCAAATAAAGATTTCTACAAAGGTCTAGCACAAAGAAGTGACTGATATCAAGAAAAAAGATATTAATAAATTGAAAAAATAATTTCACAGGAAAGAAATTGAAATTGGACAGATAATGATGGGTAGGCCATTAATCACGGGCTGGACACACAATGAAAATTTTGGAGCTCATGAGCTCGCTTTGCTGATCTAGATTGACAAGTTCGGCTATTGGCCCTTTGGCTTACAGGCTAATGGGCCGAATTAAAATAGTTTTAGCGTCCGGTTAATCGGAAAACGCCCGTTTAAGTCGCTTTAAACGGCCGACTAATCGCCCAGCAGCCTTAACACGCCTCCGAATCATCGATCAATACATGACGGAATCAGCGCTGACACGGACTATACGGGCGATTATTCAGTGGGTGCTATCTGACATTGTATATGACAAGCGGTGATTGTAGAGATTGTCTTTTATGTTGTCTTTCGTTGGTCAAGTAGATAAATTATAGATGGCTCAATAGATAAACCATTATACACGCCTAAGGACATGATGCTTTTGTTTAATTGGCACCCACATAACTAACTAATTAAGTATAAATTCCTTTTATTTGCAAAAATTATGGTTTTCTTTTTTTCGTAACACTACCTCATGTGATTTTGTTCAGTTGATGTGGCAGGAGGTTTTCAATTCCGAATTTCATCAAGATTATATATATATATATATATATATATATATATATATATATATATATATATATATATATATATACACACACATATATATATATATATATATATATATATATATATATATATATATACATATATATATATACACATATATATACACACATATATATATATATACACATATATATACATATATATATATATACACACACACACATATATATATAGTATAAATAACAGGGGCACCTTGGTGTCTGGGCACCAAGTCTCCCTGCCTTTGGATTGCTTTTAGATGCGTGCTAGTGTGATTGAGACTTTCCTTCCATGATTAAGACTTTCCTTCCATGATTGATTTAGCATGCCAAATATATTACATACCATTGCACTAGCACGTATCTAAAAGCAATCCAACGATAGGGAGCCTAGGTGCCCGGGCACCTTGGTGTCCCATTTCGGCGTCCCATATATATATATATATATATATATATATATATATATATATATATATATATATATATATATATATATATATATATATATATATATATATATATATATAATCTAACTAAGGTAGATAGCAACCTGCTAGCTGCCGTGATTCCTATATACATTTGTCTGGTTCTTTGTAATTAATTTACTGTTTCTTAATTTATTTGAATTAAATACAGGTAGATAGTAATTTATTTGAATTAACAATAAGTAGATAGCTAACTTGTTGCTACTCGCAACATGCGAGACAACTAATTGCAGGTTGAGCGATCGATCTCTACCATTGCGAACTCTGTAGGAGTGTAGGTATGTACTCATCTGTAGCTATCAGCCTATCAGCAACCATTTACGCATCGATCATTTCATTAGTTATTTATGTACATCCATTCTTGTGCATGCGCGCAGGCAGGATCAATTGGAGCGAGGGTAGCACTCAATGGCTGGAGATGGATGGGTGGTGGACATTATCTGGCATGCGCTGGCGAACCTATGGAGTAACTGGTCGATTGAGATCCTGCTCGTCGTAAGCTTCGGGATGCAGTTGGTGCTCACCGTCTTCGCCGGGTTCCGTTGGCGCTGGGCCTCCGTTACGCTGAGGCGCGTCATCTGGCTCTTCTACGTGGGTGCCGAGTGCCGGCTACGTCGCGACGACGGCCCTCGGCCACCTCTCCGTGAGAAGCGCGCCCGGCAAGCGCCAGCTCGTCGCGTTCTGGGCGCCCTTCTTCCTGCTGCACCTGGGTGGCCCCGACAGCATCACCGCCTACGCGCTCGAGGACAACGAGCTGTCGAAGCGCTACGTGCTGGAGCTCATCCTGCGGATCTTGGGAGCCTCGTACGTCGTCTACGAATCCATCTCCGACAGCTGGACCTTGGTCACCGCGGCCTGGTTGATGCTCCTTGTCGGCGTTGCCAAGTACATGGAGAAGGTATTGGCGCTCCATCGCGCCAACATGGGCAACATCCGAAGTTCCGTCGAGAACCAGCGAAGGCGTCAAGCAGAAGGTGGCCGTCGCTACACAAAGCATGTGCTTCTAGGGGGCGTGGGAAATGACAGCAGCGCGCTGTTAATGGATGCTCACTCCCTGTTCCACATCTGCAAGCGCGCGATGGTCGATTCTGTTAGAACTCCCCAGGAACTAATCACGCTTTCACTAGATTCTCAATGAAAGAGTACACACACAAATAAGGAGAGGGGAACCCTGCAGAAACTATACACCAAAATGGTAGATAGAACACACGCGAGAAGAACTGGACAGAAAAGATTTTGGCCGACGCAGCAACTGCTTTGCGTTTCTTTTATTTCTCTGTGTTATTCCACTGGACTCACCACATACACACGGCATGCTTTAGCCCTTAAATACACATGCTAATGACTCACTCCTGCAATCTTAGATCGAGTCCATTTCTTGCGCCACCACACCGCAATAGCCTCAACCACTCCTGATGACTCGGTATCTACATGCAGCACTGATCAACTAACATGAACATGACTTATTCCTCCCTACATGTAGGCATGTAGCTACCCAGTGACATACGTGCATGCAAGACTAATTATTGTTCTAACCAACAAACTCATAAGTGCTACATGTCAAGATTAAGTCCAACAATGTCCCCCCTAATCTTGACATCCTTCACAGCAACGCCGGTTCATCGTCGGCATCCGTCTCGATGAGAAATGCCTGCGCTTTCTCCCTCTTGTTGGGCTTCTGGCATTCTGAAGCAAAGTGTTCATAATCGTTACAATTAAAACACCTTACTTTTGTCTTGTCAACTCGTCGGTATCGACGTCCACCGCCGCCACCAAAACCACCTGAGGAGCCTTCACCTTCACGCTTCGATGATCGGGCCTCCCACTCTGCGCGCGTCAAGAGCAAGTGCTCCTCGTCTCCGTCGTTGTTGCCGTAGCGACGTTCTCCCTCTTCCTGCGTCTTCAAGCGCCCGATTAGCTCTTCGATCGACATATTTTTTATGTCACCGAATTGCTCAATCGTGGTGACGACGGGAGAGAACTTCTTAGGCACTGCACGAAGAAACTTCCGCACGATGTAGGCCTCTTCCATCTTTTCGCCTAGACCTCGTATCTTGCTGACGATTGTCGTCAACCTCATTGCGAAGTCATCGATTTGTTCGGTGTCCCTCATGCGCAAGTTTTCAAACTCGCTTTTGAGGTTTTGTACACGCGCCTCCTTGACGCGATCGGCACCGAGATGCATTACCTTCAGGGTGTTCCAGGCCTCCTTTGCGGTCTCCTTCTCAGCTAGGAGCAGCAGCACGTCTTCCGGTACCGCGAGGAAGATTGCCGCAAGCGCCATTTGATCTTGCCGCTCGTTCACCTCTTCATCTACGACTGCGTTCCACACGCCCTGAGCGCGCATGAATACCTTCATCTTCACGGCCCATGTTGTGTAGTTGCTCCTCGTGAGCATGGGATACGGGAGGGAGATACTGCCCTCACGCGCCGACGCCTTCGGCACGCTCCCATCGCCGGTCTTCTGAACGCCCCCATCGGCGGTGACGTTTCTCGGCGGGCTCAAAGACGACATGGATGAAGGTGTACACAAACACAAGCTCTGATACCAAATGTTAGAACTCCCCAGGAACTAATCACGCTTTCACTAGATTCTCAATGAAAGAGTACACACACAAATAAGGAGAGGGGAACCCTGCAGAAACTATACACCAAAATGGTAGATAGAACACACGCGAGAAGAACTGGACAGAAAAGATTTTGGCCGACGCAGCAACTGCTTTGCGTTTCTTTTATTTCTCTGTGTTATTCCACTGGACTCACCACATACACACGGCATGCTTTAGCCCTTAAATACACATGCTAATGACTCACTCCTGCAATCTTAGATCGAGTCCATTTCTTGCGCCACCACACCGCAATAGCCTCAACCACTCCTGATGACTCGGTATCTACATGCAGCACTGATCAACTAACATGCACATGACTTATTCCTCCCTACATGCAGGCATGTAGCTACCCAGTGACATACGTGCATGCAAGACTAATTATTGTTCTAACCAACAAACTCATAAGTGCTACATGTCAAGATTAAGTCCAACAGATTCTTCGAACGAGATGGATTCAGGTGACGTTGCAGACAGCAGAAGAACTCTGTTCAGTCTGTTGGACCAAGGTTGGAAGGACATGTACAGGGTTATGGAGATAGAGCTCTCCCTGATGTATGACTTCCTCTACACCAAGGCTGCGGTGATCCACACTTGGCATGGCAACTGCATCCGTGTCTTGTCACCGCTTGCCGCTGCCGTTGCATTGTTGCTGGTTGAATTCAGTCATCAAGATAGTCATAGGCAGGCCGATGTCGTGATCACTCGCATATTGCTGGTTGCTACCTTCCTCCTGGAGACAGCATCGCTGCTCAGGGCACTAGGGTCGTCCTGGACAGGCTTCCTATTGCACGGTACTCGGCGATGGGGTTGGTTCCACCATCAAGTATTGTGCTATAGGCGATGGCATCGGTTTCGTCGTGTGGTTGCATCTATTGGCTGGCTTGCCAAGGTGGAAGGCCACAGGCGGTGGTCAGGCCGCATTGGGCAGCTTAACCTGTTGCAGATCAGCACCCGTGAGCAACCCAGCAGAATGGCAAAGAAAAAAGTGGTGATCGAAGACCGTAGCTCAGCAGAGAATAATGCTGTGATCCCACAGGATGTCAAGGAGGTAGTATTCGGACATATATTGGAAAAGTTGGTTCAGTTAAGGGATACAATCAGATGGGGCAAAGAAAAAGAGGGTGTAGAAGCGGCAGACATGCTGAGATTGATGGCCGACTCCAGGACGAAATGGGGTCAGATGGCACTGCGTAAGAGGGAATTATACGATGATTTACGATGGAGCCTTGGTGATGAACTCCAAGAGGGCATCCTCACATGGCACATTGCCACTGATATCTACCTCTTCAAGTCCGATATAGCCAACAAGGCCGGAGATACCCAGGTGAAAGCAATCAGGACGCTGTCCAACTACATGATGTTCCTCCTTGTAAAACGCTCCTACATGCTACCAGGCCTTGTTCTCCGCAGGTTGTACGAACTAACTTACGAGGATTTGGTCCGAATTTGGTCAAGATTTCGGACTCAGGACGACCTAGAAGAATCTTGGTCCAGCTTCTGGAGTCTTCGCATTACGCCTTGGAAATTACTCGAGCTGCACGACGATCCAAGGTCTTCTAGGCAAAGGCAGGAGAGACTTGCCAGGATCCTATGGGACGAGGAGCACAAATTTGAATCTGACGCCGTTAAGAGTTATCTTCCTTCTGGAATTAAACTTGCCAGGATCCTATGGGACGAGGAGCTGCTCACTATTGATGAGTCGCTGCAATTGATCTTGGAGGTGTGGGTCGAAATGCTCTTCTACGCGAGCTACCGATGCAGCAGGGAGTTCCACGCCAAGCAGCTCAGCATGGGCGGCGAGCTGACAACCATCGTGTGGCTTGCGGCAGAACACATTGGCCTGTTCACCATCAACAAAAAAGGCAAGGATGCTAGAGAAGGTAACTGGAAAAGAAGCAAGGGCACACGCTAAGCATGCACGATGACTTGGACTAGTACTGCGCGCTACTGAAGTTTGTTTGTCTTGACAGTCTTGTCATTGTGTATCTCCTCCCTTATTTCTCTAGAGTCATATCCTGTTCTCTAGTTTGCCTTTCCTTTTCTCTTTTCACTTACGGTAGCAAACACGTCCAGGCGTGACAAGAGTGAGTGATGTCCCTTCCTGATTCAGGCTTCTGTGTAACCACATGTGTATGTTTCAGTGTCAATTTCGGCTCACAGCCCCACTCGTTTCGGCTTCAGCTTCTAGCTTATTTTTTACTATTCATAAATTTTGTTTTTTTCTGAACTTTTGACTTTTTTTGAGCTTTTTTGCCGGTTCTTTTTTCCTGTATTTGTTTGCATTATACGTGATGGGCTAATATTTTTTTTTCTATTTCTAAAATTTTTAAAATTTTTAAAATTTAATTATGCTAAATAAGACTCTATCAGCTACAGTGTTTTTTCAGCCAGTTACAATGCTTTTCAGCCATAAGCCACTAAAAAAAGCCATTTTGAGCACTAATTCCAATGTTGGATGAAATTTTGTACGCAATCGTCAGGTTCTTTTCTCTTGCTCTGCACTACCATGGCGAACTTCACCGGCAGCAGAATGCCCTGGCCGTCTGTTCTTATCGAAAGATGCACAATTTTCCACACTGCTGTTGTGTGGTTTTGAAATTCTGACCGGCTTAATTTCCACATGTGTTATCTACTGTCGTACTCACACCACAAAGCTGCAGTACGAGAGACGACAACGATTAGTAAATAACGCAGGCGTGCGCGCGGCTTACATGAGCTAAATGATCGCAAAGTGAATTGATACTTTCCAACTTAATTGTGCAATCTTTACCATTAATTTCCTGGTGTGTCTCGCTAGTGTACGTCACTGCTATCTAGAGAGTAAGTACAGATCAGCGTGCTAGCAGACCAGCACTATCAGTACACTGTTGTGTGGCAAGCTCGGAAATACGAACTAGCTATCCACTTTCAAGAAGAAATCAAAGAAAGAAGAAATTGAGAACGAAAATGGTGAGGAGTCACGCATGTGCTCGTTCGATTAGTACGTGCAGTACGTGCTCGCATCTTTCAGACCAACTCATCATTAGGTAGCTGGTCAATTCTAAATTTGGAATCAGGGGATTAGGTAGATAAATACAGTTTTAAACATGTGTCTTGCTTTCCAATTCCAGTGTCACTGCCACTGTGCCTGGGCTTCGCTGGTGGTTCCTTGGGCCGGGCTGACACAGCTTGGTCTTCTCCCACGACTCACCCGACCCGTGCCATGGTGGCCCGGCCTATCCCAATTCACATTAGTAAGATCCGATGGTTTATATTCAAATTTCCGTGCATCAATTATAACTAGTGTGGAAACGAATTAAATACAAATCGAACAGTGGTGAAATCACATCGTATTAATATTTTTTAAACAAATATAAATTTGAATATACTCAAATATAAATACGAATCAAATATATTATAATACTTAATTCGGTTCATAACTAATGTAATTTAAAGATACCAATGACCCTTTATCCACGTATAGTCAATCTTAAGCATTCTAATTTATTTGTTACATCTAAACGAACAAGAATTCACATTAGATTGCAAAAATCTTCGTCCAACTAATCAAGCATATTGCAATGGAATACGTATATTGCTTCATCAAGTTCAAATTGAAATACGTTGTAACATCCCAAATTCTAGGACATACAAAAATAAGGAAAATTTTAAATTTTTCGAATCCATTTGGTTTCCTTGGCTCTTTATTGGAGTTTCTTTGAAAAGTTTAAACTTCGAAAACAAAGGTGCTTGGAATGCAATTCAAATTAGAACTCAAAAATCATACAAAAAGGAGGATAAAAAGTTGGCATGAGAAAACTTATGGTAGAAACCATCTTAAAAGCCCATGAGTATAATCTGGGCACTAAAAATAAATATTGAAGCAAGTTCTAAAATTATCTAAATCAAGAAAGTATATTTAAATTCAACCAGGAGTCTTCTCCGATTTTTCTAGAAAAACCAAGAGAAGATAAAACTCTGAAAACTTATACAATCATCAACTCTATCAACTCTATGTTAGAAGCTTCCACAAAAATTTTCGTAATCTTTCGAGCACATCTAATGTGTCTAATAATTGCCCGAACCTCTCAGCTCGCCTCACCCTTTCTCTCTCTCACTGCCGAGTGTGTCCCACTTACAGTAACCTTCTTCCACCTCCAGTTTGCATGAGCATAGGCCACTGGTTTTGAACACTGTGCTCATCGTTTTGATACCACGCCTGTCATTTCTCCTCTCTTCTAACAGCCCATGCGCTGTGCTCCTGCCTCATGACATCCTCGCCGCAAATTCCGCTAGCCCGCGTGCAATGCGCCACGGTGTGCTACCCATCCCTCCACATGTACCGCACCGACATGGCTTAGCCCTACGCCTCTCCTCTGCTCCGCACAAATGCTTGCCTATATTAAAATCTCTCAAGATTTCTCACTCCTTGTTGTAAGTTCCAACCACTATAGCCGCTGTTGAGATCTTCGACCACTACTGTGTTGAAATCTTCAACCGTTAGCGTGGTCATGATCTTCGATCGATCATATGGTCAAAATCTTCAACCACTGTCAACTCTTCTACCGTAGCCAAAGTCGAGATCTTCGACCGCTAACATTGTTGAAAGCTTCGACCCCTAACGTAGTTGAAATCTTCAATCGCAGCCGCAGTCAAATCTTCGACCACTGATGTTGTCAAAATCTTTGACCATAGTCATAGTCGAAATCTCCGACCACTGACGTGTCGAAATCTCTAACCACTGCTGTGTTGTGATCTTTAACCGCTGACGTTGTCGAAATCTTCGAGCGCTATTGTAGTTGAAATCTTCGACCACAGTCGTAGTCGAAATCTTCGACCTCTGTCATAGTCGAAAGCTTTGACCGCCATCGTAATCAAAATCTATGACCACAATCATAGTCAAAATCTTCAACTGTAGCCATACTCTAAATCTTCGATCGATCGCAGCCATAGTCGAATCCTTCGATCAATGCCGTAATCAAAATCTCCGACCGCTTGCGTAGTCGTAACATTCGACCATAGTAGTCATAATCTAGTTGTACCCTTCGACCCCTGACCATAGTTGTAAGTTACCATAGCTGGTCAATAGTTGGAAGACATGCATGGTTGAAGTGCCATGATCGTTAGTCGTAGTCGTAAGGTCATAAGCCCTAGTTGTCGATAGCTATAGTGGTCGTAAGCCCCAATTGTCAATAACTATAGCAGTCATAAACCCCAGTTGTTGATAGCTATAGTGGTCGTAAGCCCTAGTTGTCAATAGCTATAGTGGTCGTAAGCCCCATTTGTCGATAGTTATTGTGGTCGTAAGACCCAGTTGTCGATAGCTAAAGTGGTCATAAGCCCCAGTTGTCGATAACTATAGTGGTCGTAAGCCCTAGTTGTCGATAATTATAGTGGTCGTAAGCCTCAGTTGTCGATAGCTCTAGTGGTCGTAAGCCCCAGTTGTCAATAGCTATAGTGGTGTAAGCCTTAGTTGTCGATAGCTCTAGTGGTCATAAGCCCAGTTATCGATAGCTATAGTGGTCTAAGCCCTAGTTGTCAGTAGCCATAAGTGGTCGTATGGTCATAAACTACAGAACCAAGCTGGTAGTCCGTAGTTGAAATGTACAATGCCTAGTTGGTAGTCGTAAGAAATAATAGACTGGTCATATGTATAGTAAATCAGTCGTAAGATACAATAAATTGGTCGTCAATGTAGTAGACTGGTCTTAAGTGCAATAGATTAGTCATAAATGCATTGGATCGGTCGTAAGTGCATTGGAGCTATTGTAAGTTCAATAAATCAGTTGTAAGTTACTGTACGTAGTCATAGTCGAAAACCTATGTAGTCGAAGCGTTGTGATCGGTTGCTGGTATTCGGTAGTCGGAGCATTCGAGTACCGTAGCAACCAAGAACGTTAGTGGTCGTAAAGAGTATTATACCAGCAGAGAAGAGATAATTCAAACCAAGCCGAGGTACTCTGCGATCGGCTATTCCTAGCCCTCTTTGAGTTAAGAAACGTTAACAGTAGATCCGTCCTAATAAAACTTGATGAAGTTCTCTTTGGATTTATTTAGATATTTGTATTCCTTTGGATTTATTTGGTCTTTTGATCACTTACCACGTAATTAGAAGTTGAAGTCCTAAAGGAGCACCAACTCGGGTAGGATCAAGACAAAGACTGATAGCTTCAAGAGCATTAACTAAGGAGGTTTTGAGTAAGATCAAGACCACGGTAATTTAAGCAAGGAAGGCACCCCCTTTGACCATATTGATCTAGTATTTCAATTATTGTATATTGTTTGCAAAAAATCTATTATGCACACGTGTATGTTCCATTAAAACTGCTATATTGTGGGTAAGGTAGTTACGATCACTTGGATGCATTGAACCTTCCTTGAAAATTTGATACCCTCACTCCTCACTGTTGTAACCTCTAGGACATGGTTTATGTATGTATGTATGTATGTATGTATGTATGTATGTATGTATGTATGTATGTATGTATGTATGTATGTATGTATGTATGTATGTATGTATGTATGTATGTATGTATGTATGTATGTATGTATGTATGTATGTATGTATGTATGTATGTATGTATGTATGTATGTATGTATGTATGTATGTATGTATGTATGTATGTATGTATGTACGTACGTATGTACGTATGTATGTATGTATGTACGTACTGTCAAATTAGGAATACTACATTGATATGTGGTCTACATGCTTAGCCAAGTACTAGTTTTTGCTAAGTTGGATCTTTCAAACAAGTTTACACGTGGGCATGATGGTTTCAGAAAATTGGACTAGAGGGGAACCTCTATTTCTTTGGTATGAAATAAAACGAAAATTCTAGTTTTTGGATGTGGGCGAGTTATATGATACACTGTTAAATATGAGAGAGAATCTTGCACGAGAGGGAATCTCGCATGTATAGTGGGAGATTCTCGCTCGGGTCAATTAAGGACCGAACACTATTGCCACTCATCTAAGGCACACCGTATAACCACATGTGCTATATGGGTTCTAGCATTTAGCTGATTAAAGTTGTTTAGATTTAGCTTGGCGTTGTGGTAGGCATAGTTATAGTAAGGACACTCTGGCAAGATTTGCTCGTACGGGCTCCCTTCACCAAAGTGTCGGGACCAAATCTTGCTAATACAACGGTGAATGCTTCACCAAAGGGAGGCTATCCACTAAAGTGTAACAGCCCAGGTTTTTATAAAAAAATCATAATAGTAAAAAAACAATTTAAAATAAAAATAAGTGTTTCGGTAGCCTAAATTTTATTTTTGATTTGTCCTGATTTTTCTGCTTTTAAAAACGCTGGATTTGAAAAGTAATTTAGGTAAAAACACAAAATTATTATTAAATAAAATGATATTTTTATTTTCTATAAAAAATCTTATTTCAAATTAATTATTTGGAAGCATTTGGTGTTTATCTGGATTTTCTGTGTTTTTGGATTTTAAAAATTAATTTCAAAACTAAAAGGCATTTTTGTAAAAAATTAAAAGACCAACTTTAAGTTGAAAGTATTTTTACTAAGTGCAAATCATCTCCAGGAATTTTTGTGAATTTTTCTGGGATTGTTAGACTTTATTTCCTATTTTCTAAGTGTTTTTGAAACTTTGTGAAAATCTAAATCTACTTTTAAACCCTCTCTCTCTTCTTGGGCTGACAAGTATTAAGCCCAGATCCAATCTTCCGCACCCGATTAAATATCGGCCCTCCATCTTCACTTAACCCACTTCATCTCCATCCGATGGCCTAGATTCAATCTGCGCCACCTGATTTGATCCCATCCCTGGTCCATGAACCCACTTCACCATGGACCCAGTCAGCAAAAGCCACCTGTCAGCCAAATATAATCCTTTTCCTTTTAAAAAATAATTCGGCCGAAAAATCAAAATCCTTATTGACGTTGCGCCCTGACATCATAACTCCCTTTTCCCAAAGAAAAATAATTCAATTCCTTGCTGACATCATAATCTTCCTTTTCCAGTACAAAAAATAATTCAGAAAATCTCCTTTTTTTTCCTTTTTCTTTAGTTTCAAACTTCCAGAAGCTCGTTCTCCTTCATCCTAGCTCTGATTGAGCCCATTAAAATTTCTAAATTCTTCAAAAATTCCAATCTATCCATTTATATCCTCTTCTCAAATTTTTAGAGTCTTTTTGAAATTTATTTGGATTAAATTAAAGCTTACAAAAAAATATTTTAAATGGTTAACATAAACTTCAATTAAACCTGAAATTATTTTATTTGATCTTTTCAGGTTTCAAGGATTTTTTTTGCAATTTTCTTGAATTTTTTGAATTTATTTTAGTTTTTTGGAAAACATTATTTTTTTTCATTTTCTCTCTCCTCTTCATCTTCTTCACGAGTCGTTCCGTCCAGACCCGTGCCGAGTGCCATGAACGTGTTTTTGAAGCTTTCAAATGCCCGTGATTTTCTCAACGATTTTTTGTGCAATCAAAGGTATTTAATCCCTCTCACCAAGACTCTTCTATTCCCAGCCTTAGCCCCCAATTGATTTTTTGTGCAATCAAAGGTATTTAATCCCTCTCACCGAAAGACATGCCGAATTGATCTCCACATCCAGTCCACCTCCGCCCCTATAAAAGGGAGCACGGAGTGCCCCTCCTCATCATCATTTACTCATTACTCCCAAAATTCTCCAGTCCTCTCTCCCCTCCTCCTTACCGCAATCGGTATTTTTCTCTCGCCAACCGAACGACGTTCCTCGGCCGTTTGCACCACCTACAGTGGAGTTCCACCACCTTTGACCACATCATTGGCTTCGCCTTCGCGCATTCTACATGGTGCTTCCCTCGCCTTCTTCGGAGCTTCGCCGGAGCGCCGTGGCCAAATCACACCATCGTGTCTCTCGTTGCCGTCGGCTGACCGTGCATGTTCCACCACAACCGAGGTGAGCAGCGTTTTCCCTGTGTTCTCCTCTTCATTTTGCAGCAAACCTCATTCGCTATCTCCTCTCTGTTTGCCCGGAATGCCACGTCAACCCACCGGTCGCTGAAGGTCTTGTCCACTGTGTTCCGTCACCATCTGATGTCCTTTGGTCGAGCCGTCTATAATGTTGAGTTCGCCTCGACGCGTTCTATGCCATGCTTCCGTCTATACCGTGCATTCGCGTGTATACCACTTTTTCGGTGATGGTGATGGAATGAGGATATCAATTCGGCAAGTCTTTCTGTGGCAAGGCATATTCCGACGAAATGTGCGCACAAAACAATTGTGAAGAGTCTTGATAAGAGGGATTGCATGCCTTTGATTGCACAAAACAATTGTGAAGAAAATCACGAGGATTTGAAAGCTTCAAAAATGCGTTCAGGGCGCTCGGCTCGGGTCTGGACGGAATGACTCGGGAAGAAGATGAAGAGGAAAGAGAAAATGGAACAAAAAAATAAAATAAATTTGAAAATTTTAAGATCAAATAAAATAATTTTGGATTTAATTGAAGTTTATTTTAACCATTTAAAATATTTTTATTTTCTAAACATTAATTTAATCCAAATAAATTTCAAACAGACTCTAAAAATTTGAAAAGAGGATATAAATGGATAGATTGGAGTTTTTGAAGAATTTGAAATTTTGAATGGGCTTAATCAAAGGTAGGATGAAGGAGAACGAGTTTCTGGAAGTTTGAAACTAAAGGAAAAGGAAAAAGGAGATTTTTTGAATTATTTTTGTACTGGAAAAGGAAGATTATGACGTTAGCAAGGAATTGAATTATTTTTCTTCGGGAAAAGGAATTTATGACGTTAGGTCAACGTCAGCAAGGATTTTGATTTTTCGACTGAATTATTTTTGAAAAGGAAAATGATTATATTTGGCTGATATGTGGCTATTGCGGTTGTGTCCATGGTGAACTGGGTTCATGGACTAAGGATGGGATCAAATCAGGCGGCACAGATTGAATCCAGACCATCGGATGGAGATGGAGTGGGTTAAGTGAAGATAGAGGGCTGATATTTAATTAGATACGGAAGATTGGATCTAGGCATGACACTTGTCACAGCCTAAGAAGAGAGAGGGTTTAAAAGTAGATTTAGATTTTCATGAACTTTCAAAAACACTTAGAAAATAGGAAATAAAGTCTAAAAATTCTAGAAAAATTCATAGAAATTCCTAGAGATGATGTAGACTTAGGAAAAGTACTTCCAACTTAAAGTTGGTCTTTTAATTTTTTACAAAAATACTTTTTAGCTTTAAAATTGATTTTTAAAATCCAGAAAACACAGAAAATCCAGATAAACTCAAAATGCTTCCAAATAATTAATTTGAAATAGGATTTTTATTGAAAATCAAAACATCATTTTATTTAATTATATTTTTTTACCTAAATTACTTTTCAAATCCAGCGTTTTTAAAAGTAGAAAAATCAGGGCAAATCAAAAATAAAATTTAGGCAACGAAAACAGTTATTTTATTTTAAATTGTTTTTACTATTATTATTTTTTATAAAGCCTGGCCTGTTACATGAAGTGAGGGTCTGTCATGTAGCTCACGGCAAGTGGGGGTTTATCTATTCATTGGGTTGGTGCAAGGTTAGAACTAGACAACCTAAAGGCTATAAGATAAATGACTTTCGTCACACGCCAAACGAAGTGTGAAGTTGCTGATACTGTAATTGATTAACTCGTGTGGAGAAAGCTGTACAATCTCAGTAGAGTGTTAAAACTATTTAAATAGTTGTACTTGTGGTCATGAGCAAGCTTGGATATAGCTAGAAAGGGTATAGTTTTTCTTTTTAAAACTATTTCACTAAACATATGGGATGGCATGTACGCAATTGTGTACCATGCCCATGGGTAGGAATTATGCGATGGTCATAGTCAAGGAAGGCTATGAATAGTTTTGATCTACTGATATGGAAGTTATACAAATGTTATTTCACTACATGTCAAATGCACTTTATAATACCGCTTGTAAAATCATTACTTATTGTTATTGCAAAAACAATTTGCTTCATGTTGAAAATAACTTAGTATAGAGGCTTATCCCTTACATGTATGTAAAATTTGTGATACACTACAAGTTTTGCTGAGTACACAATGTACTCAACCTTGCTTAAATTATTGTTGATTAGAGAATGAAGATTACATGCCAGATGATGCATACTTTGCCCCCGGCTTTGGGGAATTTGACAATAGGTTTTTCTAGGACCTAATCCCCTAGTCAGTTGCCTGTGGACTAAGGTGTAGAGATGGCAACGGGCACAAACCCGCTGGGTTTTGCTATCCCAACCCGTGCCCATGAAAGTTGGACGTGCCCGCTTAAAAACCCATGCCCATGATGGGTGCAGATTTTTGCCCAGACCCATGCCCACTCGGGTAACGGGTACCCACGGGTCGCCCGTGCCCGACAACAGCTGTGCAGATTGCAGACAGTGCAGTGCTTAGCAAGTCAACAATAAGTTCAATTTATTTGCTACTATGCATGAAACAAGCAACGACAAATCCACAATGCACATCACTAGTTCACTCCATCAATTCTCAGTTCATAGTTCACTGTCATAGCATATCTGTCTGAGTGCTAGGGTTATACCGTATGGAGCATTAGGGCTAATGGGCTGCTATGGGCTGGGGCGCTGGGCAGGTTTGCCTGGGAGCGTGGGTTTATAACTCCTATGGATCGGGTTTATATTACCCATGGGTTTACGGGTTTGGGTACTATAGAAACGTACCCGAACCCGGCAGACCCGATGGGTTGGGCTTTTTGCCCATTAAGAGACCCATGGGTTAGGAAATTGACTCAGACCCATGCCCTAATAGAGTAAAAATCCACCGGGTTTTGGGTTTCGGGTACCCATTGCCATCTCTACTAAGGTGGCATACCACTAGATACTTTTGCTTATCTGTTTGTCTTCCGCCACAATTTAATCTTCTGGTATTCACTAGGCCAGTCGGCCATATACTATAAACCCTTTGTATTGTGCATCGCTTATGTATTCACCTCTTGTCATAAATAAGATGTATGTCATGTGTATGGATATGATCTAAATGTTATGAATATGTGTACTAACTACTGATCATGAGACTAGTACAAAATATACATACAGCGACTACAGGCGCTTGCGCGCCTGGGTCCCCACATACGAATAGGACAGATATAATAAACCCCGGATGGTAAAAGTCTGCACCTTTGTTTTTCATGGTAGAAGTCCCACAATAATTTGTAGGGAGTGTCTATACAACTTTTAGCTATTTTCTTCCCTAAAATCAGCCACTTCTTCTAATCATTTGATGAAAAATCAAGGCCCTAGATCATTCCACCTACCATATATAAAATCCCCACCAATCCAAACCCTAACCCTCCCCTACCCTCCACTCCCACCCCACCCCACCCTAGTCGCCGTTGTAGCCTCCCCCATGCTGCCACCCGCCTCCTCGTCGGCATAACCCCTGGTACTGACAAGGCCCATCAGTAACCACATCCCTCCTCCTATCCTCCCCTCTCATAGCCTTCTCCTCCCCTTCCGCGGCCTAGTCCTTATCTACCGCTTGCCTCCAATGCACTCAAACTAAGAAAGTCACAAAAAATTCCGAAATAATTTCTAGATATATTTCATGGTTTACTCCACCTATGTATAGAATTTTAAGTTTGAATTCATTCTATGTTAAGAGTGCCAAAAAAGAGAAAATTATGACAAATTTGAACTCTTAACATTTGTCAGATTTTTCTCCTTTTTGTTACTCTTAACGTAGAATGAATTTGAACTTGCAATTTTATACATAGGTAGAGCAAGATCAGAAGTATGTGTAGAAATTGTTTTGGAATTTTTAAATATATATGTAATTATATGCACACATAATTTCACTTGGAATCTCACTTCAAAAGTTCAAATACACAAATATAGGATAAATAATGACATATAGTTCAATCCATGCAATTTTCAAGAAAGTGAGCTGAAAGCATACTTAAGACTATTAGTGCTGGTGCAACAATAGGATCAGCTACACTAGCCAATTATTAGCAACTCTTAGCAAATCTCATTTCAGTATGTTGAAAATATATTGATGATAATGCTATCCAGTATCCAGCTCTATTAATTTAATTAGAACGTGCCATAAGACTGATCACATTGAAATTATATCATGTGCAAGCAAAATCACAATTCATAAGATCAACTTACAGGGATAGTAGGAATTTATTATTCCAAGGTTTGGCAGTAGTGCTTTAATGCAATAATCATCTGAGAGTCCCATAGATTCGAGTTGAAGCAGTGAGTTTATAGCCAATTGGTGACAAATTTCAACGGACTGCTACTTCTTCTATTGAATCACACCACACTATCATGAAACTCAGCAAACAAGATTCAGAAGCAGAAGTAGCGTCACCTCAACTTGCCCCATTGCAGACGAGGCGTGCAAAATTGTCGAAAGCTGTGCATCCCGGAATGCTGAGGCAACGGAGCAGCCCTGCAGGAGATCCCTGAGGACCTGCAGGTTACCTCCCCTCGCCGCGGCGTGCATCGCCCGGTTCATCATCTCACGCCTAAACATGTATCCCCCACCATTGGCAGCGCCAACATTCCCTGATTCCTCAGCCACCTCGCCTCCATCTTCCCCGGCCGAACACGCCGGAAGACAGCACCGCGTGGAGCAGTAGCCGGAACACCTCCGAGCTCCTACTCCTCGCCGCAGCGTACAGGATGTCGGTCACGTTGTACTGCCCTCTCCAAACACCAGCAGGGACTACCTCCCAAGAAGCTCTTGCACGAACCCGGAGTCCCTAGCCGCGGTCGCCATGTATAGCAGCCACCCGCCGTAGCCGGCCCGGATGAGCCGGTTGGCCCAGCCCCCGCGGGACTCGCAGTAGAGGAGCATGGAGCGGGTGACGGCAGCGCGGTTCTTAGCAGCGTTGGCGAAGCGCATGTCATCGTCCCAGACGGACTTGAGGTGGCGGATGCGGCGTAGGGAGGTGAGCTCTATGAGGAGGTTGGCGTCCAGGCGGAGGAGCTCCCGGACGACGTCCTGGAGGCTGGAACGCCCGCCATCGCAGCTAGGGTTCTCAAATCTCCACTTCTCCAGAATGCGGCTAGGGTTTGCCACTTCGCCTGGAAGTGGAAGTCTTGCAGGCTCGCAGCTCACTTGGGCTGGCTGGGCCTTCGCGTGCGCCACCTCAAATTAGCCCAGTACCGAAAATAATGAAATACGCAATTCCATCCGGAATAACCGAAATTGGTTGGAATGGCCGGTATTAGCCAGTATTGGACTGATACGAGATTGAGATTTTTGTGTGCCATTTCAGGCGCCAGTATGGCATATTCTAATCATTCCGGCTGGTACTGGCATGAAATTGATAAGTATGGTCGCAACTCAACCTCGTTGCATGTGGCCACATATGTGTCAGCTCGACAATGGTACCAGGGACCCGCTGTTCTAGAGTCTCAGCTTAGATCTGGATCGATAGTATGATTGACCGGGTCAATATTTTTCTATAAAAATATGTTCATATATTAAGATCCATATACTATAACATTTACATCTACGACTATAATTCAAAGAAAATTTTATCCTCTTAGTAACAAACTGCTTGAAAGCCAATGATAACCAGTTATAACCAAGAGACAACTGTCATGGATAATGACGATCGGTTATACTGTTCTATAAGCCTCGACCAGGTAAACTGGTTGAGAGGTTTGATAGTTTCCCATGTGATTAACGTGGGAGCAGCTATTAGCGCATTTGGTAATTTATAATGGTTGGCCAAGGGACACAATGGTTGATCAAAATATGCGACGGTTCAAGATCGAATGAAGATATGTGCATGAGGACAATGACTTCTTCAGCAGTATTAACTGTCATCTCGTAAATAGGTATAATAAGGTGGCGTGCATGTCTCAGAACACATCAAATTCATATCTTGTAGTATCCTTTCTGTCCATAGCAATAAAATCTCTGTTTAGTTATGCTCTCATTTATTCTCGGAAGTTCTATAGGAGGCCTCACTACTACAGAAAGCCTCATAGTAGATGCCTCATCACAGACGGTTTTGTGAAACCGTCTCTGATGAACACTATTACAGACGGTTGTAATTAGGAGGCCGTCTGTGGTATTTGTGGCGGGAAAATGGATTATCACAGGCGGTTTTTACCGAAGTATCACAGACGGTCTGTATTAAAAACCGTCTGTGATAATCCCAGATTATCACAGACGGTTTTTAATAAAAAACCGTCTGTGATAAGCTAGTTATCACAGACGGTTTTCAATCAAAAACCGTCTGTGATAATTCACAGACGGTTTGTAGTTAAAAACCGTCTGTGATAATGGCTAAGGCATTTATTGCGCTGCTCAGACCGCATCTGTCTTCATTTCGATCCAGATCTAGCCACTGGTGCGCACTTTTTCACTCGGGAGGAAGCTAGGCGATTTCAGGCCAGTTAATTTGGTGGGAAGAGGCAGAGATTGAGCTTTGAATATTCAGTCTTTCCTGGTTGCTCTAGATATGGTTAGTAATGTAATTTATTTTTTCTTTAAATATTGCATTACAATTTAGGTCTAAGTAATCCATTAGTGGTTATTGAAGATGGTTAATTTGCAAAATTGTTGGTTATATAATAGCTTTTGTGTTTGTAATATGAATTGAGCTAGCAAATTAAGTCTCAATATAATAAATGTGGCCCGTATATATGTAGTTATAATTAGTTAATCTAGATTTTAATACTAAGTTGTTATATATGTACGTAACGTAGGACCGAAGCTGGATGTATGCCGCGAGCCGTGTGAGTGAAGAGTACATTAATGGCGTTTCTGCTTTTATAAGAGCCGCCGAGGAGGATATGTTGAATAAGGGGGTGGAATATATGTGCTGTCCATGCACTGACTGCGAGAATTTGAAGATGTTTAAGAACCGAGGGCAAATTGTAGCGCACTTGATTCGGAGGGGTTTCAAAAAGGATTATACGTGTTGGACCAGTCATGGCGAAGTGAATGATCATATGCCGCCGGATGACATCGTCGGTGAAATGAATGATATGCCCCCGGATGACATCGCCGGCGAAGTGAATGATATGCCCCCGGATGACATTGCCGGTGAAGTGAATGACATGCCGCCGGTTGATATCGATTGTGGCTCGGATTCGGATAGGTTGCACGATGATAATCTGGATCAGATGCTTCGCGATGTAGAAGAGAACTATGATGAGAGAGAGTATGTTAAATTCCGTGGCTTGATGGAGGACTCAGAGAAACCTTTGTACACGAGCTGCAAGTACACGAGGTTGTCGGCCGTGCTTGAACTGTTGAAATTGAAGGCAAGCAACGGTTGGTCCGACAAGAGTTTCACGGCGCCGCTAGGTCTTTTAGCGGACATGCTTCCGGAGGGAAATGAGTTGCCTAAAACCACGTATAAAGCCAAGAAGGTTCTTTGTCCGTTGGGAATGGAAGTAGAAAGAATACATGCATGCCCGACACAGCACATGGCCCGTGACTCTCTGCATCTATAACTTTCCTCCTTGGTTGTGTATGAAGCGAAAGTACATTTTGCTGTCGATACTTATCCAAGGGCCAAAACAACCTGGGAATGATATCGATGTGTTCCTAGCACCGTTGGTGGAAGATCTAAAAGTACTGTGAAACGAAGGGGTACAGGTATGGGATGCATACAAACGAGAGAACTTCACTCTGCGCTCCTTATTGTTCTGCACCATAAATGATTATCCTGCCCTTGGTAACCTATCAGGCCATAGTACAAAAGGTGCCAAAGCTTGTACTCACTGTTTAGATGGTACCGAGAGTGTGTGGCTGAGACACTCACGCAAAACCGTCTACATGCGTCACCGCCGGTTCCTTCGGAGGGCTTACCCATACCGCAAGATGAAGCAACAATTTGACGGAGAGAAGGAAGACGGTTCAGCTCCAAGACATTTAAGGGGACACGAGGTTTATGATATGGTTAAGGATTTAGATGTTGTCCTCGGAAAGGGACGTAAATTGAGGGCTCATGAGAAGAACACCTGGAAGAAGAGATCAATATTTTGGGACTTACCTTATTGGGAGTACCTAGATGTTCGGCACTGCATCGACGTCATGCACGTAGAAAAGAATGTGTGCGACAGCTTGATTGGTCTCTTACTGAACATCCGTGATAAAACAAAGGACGGCGTCAACGCACGGCTTGACTTGGCTGACATGGACATCAGGCCTGAGTTAGCACCGACATGCACTGATAATGGACGAACGTACCTTCCCCCTGTGTGTTACACTCTGTCCAAGGCTGAGAAAAAAGAACTGTGCCAGTGCTTGCATGGTGTCAAAGTTCCGTCTGGTTACTCCGGCAACGTGAAGAAACTTGTTTCGATGCAAGATTTGAAGTTAAATGGCATGAAGTCTCATGATTGTCATGTGCTGATGACACAGATGCTCCCTATTGCAATTAAAAATATTTTGCCGATCAAAGTCCGAGAGACAATCATGAGGCTATGTTATTTCTTTAACACAATTGCTCAGAAGGTCATCGATCCCGAAGGACTAGATGCTCTGCAGGACGAGGTGGTGATGACTCTATGTCACCTTGAAATGTATTTCCCTCCTTCGTTTTTCGATATCATGGTCCATCTCATTGTTCACGTTGTGTGGGAGATAAAAATGTGCGGGCCCGTGTTCCTACGTAGCATGTACCCATTTGAGAGGTTCATGGGAATTCTCAAGTCCTACGTACGGAATCGTTCTCGGCCGGAGGGCAGCATCGTCGAAGGTTATGCAAGCGAAGAGGTCATTGAGTTTTGTGTCGATTATATGGCTCAGATTCAACCTATAGGTGTCCCTCAATCTCATCATGAGGGGAGGCTGAAGGGTCTCGAAACTATCGGAAGGAAAGCAATCACTCCAGATATGGACACGTATACTCAAGCTCATTTCACGGTGTTGCAACACATGACTGAAGTGGCGCCTTATGTCAACCAGCACAAGGATGTGCTTCGGCAACAGAATCCAGAGCGGTCGGATGTTTGGATCATGAGGCAACACAACCGTTGGTTCAACCAATGGTTGAAGGAGCAAATCGCTAGGAGCTCGCCGAGTGAGACGGTGACATGGTTGGCAAAAGGGCCAACATTTACAGTTGTGACATGGCAAGGATATGACATAAATGGGTACACATTCTATACACAGTCTCAGGATGTCAAGAGCACTAACCAGAACAGCGGTGTCCGCATAGATGCATTCAGTACCGATGGGTCGAGAAACTCGTACTATGGCTTCGTAGAAGAGATTTGGGAGCTCGACTATGTGGTTTTCAAGATCCCCTTATTTCGCTGCCGTTGGGTGCATCTCCCACAGGTGAAGGTTGACAAGTACGGTGTCACGACCGTGGACCTCCAACGTGTCGGGTACAAAGACGAACCATTCGTACTCGCCAATCAAGTTGTTCAAGTTTTCTATGTAACCGACCCGCCAAATAAGAAACGCCATGTAGTTCTTCATGGAAAAAGGAGAATTGTTGGAGTGGAGAATGTAGTGGACGAGGAGGAATACAATCAATTTGACGAGTTACCTCCTTTTGGAAATGGCATAAGGGTCGACGATGAACAACGCGACGAAACTAGTTACGTACGCATTGATCATGATGAAGGGCTAATTTTTAAAGGAAATAAGCAAGTACAATAAGAATGTATATGTGAAAATGTGTGATGTAGTCAATTTTGAGATGTATATGTGAAAATGTGTGATGTAGTCAATTTTGAGATGTATATGTGAAAATGTGTGATGTAGTCAATTTTGAGATGTATATGTGAAAATGTGTGATGTAGTCAATTTTCAGATGTGTATGTGAAAATGTGTGACAAAAATGAATGCAGATTGAGAAAATGTGTAAATGAATGCAGCTGGTAGGTAGTTGATCATGAATGCAGATGGTTGGCTAGCTGTTGATCATGAATGACTACAGTCGGGCATAGGCTTATCACAGACGGTTCTAAGTTTAGAACCGTCTGTGATAAGCCTACTATCTTAGACGGTTCTAAACATAGAACCGTCTGTGATAGTATGCTTATTACAGACGGTTCTAAACTTCGAACCGTCTGTGATATTCATATCACAGACGGTTCTAAGTTTAGAACCGTCTGTAATAATCCGCTATATATACCCGTGTCTAGGGTTTTCCGTGTATTCTGCAGTTATTCTATATCTAAATCCCGATCTGCCTCCCCAGAGCCCGTCGTCGCCGCCGCCTCCCCGAGCCCGTCGTCGCCTCCTCCTCCTCCTCCGTCGTCGTCGCCTCCTCCTCCTCCTCCTCCGTCGTCGCCGCCGCCTCCCCGAGCCCGTCGTGATATCGCATAATCACAGACGGTTCGAAAACCGTCTGTGATAACTTGGATTATCACTGACCCATAATTTCAGACGGTTCAGAAAACCGTCTGTGATGACGTTTCTGAACCGTCTGTAATGTCGATTTCTGTAGTAGTGCCTGCGTCCCCATCGACACTGATGACTGCTTTATTTGGGGAGGTCCAACTTTTGCCAAAGCTGAGAGAGATCGAGAGCAAACTAGGGTAACTCGTGAGCTGACTAGCGCAACATGCTTGGTGAGTTGGTAGCTTGGTTGTATCGCTAGATAGCTGGTGTTACTCGTACGCACTGCTAACACTATTTAACCAGTAAAATCACTTCTTCCCTCGCAAGCCAAAGGCCAAAAATTAAAGCCAAACAAGGCAGCGTTCGGCATTCACTAGCAAGGTGTTCTACTGGTGAGAAAATGCGAGCACTCCATCTCGATCTCTTCCGGATCTGTCGTTTCTACTTTATATAATGTAGAGGAAAAAATTTGAAAATTTTTCCTCTTGAGCAAAATTATAAGTTTAGAATAAGAAATATGCAAGTTGAAAAGTGTTTGAAGTTGTATGTACATATCTATTATATTATGAAACCAGAGAAAAAAGAAGCCATCACGTTCGCTCTCAAAGGCTAGAAATTATCACCCTAATTAGAGAAAAAGAGAAAGATCTGCACCATCGATTGTGATGGTTCAGATTATAACGGTGCAAATTAAACAGATGGGAGCCATTAAAGTAGTATGAGAAATATAATTGTATTTTCCATCATATACAAGTAAATATAATTGTCATTAAAGTAGTATGAGAAATATAATTGTATTTTCCGTCGTATAAAAGTAAATATAATTGTATTTTCTATCATCTACAAGTATTAGTGTTGGATAACAAATACAATACTATTTTTAAAGGTATTGTAATAGTGTGCACAGGAATTATGCTAGTTTATATAATTTTGAGATTAGAAATACTAAAATAAAAAATGTCAATAATATACAAATTAACATTAAAATGGTAAATTTGAATCTGAAAATTTTGCATTATGAAGCTTTTTAAGGTTTGTAGGTTGCCTATAGTGTTGTGTTAGAAGCCCATTATGCTAATTAAACAAACAAAGCTTCGGCCATACAAACTAATAAGAGATTATTCATGATATACCACTTGAAAGATTGGTGTACCCTAGAATATCACTCCAAAGAATAACTTTCACCACAAACCACCCCAACGAAGTTTAGATTCAACATATGTCATTTCCTCTATTTTGTTACAAATTAAAACTTTTTCCCCCTTTTGGGATGGGAAAGGACCATTTGCCTATGTATCCTATGTTTTCATGATTCTAGGAAATACCACTCCTCTAGTCCTACCCTTTTCTCTAGTTCAATCGAACCAAGCAGTGACCTAATTCAAGTGTGTAACTTGTACTGCTATCCACCACGCTATAACTCTGAGCTTGGGTGGTATATTTAGCCTGACCATTGAGTAATAAAGATGCAGAAAAGTACCTTTGATTGGGTTCGATCGAACAAAGGAAATGATCAAACTAGAATAGTGGTATTTACTGGAATTATGAAACATTGGACATATGGGCAAAAAGGTCCTTTCCTATGGCAAAAAAGGGAAGGCTTTAATTTGCAATAAATTAAAGGAAATGTATATGCTAAATCAAAACTTCTTTAGAATGGTATGTGGTGGAAGTCATTCTTTATAGTAGTATTTTAGGCTATGCTATTATTTCGAGTGGTATATCATAAACTATCCCAACTAATAAAAGTGGAAGTTCCTACTATAAGATTCATATTTGTTCTTTCACTAAAAAGAAGTGTTACTTGAAGCACATAGTTGGTGTGGATGCATGGGTTGATGACTAGTAAATCCTAATCCACAAGTTAAAGGTTAGTCTTAAGAAACTAACAACCCAAGAATAAATCAATAAATCCAATAACTAAAGTTACAAGTTTACATAATAGACCTGTCAACCTAGCACTTACTATCCTGGATATATGAGTCGAGATAAGGAGAGAGGAGAGGTGATACAGCATTTACGTATGCCAAATGATGGACATTAGTAGAGTGGATACAACGTAGCATACCTTCTAGTTTTCTCGCGAGTGTCTTTTTTTGGCGTCCTTTGGTTTGTTGTCCATTTTAATTTCTTCTTCTTTTCTCTTCTTTTCTTCTGCTTTTGGTATAACATCTAGTTTTTTCTCTTCTGGTTTTTCATCACCTTCTTTTTTTCTTTAGCTTGTCTTTTAGTTTCTTCTCTTCTCATTTCATATGATCTGGCCTTTTAACATGTAATTTTTCTTGAATTTGGCCGATGCGGAACATGCTAGTTAGGACCAGCAATGACAATAGAGGAAAAATGAATGGTGCCTTCTCACAATGCCCCCCAGTACCAGAAATCCTTCACTCCAAAGCTAGATAGCCAAGAAAATCATATTTCACAACCAACACCAAAGCAACAACCCGAAATAGCAACGATGCACACGGCACTGCACTTGGCTGGTCAAATTGGCCATAGACCGGTGGTTTGACTGGCTTGAAACCAGCAGTCTGATCGGTAGCCTATGATCTGATCGGGCCAAGAAGTGGTCTGACCACTCCACTGTTCCCAGAAAAGAAGTTCAGCTTGAGTCCGAACCACTTTAGGAGCAACTCCAAAATCCATGATCAAATAAGATGAAATTTTACACACCTTGCTAAGAATCTCAGAAACCTATTCTATCCAAAGATTACAAGGATCATGGTTACAATCCAAACATTTTCTCAAAACCTGCAAGGTTGAACCAAACGTGGGCAACACGAATGGCTCCCCCATGTAAGAAAGGGCAGGTGGGGCTCATCTATTAGTCACACACAACAGAGGAGAGTGAGGTGGGAGTGGCTGCTAACTCCAGCGACGGCGAACAGTGGCGTGGTGAGGGAACTGGGCCTTGGGGGAGGTACTAGGAACCAAAAGGGTCTTTGGGAGGTGGTGCCATGGGACAAGATGGCCGGCGTCGAGCCTACGATGGTGCATGGTGGCAGAAACGACTTGGGTTTGATAGGGAAGAAGATGAAGAGGATTTTGGCACAAAACAAGCACAACATGAGCTAGAGAGGAGGAAGACGAAACTAGGAGTGAAGACAGCGAGGTGGGGGAAGCTATGGATAGGTGTGGCAATGTTGCCCATCGCGGTGTGACCAGGGTTAACAATTTCATTTGGAGGAAATTTTTGGAGGGTAGTGAAATTACCAAAATCACCAAAATTTTGATAATTTTGGTTTGGATTTGGGTCAAATCTTGGTAATTTGAATTTTCACGAAACTTTAGAAATTTAAGAAAAAAGTTATCAAAGATGGTAGACATGAATTGGATATTGGATATAGATGAAATAGATATGAAAATATAGATGAAACTTGCTCTAATATTTAAAGTTATTTTAAGATTTGAATTTGAATTCAAATTTTTGTCTGACAAGATAATTTTGAAGGGGATCGAAATCACCGAAATTTTGACGAAATTGTTAACATGGTGTGACTATGGTGTTCTATGGGCTTGAGCGTCTAGATTACGTCCTTACCATACAAGAGGAAATGCTGGAACGGAAGGACATGGTCTGAAGCTCATCGAGAGGAGGGATGAGGTGTTGGGGTGCGAGGCGGTGACGCGAGGAAGATCATGGAAATATTTGATTATTTGCCCTATCTTTTATGTGCATTTGATATAATGCTCTGTGATGTCTCACTTACATATGGGTTCAGGATCCGCATGTAAGTGATACATCACAGAGCATTTTATCAAATGCAATATAAGATGGGGCAAATGATCAAATCTCCCGGGAACTCACTGGAGGTGGGAGGATATGAACGGCGAATATCATGGCTGACGCAGGGACTCTAGCTTGAATCCGGCGAGGCACTGCAAGTGAGGAGAAATTTATTGACAGATTTTGTTGACTGAACGGCCGGGGAAGTGCAAAGTGACACGCTCAGTTGATCAGTTCTGCATGAAGCTTACCAGATAGCGGGAATGCGGCGGAGCGCACACCTGTGGTTGTGAGACGGTGATGGAATGGCGAAGCGCGCGCGGTGGTGATGTGGTGGCGCTGCAGTCGGGCAGTCATGTTATTTCCTCCCGCGCTTCCTCACCAACGGTGCCTTCTCCGTCTCGGCGGTCTCGTATTCCATCACCCACCGCCGGCCTACCGTGCACACGGCCACCAGCACCATGTCTTGCACCAGGAACATGGCCAGCAATAGCGCCTCCTCCGGGAATACCAACGCGAGTTGCTGACCCCAGGAACCGGAGGCTGCAGTCGTGGTTGAGGAGAAGGGCCGACGAGGCGAGCGCATGGCTGCAAAGTAAATGCACAGGGACACGCGGGCCGGGTTCACAATTTTGACAAAATCAAGGGAGAAGGCTGGATGATGAGAGATGCCAACGCAAGAGGAAGACAGAAAAGGCCAGAAGAGAAAGTGGACTGGGTTGAAAACTTCCAAATTGGGCAAGAAACTCAATTTTGGTCGAAATTCAAGAAAATTCAAACTTTGAAAAATTCTGGTTTGTTTCACAGCCTGCTGTCCGAAGTGAGGGTAGTGTTGGCCATGGTGTTCTTAGAACCTATGCAGTTTCGTTCCGTGATGTCCTTTTCAGGTCCTTAATTCCAAGTGGTGAGTTGTTTTGTTGTTTGGATGTTGCTATGTTCCATGCATGTGTTTTCTAAGGTTTTCGCATGTACACCCACCCTAAATAACTAGGCAACAAAGATATACGTTCCTGTTACTGTTAATTTTTGTCCAGTTCCCCCATGCGAAAGGAAAAAGCATACATTGGTGGCTGCAGCTGTGCAGTCCAAGTTTGTTAGAGCAAATCACTACTACAGAAAGCCTCATAGTAGACGCCTCATCATAGACGGTTTTGTGAAACCGTCTCTGATGAACACTATTACAGACGGTTGTAATTTGGAGGCCGTCTGTGGTATTTGTGGCAGGAAAATGGATTATCACAGACGATTATTACCGATGAACCGTGTATCACAGACGGTCTGTATTAAAAACCGTCTGTGATAATCACAGACGGTTTTTAGTTAAAAACCGTCTGTGATAATGGCTAAGGCATTTATTGCGCTGCTCAGACCGCATCTGTCTTCATTTCGATCCAGATCTAGCCACTGCTGCGCACTTTTTCACTCGGGAGGAAGCTAGGCGATTTCAAGCCAGTTAATTTGGTGGGAAGAGGCAGAGATTGAGCTTTGAAGATTCAGACTTTCCTGGTTGCTCTAGATATGGTTAGTAATGAAATTTATTTTTTCTTTAATTGCATTACAATTTAGGTCTAAGTAATCCATGAGTGGTTATTGAAGATGGTTAATTTGCAAAATTGTTGGTTATATAATAGCTGTTGTGTTTGTAATATGAATTGAGCTAGCAAATTAAGTCTCAATATAATAAATGTGGCCGGTATATATGTAGTTATAATTAGTTAATCTAAATTTTAATACTAAGTTGTTATATATGTACGTAACGTAGGACCGAAGCTGGATGTATGCCGCAAGCCGTGTGAGTGAAGAGTACATTAATGGCGTTTCTGCTTTTATAAGAGCCGCCGAGGAGGATATGTTGAATAAGGGGGTGGAATATATGTGTTGTCCATGCACTAACTGCGAGAATTTGAAGATGTTTAAGAACCGAGGGCAAATTGAAGCGCACTTGATTCGGAGGGGTTTCAAAAAGGATTATACGTGTTGGACCAGTCATGACGAAGTGAATGATCATATGCCGCCGGATGACATCGCCGGTGAAGTGAATGATATGCCCCCGGATGACATCGCCGGTGAAGTGAATGACATGCCGCCAGCTGATGTCGATTGTGACTCGGATTCAGATAGGTTGCACGATGATAATCTAGATCAGATGCTTCGCGATGTAGAAGAGAATTATGATGAGAGAGAGTATGTTAAATTCAGTGGCTTGATGGAGGACTCAGAGACACCTTTGTACACGGGCTGCAAGTACACGAGGTTGTCGGCCGTGCTTGAACTGTTGAAATTGAAGGCAAGCAACGGTTGGTCCGACAAGAGTTTCACGGCGCTGCTAGGTCTTTTAGCGGACATGCTTCCGGAGGGAAATGAGTTGCCTAAAACCACGTATAAAGCCAAGAAGGTTCTTTGTCCGTTGGGAATGGAAGTAGAAAGAATACATGCATGCCCGAACGACTATATCCTCTACCGTAAAGAGTATGCAAACATGCATGTATGTCCGGTGTGCAACGCATCCCGATACAAACGTAACAATCAATCAGATGATGGCGAGGGAACAGAGGCGAAGAAAGGACCTCCTGCTAAGGTGGCATGGTATTTTCCTATAATTCCCCGTTTGAAAAGGTTTTTTGCAAATCCAAAGGAGGCAAAACTGCTGCGTTGGCACTCGGAGGAGCGCAAGAATGATGGAATGATAAGACACCTTGCTGATTCCGCGCAGTGGAGAAACATCGATAGGAGTTTTGCAGAGTTCGGTGCAGAACCAAGGAATATAAGGTTTGGACTGAGTACAGATGGAATGAATCCTTTCAGTAGCATGAGCAGCCGACATAGCACATGGCCCGTGACTCTCTGCATCTATAACCTTCCTCCTTGGTTGTTGTATGAAGCGAAAGTACATTTTGCTGTCGATACTTATCCAAGGGCCAAAACAACCTGGGTGAGAGACCATGTGGTCGTGCTCCATGAGAGTGATGAGTAATTGACAAGGGTTTAAGGTAGTCGAGTTTGGTTTGAGTGGTTCGGAGTCGAGTCGTTGCGTGGGCAACGGGCTCAGTCGGACTTTGGTCAAACCTGGTCATTTGGGCTTAGGATTCATATTCTAATGTTTTGACAGGTTTGGACTTCATATGTGGTAAGTGTAATGGTATTTATGCTTTCATGTATCGAGCGGTGCTATTTGACGTGTTTCTTGTCTGTGTGACTGCAGGACGTCGAGTGGAGTCGTGGCGAGACACGGAGGACCGGACTAGGCGCAGGTGGCGCTGAGGTCAGAACGGTCGGGATGTGTCGAAGACGACGTGGACTCGAGGTGGTTGCGAGGCGTGCGAGGCAAGGAGCGTCGGAAGCTTCCCGGAAGGTGCAGGAGGGGCGAATCGGGAAATTCGCGAGGCTGCACAAGCGGGAGCGGGCGCCGTTGGATTTAGCAGGCGTAACGGGGCGGAGACCCGTTAGCCAAGGCTATAAAAGGAGAAGAGGGGCTGCATGCCCACTTGAGCATTTTGGAGGGAATTAGGGTTAGCTCTAGTCAAAAGAGGCTTTAGGAGGTGGTTTTCCTTTAGTCTTTAGTGGTTGGAGAGGCAGAGTCCAGTGCTCCCTCTGTGTCTCTACGATGTGTTCTAGGTGAACAGAGTGTGTTCTTCCTCTCTCTTGTGTTTATGAGATGTGTTCTTGAGTAGAGAGGGAGAGGATGGTTTGAGTGGAGAGTTTGTAATCATTCCTTTGTATCAAGACGGGGTATGGGGATTCCTCCATTTCCTCTTGTTGAAATCAATGAAAATCTGAAGTTTCATCATTTTCTTGCTCTCTGTTCTACGATGCCTTCTTTTGTGGATTTCTTGATTTTGTGATTTTCGAGTTCTTGCTTGCTGGTTTTGGCCAAAATGGGTTGCTATGACATGGGTGAAGCCTAAAAGCCATTTGGCTAGTCAATCCCCATAGCAAACTGAGTTTAATTCCAGTTTCTTGATTTTGGCCCTCTCTGTTCAAGTTTCAGCCAGTTCTAGGGTTTCAGGGAAAAATGTTTTTACTCCTCAATCTGACTTGAGATTTGGTCTGAGGGATCATCTAGGTATTGCTCTTATATCCCTAAAATCTCATGTGCAAAAGATCTCTGTGGAAGGAGTAATTTGATTTTGTTTGAAGCTCTTCTCTGAAGATTCCAGTTTCTGTCTTTTCTAGGGTTTTGGTGCTCTCGGGGTTCCCCTTGTTGTAATGGCTTGAAATTTGGCATGGAGGATCCAGAGGCTATCTTATAGCTATCCTCAAAATTTCATAGCCAAAGGATCAACCGTTTGGGAGCAATTTGATTTTTGGCTCGGGTCGTGCAAAAATTCAGATTTTTACCCATAATCTGAAATTCTTGCTTCTTGATTTGATTCTCTTGTTTCCCAAGGTCCCCTTACTATTTAGTATGTTGTAGTAAGGCCTTGGATCAAAAATATTGAGAGCAAACCTTCTTTTTAGCCAAAAATCCGAAGTCTCAGAGTTAGAGCCTGAATTTTCTGCTGGCTGTCCCTGTCGTGTGGTAGTTCCGCCCAAGTCTGCGGTAGTTCCGCACCTGACTCCGGTAGTTCCGCCCGAACATGCGGTAGTTCCGCCCGAGGCCTGTTTTTCCCGATTTGTTTCTTCTCGTTTGCGGTTCTCAGTTTTTGTGGTTTTCCTGCTGGAGTGTAGTGATAGCACTGGTCTTCTAACTTCATAGCTCCCATAGCTATTGAAGAAGAAGATACGTGTTGGGGCGATTTTTAAAGATCGACATTCACCCCCCCTCTGTCGCCATTTCGGTCCTTCAATTGGTATCAGAGCCGGTTAGCTCTAATTCATAGATCTTAACCGGTCTCAAGAGCCATGGCGACGGACAAGTACTCCACCAAGCCGCCCGTTTTCGATGGCATGGATTACCCCTTCTGGAAGAGCCGAATGGAGACATACATCCAGGCTCAGGGGTACGCTATCTGGCGGAAGGTGAAAGTACGGTTTGCTGTTCCTGCCGATGAGAACATCAATGCCGGGAACATGGCTGATGTTGAGGCGAATGCAAAGGCAAGGAACATCATCATTCAGGGCCTGAGTCGTAGTGAGTTCGACCGCATCTCTCATCTTCCGTCCGCCTTCGATATCTGGGAGACCCTCGATGCATACCATGAGGGCACCACCCAGATTAAGACGGTGAGACAGGACCAGTTCAAGCGTGATTACAACAAGTTTGAAATGCACGCTGGCGAGTCCCTTGATGAGTGCTTTGCGCGTTTTCACAAGATTCTGAGCAACCTCCGAGCGGTCGGTCTCACATACCCCGACTCGGACAACGCTCGTCAAATGCTCACTGCGCTTGACCTTCGGGTTTGGGAGATGAAGGTGACTACCATCAAGGACACCACCGACCTCTCGACTTTGACGCTTGACGCGCTGTACTCGCGCCTCAAGACGCACGAGATTGACATTGTCTCTCGTAAGTCGAAGTCGCAGTCGATGGCTTTAGTCACCGATCCCTCTTTGGCTTCTGGTCGTTCTTCTGAGCCCTCTTGCGGATTCTCTCTTGCTGCTCTCTGTGACATGACTGATGATCAGTTAGAGCAGCTTGCGGATGAGCAACTGGCCCTCCTTGCTCGAAGATTCTCCCATGCTTACAAGGGGAGGAGGGACAGAAAGAGAGGCGGACCCGTGATTTGCTACGAGTGTGGTGGCCCCAACCACATTCGGGCAAACTGCCCCAAACTGGAGAAGGGCAAAGCTGATTTCGGCGGTTCGGGCAAGATCGACTACTCCGACAAGAACCGCAACAAGAAGCCTCCAGTTCAGACGCCGGGAAAGAAGAAGTTCCGCAACTTCGGGAAGGCCAAGAAGCTCTTCCACCGCGTCCTCACCGCCTTCGACGACCTCGACCTCAGCGAGGTGGAGGGATGGAGCGACGACGACGGGACGGGTGATCAAGAGCCCAAGGATGGCGGCGACGACTTCTCCGGCATGTGCTTCATGGCCCTCGAGGGCGAACTCAGCGACAGCGAGCTGTACTCCGACTCGGACGAGGTTCGCCGGGCAGGGAAGGGAAAGGTTTGGCTTGTAGACTCCGGTTGTTCTCGTCATATGACCGGAGACTCCCGTTGGTATTCTTCCCTTGCCCGTGCTCCAGGTGATGAGACGATCACCTTCGGAGATGCTTCATCTGGGCGCGTCATCGCCAAAGGTACTGTGCGCATTAATGATTCTTTCATTTTGAAAGATGTAGCCTTGGTTAGTAAACTGCAGTACAATTTGCTTTCAGTTTCTCAGCTTACCGATGACGGTTTCGAGGTGAGCTTTAAGAAAAATGCTTGTAAAATTCTTGATTCTTCGGGTAGTCTGGTTTGCGGGATTTCTCGTTATGGGAGGATCTTTCGTGCTGATTTTTCTGAGTCTTCTGGCGATCCTCTCAGGTGTTTAGTTGCTTCTGAGTCCCGCGACCTTTCTTTCTGGCATAGGAGACTTGGTCATATAGGCTTTGATCATTTGTCTCGAGTTAGCGGTCACGATCTCATTCGTGGTCTGCCTAAACTCAAGATGGTCAAAGATCTTGTTTGCGCTCCATGCCGGCACGGCAAGATGGTTGCCGCTTCTCACCCTCCAGTCACAGTTACTATGACCGATGCACCGGGACAGCTGCTCCATATGGACACAGTTGGACCAGCTCGAGTGCAGTCAGCAGGAGGGAAGTGGTATGTTCTTGTTGTGGTCGATGACTTCTCGAGGTATTCTTGGGTGTTTTTCTTAGCCTCGAAGGATGAGACGTTTTCACATTTCCGAGGTCTTTTTAGTAGGCTTTCTGTAGAGCTCCCAGGTGCCTTACGAGCGATCCGCAGTGACAATGGCACGGAGTTCAAGAATTCCTACTTTGAGAGTTTCTGTGGTGAGACAGGTGTAGAGCACCAGTTCTCTTCTCCATACGTCCCTCAGCAGAATGGCGTTGTGGAGAGGAAGAACCGTACCTTGGTCGAGATGGCCAGGACGATGCTTGATGAGTACTCTACACCGCGGAAGTTTTGGGCTGAGGCTATAGCCACCGCGTGCCATGTCTCAAATCGTGTTTTTCTTCGGGCACACTTGCATCGCACTTCTTATGAGCTGAGATATGGGCGAAAACCCAGTGTCTCTCATTTTCGTGTATTTGGTTGCAAGTGCTTTGTTTTGAAGTCCGGGAACCTAGACAAGTTCGAGTCACGTTCTTGTGACGGGATCTTTCTAGGTTACTCGCCTTCTTCGCGGGCTTATAGGGTCTGGAACTGCGAGTCTAGTAAAATGGTAGAGACCTGTGAGGTGACCTTCGATGAGGCCAGTCCGGGGACTAGGCCTGATATCTCAGGTTCTTTAGAGCAGTCCGAGACCATCTTTGTGGATGATGAGGATGATGGAGACGACGGTTGTCTACCTGATCCTGTCCCTCATCCACCCTTGGAGGTGCCGTCTTCAACCGCACCTCGAGGCGATCAGCCCTTGCCTTCTGCTTCTTCTGGAGCTGGTGGCTCTGTTCCTACTTCGTCTGCTCACGAGGTAGAGGCCACCTCTTCATCTCACCCTGGACCTCCTAGACACATTCAAAAAGACCATCCTTCAGAGCAGATCATTGGAGACCTCTTCGAGCGTGTTACCCGCTCAAAATCTGGCTTATCTCAATTCTGTCTCCATTCTGCTTTCATAGCCTCCTTTGAGCCCAAAGATGTTTCTCATGCTTTATCCGATGAGTCTTGGGTCAATGCCATGCATGAGGAGCTAGAAAATTTCGAGAGGAACAAGGTCTGGTCGCTTGTCGAGCCCCCGCGAGGTCACAATATTATTGGAACTAAGTGGGTGTTCAAGAACAAGCAGAGCGAGGATGGAGTGGTTGTTCGAAACAAGGCTAGACTGGTAGCTCAGGGGTTCTCCCAGGTTGAAGGTCTAGATTTCGAGGAGACCTTTGCCCCTGTAGCTAGACTTGAAGCCATTAGAATCCTGCTTGCCTTTGCAGCTTCTAAGAGATTCAAGCTTTACCAGATGGACGTCAAGAGTGCCTTTCTCAATGGCCTTATTGAGGAAGAGGTCTACGTCCGTCAGCCTCCTGGTTTCGAAAACCCCAAATATCCAAACCATGTCTTCAAGCTTTCTAAAGCGTTGTATGGACTTAAGCAGGCCCCCAGGGCTTGGTATGAGAGGCTTAAGTCCTACTTGTTAAGTCATGGTTTTGATATGGGTAAAGTTGATAAGACCTTTTCATCCGCCGGCATGGCAATGACCTTCTGCTCGTCCAGATCTATGTCGATGACATTATCTTTGGCGGCTCTTCTCATACTCTGGTGTCTCAGTTCTCGGATGTCATGAGCACCGAGTTTGAAATGAGTATGATGGGTGAGTTGACCTTCTTCCTTGGCTTCCAAATTAAGCAGACTCGGGAGGGTACATTTCTTCATCAAGGAAAGTACACTCGTGACCTCCTGAAGCGCTTCGATATGAGTGATGGTAAGCCGGTGTCAACTCCCATGGCTTCTACAGCCTATCTTGACCCAGATGAGGATGGCGAGCCAGTTGATCAGAAAGAGTTCAGAAGTATGATCGGCTCCCTTCTTTACCTCACTGCCACGAGACCAGACATACACTTCTCTGTGTGTCTGTGTGCTCGTTTTCAGGCTTCTCCTCGCGTATCTCACCGTCAGGCGGTGAAGCGCATCTTCCGGTACCTTCGAGCTACCATTGACTATGGTATCTGGTACTCTTCCTCATCCTGTCTTTCCTTGAGAGCCTTTTCGGATGCAGACTTCGCTGGCTGTAGGATAGATAGGAAGAGCACTTCCGGCACCTGCCAATTTATTGGCACATCTCTCGTTTCCTGGTCTTCGAGGAAGCAGTCCGGTGTTGCACAGTCCACTGCAGAGGCCGAGTACGTTGCTGCAGCCAGTTGCTGTAGCCAGGTACTTTGGATGGTTTCGACCCTGCGGGACTTTGGGTTAGCTTTAGACAGTGTTCCACTCTTTTGTGATAACACGTCTGCGATTAACATCGCTAAGAACCCAGTGCAGCACTCCCGGACCAAGCATATCGATATCCGTTTCCACTTCCTTAGAGACCATGTAGAGAAGGGTGACATAGTGCTCCATTTTGTGGAGAGTGACCACCAGTTGGCAGATATTTTCACCAAGCCTTTGGACAGCTCGAGGTTTTCAGCTCTGCGGGGAGAGCTTGGGGTGGTTTGTCCTTATGGACTGATGTGAGGGGGAGCTTATGCTTTACTGCTTTACTATTGATTATGCTTCTGTCTCAATTCTGTTGCATTGCATTTGCGGGTGCATTGGGTTTAGTCCTTCCAGCATAGGTTAGAGTGGTCTTCTCGTCTAGCTGTTTAGACTCTTTGCTCTTATCTTGTGACCTAGGATTCTGCTCTGTTAGCCGCTTCTCTTCTCTCACTAGGTTGAGCCCACTCACTGCTTTCAGGTTCTAGCAAGGGCCGGGCCGCCCTTGGGTAGACAGGGTTCGTGTTTGCTCCCTAGTAAGGTAGATTACCGGTCTAATAGTCCTAGTGTCATATGGGGTAGATGAGAGTCAGTCTAAGCCATAGTTGCCTCTTTATCTTATCTATGCTTTAAGGACTGCCTGTTTACTGTTTTCCTTCCCAGCTTCTCAACTTTATTGCTTTAGTTCAGGGGGAGTTCAATTGGGAGCTTCTGGAGCTTAATTGTGACATAACTCAACTTGAACTAAAAGTTGCATCTAATGTTGAGGGGGAGCTGGTTCTTCATGCATTTTCAGCATTTAGCTTTATAATCAATCTGCATTGAGCCTTGATTATTATCCTTTATGATATGCTTAAAATGCTTTACACCTTGCCATGACTTGTGCTTAGCTTGCTAAATTTATCATGACTTCATATGTGTAGACTAGCTTTTGCCATGATAAGTTAATTAAACTTGCTCAACTTAAATTAAAACGTGTCATGCTAGCATTTGAGTTTAGTCTTTCTTGAGCTATCCCTTTATGATTCATGCCATGTCAAATAGGCTGAGTAGAGCGTTGAATCTATATTGAGCCTTAGTTTGAGCTGTTTTAGTCTCTTGATGATGCATAAGTTAGTACAACTTGTTCAAATGCAAAAAGATCTCTTTTGTGCGAAAAAACTGATCTCACCAATTCTTTCCTATGAGACGGCTTGCCATTGCACTTGGCATGAACTTAGGGGAAGTTTTGGATGACCTAGACTATCTTCTTAAGCTCATTGCTTGAAGTAGTCGCATAAGGCTTGAGGTCTAGCACATGATAAAACAAAAATCTGGTTGTCAACAACCTTGAGTTTCAAAAGAAAATATATCATTTGTGCTCGATTTTGCTCAAAGCTATCATAAGAATCAAGTGCTTAACCAATGTTTCAATCTTGAGCTTCTAGCCTTTATTTGGTCTCAATACTAGATTCTTAGTTGCGCTTAGCTTATTGACATGGCCTGCCTCATCCTTGGATATCTCTAGTCAGACTTTGCTCATTGATGACTTGACTTGCTCACTAAAATGCATTACATTTCAGATTGTCATCTATGTGCTTTAGCTGGTTTATATATATGTTGTCATGATCTAGATAGCCCTTATTGAGTTATGGCTTGGTGTATTACATGTTGGTCATTATGGATAATTCTCATGGCTCTAAATGCTTAATAAAAACAAACTTCAGCCATTTTCATCCATTAACATGTCATATTCTCTCTATTGCATCTTGATGCGTTTATTGCCAAAGGGGGAGAATAGAGAAGAAAAAGTCCGTTTGGGAACAGTTTAGAGCTTTGTAGATCAATTTGCTCTTTCAGTAGTTGCTCTAGTGTTCCTTCTGTCGACATGGTCATTAGCTTCATTCCTTTCTTTGGACCATGTTGGACTCCTCAAATCAAACTCTTCTTAATGCTTTTTCTGCGTTTGTCAATAGACTCATCAAGGGGGAGACTGAGAGACCATGTGGTCGTGCTCCATGAGAGTGATGAGTAATTGACAAGGGTTTAAGGTAGTCGAGTTTGGTTTGAGTGGTTCGGAGTCGAGTCGTTGCGTGGGCAACGGGCTCAGTCGGACTTTGGTCAAACCTGGTCATTTGGGCTTAGGATTCATATTCTAATGTTTTGACAGGTTTGGACTTCATATGTGGTAAGTGTAATGGTATTTATGCTTTCATGTATCGAGCGGTGCTATTTGACGTGTTTCTTGTCTGTGTGACTGCAGGACGTCGAGTGGAGTCGTGGCGAGACACGGAGGACCGGACTAGGCGCAGGTGGCGCTGAGGTCAGAACGGTCGGGATGTGTCGAAGACGACGTGGACTCGAGGTGGTTGCGAGGCGTGCGAGGCAAGGAGCGTCGGAAGCTTCCCGGAAGGTGCAGGAGGGGCGAATCGGGAAATTCGCGAGGCTGCACAAGCGGGAGCGGGCGCCGTTGGATTTAGCAGGCGTAACGGGGCGGAGACCCGTTAGCCAAGGCTATAAAAGGAGAAGAGGGGCTGCATGCCCACTTGAGCATTTTGGAGGGAATTAGGGTTAGCTCTAGTCAAAAGAGGCTTTAGGAGGTGGTTTTCCTTTAGTCTTTAGTGGTTGGAGAGGCAGAGTCCAGTGCTCCCTCTGTGTCTCTACGATGTGTTCTAGGTGAACAGAGTGTGTTCTTCCTCTCTCTTGTGTTTATGAGATGTGTTCTTGAGTAGAGAGGGAGAGGATGGTTTGAGTGGAGAGTTTGTAATCATTCCTTTGTATCAAGACGGGGTATGGGGATTCCTCCATTTCCTCTTGTTGAAATCAATGAAAATCTGAAGTTTCATCATTTTCTTGCTCTCTGTTCTACGATGCCTTCTTTTGTGGATTTCTTGATTTTGTGATTTTCGAGTTCTTGCTTGCTGGTTTTGGCCAAAATGGGTTGCTATGACATGGGTGAAGCCTAAAAGCCATTTGGCTAGTCAATCCCCATAGCAAACTGAGTTTAATTCCAGTTTCTTGATTTTGGCCCTCTCTGTTCAAGTTTCAGCCAGTTCTAGGGTTTCAGGGAAAAATGTTTTTACTCCTCAATCTGACTTGAGATTTGGTCTGAGGGATCATCTAGGTATTGCTCTTATATCCCTAAAATCTCATGTGCAAAAGATCTCTGTGGAAGGAGTAATTTGATTTTGTTTGAAGCTCTTCTCTGAAGATTCCAGTTTCTGTCTTTTCTAGGGTTTTGGTGCTCTCGGGGTTCCCCTTGTTGTAATGGCTTGAAATTTGGCATGGAGGATCCAGAGGCTATCTTATAGCTATCCTCAAAATTTCATAGCCAAAGGATCAACCGTTTGGGAGCAATTTGATTTTTGGCTCGGGTCGTGCAAAAATTCAGATTTTTACCCATAATCTGAAATTCTTGCTTCTTGATTTGATTCTCTTGTTTCCCAAGGTCCCCTTACTATTTAGTATGTTGTAGTAAGGCCTTGGATCAAAAATATTGAGAGCAAACCTTCTTTTTAGCCAAAAATCCGAAGTCTCAGAGTTAGAGCCTGAATTTTCTGCTGGCTGTCCCTGTCGTGTGGTAGTTCCGCCCAAGTCTGCGGTAGTTCCGCACCTGACTCCGGTAGTTCCGCCCGAACATGCGGTAGTTCCGCCCGAGGCCTGTTTTTCCCGATTTGTTTCTTCTCGTTTGCGGTTCTCAGTTTTTGTGGTTTTCCTGCTGGAGTGTAGTGATAGCACTGGTCTTCTAACTTCATAGCTCCCATAGCTATTGAAGAAGATACGTGTTGGGGCGATTTTTAAAGATCGACATTCACCCCCCCTCTGTCGCCATTTCGGTCCTTCACTGGGAATGATATCGATGTATTCCTAGCACCGTTGGTGGAAGATCTAAAAGTACTGTAGAACGAAGGGGTACAGGTATGGGATGCATACAAACGAGAGAACTTCACTCTGCGCTCCTTATTGTTCTGCACCATAAATGATTATCCTGCCCTTGGTAACCTATCGGGCCATAGTACAAAAGGTGCCAAAGCTTGTACTCACTGTTTAGATGGCACCGAGAGTGTGTGGCTGAGACACTCACGCAAAACCGTCTACATGCGTCACCGCCGGTTCCTTCGGAGGGCTCACCCATACCGCAAGATGAAGAAACAATTTGACGGAGAGAAGGAAGACGGTTCAACTCCAAGGCATTTAAGGGGACACGAGGTTTATGATATGGTTAAGGATTTAGATGTTGTTCTCGGAAAGGGACGTAAATTGAGGGCTCATGAGAAGAACACCTGGAAGAAGAGATCAATATTTTGGGACTTACCTTATTGGGAGTACCTAGATGTTCGGCACTGCATCGACGTCATGCACGTAGAAAAGAATGTGTGCGACAGCTTGATTGGTCTCTTACTGAACATCCGTGATAAAACAAAGGACGGTGTCAACGCACGGCTTGACTTGGCTGACATGGACATCATGCCTGAGTTAGCACCGACATGCACTGATAATGGACGAACGTACCTTCCCCCTGTGTGTTACACTCTGTCCAAGGCTGAGAAAACAGAACTGTGCCAGTGCTTGCATGCTGTCAAAGTTCCGTCTGGTTACTCCGGCAACGTGAAGAAACTTGTTTCGATGCAAGATTTGAAGTTAAATGGCATGAAGTCTCATGATTGTCATGTGCTGATGAAACAGATGCTCCCTATTGCAATTAGAAATATTTTGCCGATCAAAGTCCGAGAGACAATCATGAGGCTATGTTATTTCTTTAACACAATTGCTCAGAAGGTCATCGATCCCGAAGGACTAGATGCTCTGCAGGACGAGGTGGTGATGACTCTATGTCACCTTGAAATGTATTTCCCTCCTTCGTTTTTCGATATCATGGTCCATCTCATTGTTCACGTTGTGTGGGAGATAAAAATGTGCGGGCCTGTATTCCTACGTAGCATGTACCCATTTGAGAGGTTCATGGGAATTCTCAAGTCCTACGTACGGAATCGTTCTCGGCCGGAGGGCAGCATCGTCGAAGGTTATGCAAGCGAAGAGGTCATTGAGTTTTGTGTCGATTATATGGCTCAGATTCAACCGATAGGTGTCCCTCAATCTCATCATGAGGGGAGGCTGAAGGGTCTCGGAATTATCGGAAGGAAAGCAATCACTCCAGATATGGACACGTATACTCAAGCCCATTTCACGGTGTTGCAACACATGACTGAAGTGGCGCCTTATGTGGACCAGCACAAGGATGTACTTCGGCAACAGAATCCAGAGCGGCCGGATGTTTAGATCATGAGGCAACACAACCGTTGGTTCAACCAATGGTTGAAGGAGTAAATCGCTAGGAGCTCACCGAGTGAGACGCTGACATGGTTGGCAAAAGGGCCGACATTTACAGTTGTGACATGGCAAGGATATGACATAAATGGGTACACATTATATACGCAGTCTCAGGATGTCAAGAGCACTAACCAGAACAGCGGTGTCCGCATAGATGCATTCAGTACCGATGGGTCAAGAAACTCGTACTATGGCTTCATAGAAGAGATTTGGGAGCTCGACTATGTGGTTTTCAAGATCCCCTTATTTCGCTGCCGTTGGGTGCATCTCCCACAGGTGAAGGTTGACAAGTACGGTGTCACGACCGTGGACCTCCAATGTGTCGGGTACAAAGACGAACCATTCGTACTCGCCAATCAAGTTGTTCAAGTTTTCTATGTAACCGACCCGGCAAATAAGAAACGCCATGTAGTTCTTCATGGAAAAAGGAGAATTGTCGGAGTGGAGAATGTAGTGGACGAGGAGGAATACAATCAATTTGACGAGTTACCTCCTTTTGGAAATGGCATAAGGGTCGACGATGAACAACGTGACAAAACTAGTTACGTACACATTGATCATGATGAAGGGCTAATTTTTAAAAGAAAATAAGCAAGTACAATAAGAATGTATATGTGAAAATGTATGACAATTTTGAGATGTATATGTGAAAATGTGTGATGTAGTCAATTTTGATATGTATATGTGAAAATGTGTGATGTAGTCAATTTTGAGATGTATATGTGAAAATGTGTGACAAAATGTATATGTGAAAATGTATATGTGTATTGGCATTTATGTATATGTCATGTATATGTGTGATGTATTTGAGAATGACAAAATGTATCAAGAAATACATTGTGTGAATGCAGCTGGTTGGTGTTGTATATGAATGCAACTGTTTGGTGGTTGATATGAATGCAGCTGTGAAGTTATTGGTGTTGTCTTAATAACAACAGCCGGCAAAGGCTTATCACAGACGGTTCTAAACTTAGAACCGTCTGTGAAATGATATCACAGACGGTTCTAAGTTCAGAACCGTCTGTGATAATCTCCCTATATATACCCTCTCGCTAGGGTTTCCTGTGTGCGCTGCAGTTATTCGATCTAGATCTAAATCCTGAGCCCGTCGTCGCTGCCGCCTCCCCGAGCCCTCGCCGGCTGCCTCCCCGAGCCCTCGCCGGCCGCCTCCCCGGACGAAGACGTCGCCGCAGCCTCCTCCTCCTCCGTCGCCGCCTCCCCGAGCCCGTCGCCTCCTCCTCCTCCGTCGCCGCCGCCTCCTCTTGCGTCGCCGCCTCCTCCTCCTCCGTCGTCGTCGCGTCCTCCTCCTCCTCCGTCGCCGCCTCCTCCTCCTCCTCCGTCCCCGCCTCCTCCTCCGTCGTCGCCGCCTCCTCCTCCGTCACCAAAACCCTAAGGTCATCAAATCCCTTCCCGAGCTTCATGCTTACTGTTAGGGTTTAGGGTTGATGCTTCATACTTAGTGTTAGGGTTTAGGGCTTACTGTTAGTTGCTTACTGTTATGTATATGGTTAGTTGCATTCATGTATATGCTTACTGTTATGGTATATGCTTACTATATATTCAAGTTTGTTATGCTTACTGTTATGGTTAGTTGCTTAGTTGCATTCATGTATATTCAAGTTTTTTAATCAAAGGGCATGAAGCAAGTAACACATTCTAGTGTATCCGGTTCAATGACCTTAAAACACTAGTTTGTGTGATTTGCTTCATAGAACTTTGTTTAGAGACCTTATAGTAATAGTATATGCCACATAGACCTTCAAGGGGCATGAAGCAAGTTACACATTCCAATGTATCCTGTTCAATGAACTTGATACATTGGTTTGTGTCATTTGCTTCATAGAACTTTGTTTACGGACTTTGCTATTTGGTTTATAGTATTAGCAACTAAAGTAGGTGCTAAGATAGGCACATCACCCCCTCTCTATGTCCATATCACCCCCTCCCTTCTCCCCCTCCCCTCTACTCCTCTCCTCTCTTCCAATTCAATATGATCACTTTCTCATCTTATCTTAATAGACCCACAAAATGAGCAACATGTCACCTGCGCATAAAGAAATCTTGCGATTGTTGCAAAAGATACATTGACCATTTGGGTGAAAAGATGAACTATTTTGTCAGGCGCATGACTGCCGATTCGAAGCATAGCATAGCATCTGAGGCACATCCGAGGCCTGCTGCTGTGTCTTGAGGAATGCCACATCTGAAGACCAGCTCTTGGCATTCCTCAAGACACAGCAGCAGGCCTCGGATGTGCCTCGGATGCTATGCTATGCTTCGAATCGGCAGTCATGCGCCTGACGAAACAGTTCATCTTTCCACCCATGTATCTAGCCAAAAAACAGCAAATGAAGCAAGTGACATACTCTAGTGTTCCCGTTCAATGAACCAGATACACTAGTTTGTGTCATTTGCTTGATAGACCTTTGTTTAGAAACCTTGTAGTGATAGTATATGCCACATAGGCCTTCAAGGGGCATGAAGCAAGTGACACACTCCAGGCAAAAAAATTCAAGGCAATTTTATTACAAAAGTTCAAAAAAAAGACATTCCCAGATTCTTCGGTGAGCAGCCGACATAACCGACTTCTTCGCTGAGCGACTATCCATCTGCTTCTTCCCACTTCTTTTCTTCATCTCTGGTCTCTGGATCACGTACGCCAGTAGCGATGATTTTGGTATCGTTCGAGTTCCCAGAAGAACACCTACACACTGTGCAACGACAAACCTACCAAGCGGCGTGCAAGCATGGAAGAACTTCAAGAGCACGCTTGTCAGGAAATACGTGGAGACGGACGAAACGCCTATTCATAAATACCCATTCCTGGAACCACAATGGGAAGAGTTCAAGGCGATGAAAACGACCGAAGATTTCAAAAGTACAAGTGTGGCGCACAAGGCCCTCCAGGCAAAAAACACACCCCCACAGACTTGGCACATCTGGGTATGCGGGTAAAATCCCGCAGTGGAGGAAGGAGGATGACCTGGCAGCTGCACAGGACATCGCACCGCTGTTTTCCAATATCCCGGATGAGCGCGCTCGAAATTGGATTAGAGCAAGGTCATCTACAACGACATCGGGGGACGTCTCCTTTCGAAACCCTGCAGACCAGCAAGTGTCCCAGTGCCTGGTAAGATATCGATCGAACTACGTAGCATGTAATTACTCCACAACTTCGTACGAATTGAAATGACATGTGCTCGTGCAGGAAGAGCTGAGTTTTGAATCTACCATGGGATCATTCCAGGGAACAAGGGAGAATGATATGCTCTCCGTGGCCCTGGGAAACAAGGAGCACCCGGGTCGTACGAGAGGCCTTGGGCTTTATGTTCCTTGGAAACATGGTTTCTAAGATGACTCCGGAATGTATCGGCGTAGGAAGAGAAACAAAGCCGAGCGTGACGCACAGCTACGAGAAAAGATCAAGGAATCTCTTAGAGAGGAGCTAATGGGTGAGCTGGCTGGTGTAATCAGAGATGAAGTGCGGAAACAAATTGAAAGTCAGCAGGCTGCTACCGTCGCTCCTGTGCTAGCTAGCCCGCACAACCGTCCGAGTAGCTGCGCGTCCAATCCGACGCAAACCCAGTCCAAATTTCCCGTGGACGACATCCTGGTAATAATTATTATCTCTCGAATGCTTGCTCCATTGGTAGGCCTATTTGAGTAGCTAATTTTGTATCGTTATGTAGGAGCCTACGAAGTGCAGGCTCCAAGTGAGATATGGCTCCATTCCCTTGTACGCTGCTTGGGGCCAGGCATATTCGTCTGGTATCTGGGCCATGGTGCACGGTCAAGCTTTAGCGCCAGGCTTCGCAAAAGTTAATGTGGATGGTGTGTATGTTAATTTTGAGGTGGTCCCGCTACCGAACCCCCCCAACGACGAGATCGTGACTCTAGGACAGACCATTGGAACATTCATCCAGTGGCCCAAAAGCGACATCTCCCTGGAGGCTTCTTCACCGGTGGCAGGACCAGAAGTGCAGTGCGAACCACAGCAACATGCACTGATGCCATCTCCACACGAGCAGTGCGAACCACAGCTACCTGCACCGGTGCTATCTCCACGGGTGCTATTCTCGCAAAAGCAACTTGCACCGTCTGTACCATTACAGTCGACTACCATGAAGTCGACCTACAGTCGAGGCAGTGGCCATGGCAAATCAAAGACGAAGGATGATGACGATATCCCGTACCTGCAATTGGCCCGCAAATTCGTGCTAGGCGAGCCGATGATATTCCCGCAAGAGCACCTCATAAAGCTAGGACTTGGTTGCCAAAGATTCCACGCTTGGTATATGGAACAGTCCAATAAGCCAGAGGCAGAACGGCGCTCAAGTATCACTGTCAAATTCAAGCCGGAACATTTCTTGCATGAAGCTCAGGAATGTTTCTTCCCGGTGACCTTTGACGATATATTTGGTCTTTTCACGCTCAACGCTCTCGACGCCTCACTCGTTCGATGCTGGACGCTGTAAGTCTGTACAATCACAGTCTCTGTTCACGTAATACCGATATATGTCACAATTTGTTGCTTTTCTGTGTATATATATAGATTCATGCTGACCGAAGCTAGATCATCGAAATCACCAATTGGTTTCCTGGACCCACGCTTGGTCGCCATTGATACCATCAACGAGGATACATCCTTCGTCGAGAACTATATTACAAAAGCACTGCTGGCTCACCGCGATAAGGAATTTGTTCTTATGCCATACAATGAGCACTTCCATTGGATTTTAATTGTAATTATACCAAAATGGAACAAGGCTATATACCTTGATTCTCTAAGTAAGAACAAATTCAAGTACACAGCTATCGCCGAAATACTCGATAGGTAAGTACATTGTACATTGTACTCTTTCTTTCCTTCCAAATGACTAATCTAACTTTTTCGAATAACGAAGGTCGTTCATCACATACGTTCAACAAACACGTGGCTCGACGACAGCTGCCAAGCCCTTGAAACATGATCGCAATTTTCGGGTATTGGCTAGCTACACATTAATTAATCATATACAACACTTAATAGTAATGCCACTTGATTTAACACATTCTATTTTTTGCAGTGCCACCAGCAGCAGCCGGGCAACACGTGTGGATACTACGTGTGCCACCATATGAGACTACTCCTCGATTCCACCAAGATCACTAATTCTAAGGTTTGTCAATCTTCCCACATTTATTTCATACATGTCAGGTTTTATATGTGCGCGCGTTGATATTCCTATCTACAGGTTGCGCCCATCTCTAAATCTGCATTGGAACATGCGGACTTAGCAAAAATACGAGGAGAGTTCATTTGGTTTTTGTGGACTAAAGTCATAAAATCAGATGGAGAGTTCCACTGCGCAGATTGATTTTTTTATTGCTCTTATCACTCTGTAATTGTGAATTTGTAAATGGATATTTTATTTCATTTCAATTAATTCATTTGCGAAATGGATGCTTTATGTCTGTGAATGAAATGTGATGTGAATTGGATGTTTGTCAAATGAATTGAGATGTGAATTGTATGTATACATATACTTGTTTATCTGCTTGTTTCAGAGGGCATGGCTAGCATTTCCTGAGGCTAGCCAATAAACGGAAATATATGTAAGGGTTGAAGGGAATATCACAGACTAAAAACCGTCTGTGATTATCAGCTATCACAGACGGTTTTTACTCAAAAACTGTCTGTGATGATCAGTATCACAGACGGTTTGTAACTAAAAACCATCTGTGATAGCTGACAATCACAGACGGTTCGAAAACCGTCTGTGATGACCTTCGATTATCACTGCTATAGAAACACGCGAGTGACCTCATCCATCTAACTGCTATGCATATCATGCGTTCAATAACGCAATCAGACACACGTGAAAAATGGATTTTCCATTGTTGTTTCAATGCTAAAGTGGTCTCTCTACCCATTTTGGGCTAGTATTGTATTCTCTCCCTCTAATAATGAAACTAACTCAATTTTCTATGTAATTTTACAGCTAGATATTATAATGCATACGTTTATATTGATACATAGATTTGTATTGTTGTACAACTCTTATGCTTACGATAAAATACACATGTACTTTCTATACTAATAAGGTACTCGTGCGTTACAACACTGTCCTAAAATAAGGTGATACATATCATCAAATTTGGTCCAGATCGTATAATAAACATTAAAATTCTCTTGGACACATGAAGCAAAACATATATGTACATTTTTAGTAAGTAACGTTGTTTCTTATCCAACATGAATCCAAAGAAAACATCTTAGTACAGACACCTAGGACACAAGAACAAGTTTGTAGAGCGTTGCAATCGGATCCAAAAGGCATTCCAAGGCTAATAATATTTACAACATTATTATATGTTTCCTCTGCATACAAAATGTATATTTAGTCCAAATATGCTTACGCAATGCATTTCATAATTTGTGCAAACTGAGAAAATTTTGATCAAGAACAGAGAAAAACATATAATAGTGATACACATAGTAAGGCTGCATAATTTCTTTCGATCGCTGGAATATGAGAAGGGCATTTAAATTTGGTTGCAATGACTTTCTGGGTTGAAACAATTCATCTAGGAAAATCATAAGGTGACCAACCACCGCATTTAATCTGAGAAATCTTGACACAAAGTTTCTACAACGAAAACAGTCGTATTAAGTTAGTTTGTTTCAGAAAACATATGCAGAATTCGAAAATTTCAGGAACTTTTAGGAAGTGCACAAGCAACATTTTGAATCATCTAATTTGAACATGAAGTGAACAAAATTTTCCTGTTTCATGTGGTGTGGATGTGCTGCTGCTCTGCTAAAGTCAGCATAGCATAGCCTAGTCTGCACCCATCTCCACCCCACCACATAATACTGCACAACTTTCTGTAACCCTCTCCATTTTCCCCCTTTTATCGATCGGCCGCGACACGAGCTAGAGGGGGACCCACGCAGCTACTAATCTCGCGATTGGATGGGCAATCGCATCACATGCATACCGTGCATTGAGTAGCCAGTCTTGATCGGTCCATGTCAGTAGAGTCAAGGAAACAACTTACCCCCGCTCATTTCTGATGAGGACATAACACTGATTACATAAGCACAAACTAAAAAAGATTAATTAATAGATAAACTCACTATTAATTAAATGAGTATTGCTATACAATATTCGACTATTTTTTAGGACAAAAATAGTCAGATTGATCTGAAGCGTTAGATCTCCATCCAACGGATGCACCTATACAAGCACCCCTCCAAAAAAAATGATCTAGGGCGTTGGATCTCCATCCAACGGCTCAAAATCTGACTGTTTTTATTCTAAAAAACAGTCGAATATTGTATAGACAACTTTAATTTACATGAGAACTGGCTACTACTTAATGCTAGTATTTTAATTGTTCTTAGGTTTGTACAGGGGATAATTAACAAAGAGAGCGGTGCAGAGGGAGACATCAGACAGCATTAAAAGTTTTGATTGGAAAGCAAAGAAAGAAATATCAAGAGAAAAACAAACAAACATGCATGCAAGACAAGCCAATAGACATGCATGTCTACAGACGTCACGAAGCAATTGAAGAAATGGTTTTTTCTTTAATTTCTCGTGTGCATGTCGCTTGATGCGTTTTCGTGTGTGTTCGGAGGCAGAGTCGAGTACGGTTCGGACGTTGTTTTTTTCTTTGTTCTTATTTTGTTGGTCGAGTCGGTCTCGGACGTCGCGGTTCGGACGTTTTGTTTTTTTAGCTGTTGAGTCGGTCTTGTATTTCTTCAGCCTTAAATATTTTGCTAGCATGAGTCTGAGGGCCAGACCACCACAAATAGAGAAAATCAATCTATTATTTTTTCAGAGAGTTATATGCCTGTTCCTCTTAGGGTTTTGGTATATGGTTGCAACCTAGAGGGGAATCGGACGTTCTTCCCCGTCGTTCTTGTGATTCCTTGTGATTGACCGGAGCGACGACATGTCTACTTTGTGGTTGGGTAGACGGGATTATGAGCGTGTGGTGGGCGAATTCTTTTGTCGCAGGTTGCTGTTCTAATAGTGGTTGGTGCCATCGATTTGTTAGGTTACACGGATCCAAATTATCTCCATCGATCCTACGCCGTGAAGATCGGATAATCCCCGCATCATCTTGGTATCAGAGCACGGTTTCCTCGGTAGGATTATTTACCCTTATTTTCAGATTGATTTATTTTTGTCCTATAGTCCATTAAACTAAAAAAGATTTCAAAAAAAAATTCAAACCCTAGTTTTTGCATCTGTTAATTTTGTGAGTTTTGTTAAGTTCTCGTCCATTCGAAATTTTGTTTAGGTGCTGGTCGTTTATGTTCCTATGTGTAGCTTAATGCGCGGTTGCTACAGTAGTTCATCGCTACAGTGCGCGTTTGCTACAGTGTTTTAAGAAATTGCTACAGTGCCATGTCGAGCTATAGTGCAAAAAAAAATCTTGCTGGTATTTTTTTATCGATTGAGACTACCTGTTGAATATTGTATCTAGGGCTGCTCTTGAGTATTTTACACCTTACTGAATATTTGTGATCTATGCAAAATCAAAGGAACAATTAAACCTAGTTCGGCCTTTGAAAAAAAAAGAGAGTTGATAAAAAAAGCCACGACTTGAGAAAAAAAAGAAAGAAGAAAAAACATTAGCTGAATTTAGGTGAGTTCTTAATCCATAAATTCAGATTGTGTAATTTATTTTCTTGAGCAATCTTGTGCCCTTACATTCATATCATTGCAATTGGCTAGCGTCTCTCCCAGTACTTGGTGTAAAACGTGCTAATTAATCCTCAATTTCAAATTATTTATATTTAGCTCATTCCTTTGTTTGCATTGAGTCACATTGATCTTTGCGTATATGTTTATACACTTCACTTAAACCTTTTGGATCAGCACTTAGGCAAAGTATTTTAGCTTGGATTATTACTTAACTTTACAATTTCAGATTGCTAGGATATACACTTCCATACCAAGCTCCACTAAATAACCATTGTTGGGCAATTGTGAACACTCTTACATTCGCTTGATCATCACGTTGCTATTATAGCTTCTACCAAGTGTAAGTTTTTATTGCCCTTAATTCACTTCGGAAAAGTAAGAACTTTACTTGGGAGAAAAAAAGAGTAAAATTGAGTGTTTTCCACATATATATGTTACACAACTAACCATGACAAGATATTCAACGAATCACTTCACTTGGTGTGAGCCACATGAGAATGGCTCTTCAATATTTCGTTCCTCTTGGTGCGCTTCCGAGCCCAACAACTTGTATCTTCCTTTCTATAGAAGTGATGATCCAGAAGAGTACCTTAAATGGAAATGGCATATGGAGAAAGTGTTTAAATTTCAGAAGCTTCGCAAAGACCAAGAGGTGATGCGAGCCACTATGAAGTTTGAAGACTATGCTTATAGTTGATGGCAACAATTATCTGGAAACGATTCATTAAATCTTGGGTAGGTTTGAAGGTGATCATAAAAAATGAGTTTGTGCCATCCTATTATGAGCGGGGATTGCTTCACTATTTGGAGAACATCACACATGAGAGTAATACTATTCAAGATTATTATTTTCAGCTGTAAGATGCATTGTGTCGTGCAGGTGTCACTAGTGAATTAACAGAGATGGAATACTTCTAAGGAGGCTTGAATTCTAAGATCGCCGCTGCACTTCAACATAAGTATTTTAGTAGTGTACATGATGTTGTGAATTGTGCTATTAATAAGGAGAAAAGACTTATGGAGAGGTGTCGGATCCATCTATGTCCATACTTCAGTTCTTATGCCTCTACTAGTGTGACACAAGAGAAGATGACTGAGCATGGGACTTTCCCTTCGGTAAATGAGACATTTTGTGCTGCCCTAATGACACATACAATAATTGAGATGCGTCAAAACCCATGTGAGAATGAGAGCCACATAGCCAAATTAAGTGAGAGTGTTGAAAAGAGTGAGCCGTGTGATTCTACCATATATGAGTTTGAGAGCATCCAATTGAGTGTGTGAGAGATACACTAAAAGAAAAGAGAGAGGTAGATATTAGACAAAGTGAGGTTGATTTTAAAACTAATACATTAATGTCTACTTCTAGTGTTGTTTCTCACATTGTGCAGATTGAAATTGAAGATAAGGAGTTAAATATTCATCACCCGGCACCATTGAAAGTTAAAGATGAGGAGATAACCATGGGTGAGGGTGAAGTACTTGCTGCCTTATTGTTACATCATGATGCTTTGATACCTATAACACCTACATCAACTGAGAAAAACAATAAAGGTAACAATATTGGTGCTGAAAGTAATTGTGAAATGGTGAGTACTTGTGAGAACTTATATGTGCGAATGAAAATTCCATGTTCTGAAATTTCTTTGCTCAATGTACATAATGTGTAATTGATTACTCATAAGGAAGTTCTTACTCAAATATTTCCTAGTGATTCTTTGTATTATATTATGTTTGATGATCCTAGAGAGCTATCTAGTGGGCTTGAGAATCTTGCTGAAATTTCATGTTTAAAATCACTAGTTAGTTTTTATGCCTACACTTATAAGTTTAATTTGATCAGAGATTATGGTGTAGATGACAAGTTTTATATTTATCGAATATGCATTACATGTGATAAGCTTGCTGGATTGAAATTGCATATTTTGGATAAACAATTTGTTGTGCCATATCATGATCACAATGAGATAAGCTTCAACAATAGTGCTTCATGTTTAGAAAGATTTTATAATCCTACTTGTTCATCTTTTCATGTACGATCATGTACAACTAATCAGAGTAGCGCAATTGAAGCATGGAAGGCATTAAAGATTTTCTCCCCCATATTTGAACACCTTGATCGGGTTTTGCCTTTTGATATCTTATCTATGTCCTTAGGAAAGTCAATTACGACTTTTACTCATGGGAGGGAGAATGATGTGAATGACAATATTGCGATGTATACATCTTATAGTTGCTATGGTTGCTGTTGTGCTTATTGGTTTATGCAAAACAATGAGAATGGCACAATAATTGATTCATATATATACCATGCATATGTGTTGTTCTTTTTGTTTACTACACCTTCAAATGTACATGATATGCTAAATAGAAGAAGAGTAATTGACAAATATATATACCATGCATACATATTATATTCTTTGTTTAGTATAATTTTAGACTATCAAAAGCCGATGATGTCTTTTCTTGAAGAAGGGGAGGATGATGCGGATACAGACATGCGTAGCGTTTTTCAGTTAAATATATTATTTGACTGGAAAGAATTATTGAGTCGCACCAAATATTACCATGTGAACTCTAATTTTATTAGGTCTCTTATTACTATATTTGAAGATACAGAGCTACTATTATTTGATTTAATTATATGCAGGTTTATACTCGATCTATATAAGCCTAAAGTGAAAATGAAAATAAAGATGGCACCAAGAGGGAGGAGAGGGAGGCCGGGGCCAAAAAGCTGGAGGAAACAAAAGTCTCTGCAGAGAAGCAAAGTAAAAGAGAGGAGGTGGTTTGCTCACGTGTCATGTATTAGTTATTTAGCAAAGTCATACATTAAATCATGTAATAGATATTTAGCATCTTGAGTTAGACCGTGTAACCGAGACAATCCCTAGTCAGCCCAAGGCCCAATCCATACGCATGTGATGGTATGAAACACAATCTGCAGCCGCCGCCGGATAACGGAAAAAAGGAGCCACCGTATATATACGCGTGAGGGAACAGGAAGAAAAAGGAACGTGACTAGAAATCAAGAAACAGAGGACGACTAGATTTGGAAGACACTATTTGCACGTAAGTAGTGCCTCATCCATAGCACGCAAGCAGCAGCAGCGCGCAGCCCCTCCTCCATTTCGCCTACTTTCTACTCTCCTTGTCGCTTGATGCTCCGAGCACGAATAGTGTTGCTGCTGCAGCCTCACCCTTTTTCTTCAGCTTTGACTTCACCAACACATCCAGCTACCGCTCAGATGACCTCAGATTCGAGGGCAACGCGAGCGTGCACAGCAATTTGATCGACCTCACATGCAACTCGTTCGGAGAGACAATAAACGGTTGCACGGGACGGATGTCGTACGGTCTCCCGGTGCCGTTCTACGACAAAACCACCGGCGAGGTAGCCAGCTTCTCCACGCGCGCGGTTCACCTTCGCGATCAAGTTCAACACCAATAACATCATCAGCCAAACTAGTAGCATGGCTTACAACCAAACTAGTGGCACGACTTCTTACAACCAAACTAGTGGCACGGCTTACAACCAAACTAGTGGCACGACTTACAGCCAAACTAGTGGCACAGCTTCTTACAGCCAAACTAGTGGCACGGCTTCTTACAGCCAAACTAGTGGCACGGCTTACAGCCAAACTAGTGGCACGGCTTCTTACAGCCAAACTAGTGGCACGTCTTCTTACAGCCAAACTAGTGGCACGGCTTACAGCCAAACTAGTGGCACGACTTCTTACAGCCAAACTAGTGGCACGGCTTACAGCCAAACTAGTGGCATGGCTTACAGCCAAACTAGTGGCACGGCTTCTTACAGCTAAACTAGTGGCACGACTTCTTACAGCCAAACTATAATTAAGAGACCAAGCCAGATGGATGCATGGTCATCTCACCCGCCCAAAGGCAACAACGCTAGTACCTCATCCATAGCTCGCCTCGCTCCAGTTACAACCATGCCTGCTTGCAGGCAGCAGCAGCGCACAGCTCCTCCTCCATTTCGTCTACTTTCTACTCTCCTTGTCGCTTGATGCTCCGAATACTAATAGTGTTGCTGCTGCAGCCTCTCCGTTTTTCTTCAGCTTTGACTTCACCAACACATCCAGCTACCGCTCAGATGACCTCAAATTCGAGGGCAACGCGAGCGTGCACGGCAATTTGATCGACCTCACATGCAACTCGTTCGGAGAGACAATAAACGGTTGCACGGGACGGATGTCGTACGGTCACTCGGTGCCGTTCTACGACAAGCGAGGTGGCCAGCTTCTCCACGCAGTTCACCTTCGCGATCAAGGCCGAAACTATGGACAACAAGGGGGATGGCATGGCTTTCTTCCTCGCCTATTACCCATCAAGCATGCCTCCATACTCGGGAGGGGGCAACCTAGGCCTCATCGGCGGTGCCGCGACCACCGCCTTTGATGAACAAAGGTTCGTCGCCATCGAGTTCGACACGTACAACAACAGCTGGGATCGCAGCGAGACCTATGATCACATCGGCATCGACATCAGCTCTGTCACCTCGGTTAACACAACAAGCTTGCCCAGCTTCAGCCTGAGCGGATCCATGACGGCGTCCATCACTTTTGATAACACCACCAGGATGCTGGTCGCCTCCCTGCGGTTTACTGACAATCCTTCTGTTGGCCCCTATGAGGTCAGCACGAAATTACCGGATCCACTCACGTTGCTCCCGCCCGAGGTGGCGGTGGGGTTCTCTGCGGCCACCGGCAAGTCCGTCGAGCTCCATCAGATAATGTCATGGTCCTTCAACTCAACTCTTGCTCCGCCCCAAAAAGGTATATTCTACTGCACGTGCATTCAATCTACTTTGACAGAAATTGCAATGCTTTGCGAGCTGACTGTGTACTAAAAAAAAGCAGTATGATGGAAAATGATAGTATATTAAACTTATAAAGGCTTTTAATCGCGAGTTGGCATCTTAGTGCAGGGTACCTTCTCAGTGTAAAGTACTTCGTACAAAGTCCGTACTCCTTTCCTTACAAAAGTACGTACCACTGGAAATCATTCATAATATTATGTATATATAGACTATAGAGTTGGATGCACAGTATATATCACAAATTCGCTAGCAAGCGGACATCAGCCCTCACTAATTTATCTGAGAGCTAATTAAATGGTGACATATGGAGGAAACATGCAGGGGGACACCATAAAGGGACAGGCAAGCTCCATTCAAGGATCACCCCTAGTGTGCCTCTGTATATAAACTATATGAAGTATCACAACAGCGCGAACCTCTCGCAGATGTTTCTCTTTATATCTCTTGTAGAGACGTTTTTTAGTGTGTTTCTATATATCATCACTGTGAATGAAGAGATATATTATTAAAGCATATCTATATTGTTGGTGATCAGAACGGGATGAATGTGTCGGACTCGGATTTACCTAATCTAGAATTTTCTGTGAAACCATTATTGTACTATTCTCTGGATCAGTAGACAGTGGTCACAGTCTCACATATACATTACTAATTCATTTCATACATGATAATAACCATACAATGTTTTAATATTACACATATAAGAGTTCAAATAGACTACCTCGGGTTAAGTTTACAATAGACCCATTAGGCCAACTGATTACATTACATCAGAAGCGGAAGCAAAAAAGGAGGGCACATCTCGCCAAAGACAAGCGACTGGGAAACCCGTATGCGACTGATATTAATTAAGGACATGAGTAATATAGGTGCATACAATGTTGATTTAGCTGCTGAGGTGAGATGCAAACTATTGAAGCATAATCTATTCTTCACCATCTTCTTTATCTATCATCATAGTAGATATAGTGGCCTTGATTCATGGAATCTGAGGGGTTTTGAGAGCGAGGGTGAGCACAAGCAAGAGTGCTCCATGAGCCAGCACACAGAATGCAAGTACTTATACATACAAGGTTTAACAAGGAAGGCTTGGGTTTATGTGGAGAGGGTAGAACCTCATCGAGGGTGTTGGCCGAGCTCAGGGGTCTGAAGTAGGCTGGCATTGGGGAACCAGAGTGGCGACAGGTGGGCGACGATGCAGTCTCACCGGAGAAGGGGTAGGAAATCGGGGAGAGTCAGGACGGCTTTGAGACACCCAGGCGGTGCTTCAACCGCGAGCAATTGGGCCAAGGTGGAGTGAGGCACAGGATTGCTCGATGGTGGCGGAGTGATCGGAGGGGGAGAAGACGGTGGCTCGGGTGGAGCTCAAGCTCGGGAGGAGGTGGGTTAGGGCAAGTGAAGAAAGGAAGAGTCGGGCCTTGGCTTAAATAGCCAGAGGGGGTGGGGGAGGGCCGTGGCACTATTAATGGCCAGCGATAGTCACTATGGCCAAATAGGCAGGCACGGAGGCCAAAGAAGGCGGAGCTAAGAGGGGCAGCTAGGGTAGGAGCGTAGGGGTGCAGGTGCACATGCGCGTGAGAGAAAGGGAGGGGGTAGTGGGCGGCCGAGAACAGCGGAGTTGGGTCGGTACAGAGGGGCGTGGCAAGGAGTATATGGGGAGAGGAGCTAGGCGAGGGGGCTAGCTTGAGAGGGGAAGACGGAGCTATAGGAGGAGGAAGTGAACTAGCATAGAGAGAGGGGCTAGCTCGGGAGGGGAGGGGCGGCAGGCGGCATTGCTGGGCGCATGTGGCACGGCTAGCGTGTGCGCTGGGCGTGGGTTGGGGCGTGCATGATGGCAGGGGGAGAGAGAAGGGAGGCAGCCAGGTGGGCCAGAGATCAATGGGCTAAAAGGGGAGAGAGACCGGGAGGGAGATGGGCTGGGGCCCAACAAAATTTTTTCAAATTTTGAGAATTTCTAGAAATCCAAAGAATTTGTAAAATGAATTTGAATTTTAACTTTAAATTTTGAGATTAGCCACAAAATTTTTATTAGCCCCAAAAATGGGGTGTTAGAGAATGATTGTTCAAAAAATTTCCCCCCAAGGGTATCTGAAATCTTTACTTAAGTGACTGTGATAGTCACCAATTTAAGATTACATAATTTAGACTTAAGTCGACAAAGCTTGAATACCAAGCCAACAAATTCATCTTCCTTTACCCCAAGCGGGTCAGACCACCATTGATGGACCAGTCTGACCACTATGGTCAGTTTGACCTTTGGGCAACTGTCGGTGTGACCGCTAGGCCAGTCGGACCATGGGACCAGAGATGGTTTGATCGGTCCCCTATTCCCTATCCTGAAATCCTCTTAGGACATAACTCAAATGAAAAACTTTCTGAAATCTCATCCAAACACCTCCAACTTTTGCATGAGACTTTTTCAAGACATTAAGAACCTAAACCAATTAAGAATTACAAGGTTTTTGGGCTCAAGTCCACTGAAATGAGGAGAATCAAATCTAGGTTATAAAAACACTACAAATCCTAAATATCAAATTACTTATTGCTCATCCAGATACTCCTCACATGTCCTAGCAAGCTAATTTAAGCAAGAGATCAAGCTAGAACGCCTATGAATATGAAATCATAAATCTAGCTCAAGAATAAGCAAAACCAAGTAAGAACACAAACAAGAATATGATTGTAACAAAGCTTTGATTGATTCTCAAAAGATGGTGTAGTTTACATACTCGTGGATGATTACAAGGTGTAGCAACAGCACCATTCTTTCATTTATCAAATTTCCTATCTCTTGCAACCATGGAAGAAGATAAGATGGTAGAAGAAAACCTAACCATAGAATTCTTAGATTTACCGCCTCCTCTCCCATCCCTTAAATAACCAGCACCTACACAACCCTAATGGGTCCAACCCATTAAGGCAACTAGAGAAACCCGTCAACCCCAACTTGCACGGTTTTACACACTTATGCACGCATTTCAAAGTGCTTACAAGACTCAACCCACTAACACTTTTGCGATTGATCCACTTGCAATTCCAGCTCCCCTTGATCTAAACCACTTTTCCTTTGCGCCTCCCGTACCGTAGTTTTGATCAAGACACTAACACGATATTTCACCAACTACCAAAATACACCCGATGAAACTTCTTGGCACCTTGTCTTGACCCTGTCTTTGTCTTCACTTCAAAACATCTCTGCATGTTTTGATACATAGCCCGTAATGTCCAATGACTAATCGTCACGTATTCACGCATCTGGTCTCCCCCAAACCGTCTCTAAGTGCATCGGCCTTGTCACTTGGTGCATCACATGCACCAACTCGCCTCTTCACGATTCTTGTCTTCTCCATGCTCCCACTCAAGCCACATAGTCTGACCTAGATTTACATGACTACTCTGGACCTCAGCTTCCCCTCCTAGTTCTGGTCCATTACTGCTAACCGCTACGTTCTCTAAGCCACCTGCACATCCAAAGACCAAGCAACTATATCGAGCATAAGTTCTATGCACTTGACTCACATTAGTTAACATAATGCATCATGCGACATGCCATACCCAAACAATGGCACTCATGCCATACGCACACTCAAACCACTTAAAACATACTCTCACTGAACTTCAGCCATTGCCACCAGTCTAACCTCTCTCCACATACCAGTAGCAGAGGCTCACCACTAGTATGCATTTATATATAATCTATATGGAGTATAATATGTCAGTAGGCACATAGTATCACTGCAACACAAACCCCTAGCAGATTTTTCTTTCTTTTATATTTTTGTAGAGACATTTTTAGTGCCTTTCTATGCATCATCTGTATGAATGAAAAGAGATATTATTAAAGCACATCTACATTCTTTGTGGTATTTTATAAAGACACTTTATCATGTCTCTAAGGGATTAGAGGTATTGCATAGTGACGTTAACTTGTGCTACTAAGACGTTTTTAAAAGTGCGACATAATCGTCATCATATATATATATGCATTGTCACTATGAACACATCTATTTTCATTGCGGAATTTTATAGAGACGCTTTAACATGTCTCTAAGGGATGAGAGACATTACATAGTGGTGTTGTGCTACTCGAATAGTGCTCTAAAAATGTGTGATCTCTTGCAAAGGCTGGTCTTTGAACTCTAGACCTTATGGTAATCCTTCTCTTAGACTTGTCGAACTAACTGCCTCAAATTCACAACATCGCATGTTTGGTTGTGTATTGAATTATTTATAGGGTGTTGATAAACATCACCTGGATGTTTTCTTTCTAACTATCATCCAGATTTATAACCATTGGATTAGAGATCCAACGGCTATGAATTCTCCCCCCCCCCCTCTAAAAAAAATCTCCCCCTCCTCCAAAAAAAACTCCCCCTCCAAAAACAAGGGACCGTTGGATCTCTAATCTAACGGTCACAAATCTGGATGATTGTTAGCAAGAAAACATTCGGGTGATGCCTATACACACCCTTATTTATATGTTGTTTCTTTAACACGTATCAACCACCTAAAAAATATCTCTTGACAGTTGAAAGCGTCTAAAAAGTGTCTTTGCAGAACAAAAAAAATCCTAATTTGAGAGCGTCTCAAAAACACCTCTACTAGATGAACTTCTGCATGTTTTTCTAAAATGTCTCAAAATCGTTTCAAAACATCTAGAGTATAAAATTTTGGGGCAATTTTGAAAGCACCACTGGACTATAGAATTTCTAATTTTAGAGACAAATTGGAAAATGCATCTAGAAAAAGTGTCTCTATGTGGGATTTTTCTTGTAGTTTACACGATAAGATAAAACAGAAGTTTTTTTTAAGGTTATAAAACAGAAAAGTTGGATACATCAATTAATATAGATAGTGTCATTTGCATCCAGGTAGTCATGGCAAGAAAGCAAAAATTCTTATTGGAGTATCAATTGGAGGCGCTTTGGTGTTGGTGCTCCTGGTATGGATTGTCATCTCATGGTGTAAGTGGATAAGTAAACGCCATGGCTTTGGGAGGGGAACGGGGGGGCCTAGTCGGTTTGATTACCGTGATCTGGCTGCTGCAACGGACAACTTCTCTGAGCAGAAAAAGCTTGGACAAGGTTCCTTTGGAGCAGTCTACAGGGGTACGTCCTTGAAGGGATTAGTCGGCGAAGTGGCTGTAAAGAAAATCTTGAAGGAGTCTAGGGGAGGACATAAGGACTTCTTTGCCGAGCTCAATACCATTGGTGACGCCAAGCACAAAAATCTCGTCAAGCTGAAAGGTTGGTGCTGCAGGGGAACCAGCTGGAACATGCTCGATTTCATGTGTTGGTGTATGAGGAAGAAGAATGACGAGCTTTTCCTAGTCTATGAGTTGGTGCCTAACGGCAACCTGTACGACCATCTACACAAGGAGGCAGAAGTACTACCATGGCCAACGAGGTACCCTTACACGTGCTTTTGTAGAATATGGTACTGCAACATTGCATATATATTCATGTCTAACACCATGTCACTCTCTCTCTATCTGTCTGTCTGTCTGTCAGATACAAAATAGTGGAGGACATTGGCGCAGCTCTTGTTTACCTCCACGTAGAGTGCCATCCATACATCCTGCACAGAGATATCAAACCAAGCAACATACTCCTGGACAAGGACTTTAACGCCAAGCTTGCTGACTTCGGACTGTCGAGGGTCGCGAACCACGACAATGCAACGCTACTGACAACCGCTGTAGGGACGGAAGGGTACCTGGATCCACAGTGCAGGAAATCAGGGGTGGTTGAGTTCAACCGAAGCTCCGATGTCTACAGCTTCGGGGTCGTTCTGCTAGAGATTGCATGCAGAGAAGGTATCACCATGGACCTAAATTTGTTGAATACTTTTGTCAGTAGCCCTGACCTGCAGGCACCTATCTCAGCTGGCAGCTCTTCTAATGAGCACCATCCATGACTTTTAGGGTGGACGTTACTTCGCTATGCATCATTGTATGCATGCATGGATAGCCCATCTTCAGTATTTCACGCCCTCCGTTCGACCTACCTACGACCTGCGTGCATGGTTCTCATGCAAGCATCGCGCGGTTAATAATGCATTTGCTTCTTTTATTTACTATTAAGCATGCATCATGCATATGCTGTACGCATGATGGCTTGCCTTGTTTGCCTTCATGTTGATTTGGCTATATTTGCTTGTGTGGATGTAATGAACACTGTAACACAAATATATGTATTTGTGTCATTTGATATTTGGAAAATATTCTGGTAGTCAGACTTATTTTGGATATGTCATTGAATATTTAATAATCTTGTATTTACCACCCTATCACATGACCACCCTGTAACATCCCAATTTTCGACCTTCAAAATTTATTTTGTGTAGTTTAGTCCATCTAAACAAATTTCACCAATTTTATTTGAATTCATGAAGCTTAATTGGAAATTTCAGAATTAAAAATGATTTAATATGAATGATGTAAGCATCTAGGCCCTATTTCGGAGGTATTTGGTGTTTCGGTGATTAATGACCCATAATTAATTAAGACTAACTTTTGTTTTGAGTGAAAATGAGTTAAGTTAGGTCTTGATGATGAATTTGGGTGTTAGGTCTTGATGGGGAATTTTGGTCTTCTTGGTGTTCATGGATCCCCAAATGGTGCAAATGATGAAACATCATGAAAATTAATGACCTTGTGACTAGAAATGATACGACGAGTCAAGTTTGCATCATTTTAATGATAGATTTTGTTTTTGCTTTGATCGTACTATTAAGGGGGTTCAAATCCAGTAACATGAGCTTAATGAGATTGGGTAGCTAGTTGTGGTGCATACTAGATCCCTCTAGCTCATATCTAGCCAGTGGAAGCCAAAACAACCGAGTAAGCATGTAAAAATTACGAAGGTTGCACATTTTCATCTTAGTCAAAAAAATTTGCACTCAAGCAGATAATCTGACTAGGTCGGACCAAGGATTGTATCAATGTTCCAAAGGGCATGTTCTTCAAGTTTCAACAGAAATCGAATGATCCAAGTGATCCGGAGCATGAATCGGATCAATTCAACAACAAGCATGCTTTCCTAAGTTCAATGGGAGTCGGATCATCCGAGTAACCCGTAGCATGGGTCGGACTAATTTTCTAGAGAAGTGCATCTTTGAGTTTCCATGCGGTCTAGATAATCTGAGTCAATCGAACTAAGGGTCATATCAATTTCATAGAGGCTTGGGCTGAGAAGAAATTGAGCACAGTCAGATGATCTGAGTGGGTCAGAGCATGATCCGGATAAATTTTGCAGAGAAAGTGTTCTTGAGGATTTGTATTAGCGTAGATAATCCAAGCTAGGCAGATAATCTGGATAAGCCGGATAATCCAAATTGGGTTGGATGATCTAAGTGTATGCAACGGCTATATTTTTGTACCGTTGGAGGTGTTTAAGTCGGATGATCCGAGTAGGTTAGATGATTAGACTCAAGGCAAGATTTTGAAAAATCTATCTACCAACTAGTTTCTTAGGAGGGGACTTATATATAGAGCCTACAAGCGTTCAAGTTATCTTTCTTGGGACTCCTACTTAGTAGCTATCCTATTGAGGAGCTCAAGGGACCGAAGATCTTGAGTGTTTTTGAGAGAGATTAAGAGACTTGGTTAGGCTGAATAGTGTGTATCATTCTTGGTTGCTTGACCTCGCTAGGTTCAAGTGACCTCTTTGGGTTTATTACTGTTGGAGGTTAGTGTCTCCTAGATGGCTTGAAGGTGTGCTCTTGCCGAACTTCCAAGGAGGAGCTTGTGGAAAGCACTGGGAGGGTTGTGAAGGTTTGGAGTCCACCAATACAAAGTAGAGAAGGACAATCATGAGTTGATGGCTTGATTCTTTGTGTGGTTTCAAGTCAGAGCAATACTCTAGAGAGAGTGCTCAAATGAGGAGTAGGGGAGATCGCTGAATCTCCAAGATCTCGGTAAAAAATTGGTTGTGTCTCTTGTCTCCTTTAAGTTTCCACATTTCATTATTGTCTTCCAATTCCTAGTCACTAGACTTCTATAGGTTTGGAATATAGATTGTAAAGCTTCAGTAGACTTGTATAGGAGTTATTTTGACCACACTAGAAACCTTAGGCACTTAGGTTGGGCTACAAAAGATTATAGTTTTAATTTGGTCATTAGCAGAAATATTCCCAATTCATCCCTTCTTGGCATCTGATCCGCTTCAAATAATCTAAATATAAACTAAATCCAAAGTTATTTTATTTGGGTTCCTTGTGCTTGGAAATATTTTCTAGATTTTTTTGGGAATTTTCTTGTTGGACCGGATGGTAACAAAGGGGTGTGAACGGTGCCAACTCAAAATTTTTCCCCAAGTATTCAAGATTCTATCCTCAAACACCTACAGAGGTGTAGAACACAGAATCCATAGCTGAAAACCCAAACCAACTAGCTCAAGTCAACAAAACTTGGAACCTAAACCTTCCCGGTGGTTTGAATGGCCAGGCGGTCTGACTGTTAGTATTAGGGCGGTCTGATCGCTGCTACAGTAAAATTAGGCAAATAAATAGTGCTCTTAGCACTATTTCAAATTCGAAAACCAATAGAACTTTTGATTCATAGATCCAAATGACATAAAATTTTACAGGGATCTTCTCTACGTTATCAAAAACCTATTTCAATAAACAATCATAAAAATAATGGGTCTAGAAAATTAGTGAATACAATTTGCTCGCAGGCGGACGATGACCAAGATGGGTCTAGATATATTCCCACATATTCCAACAAGCAACAACATGAAAGAAATCACATCAAAAACCCTCAAATCAAGAAATCACACTTTGAGGCCAAATCCAGCAAAACTAGGTTTTTTTTCATAAACTTGCTATCAAAGTATGAAGATGGGTCAAGATAGATTCTCAGAGATTGTCTCCATCTCTTATCCATCCTTGGCAATGCAAAATCAGGAAAAGGGAAGAGGAGAGATCAAAACCATCTCAATCAAGAGCAAATCAATCAAAACATGAGGTCTCCACAGAGTTGATCAAAGATCGATATATTGCTTACTTGAGGAGGTAAGTTTTACAGCCAATCTCTCAGGATAGCAGAGCTCTAAGCTTAGAGCACACACACAAAGATTTAACCCAAATAACCCTAATCTCGCATGGGAAGGAGGAAGAGTTAGCTAAAAGGCTTAACCAACAACCTCAAACCCTAGACCTTGCCTCTCCTCCCCTTATATAGCCTCACAACTTGAACCAAAACCAGGGATAACCCGTGTTGGACCAAAATGGCGACAGATGGGGGGGGGGGTGAATGTCGACTTCAAGATAAAACTTGTTTGTGCCGAGTCCCTGAATTAGGAGATTTCTACCTTTGTAGTTTGTCTCCACATTTGAAAGATTTGGCCGGAGTGATCTAATCATCGGTAGGGATAACATAGAAACTCTTGACCTTTTTTCAGATTGAGAAACCTTGAGCTTGAAAGTATGTAGCCATCCTCGCCTTCCAATATGGGAAGTTGACCCCATCGAAGATGAGTGGTTTGGTGGAATACTTGTCTGATGCTATGGCTCTTAAGATAAGTGAAGATCTATAAGAAAGAGCTCAACAAGGCTCTAGAAACTTTTAGGTTTGATACTAGCAATCAGAGGGGGTGAATGGTTCTGAAAACTTTTTCTCCCAATGGTATCCAAAATCTCCACACAGTGACTACGAGAGTCACCAACTTCAGACTATACCATTTTTAATTAAACAAAATAGGGCTACAGACCAAAGCCAACAAAACCAAGAAACTCCTGTCCAAGGCTAGTCAAACCACAATGGATCAACCAGTATTGTTGGACTGAAATGGCGACAGAGGGGGGGTGAATGTCGACTCTTTAAAAAACTTGCCCCCAAAAGTATGACCGATGTCAATTACTCATCACACACTCGGGGTCACCTCCACATGGTCCATCAAGTATGACCGATGAACAAAGTCAGTCTGACTGCAGATTCAAGGCCGGTCTGACTGATCCGCTATGCCCAAATATGAAAGCCCATCAAGACAAAACTCAAATCTCAAGAACTGACTTAATTCTCGTCTAAACACTCTCAAGTTTTACATGAGACTTGTTCAACGCATTAGGAACCTAAACCAATCAAGAATCACAAGGCTTTTGAGTTTGGATTCACCAAATTGAAGAGAATCAAATCTATGTCAAAAGAACACCAAAAACTGGAAAACTCAAATTATTTATTTCTCATGAGGACCAAAGGCATGAGGTCTTCTAGATCTATTCTCACATGTCCTAACAATGTAATTTATGGAAGAGTTTGGGCTAGAATTTCCACAAGCAAGAACAAGTAAAACGAAGCAAAAATGCAAACAAGAACATGATTGAGAAAAAATCTTAATCTATGTAAGTAGAGGATGAAGTTTACATACTCATGAATGGTTACAAGATACAACTAAAGCACCACTCTTATTTGCCCCTAAAGATTTCTCTCTCATAACCTTGGAAGGAGGCAAGGTGATAGACTAGAAACTTTAACCTTAGAATCCTTACCTCTAACACCTCCTCTCCACTCCTTCAATAACCAGCAACGAACACTAATTATTCCAACCCATTAAGACACCGGGGAAACCCATTAACCCCACTAACATGAGTTTTACACACTCACATATTTTTCAAAGTGTTTATAAGACTCAGCCTACTAACACCTTAGCAATTGACCCATTTACCAATTTCAGCTCTCCTTGACATAAGCCACTTCACTTTTGCACCACCTCACGCTGCAGTTTTGATCAAATCACCAACCCTAGTATTTGGCCAACCATAGAAATACTATTCAAGAAGCTTCTAGGCACCTTCCATTGAATTCGTCTTCACCTTCACTTCAAAATATCTCCACATGCTTTCACATAGCCCATAGTGCCTAATGACTACTGCCATGTCTTCACACATTTGGTCTCCCTCGAACTATCTTTACGTGCATCGGTCTCATCACTTGGCACCCCACATGCACCAAATCACCTCTTCACGATACTTGTCTTCTTTGTGCTTCCCTCTTGAGCCACGTAGCCTCAACCATACTTACATGACCACTTGGGCCTCAACTCCCCAACCTTGTTCCGGTCCATTGCCATCGATTTCTAATGTTCCACAAGCTACCTACACATCCAACACCAAGCAACTATCTCGAGCATAAGTTTTATGCACTTGACTCACGTTAGTCAAAACATGCATAATGCAACTCAACATAACAAAATACTGGCACCCATGCCATGCATGCACACACTCATCCAACTCAAAAGTCATTTTCACTATTCTATGACCATACCTATCGGTCTGACTGCACTCCCCATGACGGTTATAATTCTTCTTTAACAACTGAGGAATCAACTGGGGAGTGAAGTCCTAAACTGTGAAACTGTCGAAGGATCCTCCTTCGGGTACCTCTAACTGATATGGTTCTTCTTTAACAACTAAGCAGTAAAGGATATAGTCGTGAGTACATAGAGTACTCAGAAAGTCATTTGTAATAAGATGCAATATATAATGATGCGAGGCTCACCAAATAAAGGCTAAATGGTTAATTTGCAGTAAGCAATAATCTAAAGTAATTACGATAGATAGATTGAAGGCAAACTTTGAAAAATAAGTAATAAGTAATTTAGTCAAAGAAATTGAATTAACCATAGGGGAACTAACTAGTCACCCAATGAAACACCCATGAACTGGCCATGCATTTCCCAAACTTAATCCAACTGAAGTTTTATGAAAATTTTACCCCTCATGTGAAATCACTGAGTTTTGTCTATAACTAGAGACAAGGCTATTCGGATAATTTTACACTCTGCATAGGTTACACAACTTTACCCACATGAAATAATGCACTTATCATGTCGACCAATACATGCTTTCTTGGGCGTGCGACTAAGTGATTATCATAAGACATTTACGATGCTCAATCATAAACTAATTATGCCCATTGAGGTTTTGCTACTGAGTAGGGGGACCACCCAGTTGGAAAAGCCCCCTCTTGTGCCAACAGAACATCTCAATGATGGAATCAAGGTTGAAATATTACAAATTAATTAGCTATGTTTATCCTATATTAGACATGTGGTTATACGATAAAGCTCAAATCAATGGCACACAAAGTTAAGTCTTTAGATATTACCTAGGCGAGGCATCCACATCTCAAAAATACTAACCACACTTCCCCATTTACTGCACGATCACTCGCCCAAGTGAAAACTATTTTGTATAACTAATACCAATGACACTATCCTATGGTGACAATGGAATCATGGCATTCAAATTAATAAGATAAAATTAATCAAGTTGGATAACAACTACCAGATACAAAGGTTTGTAATAAATTAGCAATGCATAATAATTTAAAACCAAATAATAAACAATAGATTTAAAATAATAGGTTCAACATAATCAAAGGTCACGACTTGTCTTGGCTTTGCTCAGTTACTAGCTCTTGATCTTTAGTTTCTGCTTTTGCTCCTTTGAAAACATTATCTATTGAGAGAGAAAGCGAATAAAATACATATAAATTCAAATAAAATGCAAATAAACTCTAAAAACTACAAAACTAGACCCAAAAGATATAGCTTAATTTTAGATTAATATAGAAAGAAGTGTCAGGTTAATCGGTGTTTAGACAGAGGAGAACATGCTCTCAAAATATTTGCTGGGAAATTAATTCCTGAAAATTGAGAGAGAAAGGAGAATATCCTTCAAAATTAATTAATAAAAACCTAGATACTAACAGGTGGGCCCTTTGGATTTTTGAGATTTCCAAAATAAAATTAATTCTAAAAATCGAATTAGAGGTTGACATGTCGGCCATTGGTCCATAGACTAGGTCCATGGCTGATTTGGGTGTACGGTGGACTCGACACACAGAATAGTGCCTTGGGTGCTGATGTGGCAAGCTTGGCTGATGTGGCACTAGGGTTGATGTGGCTTGACATGTGGCTCGATTGTGTTGAGGTGGCGGTGACATGGCACGTGATGTGGACTGCTAATGTGGCACAACTGTTATGGTGGCTTGGGTCTACAAAACAGTGCTACGACGATAGGACCCATGCATCAGAGGCTTAGCTCACGGTGGACATGGTCTATGGAGAAACCAAAGGGAGACGTGGCGTGCTATGATGTCAACACTAACACACACGCTGACATCAACACGATGTGAGAACAGAGGCAACGCTTCGAAAGCTGAAGCGATGGTAATGCGTGGGTGACGTAAGCGAGGTGGCACAGCTGAACAACGGTGGGGGCAGATGGCAAAGGATGAGATGCGGCTCAACAGAGGGCATACTGGTGGTGAGGATGGCTTAGTGTTGGCGAAGAGCATGAAGATGATGTCACTTCGAACACCAAGAACAACAAAGAAATTGACGATGAGCTCGATTTTAGCAGTGACAGGTGGCTTCGGGATGCGGGATACAAGAGTTCTTGGCCCCTTTTAAGGCGTAGACGTCGAGGGTTCCTTAACGGACACAGGCAAGCACTCCACGATGGGAATGGCACAGATGTCGAGGCAGAGTCCAACACAAACACACACAAGACAGAGGTGAAGACTCGGAAAGATGAACAGTAGTGCGCTTGACATGTGGGCCCCACATGTCAGCGACTGCGGGCGAATGAAACGATGGACGAAGGAGATGGAGACGCGTCGTGCGGACGTGGGCTGGGCTGAGCAGGCCTAGGTGCACACAAAGGGAGATGGGCTGCACGGAAGAAATGAGCCAGAGAAAGAAGATTCGTCCCGCTAGCCAAAATCCATATATTTGGATTTTTCTCAATTTCAGAAATTGAGTAAAAGAAGATTGACCTCTAAAAAATAGCAAAAAATATAAAAAAATCTAAGAAAATACAAAAAATTCCTTGCATCACAATGAACCCAAATAAAACTGGTTTTAATTTAATTAAAGTTTATTTTATCAAATTCAGGAAAAAATAAATGGTTATTTTTAATTTAAAAGCTTCAAAAAGGCACTAAAAATCAAGATATTACATAGTATTTCCTGAGGCTAGCCAAACAATATAAAAAAATTTAGCTATACAAAGAACTATTACATACGGTTTCTAACACAAAACCATCTGTAATACGTAGACGATCACAAACGGTTTTTTGTATTAGCCATCTATGATATATCATATATTACAGACGGTTATTTTTAAAAAACATCTGTGATAACCATATGTTATCACTAACGTAATAAGTCAGATAATTCAGCAATCATCTATGATAAGAGTTATGAATTATTTGTGATGTTCTATGTGTGGTAGTGAAGTCTAGGAGCAAACCGGCCCGAGTACCCCGCGAGCGACGGGGACGTCGCCTACGTCTGGGGCACGCACATTGGCTCTCGCGTATCTATCTACCACCGAGCAAACGTTGGGTCCTATGATACGGCGGTGACTGGTTCTAGCCTTCTAGGCGTGCTCGTTACAGAGACTGGTTCTAGCCTTCTAGTCGGGCGCGTTACAGACGAAATCACTTTTCATCATTGCTCGAGTAAAAAAAACTCGGTCAACCGGCAGCAGCTTGGTTAGTTCGTGCAGTACTAGCCGCCGCTGCGTACTATAATTAAGAGACCAAGCCAGATGGATTCTATAGTCATCTCACCCGGCCAAAGGCAACAACGCTAAGTAGTACCTCATCCATAGCTCGCCTCGCTTCAGTTACTACCATGGGCCTGCCTGTAAGCAGCAGCAGCGCGCAGCCCCTCCTCCATTTCGCCTACTTTCTACTCTCCTTGTCGCTTGATGCTCCGAGCACGAATAGTGTTGCTGCTGCAGCCTCACCCTTTTTCTTCAGCTTTGACTTCACCAACACATCCAGCTACCGCTCAGATGACCTCAGATTCGAGAGCAACGCGAGCGTGCACAGCAATTTGATCGACCTCACATGCAACTCGTTCGGAGAGACAATAAACGGTTGCACGGGACGGATGTCGTACGGTCTCCCGGTGCCGTTCTACGACAAAACCACCGGCGAGGTAGCCAGCTTCTCCACGCGCGCGGTTCACCTTCGCGATCAAGTTCAACACCAACAACATCATCAGCCAAACTAGCCAAACTAATGGCACGGCTTACAACCAAACTAGTGGCACAACTTCTTACAGCCAAACTAGTGGCACGGCTTACAGCCAACTAGTGGCACGACTGCTTACAGCCAAACTAGTGGCACGGCTTACAGCCAAACTAGTGGCACGGCTTCTTACAGCCAAACTAGTGGCACAGCTTACAGCCAAACTAGTGGCACGGCTTCTTACAGCCAAACTAGTGGCACGGCTTCTTACAGCCAAACTAGTGGCACGGCTTACAGCCAAACTAGTGGCACGGCTTCTTACAGCCAAACTAGTGGCACGGCTTCTTACAGCCAAACTAGTGGCACGGCTTCTTACAGCCAAACTAGTGGCACGGCTTACAGCCAAACTAGTGGCACGGCTTCTTACAGCCAAACTAGTGGCACGGCTTCTTACAGCCAAACTAGTGGCATGGCTTACAGCTAAACTAGTGGTACGGCTTCTTACAGCCAAACTAGTGGCACGACTTACAGCCAAACTAGTAGCACGGCTTCTTACAGCCAAACTAGTGGTACGGCTTCTTACAGCCAAACTATAATTAAGAGACCAAGCCAGATGGATGCATGGTCATCTCACCCGGCCAAAGGCAACAACGCTAGTACCTCATCCATAGCTGCTCGCCTCGCTCCAGTTACAACCATGGGCCTGCTTGCAGGCAGCAGCAGCGCACAGCTCCTCCTCCATTTCGCCTACTTTCTACTCTCCTTGTCGCTTGATGCTCCGAGCACGAATAGTGTTGCTGCTGCAGCCTCTCCGTTTTTCTTCAGCTTTGACTTCACCAACACATCCAGCTACCGCTCAGATGACCTCAAATTCGAGGGCAACGCGAGCGTGCACGGCAATTTGATCGACCTCACATGCAACTCGTTCGGAGAGACAATAAACGGTTGCACGGGACGGATGTCGTACGGTCACTCGGTGCCGTTCTACGACAATACCACCGGCGAGGTGGCCAGCTTCTCCACGCAGTTCACCTTCGCGATCAAGGCCGAAACTATGGACAACAAGGGGGATGGCATGGCTTTCTTCCTCGCCTATTACCCATCAAGCATGCCTCCATACTCGGGAGGGGGCAACCTAGGCCTCATCGGCGGTGCCGCGACCACCGCCTTTGATGAACAAAGGTTCGTCGCCATCGAGTTCGACACGTACAACAACAGCTGGGATCGCAGCGAGACCTATGATCACATCGGCATCGACATCAGCTCTGTCACCTCGGTTAACACAACAAGCTTGCCCAGCTTCAGCCTGAGCGGATCCATGACGGCGTCCATCACTTTTGATAACACCACCAGGATGCTGGTCGCCTCCCTGCGGTTTACTGACAATCCTTCTGTTGGCCCCTATGAGGTCAGCACGAAATTACCGGATCCAACCACGTTGCTCCCGCCCGAGGTGGCGGTGGGGTTCTCTGCGGCCACCGGCAAGTCCGTCGAGCTCCATCAGATAATGTCATGGTCCTTCAACTCAACTCTTGCTCCGCCCCAAAAAGGTATATTCTACTGCACGTGCATTCAATCTACTTTGACAGAAATTGCAATGCTTTGCGAGCTGACTGTGTACTAAAAAAAAGCAGTATGATGGAAAATGATAGTATATTAAACTTATAAAGGCTTTTAATCGCGAGTTGGCATCTTAGTGCAGGGTACCTTCTCAGTGTAAAGTACTTCGTACAAAGTCCGTACTCCTTTCCTTACAAAAGTACGTACCACTGGAAATCATTCATAATATTATGTATATATAGACTATAGAGTTGGATGCACAGTATATATCACAAATTCGCTAGCAAGCGGACATCAGCCCTCACTAATTTATCTGAGAGCTAATTAAATGGTGACATATGGAGGAAACATGGAGGGGGACACCATAAAGGGACAGGCAAGCTCCATTCAAGGATCACCCCTAGTGTGCCTCTGTATATAAACTATATGAAGTATCACAACAGCGCGAACCTCTCGCAGATTTTTCTCTTTATATCTCTTGTAGAGACGTTTTTTAGTGTGTTTCTATATATCATCACTGTGAATGAAGAGATATATTATTAAAGCATATCTATATTGTTGGTGATCAGAACGGGATGAATGTGTCGGACTCGGATTTACCTAATCTAGAATTTTCTGTGAAACCATTATTGTACTATTCTCTGGATCAGTAGACAGTGGTCACAGTCTCACATATACATTACTAATTCATTTCATACATGATAATAACCATACAATGTTTTAATATTACACATATAAGAGTTCAAATAGACTACCTCGGGTTAAGTTTACAATAGACCCATTAGGCCAACTGATTACATTACATCAGAAGCGGAAGCAAAAAAGGAGGGCACATCTCGCCAAAGACAAGCGACTGGGAAACCCGTATGCGACTGATATTAATTAAGGACATGAGTAATATAGGTGCATACAATGTTGATTTAGCTGCTGAGGTGAGATGCAAACTATTGAAGCATAATCTATTCTTCACCATCTTCTTTATCTATCATCATAGTAGATATAGTGGCCTTGATTCATGGAATCTGAGGGGTTTTGAGAGCGAGGGTGAGCACAAGCAAGAGTGCTCCATGAGCCAGCACACAGAATGCAAGTACTTATACATACAAGGTTTAACAAGGAAGGCTTGGGTTTATGTGGAGAGGGTAGAACCTCACCGAGGGTGTTGGCCGAGCTCAGGGGTCTGAAGTAGGCTGGCATTGGGGAATCAGAGTGGCGACAGGTGGGCGACGATGCAGTCTCACCGGAGAAGGGGTAGGAAATCGGGGAGAGTCAGGACGGCTTTGAGACACCCAGGCGGTGCTTCAACCGCGAGCAATTGGGCCAAGGTGGAGTGAGGCACAGGATTGCTCGGTGGTGGCGGAGTGATCGGAGGGGGAGAAGACCGTGGCTCGGGTGGAGCTCAAGCTCGGGAGGAGGTGGGTTAGGGCAAGTGAAGAAAGGAAGAGTCGGGCCTTGGCTTAAATAGCCAGAGGGGGTGGGGGAGGGCCGTGGCACTATTAATGGCTGCGCGATAGTCACTATGGACAAATAGGCAGGCACAGAGGCCAAAGAAGGCGGGGCTAAGAGGGGCAGCTAGGGTAGGAGCGTAGGGGTGCAGGCGCACATGCGCGTGAGAGAAAGGGAGGGGGTAGTGGGCGGCCGAGAACAGCGGGGTTGGGTCGGTACAGAGGGGCGTGGCAAGGAGTATATGGGGAGAGGAGCTAAGCGAGGGGGGGCTAGCTTGAGAGGGGAAGACGAAGCTATAGGAGGAGGAAGCGAACTAGCATAGAGAGAGGGGCTAGCTCGGGAAGGGAGGGGCGGCAGGCGGCATTGCTGGGCGCATGTGGCACGGCTAGCGTGTGCGCTGGGCGTGGGTTGGGGCGTGCATGATGGGAGGGGGAGATAGAAGGGAGGCAGCCAGGTGGGCCAGAGATCAATGGGCCAAAAGGGGAGAGAGACCGGGAGGGAGATGGGCTGGGGCCCAACAAATTTTTTTCAAATTTTGAGAATTTGTAGAAATCCAAAGAATTTGTAAAACGAATTTGAATTTTAACTTTAAATTTTGAGATTAGCCACAAAATTTTTATTAGCCCGAAAAATGGGGTGTTAGAGAATGATTGTTCAAAAAATTTCCCCCCAAGGGTATCTGAAATCTTTACTTAAGTGACTGTGATAGTCACCAATTTAAGATTACATAATTTAGACTTAAGTCGACAAAGCTTGAATACCAAGCCAACAAATTCATCTTCCTTTAGCCCAAGCCGGTCAGACCATCATTGATGGACCAGTCTGACCACTATGGTCAGTTTGACCTTTGGGCAACTGTCGGTGTGACCGCTAGGCCAGTCGGACCATGGGACCAGAGATGGTTTGATCGGTCCCCTATTCCCTATCCTGAAATCCTCTTAGGACATAACTCAAATGAAAAACTTTCTGAAATCTCATCCAAACACCTCCAACTTTTGCATGAGACTTTTTCAAGACATTAAGAACCTAAACCAATTAAGAATTACAAGGTTTTTGGGCTCAAGTCCACTGAAATGAGGAGAATCAAATCTAGGTTATAAAAACACTACAAATCCTAAATATCAAATTATTTATTGCTCATCCAGATACTCCTCACATGTCCTAGCAAGCTAATTTAAGCAAGAGATCAAGCTAGAACGCCTATGAATATGAAATCATAAATCTAGCTCAAGAATAAGCAAAACCAAGTAAGAACACAAACAAGAATATGATTGTAACAAAGCTTTGATTGATTCTCAAAAGATGATGTAGTTTACATACTCGTGGATGATTACAAGGTGTAGCAACAGTACCATTCTTTCATTTATCAAATTTCCTATCTCTTGCAACCATGGAAGAAGACAAGATGGTAGAAGAAAACCTAACCATAGAATTCTTAGATTTACCGCCTCCTCTCCCATCCCTTAAATAACCAGCACCTACACAACCCTAATGGGTCCAACCCATTAAGGCAACTAGAGAAACCCGTCAACCCCAACTTGCACAGTTTTACACACTTATGCACGCATTTCAAAGTGCTTACAAGATTCAACCCACTAACACTTTTGCGATTGATTCACTTGCAATTCCAGCTCCCCTTGATCTAAACCACTTTTCCTTTGCGCCTCCCGTACCGTAGTTTTGATCAAGACACTAACATGATATTTCACCAACTACCAAAATACACCCGACGAAACTTCTTGGCACCTTCTCTTGACCCTGTCTTTGTCTTCACTTCAAAACATCTCTGCATGTTTTGATACATAGCCCGTAATGTCCAATGACTAATCGTCATGTATTCACGCATCTGGTCTCCCCCAAACCGTCACTAAGTGCATCGGCCTTGTCACTTAGTGCATCACATGCACCAACTCACCTCTTCACGATTCTTGTCTTCTCCATGCTCCCACTCAAGCCACATAGTCTGACCTAGATTTACATGATTGCTCTGGACCTCAGCTTCCCCTCCTAGTTCTGGTCCATTACTGCTAACCGCTACGTTCTCTAAGCTACCTGCACATCCAAAGACCAAGCAACTATATCGAGCATAAGTTCTATGCACTTGACTCACATTAGTTAACATAATGCATCATGCGACATGCCATACCCAAGCAATGGCACTCATGCCATACGCACACTCAAACCACTTAAAACATACTCTCACTGAACTTCAGGCATTGCCACCAGTCTAACCTCTCTCCACATACCAGTAGCAGAGGCTCACCACTAGTATGCATTTATATATAATCTATATGGAGTATAATATGTCAGTAGGCACATAGTATCACTGCAACACAAACCCCTAGCAGCTTTTTCTTTCTTTTATATTTTTGTAGAGACATTTTTAGTGCCTTTCTATGCATCATCTCTATGAATGAAAAGAGATATTATTAAAGCACATCTACATTCTTTGTGGTATTTTATAAAGACACTTTATCATGTCTCTAAGGGATTAGAGGTATTGCATAGTGACGTTAACTTGTGCTACTAAGACGTTTTTAAAAGTGCGACATAATCGTCATCATATATATATATGCATTGTCACTATGAACACATCTATTTTCATTGCGGAATTTTATAGAGACGCTTTATCATGTCTCTAAGGGATGAGAGACATTACATAGTGGTGTTGTGCTACTCGAATAGTGCTATAAAAATGTGTGATCTCTTGCAAAGGCTGGTCTTTGAACTCTAGACCTTATGGTAATCCTTCTCTTAGACTTGTCGAACTAACTGCCTCAAATTCACAACATCGCATGTTTGGTTGTGTATTGAATTATTTATATGTGATTTCTTTACCACGTATCAACCACCTAAAAAATATCTCTTGGGAGTTGAAAGCGTCTAAAAAGTGTCTTTGCAGAACAAAAAAAAAATCCTAATTTGAGAGCGTCTCAAAAACACCTCTACTAGATGAACTTCTGCATGTTTTTCTAAAATGTCTCAAAATCGTTTCAAAACATCTAGAGTATAAAATTTTGGGGCAATTTTGAAAGCACCACTGGACTATAGAATTTCTAATTTTAGAGACAAATTGGAAAATGCATCTAGAAAAAGTGTCTCTTTGTGGGATTTTTCTTGTAGTTTACACGATAAGATAAAACAGAAGTTTTTTTTAAGGTTATAAAACAGAAAAGTTGGATACATCAATTAATATAGCTAGTGTCATTTGCATCCAGGTAGTCATGGCAAGAAAGCAAAAATTCTTATTGGAGTATCAATTGGAGGCGCTTTGGTGTTGGTGCTCCTGGTATGGATTGTCATCTCATGGTGTAAGTGGATAAGTAAACGCCATGGCTTTGGGAGGGGAACGGGGGGGCCTAGTCGGTTTGATTACCGTGATCTGGCTGCTGCAACGGACAACTTCTCTGAGCAGAAAAAGCTTGGACAAGGTTCCTTTGGAGCAGTCTACAGGGGTACGTCCTTGAAGGGATTAGACGGCGAAGTGGCTGTAAAGAAAATCTTGAAGGAGTCTAGGGGAGGACATAAGGACTTCTTTGCCGAGCTCAATACCATTGGTGACGCCAAGCACAAAAATCTCGTCAAGCTGAAAGGTTGGTGCTGCAGGGGAACCAGCTGGAACATGCTCGATTTCATGTGTTGGTGCAGGAGGAAGAAGAATGACGAGCTTTTCCTAGTCTATGAGTTGGTGCCTAACGGCAACCTGTACGACCATCTACACAAGGAGGCAGAAGTACTACCATGGCCAACGAGGTATCCTTACACGTGCTTTTGTAGAATATGGTACTGCAACATTGCATATATATTCATGTCTAACACCATGTCACTCTCTCTCTATCTGTCTGTCTGTCTGTCAGATACAAAATAGTGAAGGACATTGGCGCAGCTCTTCTTTACCTCCACGAAGAGTGCCAACCATACATCCTGCACAGAGATATCAAACCAAGCAACATACTCCTGGACAAGGACTTTAACGCCAAGCTTGCTGACTTCGGACTGTCGAGGGTCGCGAACCACGACAATGCAACGCTACTGACAACCGCTGTAGGGACGGAAGGGTACCTAGATCCACAGTGCAGGAAATCAGGGGTGGTTGAGTTCAACCGAAGCTCCGATGTCTACAGCTTCGGGGTCGTTCTGCTAGAGATTGCATGCAGAGAAGGTATCACCATGGAACAAGTCTGGCATCAGTACAGAGTCAACACTATAGTGCAGGCCGCCGATGATAAGTTAAACGGCGAGTTTGACCGTAGGCAGATGGAGCGTGTGATTGTCTTGGGGCTCTGGTGTTCTCTCGCTGATAGTACCAAGAGGCCTACCATTCGGCAAGCAATGGATGTCCTCGAACGTGACACGCCGTTGCCTGACCTAAATTTGTTGAATACTTAATTTGGTCTCAACACAAGAAGACACCTACGTCAGTAGCCTTGACCTGCAGGCACCTATCTCTGCTGGCAGCTCTTCTAATGAGCACCATCCATAACTTTTAGGGTGGACGTTACTTCGCTATGCATCGTTTGTATCTATGGGCGTCTCCAACAGCTGGCTATTTAGTTAGCTAGATCTGATGTATTTCACGTAGTCCAAGAACATGAGAGAGGAGCATGTGGGTCCAACAGTATAAAATAGTCTTTGCTTTTGTCTCTCACCTCCACGTCAGCTGACTATATAGCTAGTACTAGCTATTACCATTGCGGATGCCCTATGCATGGATAGCCCATCTTCAGTATTTCACTCCCTTCAACCTACCTACGACCTGCGTGCACGGTTCTCATGCAAGCATCTGGCGGTTAATAATGCATTTGCTTCTTTCATTTACTATTAAGCATGCATCATGCATGTGTTGTACGCATGATGGCTTGCCTTGTTTGCCTTCATGTTGATTTGGCTATATTTGTTTGTGTGGATGTAATGAACACTGTAACACAAATATATGTATTTGTGTCATTTGATATTTGGAAAATATTCTGGTTGTCAGACTTATTTTGGATATAGCATTGAATATTTAATAATCTTGTATTTACCACCCTATCACATGATCACCCTGTAACATCCCAATTTTCGAGCTTTAAATTTTCTTTTGTGTAATTTAGTCCATCTAAACAAATTTCACCAATTTTATTTGAATTCATGAAGCTTAATTGGGAATTGAGAAATTAAAAATGATTTAATATGAATAGTGTAAGCATCTAGGCCCTATTTCCAAGGTATTTGGTGTTTTGGTGATTAATGACCCTTAATTAATTCAGACTAACTTTCTTTGAGTGAAGATGAGTTAACTTAGGTCTTGGTGGTGAATTTGGGTGTTAGGTCTTGATGGTGAATTTTGGTGTTCTTGGTGTTTATGGATCCCCAAATGGTGTAAATGATGAAAAAGCATGAAACTTAAGAACCTTGTGATTAGAAATGATACGAGATACGATAAGTCATGTTTGCATTATTTTAGTGATAGGTTTTGTTTTTTGCTTTGGTCGTACTACTAAGGGGGTTCAAATCTAGTAACTTGAGCTTAGTGAGGTTGGGTAGCTAATTGTGATACATACTAGGTCTCTCTAGCTCATATCTAGCCAATGGAAGCCAAGAAACCAAGTGAGCATGTAAAAATTGCAAAGGTTGCACATTTTCACACGTAGTCAAAAAAATTTGCACTCAGGCAGATAATCTGACTGGGTCAGACCAAGGGTTGTATCAATGTTCCAAAGGGCATGTTCTTCGAGTTTCAATGGGAGTCAAATGATCCAAGTGATCCCGGAGCACGAATCAGATCAATTCAACAATAGGCATGCTTTCTTAAATCAATGGGAGTCGGATCATCCAAATAACCCGTAGCATGGGTCGGATTATTTTTCTAGAGAAGTGCATCTTTGAGTTTCAATGCGGCCCAGTTAATCTGAGTCAATTAGACTAAGGGTAAGATCAATTTCATAGAAGCTTGGGCTGAGAAGAAATTAAGCACAGTCGGATGATCTAAATGGGTTAGAGCATGACTCGAATAAATTTTGAGGAAAAAGTGTTCTTGAGGATTTGTACAAGCGCAGATAATCCAAGCTAGATAGATAATCTAGATAAGCCAGATAATCGGACTTAGGTCGGATGATCTAAGTGTATGCAGCGGCTATATTTTTTACTATTGGAGGTGTTTAAATCGAATGATCTGAGTAGGTCAGATGATCAGACTTAAGGCAAGATTTTGAAAAATATGTCTACCTACTAGTTTCTTAGGAGGGGACCTATATACAGAGTCTATGGGCATTCAAGTTATCTCTCTTGGGACTCCCACTTAGCATCTATCCTATTGAGGAGCTTAAGGGATTGAAGATCTTAAGTGTTTTTGAGAGAGATTGAGAGACTAGATTAGGCTTAATAGTGTGTATCACTCCTGGTTGCTTGACCTTGCTAGGTTCAAGTGACCTCTTTAGGCTTATTACTATTGGAGATTAGTGTCTCCTAGATGACTTGAAGGTGTGCTCTTGCTAACCTTCCAAGGAGGAGCTTGTGAAAGGCACTGGGAGGGTTGTGAAGGTTTGGAGTCCACCAATCCGGAGCTAAGAAGGATAACCATGAGTTGATGGCTTGATTCTTTGTGTGGTTTCAAGTCGGAGAAATACTCTATTAAGAGTGCTCCAATGAGGAGTAGGGGAGATTGCTGAATCTCCAAGATACCCTATTAATTGGTTATGTCTCTTGTGTCCTTTACATTTCCATATTTCATTCTTGTCTTTCAATTCCTAGTCACTAGCTAGACTTCTATAGTTTTGGAACCTAGGTTGTAAAACTTCACTAGACTTGTATAGGAGTTATTTTGACCACACTAGAATTCTTAGGCACTTAGGTTGAGCTATAAAAGATTATAGTTTTAATTTGGTCATTAGCAAAAACATTCCCAATTTAGCCCTTCTTGGCATCTGATCCACTTCAAATAATCTAAATATCAACTAAATCCAAAGTTATTTTATTTGGGATCCTTGTGCTTGGAAATATTTTCTACATTTTTCTAGAAATTTTCCAAGTTTATTTGCTATTTTTCTTGGCTTTTTCTTTGTCTTGCATTTTCTAAAAACAAAAAACTAAATAAAAATTCGGAAGGCCTACGGCCCATTACTTCCCGTGCCCACTCCACTCTCTCTCTCTTTCTCCCGAGCCTGCAGCCCATTTCTTCCCGTGCTACCCCCCCCCCCTCTCTCTCTCTTCGCATGGCCTATCTGGCCCAGCCCGCTTTTGCCACGCGTCTAACGGCACTGCTGCCATAGACATTTGGACCCGATCGATACTATGCTTCTTCTTGACCGGACCCAAGTCCGAGCCGAACTCCACCGCCCTACCACCTTTCATTGGCATCTACGCCAACCCTAGCTGCCAGCCTCGGCTATAAATAGCCCCACCGTCCTCAGCTTTCACTCCCCCACAACTGTCAGCCAGAGCTCGCTAAATCTACATCGCCATCGCAACCGAGCCCATGTCATCGCTTCTTCCTCGTTGCTGGCTACCTTCATCGACCATCGGGATCCACGTGCCGCATGTTTGCTTTGAACAAAAATGTCCATTACTAAGAAATTATACAGGAACAAAAATATATATCCAAGTAAAAAGGACAACAACAAATGACTAAACGAGATTAGTTCAAAAAAATAGTCACAGTATATGTGTAATTATCAATGCACTTCCCTAAGACCGTAATGCACCCTCACGTTTAGGGTAATTTGCATTTCCGATTTCAAGATACAACCAAGTTATGTGTCCCTCCATTAAGAACTGTTCACATAAATACTACTTTAGCCACTTTTTTTCAAAATTGATCTCTGAACACCCCTTTCTGTAAATCTTATCCCCTCTCCTTAGATCTACCGAACTCGATAGGATGCCGTATGTCATATTTAATACCCTCCATTTAATTAGTGCATATATTTAATTAATGTTAATCATATTTAAATAGTACTAATTGGATTTAATTAGTACTAATCGTTGCCATTTATTTCGTGCCGCGCCGGGGGGAGGGCTCGGTAGCTTTTGCTGCCGCTGTAGAGGAGCTCGGCAGTAGAGAAATGGGGTGTTCTATTCGTAGGGGACCATGTAATTTCGGAGCTCCATAATAGGTTGAAAGTTGTTTCCACGAGATATGCAATGCTTCGATTTAGTTCAAGTCGTCGTACTACCTAAAACTACTATTTCACAAATAAAATTTTGGGGTTTTATTAACAGCATACAGGCTACTTGATTTCTATATTGTCTACTAAAAACATTTATTTGTTTAATTATTTATAGGAAAATAGTAATGCAATACAAACATCTTGTAAATATAAGTGAGAATTTGAAGAGTAGGAAGAACAGTACCTATAGACATCGTCCCATGGGCCACGAGCAGGGATATCGTGCCACCTGACTCCTATCGTCCTACGCAAGGAAACAAAAGTCACAAGCATGTTGCCACACAAGTCATTTTACCATCCAATTACCCTCTGTAGCCAATTTCTCGCAAGTTTTTGCCTAATTAGGCTGATTAGCAGTCATGTAAGCATCACCTGGCACCTCAGGGAGCGGGCCCACCTGTCAGCTGCCCTCCTCTCATCTCTATCTCTCCCCCATCTGTCTCCCTCACTCGTATCATCACTGAAGTCACCTCGTCCAATTCGCAATCGGAGGGAGTAACAGATAATTAAGTAAAACTTCGACTCCAATTCACACCATGTAGATAGGAGAGCAGCTTGAGCATGCATTGATTATTCCCCTGCGTAGACACAAACATATGCTCGAGACAACAAAAACAAGAACCACCCAAGAAAAATAAAACTCTCCTGATACTACTACAGAAAACCGTATTACAGATGGTTCAGAAACGTCATCACAGACGGTTTTCTGAACCGTCTAAATTTATGGGTCAGTGATAATCGAAGGTTATCACAGACGGTTTTCGAACCGTCTGTGATATTCTTTTCTACCCCTAAATATATTTCTGTTTATTAGCTAGCCTCAGGAAATACTAGCCATGCCCTCTGAAACAAGCAGATCAACATGTACATGTATACATACAATTCACATCTCAATTCATTTCACAAACATAAAACAGCCAATTCACATCTCAATTCATTTTACAAACATAAAACATCCAATTCACATCGCACTTCATTTCACAAACATAAAACATCCATTTCGCAAATCAATTAATTGAAATGAAATAAAATATCCATTAACAAATACACAATTACAAATATCTACATTGCGCTTGCACTTAGATGGTAACATTGCATTTTGTTTATTGCTCTATCACTCCGGAATCGAGGTCTCGCGAAAGGAACAGATCCATAATCAACGAACTTGTCAGGCTGGACAAGCAATACTTGGATGGTGCATGATTGCCATCCAAGTATTGCTTGTGCAGCCTAACAAGTTCGTTGATTATGGATCTGTTCCTTTCGTGAGACCTCAATTCCGGAGTGATAAGAGCAATAAAAAATCATTGTACGTTGTGGAACTCTCCATCTGAGTTTATGACTTTAGCCACCAAAAAGTACACGCACTCTCCTCGAATTTCCTGCAAGGCATTGCCGAGCCGAAGGACCCTGCCGAGCTCCGGCGTCTGCAACACCGTGCCAGATCCTTCCAGGTGTTTGAAGGGATACTCTATAAGAAGGGGGTCTGCGCACCGCTCCTGCGCTGCCTCTCGGGCAAAGAGGGGAAAAAGCTCCTTGCGGAGATCTACGCGGGTGTGTGTGGGTCTCACCTGGCGCCGAGGTCGTTGGTCGGCAAGGCGTTTAGGCAAGGGTTCTACTGGCCGACTGCCATCACTGATGCTCAGGACCTCGTGCGTCGGTGTCAAGGATGCCAGTGGATGGGACGCATCATCCGCAGGCCCCCGACGAACCTCAACCCCATTCCCCCGGTGTGGCCGCTGGCACGCTGGGGTCTCGACATAGTAGGACCACTTCCCCGAGCCCAGGGGACCTGCGATTCGTGGTAGTCGCGCTGGAATATTTTTTCAGGTGGCCGGAGGCGGTAGCCCTGGCCAAAATAACATCGGCCGCCATGTAGCGTTTCCTCTGGCAGAACATCATATGTCGCTTCGGCGTACCCAGGGAGCTCATCGTTGACAACGGCCTGCAATTCGACGCTACCCTATTTAAAGAGTTCTGTGACGGCATAGGCATCACGCTTCGGTTCACCTTGGTTGGGCACACCCAGTCCAACGGGGCGGTCGAGAGGGCGAACGGCGCCATCTCTATCGCCGTCAAAAAGCGCCTCGTCGGGTTGCCAAAGGGCAAGTGGCCAAGCGAGCTTCACAGCGTCCTCTGGTCCCTTCGCACAACGGTAACACGCCCGACGGGGTTCACGCCTTTCAAGCTCCTCTTTGGTGACGAGGCCGTGACGCCCGAGGAAATAAAGGCGGGCTCGCGGAGGGTCCTCGTCCAAGCGCCCGATGAGGAGCACCGCGTGTCCTTGGACCTCCTCGACGGGGCGCGGGCGAGTGCAGCCCAACATGTCGAGAAGTACGCGCGGCAGACAGTGCGTACTCGGGACCGTTCCATATACCAGCGAGGGTTCAAGCCTGGGGATCTCGTCCTCAGAACGGCGCTTCATGTGGAGACCGTGGGCAAGCTGGAGTCCAAGTGGGAAGGTCCATACATCGTGGTGGAAGCATTACAGAAGGGGGCGTACCGCCTCGCCACGCTTGAGGGACAAGCTCTCCGCCACACATGGAACGCGGACAAGTTGTGGCGATATTACGCCTAGAGGCTTCAGCCCCTATTGTATGATGCTCGCCCGCGCAAACGGGAGTTCAATAAAACTCGCTGTTCGCAGAAAGTACCATGTTGTCTGGCCACAAAAGGTCACCCCCGAACCTTGTGCAGGGCCGCCTCCGCACGCGCCAGTCTACGGACTCTAAATTAAGACGTAGCGTCGAGGCTTGCCTTCGCACGCGCCAGTCTACGGACTCTAAATTAAGACATAGCGTCGAGGCTTGCCTCCGCATGCGCCAGTCTACGGACTCTAAATTAAGACGTAGCGTCGAGGCTTGCCTCCGCACGCGCCAGTCTACGGACTCTAAATTAAGACGTAGCGTCGAGGCTTGCCTCCGCACGCGCCAGTCTACGGACTCTAAATAAAGTCGTAGCGTCGAGGTCCGCCTCCGCACGTGCAAGTCTACGGACTCTAAATAAAGTTGTAGCGTCGAGGTCCGCCTCCGCACGCGCCAGTCTACGGACTCTAAATAAAGTCGTAGCGTCGAGGTCCGCCTCCGCACGCCCGAGTCTGCGGACTATAAATAAAGTCGTAGCGTCGAGGTCCGCCTCCGCACGCGCCAGTCTACTGACTCTAAATTAAGTCGTAGCGTCGAGGTCCACCTCCGCACGCGTGAGTCTGCGGACTCTAAATTAAGTCGTAGCGTCGAGGTCCGCCTCCGCACGCGCGAGTCTGCGAAGTATAAATAAAGTCGTAGCGTCGAGGTCCGCCTCCGCATGCGCCAGTCTACGGACTCTAAATTAAGTCGTAGCGTCGAGGTCTGCCTCCGCACGCGCGAGTCTATGGAGTATAAATAAAGTCGTAGCGTCGAGGTCCGCCTCCGCACGCGCCAGTCTACGGACCCTAAATAAGACGCAGTGGGGGGACGTCCTCGCGTGCACTCCCCGGAGTATAAACAAGACGCGAATTCTGCGCACACACAGGCATTGTTCATGTGTGTACTCCGACATACAAGACGTGAAAGTCGACCCCAAAATACAGCATGCCACATTAAGAACGAGTGATACCTCGGTTCATCGCAAAAATATGGGGATTACATGATTACAAGCATGGGCGTACAGTACACCCAACCCCCTCCCCCGTGGCTCAGCCTTTTCGCGGCGCCGACGGGCCCGCGCCGCCGTCGTCGCGCCGGGGAACTCCTTCGAGCCAACGGAGGAGGTCCCCTCTCCCGTGCAGCGTGTGCTGCACTGCAACCTTCGCCGCATCCTCCCCGACGCGACCCCAGATCCGTCGGTGGAAGTTTTGGAGCCCAAGCTCGATGGAGCGAATAGCGTCCGACATCGCCTCCGGCCGGCCAGGAAGATCCAGGCGAGGATTAGCCAGCTCGTGGGTGTGTCTGCACCCATGAGTATGAAGCATGGCGAGGGCAAGGCACGCGCCTAGAAAGCCGCAGTGCTCGCCGAATGTTTTGGCGCTGCGGAGAGCAACGCCTGCCTCCTCCTCGACCAGCCCGAGCGTCTCCATCAGGTCTCCGGCCCGTGAGTAGCGTCTGGCACGTCGGCGCACAGATCTCGGAGGGCTCGGTTCAGGGACTCTATTGCCCTCCACGCCGACAGGGAAGCATCGTCCAAGGCGCGGTTCCTCCCTGCAAGAGACTCGGCCAGCTGGGTCTTCTCCTCCTCTAGAGCGGTGATCTGCTGCAAGAAGGAGGCGCGTTCCTCTGCCGCGGCGCGCTTGACCTCCTCGCTCTCGAGTAGCATGACCGCCACGGCGCCCTCCAGCGCGCGAAGCTATTCGTCCTTCGTCGCAAGAGCATCATCCGCATCACGAAGGCTAGCTTCTACGGCCCTCCGCTCCCGGATACGGGCCTCGTCCAGGGCTTGGCTGATGGTAAGTGTCTGGAAGCAACAGTAAGAGTCAGCAGGTGCCCGGCGATACACTAGAAACCACGGGCACAAATATTTACCCTCATCTCTGAAGCCCGCAGCGCGAGCGCCAGGAGGTCTCCCTCGCACGACGAGAACACCTGTCGATCAAGGCTGCCGCTGGCGCGTTCTGCGGCTTCGTTGAGAACACGAAGTATCTCCAGGAGCGAAAGGAAGTCGGAGAGAACGAGCTCCGGCCCCACTGCGTCAGGGGCTGCAGAGGCTTCGGCCGCTTCGACGACGACAGATGCTTGCGGGGCACCCTGCACAAGGCTCGGGACTTCGCGCACACCCCCGTTGCTCGACCCTTCACCACGCCCGGGAGACCTTGTCTCGCCTGATGTCGACGGAATGAGCGAGCAAATCGGAGAGAGTTTCGCGAAGTCGTGCGAAGAAAAGGAACTGCGCCTACCTTCTGCACCCTTCGCCGCGGCGGGAGGTGGTGCCTGTTTGACCGCCAACCGGGGTGCGAGCGCCGCGGTGGTCGGTTGAGAGGCCCCCTCGGTGACGCCAGACGCCACAATCCTACGGACGGAGCCTGCAACACCGTATCGGCCCCTCGGAGGCGACGAAGACTGGACCCGGGGGCATTTCGCCTGCGGCAGTGCAGGCGATTCTTCCACGGCGCTGCTAGTCGAAGTTTCTGTCGCCCCTGCAGTATCTGCCGCCCTGGGCGCGCCCTCGCTGGCCGCGGCGGGTGGCAGAGCACTGCCGACCGCAGCTCCCCCGCCAGGAATGGCGTCCCCCCCGAGTTGGCGGCTTCCGGCCCAACGATGCCCGTGCTCCCAGGCTCGACGGTGTCGGCAAAGGGTACCAAGGGGTTCGAGACGGCGCGCCCTCCCGAACTAGTCCGGCCGGATCCACTACCGGTCGCACGTCCCGTCCCAGCAATGCAAGCTGCCGAGGTGGTGGGCGGGCTGGATACAGCAGCTTCGGAGCGGGCCCGGCACCGCAAAGACGATGCCCCCGCTTGGCTGCCAGAACCTCGCATGTGCGGTTTACCCGCCCTTGCCTCGCCGTCCCGACCGTGGCCTCGTGTAGCTTGTGCTCCTTCAACGTGTATGGGCCAAGGAACGCCACAACCGCGCGCTCCGCATCTCCTAGCCGGGCCACTGCGCAAAAGATAACAAGTCGATCAGGCGGCGACCACGCACACACAAAGGGACGCGTACCAACGCGCTGGACGACTTACAAGGAGCGGAGGGTGGAAGCAGGCAAGACACTGGCGGGCGAACCCCGTCCTCCCGGTCGTCACCCCGTCGCGCATACTTCCACCGGGCGGAAAGTGGCGCCTCCCCATACATCGTAAATTCCTCAGCCAGGTCGCGCATACTTAGCCGGCGAGCGACACCGGCAAGCCTCCATAGCCTCTGTGCGTCATCAGCCTCCGGCTCCACGCTCGGCCCACCTCGGCATAGCAGGCCACTCGTGCTGGTCACGTGGTAATAAAACCACCGCCGTGTCCAGTTGGACTCCCACTTCCCCAGGGTGGCCGGTGCGGGGAGCAGCGTCGTGCATGAAGTTCGTGGCACGAAATCCACGCCGCCAAAGTTGGATACAGCCCCCTCTCCAACTTTTTTGGGTCGACATCATGTGTCGTGCAGGGTGGCGAATAGGCTCGCGCTGGGGCGCCGACCTTCTGTCCGCGCCACCCACGTAAAGACAGCTAGGCGGACTATTGCGTTTGGCGTCAGCTGTGCCAGCTCCAACCCATAGGCCCGCAGGACATCGCCCACAAACATCGCTGAAGGCATTTGAAGGCCGGCATCGAAGAACGCGACGAAAACGATCGCCTCTGTCTCCCGGGGGTTCGGCTCTGTCTCGTCGCGACGGGGTAGGCGAGCCCCGTCGCGCTCCTCGATCTTCCCTTCCCGGACAAGCCGCTGCAACGTCTCTTCGGTTACGCGGCTCCTCCCCAGCGCGCGGGAGTAGCGGCCCCCCGAGTATTCCATGGCGTCCCATCGCCTGTCGACGCGTGAATGCCCCCGCAGCACCAGCTCATACTCCCAGAAGGGAAGGCCAACTCATCCTGGCTAGACAGATAGCCACCGCTAAGGTGGCGGGATGCATCGTCCTGGCCAGCCATTGCTCTCTAAGATCGGGAAAAGAGGAAGCAAGACGGGAGCAAGTTGCGCTACTGACAGCGCGACACAAGCAGAGCTAGGCGACAGGCGAGACAGAACGCCCCCACTACAACGATGGCGCCTTATAAAGCCCGCTCGCCTCCCAGACGGCTAAACGCACGGCCAGATTAAACTCCCAGCAGTTCAGCTACCCACGACTTGGAAAGAAGAACCGTCGGTACTTGGGGGAGCATGCCTGGTAGGTGGCCAGGCAGCGCACAAGCCAACATCCGCCCGACACGCGTCCCGCTTCCCTGGGGAAGTGGCGAACGGGCGCGGTCACGCAACCGCTCACATCCCACGACGCACCAATCGTAAGCCGCCGCGTGCCCCACCCACAGGAAGGCTGACTGCACGGCGGGACAGCCTACCCCCAGACAGGCCAGGCGTCGGCGCGACTCCAGGCGCCATTAAAAACGCACTACCAGACCACGGGGTCGCAGCAGCTTCCTAGCACAGCGACGTCGGTGGCGCGAAGCCCGCCTCCACTACCGCGTCTACTTCGACTAGGCGCCAGCTCCGCTGCCACTAGTTCGAAGGGTAAGGGACGGAGCGCGCGCGCGTCTACTTCGACTAGGCGCCACCTCCGCTGACACCCGTTCGAAGGATAAGGGACGGAGCTCGCGCGCGTCTACTTCGACTAGGCGCCAGCTCCGCCGCCACCCGTTCGAAGGGTAGGGGACGGAGCGCGCGCGCGTCTACTTCGACTAGGCGGCACCTCCGCTGACACCCGTTCGAAGGATAAGGGACGGAGCTCGCGCGCATCTACTTCGACTAGGCGCCAGCTCCGCCGCCACCCGTTCGAAGGGTAGGGGACGGAGCGTGCGCGCGTCTACTTCGACTAGGCGCCACCTCCGCCGCCACCCGTTCGAAGGGTAGGGGACGGAGCGCGCGCGCGTCTACTTCGACTAGGCGCCACCTCCGCTGCCACCCGTTCGAAGGATAAGGGACGGAGCGCGCGCGCGTCTACTTCGACTAGGCGCCAGCTCCGCCGCCACCCGTTCGAAGGGTAGGGGACGGAGCGTGCGCGCGTCTACTTCGACTAGGCGCCACCTCCGCCGCCACCCGTTCGAAGGGTAGGGGACGGAGCGCGCGCACGTCTACTTCGACTAGGCGCCAGCTCCGCCGCCACCCGTTCGAAGGGTAGGGGACGGAGCGCGCGCGCGTCTACTTCGACTAGGCGCCACCTCCGCTGACACCCGTTCGAAGGGTAAAGGACGGAGCGCGCGCGCGTCTACTTCGACTAAGCGCCAGCTCTGTTGCCACCCGTTCGAAGGGTAGGGGACGGAGCGCGCACGCGTCTACTTAGGCGCCAGCTCCGCTGCCACCCGTTCGAAGGGTAGGGGATAGAGCGTGCGCGCGTATACTTCGACTAGGCGCCAGCTCCGCTGCCACCCGTTCAAAGGGTACGGGACGGAGCGCGCACGCGTTTGCTTCGACTAGGCGCCAGCCCCTCTGCCACCCGTCCGAAGGATAAGAGACGGAGTGCGCGCGCGCTTGCTTCGGCTGCGGAGCACTCGCGCGTCTACCTGAACTGCCACTGCAGGCATCGGCTTCGGTTCTAGACCCCGGGCCCCGCTACACACTAAGGCTCCGCAAGTCCGGACAAGTTCACAGGCCGCAAGGACGGAGGGGGCCAAAGGACTCGGCGACATGGCTTCGGCCCTGTGAAGCCCTTCACCATGAGAGGCTCCTGTTGTAGGGGTGGCCCCCACCTAAGCCCAGCATGCCTGTTAGAAGGTTATAAGGTCCAAAGTGGAACATATGTAATGACTTAAATACCCCTGACGGGGTTATACCGATGTAAGGGCACGATTGTAAAAGCATACCCCCTGTGAATATATATATATATATATATATATATATATATATATATATATATATATATATATATATATATATATATATATATATATATATATATATATATCAAGGGAAGGCTATGGGAGAGAGGATGATCTCTCCCAACTCTCCTCTACCACCTCTCTCTCTGTTTGGTCTGTAACCACAACAATATGCATTAGGCAGTAATCAATTCTTAACATTATCACATGTACATTCATTAGAGAAGGAATTCACTTGATAATTTTTATTTGGCTCGATAACTCATTCCAGGAAATCAATGTCGTAAAGTATGAAAATGTAAGACATTTTGAATTTGAAAATGTAAAGCATGCTTATGACCGCATCATTCTCCCTTCACGAAAAGCCGTCCTCGACTTTTGATAATCTGAAATTGCACTAAACAAATAGAACAACCTATATGCATGATATATGTATGAATCAATTTTGTTAGCTTTTCCTTTGTTTTGCACAATGCTATAAGCACAACAATAGCCATAGGAGATATATATATATATATATATATATATATATATATATATATATATATATATATATATATATATATATATATATATATATATATATATATATATAGGAAGCCTCTTTTCTACACCCGGGTGTAATTACACCCTATGTCATATCTCACAACGTAGGGAGTATCTCGCGTAACGGAGGGTATGTACATGTAGTATATGGGTATTTAAGACCATATAGGTGGTATGAACAATTTTTCAGAAGTAGTATGTATATTTTTTCGACATACTCCTTTTTATGCGCGTACATGAAGGTATTTATAAAATACGCTAAAAACTATGGACTTCTTTGCAGTTTTTTCATGTGGTTCACATTGGAGTATCTTATAATTAGTATATGAGTATACTTAAAGCAATAAAGGAGTATTTCAAGTTTATTTAGGTGGTATATTAGAGGTGGGTGTAATTACACCCGGAAGTAAAAAAGTATTTTTCCTTTATATATATATATATATATATATATATATATATATATATATATATATATATATATATATATATATATATATATATATATATATATATATATATATATATATATATAGGAAAATTACATAATGCACCATGGTGCCTAGGCACCAACATCCGATACACGTGTATGATTGATAATTTTTTTGAGTTTGGGTATGAAAATGTTTTATACCCTTGATATATTTATGGTAAGTTAGTTTTGAACTCAGTTCAAACTAGTTTGAACTACTTTTGAGTTCAATGCAACTACAGTGAGTATATACCATAAAAATAGTTCAAACTAATTAAACTGAAGTTGAATTTAAATTTTTTCGGAGTTTGACATCTCAAATATACTTTTTTATGGGTATATAAAGATACCCACATCAAACGTTGCGAATCTCAAAGCAAATTAACGGGTATTGATATTGGTGCCTAGGCACCATGGTGCATGAAACACTCGTCCTATATATATATATATATATACATATAGGAAAATTACATAATGCACCATGGTGCCTAGGCACCAACATCCGATACACGTGTATGATTGATAATTTTTTTGAGTTTGGGTATGAAAATGTTTTATACCCTTGATATATTTATGGTAAGTTAGTTTTGAACTCAGTTCAAACTAGTTTGAACTACTTTTGAGTTTAATGCAACTACAGTGAGTATATACCATAAAAATAGTTCAAACTAATTAAACTGAAGTTGAATTTAAATTTTTTCGGAGTTTGACATCTCAAATATACTTTTTTATGGGTATATAAAGATACCCACATCAAACGTTGCGAATCTCAAAGCAAATCAACGGGTATTGATATTGGTGCCTAGGCACCATGGTGCATGAAACACTCGTCCTATACATATATATATATATATATACATATATACATATATATATATATATATATATATATATATATATATACATATATATATATATATACATATATATATATATATATATATATATATATATATATATATATATCATTTCAGTATGTTTAATATCCACATCATGATGTTTCAAATATGTAAGGATGATATGTAGGACCCACATGTAAGTGAAAATTAGCACTAATGATGTTTAAAGTTGATGAGTCTATGACAGGTGGGCCCAGCCAAAATCAATTAAGTAATTTTAATTAAACCAAAATTTGAAATATAAGTCACTGACATATGGGACCCACTCAGTAATTTAATAAATAAAACGTGATTTATAACATGCGAGACCGACATGCATGGCCCACATGTAAGAAATTTTAGAAAAATAAACAAAATGAGAAAAGCTGCTTTTAGTTTTATGAAAGTTTGCTTTCTCTATTGGAAAGCGCATGTCTAGAAAATACACCTTCGACATCATCACTTTTATTCCTTTTGTGGATTTATAAATTGCATAAAATTCAAATGGCAATAACTTTTACATATGAACTCCAAATTAAGTGGTTTTTATCTCTAAATTATTATAAATATACACTACCTAAATATGCAAAAATATTTGAATTTATTTGGCTCTTATAAAAAATTGTACTCATTTGGTTTTATAAATTAGATACCGTCATGCTAGAAATCTACGAGAGCACTTCTAAACAATTCTTTGAGCAACTAGAGCAAGAGAATCACCCCCTTTGATCAATTTGATCCTAATATTTCAATTATGGTATGTTGTGTGCAAAACCATTTTGCATGTGTGCATGTTTTAGATAAAATAGCTATGTTTGTGGGTACAATAGTTGCATCCGTTTATATGCATTGATCCTCCTTGTAAATTTGATATCTCTACTATTGTAGCCCTTAGGTCATGGTTTAGATAGTAGCAAATGTCAATTTGGGTATAATACATAGTGTATGTATTATCCTTAGATATGAGATCGTCGTTGTTTTTTGCATGTGTAATAGTTTACTTAGCGGTTGCCAAACAGTACTCCGTGAGTGGGTGGCCATAAAGGTAGTTTTCGGATTTACTATGAAACATGCGGAGGAATATAAGCGATTAAGATGAAATTTGCCCCTCGTAAATAATAGAAGAGATATCTCTAGGCCCCTCAATATGGTTAGATTAAGGAAGTGTGTGGTCATGCCGAATGTGATAGAGGAGTCAATCACAACTGAGTAATCTACTGCAGATTCGAGTGAAGGATCGAGCTATTATAGGATGACATGCTTCTCACCTTGAGTTTGATTTGGTATCATGAGGCAAAGAGATCGGTACATAAGTACTATATAGGTTCCTCTGATATGATCTTTATGTATGTTTAGGAGTCATTACCAACTTATGGATCGGAAAGGAGTTTTCGGCTCATGGCCATATGTACATGAACCTTCAGGGTCACACACTTAATGGGCTGGAACGATAAGGGTCCGGATTATAGTCTCCAAGTGGGATACGATCTCTACTCGTATTGGATAAAGATCCAACCTGAGATTTTCCGAGATGGATATGATATCGGATCATATCAGATAAGTATCCGATTGGAGGCTATATAAACAGAGGTGCGAGGCTTAGGGAGGCATCCCAAAACAGACCCCTGTCGTGCGCGCTGGTATTAGCACGCTAACGCATGGTGTTCTATCTCTAGACGTGTGGACCTCGGTAGAGGTGCTGCTGTGACTGCGGCATTGATCGGGATGATCATGAGGAGTAGACGGTTGGCCAGACAACGATTGACTACTTCCACTACACTGACGCTCTTTTCGTTGAATCGGCTGCTTCAACTCTACCTCTGCTGCATTGCGCATCTAGTAGTAACGATCTATGATCTCTTACTCGTATAACTTCCTAGTTTACATGGTAGAAAATATTAATCTGCGCTAGTGTAGCCTACCCATGTCCCAACATAGTCATACGTTATAAGCCACAACCGAAAAGGACGAGACCTTCCACTTAATATTGTTCCCTCACAGCTACTTATAATTTGAAGGTATGCGCTCAATATTTTTTTCTTATATGTATTTTCTTTCTTTGTTATTTTTTAAGTATGGATACAAGGTATCTTACGAAATGGCTCCGTAAAGGAATACTACTGTATTCTAAAGGGCCTTGTCAATTCCCTTTCTTTCTCCTGCTTGCATCATAGTTATTTCCGAATTTGGTAGCGTCTCATGCAGATTTCTTGGTGTTTCAATTATGAATTTATCCTGTTAAGCAAACAGAAATCAAGGTTCCTGTTTTTGTTCTAATTTAGAAGGGAAACATTATATTCTGTTCTACATCTGTTCGCCACGCCGCGCTACATCTGCTAGTAGTCCCTATAACATGGGGGATTCCTGGGCAACCATCCACGTGTCTTGGTTCTACTGTAGCGCTGCTCCCCACCCCAATAATAACTGCACTCAGTAAGCGTTAAATGCACTTAATTAGCGTCAAACGTATGATTAGCATTAACAGTGATTGATTAGTGCTAATTGAATTATTTAAAAGGCTAGCACACTTTAGGACTTGAGGAATGCCTTAAACACTAAGGGCAAGTACAAGGGTTGAGCCCGACACAACTCCTAAACACTCCACATCATTAAAAGACAACACTAATGCAGACAAGTACAAGGGTTGAGCCCGACACAAGCTCCTAAGCACTCCACATCATCAAGAAATAACACTTCTCAGGAGCTCTTCCGCCTCGTACCGCGGTAAGAGTCGATGTCTCACGAGGAGACGGCGTTTCTCTCTCCTCCATTCCTCTCTCATCCACATCAGCAAGGTTGCCTAGTTGGCACTCCTATGGGTCAGCTATTAATTGCCTTTGTACATGCCCTAACGCGGATATATTTGGCTGCTGTTGTACACGGATTTTTTTCCTCTTTAAATTTACCACAGAGAAGTTTTAGGAATTTATGATAGTCTGCTACCTTGTATTGAGGCTATGTGGATTCCGTGTGCTAACTATGGCCCTGTTTGGATCAGTTTCAGATTCTTAAAAACCAGCTATTACTTCTAGTTTTTAAAAGCTGGTTTCTAAGCAAAAACTGATGGAGTGTTTGGATCCCCTAGTTTTTAAAAGCTAATTTCATTTATGATTGGTGCTAATAGACTATTATACCCTTACATTTATTGCTCTTGAACAGCTCCATGCACCAGAACACCCACCGCCATGCATGCAAATGGGTATTTAATGAGGGTAAATGGGTATTTGTGCAAAAAAAACTGGCAAAAGCTAGGTATCAACAGCTTCTTGGTTTTTAAGAATCTGGGTAGGTAGATTTTAAAAACTGCCCCAAAAACTGATCTGTTTGGATCCTACCTAGTTTTCAAAAGCCAAATTCTTAAAATCTGGATGGATACAAACAGGCCCTATATTTAAAATGTCTCTCAATCTCTCCGATACATTTGAGTGAAGCAGAGTGAATGCTTCACGTGCATCGAATGCATTTTCTTTCTTATTGCTCAGCCAACTTCTTTGCATGTTAATATTAAAACTCGGACTGGTTTCTTTCTCTCTCTTTTTCTTCGAAATCACTCAAATCAGAAGACAGTATATGTTTTCATACTTTTTAGATCTTTTTTTTGTTTGAATGTGTCAGAATCTCTGTTATGCCGTTGATCACCTATCAGTCATTGTGCTCGTCATAGGTTGCTAAGTACTACCCTTTTGTAGAGATCAGCAGACTTTAAATGGAGGTTCATCTTTTGGATGGTATATTAATTAATATGTCCTAAAAATGGATTTGTTTTTTTCTTGACAGTTTCTATTTGCTTCTCTCTTTAGATATAGTTTTCATATCTTAGCAACTAATTCAATCTTATTCATAGTTGCATTTGTGTTGTCCAACCTGGAAGGTAGTACGGAGGGAGGGAGTTGCAAAAAAGGGGCAAAGGCCAGTAACGACTAACGAGCGTCACCGGCGTTGAGCAGGAAATATGAAAGGAGTGAGGATGAAGGGTGCCTCGACGATAATGTTACTTAAATCAGACCAAAGGTCGCCGAAGGGTGGTTGATTTATTTAGTTATACCTCCTACTGATACATTTGTCCTTAAGAGGTGAGCTTGTTCTTGCGTAGAAGCTATATGCTGTAAACTTACGTAAATTTTGGAAAAGTGAGTCAGAATTACAATTACTTGTGCTATAATGCTTCTTTTGGTGTGGTTCCAAGGATTGATGCAAAATTCTGCAATTGTCTTGTTAGGTAGCTTGATGCCCTCGTAGTTTGATTATAGTATGGGTGGGAAATTTCCGGCACTAATTGTGGGGCAATATAATTAGCTTGTGTGTACTTACAGCTCTGAGATGTTTTTTCAGTTACAAATTCCAGCTCAAAATGTTTGCTAAGAGATTTCTGCGTGCTACCTTTGCAGGAAAATTTATGTTTATACTATTTCGTATGACCCACTTGATACATGAGGATATGCATGTACACATATTGCGAACGATTGTCGAGAAATTCGCATCGATTGTTCAGCAACGCTAGGTTTTGTCTCTTTATTGTACAGTTCGGTTAGTGTCACATCCCAAATTTTCGCTTTCTGAAAAATTTTATTTTTATTAATTATTTCAATATATTTGAATCTTATTTGGATTTATCTGGATTTAATTTCAAAATTTAAAACAAGGAAATGTATTTAAAATATTTTATTAAAGCCAAAAATAGTTTATTATATTTTTCCTAGCCTTCCCTAAATTTTTAAGTAATTATTGAGAATTTTCTAGAATTAAAAAATCAATTTTAGAAGTTAAAAAGTATTTTATAAAATTATTAAAAGCAAATCTGAAATTAAAAATATTTGTCCTAAGTCTAAAATGGTTCCAGGAATATTTTGTGATTTTTCTGGAATTTCTAGATGTTCAATATTATTTTTCCAAGCATTTATAAAGTTTCTAGTATTTTCTGAAATTAATTCCGAAAATAAAAATCAAATTATTCCTAGCCGCCATGTGTCGCTCTCAGATTGAATCCATCTCTCTCCACGATTTAATCCTAGCCACACAAGATCACTTACCCCTTCATCTCCATCCAAAGACCATGAAACAGTCACTTGCCACGTGTCGCAAATCCGACGGCCCGTACCCCTTCACTTCCTCTCTCTCTCTATGACATATGGACCCCACATGTCATATGTTTCTTCAACCTCTCTTTCTTCCTCCTCCCACCCTCTCTCTCCTCCACCATTAAAACCGAAATAAAGCTCATGAAAACCACCGTTTCTCCCTCTTAACTCCCGATTAAAGCGTGAAAACGGAAGCCCTAATCATCCCCATCAATCTCCCGCCCGTTTTCCGTCGGCTTAAAGCCCTCTCGCCGTTATGCGGGCGTTTCTAAAATCTTTAACTCCGGCGAGCCCGTTACCTCCCTTCCCCACCCTATAAAGCCCCTCCCCCGAGCCTTCCTCCCCTCATTTGTCTCCCCCGTGCGCCGCCACCTCTTTTCCCCCTCCTTCCCGAGCCGAATCGGCCCCCGAACCGTGCATCCCGTTCGCCACCCGTGCGAACTCCGGCGAGCAATCGCCGCCGCCCCAGTCCCTTCCACGCCTCGCCGTCGACGCCTTCACGACCCCCAAGCGCCGGCGACCATCTTCCCCATCTCCGCCGAGCAACGCCGCCACCGGAGTCCCGTCGCCGCCTTCGACCGTGCGCCGCCGCCGCTAAAGCTCGCCGCCGGCCCCTTTCCGCGCCTCTCGGACCCCGCGCCCAGGTGAGCCCGACTCCCCTCGCTCCCCTCTCGCGTTTGCGCGTCTCGGCCGCCGCCGCCGAGCGCCGGCGAGCCGCCCCGCCCGTACGCCGCCTTCGGCCGGCGCCGCCCCGTCAGCGTGCCCGCCCGCGTGGCCGCCCCGTCAGCACGCGCCCGCCCGCGTGGCCGCCCCGTCAGCACCTGGGCGCCCGCGTGGCCGCCCCGTCAGCACCTGGCCGCCACCTCCTCCCTCTGTGCCACGTCATCCATGGACCGAGTCCACGGTGGACCAAGCCGAACCATGCACCCAGTCCACCATGAACCCGGCTCCACGTGTCAGAGAGATAAACCCTTTTTAGTATAAAAATAATTCAATCTGAAAAATAAAATAGATGCTGACGTCATAAATGGAATTTTCAGTACAAAAATAATGTCGGAAAATCAGCCTTTTCCTTTTCTTTAGATTTAAACTTCCGAAAGCCCTAACTTCTTCATTTTAACTCCGATTTGACCCATTAAAATTTCTAAATTCATCTAAAATTCCAATATTGCATTTGGTATATTTATTTTCAATTTTCAATTTTTATTTTATTTTATTTATTTGGTTTTCTTGATTTACGTGTAGAGACCGATTTGTCCGAAGATATTCAGGATCAAGCTCAGGAAGATATCAACCCAGCACAGGAAGGCAGGTCTCCTTTGACCATCTTGCTCCTGTGATTTACAAAATGATTTGTGTAGTTATTTTAAATTATTGCATGCTTATGTTGTAAAAGTGGATAACTTGATTTTAGAAAAAATTAGTTAAATGTTCCAATTGTTATACCTTCCATTGAAAATCGTTTACCTTGTACCATTGTCAACTTAGGATATCCCTTTGACTCAATAATGAGTTAGTATTACATTTTGTTAAATTTATACTAGCAAATGCTTAGTTTAGCGAATCAATATAAAATGTTCAAATGAGAAGCATGTTTGCTAAATGTTTTGATCAATGGTTTGTTTGAACATTGGTAATGGATGTTACCATTGTTAATTGATTTGTTTGAAAAGTGGTAATGGATGTTACCACTGTTAATTTGAAAATAAAAATGAAGTTCAAAGGGAAAAGTTGACAAGGGTGGATGGAAGGTTTGGCTGGTGCAGTTTAGCACGAGAATTTTTGGGATTGTGAATGAGCCACCCTGGTCGTTTAAGGACCGACGCTTGTGTTTGTCCAAACTGAGCAAAACAGTGCAACCACAAGTCTATATGGGTACGACCTAGCTAACTAACCTATAAAGGTGTAGTTTAGATATCACCAGTGGTGTATTGAGTGCCAGGGTGTACTGGTTACTCATAGTGAGGGACAGGGTTTACTGTACTCATACGGCGCAAGAGGGGGCTCCAACTCGTGGATTTGAGTTGTGGTGAAACCTTAGCGGGTGGTATCTAGCTATACTGGGAGTAGGTGAAAGGCTTTGTGATATTTTATCTGGGTCTCATACCAAAGGAAGCATGTTGACTATTAAGATAATTTATCTCTTGTGGATAAAGTGTACAAACTCTGCAGAGTAAAAACTATTCGAATAGCCGTGCCCACGGTCAAGGGCGGGCAAGGAATGCATTCACATGGTAGAAGTTTGATTTTTTATTTCAAAATAAAATGGTTTGTCAAACTTGAGAGTGGTATAACTCTCGTGATTTAAATCTGGTGGTGTAACCAGATCAGGTGGTTTAACCTGAGTTTTGAAAGTTGGCAGATAGCCTGAGATTTTAGTGTTGGTGGTTTAACCTTCACTAAGTTATTTATCTAATTTCATTTATGAAAAACAAGATGTTTATCAAATGGCCTTTGAAGTAATTATGTAGATTTGAAATAAAATGCTGATTTTTGCAAAAGAACCATATAGCCTTCCTTTGTGAAGCCTTGCATCTATGCATCTTTCCCAAGACTGCGGAGTACAATTTTTGTACTCACATGTTGCTCTACAAATACATTAGCAGAGGATGAAGAAGCTCAAGCTGGAGAATACGACTTCTGTGCCGAGTGTGGATGCGGTGGATTCTTCTCGGAGTACTAGGTTGCGCTTCCCCAGTCAATTGCCTGTGGCAGATTGATGGGTCGATTAATTTACTTCTTGCTTCCGTTGTGTTTATTTTCGTTTTAAGGTTCTGTGAACCTTTGTAAAGCAATGACCAATGTAAACTTCAGTTATTATTGTAATAAATCGTGGATGGCAATGTACGGTTTTTTTTCTGGTTATCTGTGTGTACTAGCATTGATCTGGGACTAGTACTGTAATGCACAGGGGGGTCCGGAAGTTTCTACTCCGGGTCTCACAGTTAGTGAACATTCTTTTCTACGCGTCGAGCAGCTCAATTGTTTGGCAACATGAGTTGCGGCATGTTTTTTGGTCCTGTTCTAAATCCTGTTCTGTGCGAGTCTAATTAGGCAACTCGCTGCATACGGGCATTTATTAAATCTTGCTATTAACATGATAAAAAGGAGACCAAACTTGCATTTGCATGTAGTACTACCCTGCTTCCATCTTTAAATATAAACTAGCTGTATATAAGCGCGGCGAACGCCGCGCTAGCTACCATGCGGACCAAAGTAAAAGAGACGATAATTCGCAGGGAGTTTTATAAAAAAAAAACCAAGAGCAAATATGTAATTCCGGGAAAATCAAAGGGGTTTTCTGTAAAAAATCGAGGACTTATAAAGATTTGTACGTAAGTAAATAAAAACCTATACGTAATTTCGAAAACCCGCTGCCACGCGCCGGCCGGCCGAGCGGAGCGGGCGACGTGGACAGGCTCCCCAGGCAGGAATCCCGCGGGGAGTGTGGGGGTTAGTATTACTCAAGTGATAGGCCATACCTCATGAATAAGATTTGCCGTTCGTACAGTGCGGTTATATACAGAGCACCTATAGAAGGAAAATGTACAGAGCAGAGTGCCTGAGCTGGTGACTTGATTGGACGCTGTCCTTCTTGTAGTGCACGAGGTGATCGGGGAGGATATATCTTGCTTCCTTCGTCTATCGCACGGGATGCTTAGCTCTCAGGTCGCGCTCGAGATCCTTCGTGTACTTCTCAATATGTCCGTGCGACGGCGATTTCATCTTCTCACCACAGATCTCCGACAGTGGATGGTTGTGGTCCCTTCAGCCTGATGCTCAACGATGTACCAGCCGTAGTTACTAGTTATTTGAAGCCTGATCATTGCTGGTAGTTGCAACTGATAGATGCGGCTTCTAAAAGCAGCTTTTGACTTTTGTTACAATATCTAACTTTTAAATAGAGTATTTTCTTAAGACGAGGTCTACAAGTTAATTGTAATACACGTTAAAGGCCCAACATCTGTACCAGCCAAAATCATAAGTGAGCATCTTTCTCCGTAATATCTATCATAAACAGCCAAAATTCAAAATTTTCAAAAAAAGCCATAAGCCGCAGCCGTAAAGAACATACCCTAAGATATGAGAATCACTTTTTTGAGGGACTTTTGTAAAAAATTTTCCTTGAATGTGTCTCTCGTCTCAGTAACTTCTGTAGTTCACACGAGAAAACACAACACAGATGATTGTAAATAAAATCCGTTTGCGATAGTTTTATAGATGGTTCTAATTAAAAACCGTCTATGATAATGCGTATATCACAGACAATTTTTAAACCTTATCGTCTGTGATAGTTTCAGAAACGGTTTTAGCCATGAACCGTACCGTCTGTAATAATCAAGGCACAGACGATTCCACATGAATCGTCTGTGATGAGACGTCCAGTATAACTTGTTTTTGTAGTAGTGACCGGCTAAAATCATATACAACTATTTTTCTCTGTATACTGCCTCTCGCAAACAGTCTAAAATTTTAAAATTTCACTCACAAACCACAACATAAAAAAAAACCACCCTATAAATCACATTGAGCGGGGCGGCCAGCTGTGTGAGCATGCGTGCGCAGCGTAGAGAAGGAAAGTCTGTTTAAAAAAGCGTATAGAAGGAAAGGAGAAATTCGTCGGAATGAGTTGGATGCATGCATGTGGGAATAAAAGAAAGGAATTAATTGTTGCGGCGAGGTGCGGGCGGCGGCGGGAGCAGGCGGCGGCGGCTACGAGCGGCGGCGCGCGCGGGCGGTGGCGCGAGCACACGATGTGGGGCGGCGCGAGCACAGGATGCGGGAGATGGGATGCAAATGCGCTAGCACGGATGTGTGTGTTAGGGTTAGGGGCAGGGCGGCGTGCGATATGCTAATGGGCCGGCCTGGGCCGGCTGTGTCCAGGCCGTGTTTGATTCATGTATTTCATGTGTCCGACACGTATCGCGAATTTTACTAATTAAATTTAATTCTAAAAATCATCCGATACGGCTCCGACACGTGTCGGAGCCGTGTCCGTGTCGTATCCGTGTCCAACACGGTGTCGGACACGGATACGACTGTTTTGCCAAGTGTCCGTGCTACATAGGTGCGCATACATGGAAAGCAATATCCTGGGCCACGGTGACCAGCGCATAATGGAATTAAATTGCATGCGCAAGAGAAGGAAGGAAAGAAATCGAGGCATTTAGCTTATTTATTTACATAGGAGCCGCATGCTGATTTCTCGAGAGCGTGAAAATTGAGAAGAAACTGCGTATGACCGGGAAGCTTAGCCAGAGGAAAAAGGGTCGGCCATGTTTAAGAGATCCATTTTGATCGAGATTCATGTGGATGAGTCCACATGGAAATGGTTCTCCCAAACAAGCTCCAAGGGGGGGTGATTTTTCCGCGTGGACTCGGCGTGGACAGAAAAGGAAAGAAGATCTCGGTCTCTACTTTGGTGCGTGGGAAAGAAGGAAAGGAAGAAACGATTTGCTTTCGCTGCGTGCGTGAAGAAAAGGCGAGAGAGGAGATTTCGGAAACCACCGCCCGACGGATGGACCACGTTCGAAAACTCAATCCGAAAGACTATGTACAGCCCAATCCACGTTTGAGTCGGCCACTTGATCTTTAAATATTTTTGTACGTAGGCCATGGGCGAAGCCGACTGGATGCCCGGTATGTGCAGTGTAACATCCTATTTTTCAGTGTTTTTTTAAGTCTTTCAAATAAAATTCATTTTCTGGAATTAGTGCAAGCATCATTTGAATTTTTAAAATTTTTAAAGATTTAATAAATAAAGCAAATATCAATTAAATGAAAATCAGTTTTATCCGGGTTCCTTGTCAAAGTTTGTATTTGTTAACGTTACCACATCACAAAATTTAGTTATTGTCACAGCTAAATGCGTAAAGTAGCCAATTAATTGGGCACAAGTAATTATATAGTAATGTTAAAGTACCATGTGAATATAAAATTCATAATGCATAGTTTACACATCACTAAGATTTTATTACTCTCTCTGTTCTTTTTTAAGTGATATTTTTTACTTTTCACGGTCTACGAGATGTGGTTTTGGCCGTTACTATTTGTAACTATATCTTATTATACTAATAAAATTACAATATCTTATTTGGGTTCCTTGTGTCGTAAGGAATTTTATGTATTTTCTTGGATTTTTTTCAGATTTATTTGCTATTTTCTAGAGCTCAATTGAATTTATGTTAATTTCTAAAATTTAAAAATCCTTAGAAATTGCTAAACGCCTTTGGGCCAAAACCTAAACCCAGCCCACTTCTTCCTCGACCTAACCTAGCCCGGCCTACCACTTCTGGCCCAAGCCGCCATGCCCAGCCGTAGTTTGCCTCTGCCACGTGTCAGCCCTTGGCCTATTCACGTATCGCCCATCTGCTAGACTGCCTTGCCTGTTGTAGGTGGCATGCTGGCGTGGCACCTGGGATGGCTCGGTTGTTGACGTGGTGAACATGTGGCATGCCACGTAGACACTAGGGCTGAGGTGGCGGTTAACTGTGCTCTAGGGTTGACGTGGCTGACATGTGGCGGCTGACTCGGCTCGGCTGGCTCACGGTCCATGGAATAGGGAGGCTAACAGGTGAGACACGGCTGTCATCGAGACAGCGCATGGTAGAGTGGGTTCACAGGAAGACGGAGCGGTTGCAGGCGCGCGAGGTGTGGGGTGCAGCTGGCGGCGCACGCGAACCGGGGCGGTAGGCGCATGAACCGAGGTGGGCGAGCAGGATTCGGAGCGGCTTACGGGCAGCGAATGCGACGGATGGAGGGCGAGCATGGCGAGGCGGCTGCTGGGTGCGGCGGCGGAGCTCGCCGGCGACGGAACAGGGCAAGGTGGCGAGGACGGACGACGGCGCAGGACGATAACGAGGCGCGGCGGCTCAGGCTCAACGGCGACGGAAAGGACGGCCGAAGACGACGAGGGCGACGGTGCTTGACGGCGGGGCTCAGAAGGCGAGGCGATGGCTCGAGTTGGGAGGATCGAGGGGTGGCGGCTTTTTAAGCACGGATGCCGAAGACTCCATCTCGGAGACGGTGAAGAATCCCCGACGGAGACGGCACAAACGCCAAGGCGAACACGGAGACGACGGCGGCTTCGACCAGGACGACAATGAACAGCACCCGTACCGCTGGATGCTCGACGCGTGGCTGGGGAGGGGCATGCCGGGCCGACGGGTGAAGTGGGCAAGAGGGAGAGAAGGTGGGCTGGCTTCGGCCCACCGGGCTATTTAGGGATTTTAAAGGATTTTTTTCCAGAAATTCAAGTAAACTTTTTGAGCTCTAGAAAATAGCAAATCAATCCAGAAAAATCAAGAAAATTTCAAAAAATTCATTGGGACTCAAGGAACTCAAATAAAATATTTTTGACAAATGTTAATGTTTAGTTTAGTCATATTAAATCCTTTTAATTAATAAAAATTCTAATTAAGCTTTAATTAATTCTAAAAAATCCAAATGGTAAATTTTATTTTAAAATTTTCAAATAAGCTAACGTTATTTTAAATTTTATTTTAAAATCATTAAGGTTTTTCAAAAGTAGCACGTTATGCATGCTGGCCAAACAAAGCGAACGTTGGATCCCAATAAAGGCATCTCAATAGTACCTCTTAACTATATTAAATCATTGATGAGGAATGATTGAGCTACAAGTGATATCATGTGGCACATGAAAGCGACAAGTGATATCAAGTGGCACATGAAAGCTAGCTGCCAGTGCGTGCACGGCAAGTTGGTCGACCTGACATGCAACTTGTTCGAAGAGACAATAAATGGCAGGTGGCACGTAAAATCATCAATGAGACAATAAATGGCAAGTGGCACTATATTAAATCATCAATGAGGAATGATTGAGCTACAAGTGGCACATACAGCTGAGCAACTTGGAAAATATAATCGAAAACAGTCCGAGCTTGACTATGGCCAAAACTTGGCCGCACATACTTTTTTTGGTATTAAACGGGAGACTCTCCCGATTGATTCAGACACGAGTGGAAAAAAAGTTTCAAGCATCATTGGGCCGAGTGCCGAGTAAAAAAACCCGGTGAACCGGCAGCAGCTTGGTTAGTTCGTGCCGTACTAGCCGACGCTGCGTACTATAAATAAGAGACCAAGCCAGATGGATGCATCGTCATCTCACCCAGCCAATGGCAGCAACGCTAGTGCCTCATCCATAGCTCGCCTCGCTCCAGTTACTACCATGGGCCTGCTTGCAAGCAGCAGCACCAGCGCGCAGCTCCTCCTCCATTTCGCCTACTTTCTACTCTCCTTGTCGCTTGATGCTCCGAACACTAATAGTGTTGCTGCTGCAGCCTCTCCGTTTTCCTTCAGCTTTGACTTCACCAACACATCCAGCTACCGCTTAGATGACCTCAAACGCGAGGGCAACGTGAGCGTGCAGGACAATTTGATCGACCTCACATGCAGCTCGATCGGAGAGACAATAAACGGTTGCGCGGGACGGATATCGTACAATCACCCGGTCTATAGCAGCTCTCTACAAGAGAGTCCATGTCATCAACTGTCCTACGTGGAAGATATTAAATGAAGAAAGAGAACGCAGCTCTCTACAGCTCTAGAGATAGTCTATAGCGCCAAACGAGGCAGCCTCCATAAATTCTGTGTGTGCATGTAAGCATCAAATAGCTATCCTTATAGATAGTTCTTTAGAATGCTAACTTTAGTGTGTACTATATAGATGATGTGGAAGTCTTATAGTTAGTTACTAGCTATAACCATTGCAGATGCTCTTAGAGCAAGTATAATAAGAGGCTATTAGCAGGCTGTATGCTGAGGTGGAGGAGAGAGAGGAGGAGAGAGAAGAGAGGTGGGCTGTAAGTTTACAGCCAGCTGAAGCACAAGAACCAAGAAACTTTGTGAGAGAAAGGAGTGGGTCATACAACTTTTAGCTGGTTGTAAACTACTATATGAATAGACTGATAAGTGAGCTGTAAGTGTCTATACAGCCAGCTGAAGGCTATATTATTAGCCTTGCTCTTACTACGGAAAGGACTCAGCTGTGGTCCTCTCTATCCATCATTGATCTAATTTTTTTTCACCTATTAATTGATCTAATTCTTTTTCACCTATTATTGATCTGATAGAATTTATATAAGATCAACGATGACATATATATGCATTGTCACTATGAATACAACTATATTCGTCGTGAAATTTTATAGAGACGCTTTATCGCGTCTCTATGGGATCAGAGGCATTACATAGTGATATTAACTTATGCTACTAGAACAGAGCTCTAAAGATGTGTGGTCTCTTGCAAAGGCTGGTATTTGAACTCTAGACCTCATGGTAATACTTCTCTTAGATTTGTCGAACTCACTGCCTCAACCTCACAACATCATGTGTTTGGTTGTGTCTTGCAATATTTACATGTAGTTTCTTTAACACATATCGACAACCTAAAAAATATCTCTAGAGAGTTGAAAGATTCTAAAAAATGTCTATACAGAATGAAAAAATTGCAAAATTGAAAACGTCTCAAAAATGCCTCTTCTAGATGAAATTCTGCATGTTTTTCTAAAATGTCTCCGGATCGTCTCGAAACCATCTCTGGAGTATAAAATTTTGGGGCAATTTTGAAAGCATCTCTAGGCTATAGAATTTCCAATTTTAGAGGCTGTTGTGGTTACAGACCAAACAGAGAGAGATGTGGTAGTGGAGAGTTAGGAGAATGATGTGTCTGGCCCTCTCCCATGGCCTCATATATATATATATTCACATGGGGTATGCTTTTACAATTGTATCCTTACATCAGTACATCCCTATCAGGGGTGTTTAAGTCATTATACATATCCTACTTTGGGCCTTACAACCTTCTAACAGGCCTGCTGGGCTTAGGTGGGGGCCACCCCTACAACAGGAGCCTCTCATGGTGAAGGGCTTCACAGGCCGGAGCCATGTTGTCGAGTCCTTTGGCCCCCTCCATCCCTGCGGCCTGTGAACTTCTCCGAACTTGCGGAGCCTTATTGTGCAGCGGAGCCCGGGGCCTAAGGCCGAAGTCGAAGCCGATGTCGGGGCTGGAGGCTGTCGCTGTAGAGGTTGAAGGAGTAGTCGAAGTCGTCATCGAAGCGAGGTCAGACCCCTTGACTCCAGAGTCGGCGTCGGGGACCGAGTCGGAGCCGTGGTTGACGTAGTAGCGAAGACAGGCCTCGCGCCGCCGACGTCGTTGTGCTTCGAGGCTGTTGTGACCCCGTGGTCCGGTAATGCGCTTTTAATGGTGCTTGGAATCGTGCCGATGCCTGACTTGTCAGGGGGCAGGCTGTCGCGCTATGCGGTCTGCCTTCCCGTGGGTGGGGCACGCGGCGGCTTGTGATTAGTGCATCGTGGGATGTGAGCGGTTGCGTGACCGCGGCCGTTTGCCTCTTCCCAAGGGAAGCGGGACGCGTGGCGGACGCGTGTTGGCGTTGCGCGCTGCCTGGCCACCTACCAGGCACGCTCCTCCAGGTGCTGGCGGTTCTTCTTTCCAAGTCACGGGTAGCCAAACTGATGGGGGTTTAACCTGGTTGGGAGGCGAGCGGGCTTTATAAGGTGCCATCGTTGTGGTGGGGGCGTTCGGTCTCGCCTGTCGCTTAGCCCTGCTTGTTCCGTGCTGAGAGTAGCGCAACTTGCTCCTGTCTTGATTCTTTTTGCCCTGATCTTTGGAGAGCGATGGCCGGCCATGACGATGCCTCCCGCCATCCCAGCGGCGGCTCCTTGTCTAGCCGGGATGAGTTGTCCTTCCCTTCTGGGGAGTACGACCTGGTGCTGCGGGGGCGTTCACGTGCCGACAAGCGGTGGGACGCCATGGAGTACTCGGGGGGCCGCTGCTCCCGTGCGCTAGGGAGGAGCCGCATAACCGAGGAGACGCTGCAGCGGCTCGTCCGGGAGGGGAAGATCGAGGAGCGCGATGGGGCTCATTTACCCCGCCGCGACGAGACGGAGCCGAACCCCCGGGAAACGGAGGCGATCGTTTTTGTCGCGTTCTTCGACGCCGGCCTTCGAATGCCCTCAACGATCTTTGTGGGCGAAGTCCTGCGGACCTATGGGCTGGAGTTAGTACAGCTGACGCCAAACGCAATAGTCCGTCTAGCCGTCATTACGTGGGCGGCGCGGACAGAAGGCCGGCGTCCCAGCGCGAGCCTGTTCGCCATATTGCACGACGCGTGCTGTCGACCCAAGAAAGTTCGGGAGGGGGCTGTATCCAACTTTGGCAGCGTGGATTTCGTGCTACGAAAGTCATGCACGACGCTGTTCCCCGCGCCGGCCGCCCAGGGGAAGTGGGAGTCCGGCTGGACGCGGTGGTGGTTTTATTACCACGTGACCAGCACGAGTGGCCTGCTATGCCGAGGTGGGCCAATCTCGCTCAACGGTTCACCAAGTGTGAAGCCGCAGGCTGATGATGCGGAGAGGCTATGGAGGCTTGCCGGCGTCGCCCGCCGGCTGAGTATGCGCGATCTGGCCGAAGAGTTTATGATGTACGGGGTGGCGCCACTCTCCGCCCGGTGGAAGTATGAGCGACGGGGCGACGACCGAGAGGACGGGGTTCGCCCGTCACTGGCCTGCCTGCTTCCGCCCTCTGCTCCTTGTAAGTCGTTCAGCGTGTGGTACGCATCCCTTTACGTGTCTGCGTAGTCCCCGTCTGATCGACGTGTCATCTTTTGCATAGTGGCCCGGTTGGAAGACGCGGAGTGTGAGGTTGTGGCGCTCCTCGGCCCGTACACGCTCAAGGAGCACAAGCTACGCGAGGTCGCGACCAAAACGGCGAAGCAAGTGCGGGTAAACCGCGCGTGCGAGGTTCTGGGTATTGCTGTGCCCGAGCGCGTGGTACCGGCGGAGACTCCCGCAGAGACTCCGAGCCATCGCGACGGTGGCAGCCGAGCGGGGGCGTTGTCCTCGCGGCGCCGGGCCCGCTCCGAGGCTGCCGTATCCAGCCCGCCAGCCACCTCGGCAGCTGGCACCGCTGGGACGAGATGTTCGACCGGCGGTGGATCCGGCCGGACTGGTTCGGGGGGCACGCCGTCTCGAATCCATTGGTGGCACCATTCGCTGGCGCCGTCGAGCCTAGGGGCCCGGCCTTCGTTGGGCCGGAGCCGGCCAACACGGGGGGGGGGGGGGAACGTCATTTCTGGCGAGAGGGCTGCGGCCGGCGACGCGCTGCCACCCACAGCGGCCGCCGAGGACGTGCCTAGAGCGGCAGAGACTGTGGGCGCGACAAGAGCTGCGGCTGCTAGCACCGCGGAAGAATCGCCTGTGTTGCCGTTGGCAAAACGTCCTCGAGTCCGGTCCCCTCCGCCTCCGAGGGGCCGACACGTCATTGTAGGCTCCGTCCTTGGGATTGTGGCGTCCGACGCGGCCGAAGGGGCCTCTCAACCGACCACCGAGGCACTCGCACCCCGATCAGCGGTTCAACAGGCACCACCTCCTGCCGCGGCGGAGGGTACAGAAGGTAGGCGTGGTTCCTTTTCCTCGCACTACTTCGCGAAACTCTCCCCGATTTGCTCGCTCATTCCGTCGACATCAGGCGAGATGAAGTCTCCCGGACGTGGTGAAGGATCGAGCAACGGGGGTGTGCGCGAAGCCCCGAACCTTGTGCAGAATGCCCTGCAGGCATCTGCCGCCGTCGAAGTGGCGGAAGCCTCTGCAGCCCCTGATGCGGCGGGGCCGGAGCCCGTCCTCTCCGACTTCCTCCCGCGCTTGGAGATACTTCGTGTTCTTAATGAAGCCGCAGAGTGCGCCAGCGGCAGCCTTGGCCGACAGATGCTATCGTCGTGCGAGGGAGACCTCCTGGCGCTCGCGCTGCGGGCTTCGGAGATAAGGGTAAGTATGCGTGCTCGTGGTTTCTAGAGTATTACCGGGCGCCTGCTGACTTATTGCTACTTCCAGTCGCTTGTCATCAGCCAAGCCCTGGACGAGGCCCGTATCCGGGAGCGGAGAGCCCTAGAGGCCGGTCTTCGTGTCGCGGATGATGCTCACGCCGCGAAGGACGAACAGCTTCGCGCGCTGGAGGGCGCCGTGGCGGCCGCGCGATGCGAGACCGAGGAAGTCCAGCGTGCCGCGGTAGAGGAACGCACCTCCTTCTTGCAGCAGATCACCGCTCTACAAGAGGAGAAAACCCAGCTGGCCGAGTCTCTTGCGGAGAGGGGCCGCGCCTTGGACAATGCGTCCATGTCGGTGTGGAGGGCAATGGAGTCTCTGAACGGGGCCCTCCGGGGTCTGTACGTCGACGTGCCGGACGCTACCCACGAGCCGGAAGACCTGGCAGAGACACTTGGGCTGGTCGAGGAGGGGGGCAGGCGTCGCTCTCCGCAGCGCCAGAACCTTCGACGAGCATTGCGGCTTTCTTGGCGCGTGCCTCGCCCTCGCCATGCTTCACACTCATGGGTGTAGACATGTCCACGAGCTGGCGAATCCTCACCTGGATCTTCCTGCCCGGCCGGAGGCGATGTCGGACGCTATTCGCTTCATCGAGCCTGGTCTCCGAAACTTCCACCGACGGATCTGGGGTTATGTTGGGGAGGACACGACCAAGGTTGCAGTGCAGCAAACGCTGCACGGGGGAGGGGACCTCCTCCTCTGGCTCGAAGGGGTTCCCCGGCGCAATGACAGCGGCGCTGTCCCGTCGGCGCCGCGCGGAGGCTGAGCGGACTGGTGGGGGGGGGCATGTGGTGGTCTCATGTTTGTAGCTATGTAACCCCCACATTTTTGTAATGAATCGGAGCAGCACTTGTCCTTACTGTTGTATGCTGTGTTTCGGGCGGGCATTTTGTGCGAGGCCGAGATCCCCACCTTCTAAGTGCACCGTCGGCGGAGTAGCCGTCGGCGGGGTAGACACGCGGGGGCTCCTAGTCGAGGTAGACGTGTGAGAACTCCGTCCCTTACCCTTCGAATGGGTGACAGCGGAGCTGGCGCCTGGTCGAAGTAGACACGCGAGTGCTTCGTCCCTAACCCTTCGAACGGGTGGCAGCGGAGCTAGCGCCTAGTCGTAGTAGACGCGCGAGCGCTCCGCCGTCCCCTACCCTTCGAACGGGTGGCAGCGGAGCTAGCGCAGAGTCGAAGTAGACGCGCGAGCGCTCCGTCCCTTACCCTTCGAACGGGTGGCCGCGGAGTTGGCGCAGAGTCGAAGTAGACGCGCGAGCGCTCCGTCCCCTACCCTTCAAACGGGTGGCAGTGGAGCTGGCGCCTAGTCAAAGCAGACGCGCGAGCGCTCCGTCCCTTACCCTTCGAACGGGTGGCAGCGGAGCTGGCGCCTAGTCGTAGTAGACGCGCGAGCGCTCCGCCGTCCCCTACACTTCGAACGGGTGGCAGCGGAGCTGGCGCCTAGTCGAAGTAGACACGTGAGCGCTCCGTCCCTTACCCTTCGAACGGGTGGCAGCGGAGCTGGCGCCTAGTCGAAGTAGACGCGCGAGCGCTCCGTCCCTTACCCTTCGAACGGGTGGCAGCGGTGCTGGCGCCTAGTCGAAGTAGACGCGCGTTGTTCATACTCCGTAGAGTGCACGCGAGGGCGTCCCCCCGCTGCATCTTCTTTTAGAGTGCATAGACTGGCGCGTGCGGAGGCGGACCTCGACGCTACGACTTAATTTAGAGTCCGTAGACTGGCGCGTGCGGAGGCGGACCTCGACGCTACGACTTAATTTAGAGTCCGTAGACTGGCGCGTGCGGAGGCAGACCTCGACTCTACTACTTAATTTAGAGTCCGTAGACTGGCGCGTGCGGAGGCGGACCTCGACGCTACGACTTAATTTAGAGTCCGTAGACTGGCGCGTGCGGAGGCGAACCTTGATGCTACGACTTAATTTAGAGTCCGTAGACTGGCACGTGCGGAGGTGGACCTCGACGCTACGACTTAATTTAGAGTCCGTAGGCTGGCGCGTGCGGAGGCGGACCTCGACGCTACGACTTAATTTAGAGTCCGTAGGCTGGCGCGTGCGGAGGCGGACCTCGACGCTACGACTTAATTTAGAGTCCGTAGGCTGGCGCGTGCAGAGGCGGACCTCGACGCTACGACTTAATTTAGAGTCTGTAGACTGGCGCGTGGGGAGGCGGACCTCGACGCTACGACTTAATTTAGAGTCCGTAGGCTGGCGCGTGCGGAGGCGGACCTCGACGCTACGACTTAATTTAGAGTCCGTAGACTGGCACGTGCGGAGGTGGGCCCTCTGAGCGTTGTGGGTAGTGATGGGGCAAGATGGAGGCGAATGGAAGGGTCGGCTTTATTAAACTCCCGTTTGCGAGGGCACACATCTTACAACGAGGAGTCGATGCTGTTAGAAACTTCGTTGCCACCCTATGCGTAGTACCACCGGAGCCTATCCGCGTTCCATGTATGGTGAAGAGTCTGCCCCTCGAGCGTGGCGAGGCGGTATGCTCCCTTCTGCAAGGCTTTCGCTACAATGTACGTGCCTTCCCATTTAGACTCCAGCTTGCCAACTGTCGCCGCGTGGAGTGCCATTTTCAGGACGAGGTCCCCGGGCTGGAACCCCCGCGGGTATATGGACTGATCCCGAGTGCGCACCATTTGCCGAGCATATTTTATGACGTGCTGGGTGGCGCTAACTCGGTCGCCATCGAGGAGGTCTAGGGACAAGCGACGCTCTTCGTCCGGCGCTTGGACGAGGACCCTTCTCGAGCCGGCCTTGATTTCTTCGGGCGTCACCGCTTCATCGCCGAAGAGAAGCTTGAACGGCGTGAACCCCGTTGGGCGTGTCACCGTTGTGCGGAGAGACCAAAGGACACTATGAAGCTCAAACGGGCACTTGCCTCTCGGCAGCCCGACCAGACGCTTCTTAATCGCGTCCGAGATGGCGCCGTTCACCCACTCAACTGCGTCGTTGGACTGGGGATGGCCGACCGATGCGAAGCGAAGCATGATACCCGTGCTGTCACAGAACTCCTTGAATGGGCACACCAAAGCGACATATAATGTTCTGCCAAAGGAATCGTTGCATGGCTGCTGCAGTTATTTTGGCCAAAGGCACAACCTCTGGCCATCTGGAGAAATATTCCAATGCAACCACTGCGAATCGGATGCCTCCCGGGGCTCGAGGTAGCGGTCCGACAACATCGATACCCCAGCGCGCCAGTGGCCACACCGGGGGAATGGGGTTGAGGCTCGTCGAGGGCCTGCGGATGATGCGCGCCATCCACTGACATCCCTGACTCCGACGCACGAGGTCCTGAGCGTCGGTCGCAGCAGCTGGCCAGTAAAAGCCTTGCCTGAATGCTTTGCCGACTAGCGATCGCGGCGCCAGATGCGACCCACAGAGCCCCGCGTGGATCTCTGCGAGGAGTTGTTTGCCTTCGTTTTGTGAGAGGCATCGCAGGAGCGGCGCGCAGACTCCCTTCTTGTAGAGCTTTCCTTCAAATACCTGGAAAGACCTGGCGCGGTACTGCAGGCGCCGAAACTCAACAGTGTCCTCCGGCTCCGCGATGCCCCGCAAGAAACCAAAGATGGGCTCCCGCCAATCACCCTGCTGGGTGATTTGGTGAACAAGGGCCGCATCTCAGTTATCCTGCGCTATGGCAGACGCCGATAACACTTCAGAGAATGCTCCGTCAGGGACTGGCAACTGTTGGCTAGCAGCCTTCGCGAGGGCGTCGGCCATCTCGTTGTCTGCGCGAGGGATGGCTTTGACCATGATGCCCAAGAAATGCCTCTCCCGCGCTCTTACCGCTGCGAGGTATTTGGCCAACTCGGGGTCCTTGGCTTGGTACGACTTGTCCACATGGCCGGCCACGAGACGCGAGTTCGTGCGGACAAGCACTCGGCGCGCGCCCATGTCTTTGAGCTTGGCCAGGCCAAAGAGGAGCGCCTCGTGCTCAGCTGTGTTGTTGGTAGCGGGAAAGGCGAGGCGCGCTGAGTATGACAGGTGCTGCCCCGCGGGGGTGGTAATTACTGCGCCCACGCCTGCGCCCGCAACACCGTAGGCCCCGTCCGTGCTGAGTGTTCACACTGGGTCGTCTTGCTGTTGGACGAGCTGAGCCGGCGAAATCCATTCGGCGATGAAGTCCGCAAGGACTTGAGATTTGATCGCCGTTCGCGAGGCGTATGTCAAGGCGAACGGGGCGAGCTCAGCCGCCCACTTGCCGATGCGCCCTGTAGACTCCTTGTTGTGTAGCATCTCCACCAAGGGGAACGAGGAAGGCACCGTGATTGGGTGGGCTAGGAAGTAGTGCCGGAGCTTCCTTGAAGCCATGACCAGTGCGTAGGCGAGCTTCTCGAGTTCCGTATACCTCGTCTTGGTGCCCTGGAGGGCTTCGGAGACGAAGTATACAGGGCGCTGCAGGACGCCTTCTTCCAAGACAAGAACGGCGCTAACCGCTGTTGCTGACGCGGCGAGGTAGAGCAGAAGGGGAGCTTCTGGCGCCGGAGCCACCAGCGTGGGGAGGCTTGCCAAATGTCCCTTGAGGTCGTTGAAGGCCTTTGCACAGTCGTCATCCCAGCGGAAACCGTCGCACCCACGAAGTGTCTTAAAGAACGTCAGTCCCCGCTCCGCCGCCCTAGACAGGAAACGGCTCAGGGCCGCCATACGGCCCGCCAGCCTCTGGACCTCCCTTGTTGTCTTGGGCGGCTCCATTCCTAGGATGGCGTCGACTTTATCGGGGTTGGCCTGGATGCCTCGCCCGGACATGAGGAAGCCTAGGAGTTTGCCCGCTTGCACGCCAAAGACACACTTGTCAGGGTTGAGCTTGATGCCGGCCCGCCTAAGGTTGTCAAAAGTCTCCTGAAGGTCTCGACCATGTAGGGCGAGTTGCCTGGTTTTGACTACTACGTCGTCGACGTAGGCTTCCACATTCCTTCCGAGTTGGGCGGCCAAGGCAAGCGCGATGAGGCGAGTGAAAGTAGCGCCTGCGTTCTTTAAGCCGAAGGGCATCCTGACAAAGCAGAAAGTTCCGATCGGCGTAATGAAACTAGTCTTGTCCGCGTCGCCTTTGGCCATGTATACCTGATGGTAACCAGAGTAGGCATCCAAGAAACTCATCAGCTCGCACTCGGCGGTAGCGTCGACCAATTAATCGATGCATGGCAAGGGGTAATTGTCCTTCGGGCATGCCTTGTTGAGTGCCGTGAAATCAATGCACATACGCCAGGCCCCGCTGGCCTTTTTGACCAGCACTGGATTGGCTAGCCATTCTGGGTGGTGAACTTCGCGAATGACCCCGGCCCGGAGAAGCTTCGCCACCTCCACCTCGGCCGCTTGCTGCCGATCCGTGGACATACGACGAAGCTTTTGTTAGACCGGCTTGGCGTCAGGGCGGATCGCCAGGCGATGCTCGATTATCACGCGGTCCACGCCCTTGATATCTTCTGGTGACCATGCAAAAATGTCGGCGTTGTTCTGAAGTACTCAGAGCAAGTCTCGTTCGACCTTCGGAGGGAGTCCCTCACCAATGGACACAAATTGCCCTTCCGCCTGGAGCGGCATCTTTTTGACTCCGCCCTCGGGCCGAGGCTTAGGCGTCCAACCCGGAGCGGAGGGCGCATCGTGGAGCGTGTCTGAGAGGACGTGCACCGGGCGACGCGGACTTCGGCTGCAGGCTTCGGCGCGTCTGGCGAGGTCCTGGTCACCAAAGACGATGATAACACCCTTCGGGCCAGGGAGCTTCATACACAAGAAAGCGTTGTGTGGGACCGCGCCGAAGAAGTTGATAGCGGGCTGGCCCAATATAACATTGTAGGGGTGTGGGATGTCTACGACGTCGAAGATGGCATGCTCGCTTCGGATGTTATCCTCCTGGCGGAATGTAACTGGAAGGGACACGTGCCCTAGGGCCTCCAGCGGTTGACCTCCGAAGCCTTGAAGCGGAGTTCCCGACTGCTCCAGACGACTTCGGGGAATTCCCATACGATCGAGGGCCTCCGCGAACAGAATGTTCGCGGAGCTTTCGCCGTCGACGAGGATGCGCCTGACGTCGCAGCTTGCGATGTGGGCCTGAATGACCAAAGGATCTTGGCGAGGGAACTCCACACCCCTAGCATCATTCGAGGTGAAGGTGATATTGCGGGGCGACAACCCTGGTTGCGGCTGCGCCAAGGGGGCCCCTGATAGGGAACCTCCGGTGATGACGCTGACGGTGCGGTTCTGTGCGCCTTCCACAGCGCGGACTCGTGGGAGGCTACCCCCCAGGTGGTGTGCATAGGCTACGGCGGGGGGCCGAAGGGCCCAGGCCCGAGGGTTGGCCGCCATCCGTCGCAACTCCCTGACCGCGATGCATGCCTTCGTGTAATGATCGCCATAACCATGCACCTCGCACCACTTGCCATAATCTAAAATTTCTTGCTCCGCGCGCGGTCTCTCGTTGCGGCCCGGCCTACCTTCCCATCCTCGTCCCGCTCCCCGCGAGGTGGAGGCAGGCCCTCGGAGGGCGTCCTCGATGCCAAGGACGTGGCGAGCTTTTTGCGGCCTGCGTTGGTGACGTCGGGGCCTGCACCTGCGTTGGTGACGTCGGGGCCTGCGCCTGCCTCTTGATCTTTCCTCCCCGGCACCGCTGCCTTCGGGAACGTTCTCCCGAGGCTCCTCCTCACGGCCTCGCTTCGGGGAGTCGCTCCCCGTCTTCGCTTTGCGCAGCGACCCCATCGCTCGAGAGCCTTCGGGGTCGTCGCCCTTGCGCCTCTGCGTGTCCTCCTCCGCCCGCGCGTATTCCTCCATCTTGTCGAAGAGCGTCGTCAACGACTTGATGGGCTTCCTTGCGTTGTAATCGGCCAATGGCCCCGAGCGGAGACCCTGCACTGCCGCGTTGATGATGGTTGTCTCGTTGACATCCTTGATCTGGCAGCGGATCTTCGCGAAGCGTCGGCAATAATCTCGGAGAGTCTCCGAAGGTTTCTGCTTCACCGCGAAGAGCTGGCCCGCGTCGACCTGCTCAACGTAGTTCCCTTGGAAGTTGTTGTAAAGGCGGTCGCGGATCTGCTCCCACGCGTAGATGGAGTTTGGCTCTATGGTAAAAAACCAAGAAAGCGCCACTCCTTGCAACGCGAGGGGGAGTCCCTTCGCCTTTGTGGTGTCATCTCCACCCGCGGCCTCAATTGCGGTCTCGTACACGCGCACGAATTCCCGAGGATCCGTATCGCCTTTGTATGATTCAATGACACTGGGGAACTTAAAGCCCTCGGGCCAGGCCGCCTGCTGCAGACCCGCCGAGAGCGGGGACTCTGGATCGACACGTCGGAGCGGCACGCGGCTGGACGTGGGGGCGTCGCGGCTGTCTATCCTTTTCGGCGTGGGCTCTGGCGCAACCATCGGCGTGGTTTGCTGGCTCCGAGCCTCTTGTATATCTCGGACAGTCCCGCGAAGATCCCCTAGCTCCCGCTGGAACACGTGGAGAGCCGCCAGCAGGGCGCTCGGCGGGGTCGGTCGTCGCAGCGGTGGCGGCGGGGCCGGTCGTCGTAGCGGTGGTGGCGGGGTCGATCGTCGCAGCGCGAACGCCGGTGTCTGGGGCCACCGCACCCGCGTCGGCTGACGCCGAAGCCCTGGTGCCGACACAACGCTCCGCCACGGCCGCCTTCTTCCCCTTCTCCACCGACGACGAAGGCTTTTTCGGTGCCATCCTTCAGATTTCAGGCTTGCTCCTGTCCTCCCCACGGACGGCGCCAAATGTTGTGGTTACAGACCAAACAGAGAGAGATGTGGTAGTGGAGAGTTAGGAGAATGATGTGTCTGGCCCTCTCCCATGGCCTCATATATATATTCACATGGGGTATGCTTTTACAATTGTATCCTTACATCAGTACATCCCTATCAGGGGTGTTTAAGTCATTATACATATCCTACTTTGGGCCTTACAACCTTCTAACAGGCCTGCTGGGCTTAGGTGGGGGCCACCCCTACAACAGAGGTAAATTGGAAAAATGCATTTAGTAAGTGTCTCTACCTAGGGTTTTTGTTGTAGTTTATACGATAAGATAAAGCAGAAAAGTTTCTTTTAAGGTCATAAAACAGAAAAATTGGATACATCAATGAATATAGCCAGTGTTATTTGCATGCAGGTACTAGTTATGGCAAGAAAGCAACTATTCTTATTGGAGGGTCGATTGGAGGCGCTTTGGTGTTGATGCTCCTGGTGTGGTTTATCATCTCATGGTGTAAGTTGATAAGTAAACGCTATGCCTTTGAGAGGGGAACCGGGGGGCCTATCCGGTTTGAGTACCGTGATCTGGCTGCTGCAACGGACAACTTCTCCGAGCAGAAAAAGCTTGGACAAGGTGCCTTTGGAGCAGTCTACAGGGGTACGTCCTTGAAGGGATTGGTCGGGGAAGTGGCTGTAAAGAAAATCTTGAAGGATTCTAAGGAAGGACATTAGGCAGATGTAGCGTGTGATCATCTTGGGGCTCTGGTGTTCTCTCCCTGATAGTACGAAGAGGCCTACCATTCGGCAAGCAATGGATGTCCTCGAACGTGACACGCCGTTGCCTGACCTAAATTTGTTGAATACTTTGGTCTCAACACAACACGACACCTACGTCAGTAGCCTTGACCTGCAGGCACCTATCTCAGCAGGCAGCTCTTCTAATGAGCACCATCCATGACTTTTAGGGTGGTCGTTACTTCGCTATGCATCATTAATGTATGCATGGATAGCCCATCTTCAGTATTTCACTCCCTTCAACCTACCTACGACCAGGGTTTAAACTTTCGTTTTGAAAATAATTTCGGAGGGCAGCGAGACGAACGAAATAACGAAATTTCGTTAATTTCGTTCAAAATTCGGACGAAAAATTCAAAAAACTATTTGAATTTTGGACCTTAAAACCCAAGATAAATAAGGCTCTCTTCGTACCTGAGAGGTCGCGAGTTCGAATACCGGATTGCTTCTTTTTATTTTTCCTGTGTGTGGGACCCACATGTCAGTGCACCCTCTGGAAAAATACCGAAAAATGGGAGTAGGTCCTGGGGATCGATCCCAGGACCTGTAGGATAGCGTGGGGGGCTTAACCATTGGGCTAGAAGAAAGTATGCGAGCAGCTAAGGATTTCCTGGTTCTTTAAAGCTTCAAAATTCAAACTTCAACGAATTATTTAGCCGAAATATTGTTTTCTCGTTGGGTAACGAAATAAACGAAATTTCGGAAATTTCGCCGAAATTGTGAACCCTGCCTACGACCTGCGTGCATGGTTCTCATGCAAGCATCTCGCGGTTAATAATGCATTTGCTTCTTTCATTTGCTATTAAGCATACATCATGCATATGCTGTACGCATGATGGCTTGCCTTGTTTGCATTCATGTTGATTTGGCTATATTTGCTTGTGTGGATGTAATGAGCACTGTAACACAAATATATGTATTTGTGTCATTTGATATTTGGAAAATATTCTGGTAGTCAGACTTATTTTGGATATAGGCAGTGAATATTTAATAATCTTGTATTTACCACCCTATCACATGATCACCCTGTAACATCCCAATTTTCGAGCTTTAAAATTTCTTTTGTGTAGTTCAGTCCATCTAAACAAATTTCACCAATTTTATTTGAATTCATGAAGCTTAATTGGGAATTTCAGCAATTAAAAATGATTTAATATGAATAGTGTAAGCATCTAGGCCCTATTTCCGAGGCATTTGGTTTTTTGGTGATTAATGACCCTTAATTAATTAAGATTAACTTTGTTTGAGTGAAAATGAGTTAAGTTAGGTCTTGATGGTGAATTTGGGTGCTAGGTCTTGATGGTGAATTTTGGTGTTCTTGGTGTTCATGGATACCCAAATGGTGTAAAATGATGGAAAAGCGTGAAAATTAAGGACCTTGTGACTAGAAATGATATGATGTGTCAAGTTTGCATCATTTTAGTGATAGGTTCTGTTTTTGCTTTGGTCATGCTATTATGGGGGGGGGGGTTCAAAGCTAGTAACTTGAGCTTAGTGAGGTTGGGTAGCTAATTGTGGTGCATACTAGGTCTCTCTAGCTCATATCTAGCTAGTCGAAGCTAATAAACCAAGTGAGCATGTAAAAATTGCAAAGGTTGCATATTTTCAGACTTAGTCAATAAAATTTGCACTCCGGCGGATAATCTGACTGGGTTGGACCAAGGATTGTATCAATCCTCCAAAAGGCATCTTTTGGAGCAAGAATCGAATCAATTCAACAATAGGCACTACTAGAAAGCGTATTATCCCTCACGGGCTTTAATTTTCCTGACGGGCCCGCATAGACCGTGAGGGATATCAATTTTTGTGACGGGCCCACGTATGACCGTCGCAAAAATACATTTTCCTGTCGGGCTCCTTTAACCGCCAAGGAAATACACTATTTTTGTGACGGTATTGCATGAACCGTGAGGATAATTGGAACATAAGCCCGTGAGGATTTTCTAGCCCGTGAGGCTTTCTGATCCGGCGCGGCCGCTAATGTGGTGCAGCGCGCGTCTGGAAACCTAAACCCAAATTTTTCCCCCAAAAATTGGCAGCCGCCGCGCGCTCGCCCGCCTCCTCCGCCCCAAACGCGCCCGCCGCCTCCTCCGCCCCATCCCCTCGGGCGCCCCCGCCTCATCCCCATCCCCTCGGCCGCCTCCTCTGCCCCATCCCCTCGCGCGCCCGCCGCCTCCTCCGCCCCATCCCCTCGCGCGCCCGCCGCCTCCTCCCCATCCCCTCGGCCGCCTCCTCCGGCCCAGATCCTCGCGAGTCCGCCGCCTCCTCCCCATCCCCTCGGCCGCCACCTCCGCCCCATCCCCTCGCGCGCCCGCTGCCTCCTCCCCATCCCCTCGGCCGCCTCCTCCGCCCCAGATCCTCGCGGGTCCACCGCCTCCTCCCCATCCCCTCGGCCGCCTCCTCCGCCCCAGATCCTCGCGAGCCCGTCGCCTCCTCCCCATCCCCTCGGCCGCCTCCTCCGCCCCAGATCCTCGCGGGCCCGCCGCCTCCTCCCCATCCCCTCGGCCGCCTCCTCCGCCCCAGATCCTCGCGGGCCCGCCGCCTCCTCCCCATCCCCTCGGCCGCCTCCTCCGCCCCAGACCCTCGCGCGCCCGCCGCCTCCTCCCCATCCCCTCGGCCGCCGCCTCCGCTGCAGACCCTTGCGCGCTCCCCGCCTCCTCCCCATCCCATCGGCCGCCTCCTCCCCGACGCCCCAGGTCCGCCCCGACGCCCCGCCTCCCCAGGTCTACCCCGACGGCCCAGCTCCGCCCCGCCGCGCCGACGCCCCAGCTCCGGCCCGCAGTACTGCCTCCCGAGCTCCCACCCTCGACGCCCCTGCTCCGGCCCGCCGCCCCAGCAAAGGATTTGAAGAAAATTGTAACAGGTCTGCTGCATCTGTGAAGGTAAGGGATCAGTAACTAGATTGGCCACCAAACTTTCTAAAGTTAATTGGTTCTGTTCTTTCAGCTTCTAGGCAGTACAACCAAACTCTTAAGAGTCCAAACTGTTTCAATTGGAACAGACTAGTCCCTGATCTAAGGATTGCACATTTGCTAGTACAACATTGTGGCTTGTTTCTTACGGAGTGAGTTGTAGCGCACAGAGTGCAAAAACCAAAAGAGGAGAGTTTAATAGTAGCACACACTGGCAGTATATAGAGTACATTGTTGATCAGTCTTAGGCCTTTTGTATGGGAACAGGGGGGGAACAAAACATCATTGCATTTCAGAATGCATGAGCATATAGCAAAACCTGCAACCTAACTGAAAGACAAATTTCAGTGCACCCATGTGTATAGATGACTCCAAATACTCCTACATATACTACTAAAAAAGACCAGACTGGATCAGAAATTCTTTAGTGAGAAAGGAGAGCACTAACACATCATTCATGTAGCTAGTGTAGTAGCTAATCATCTACCGGTCTTAATGCGTACACAACACATGGAAGCAAAGCTGAATTCTTGTCCAGCCCGAGCTAATTAATTTTCCTCAACTTCAATTTCTATGGCCACTTAATTAATTTGTAAGCTATGTCCAGAAAAGCAGATCATGAGTAGCTTTCAACGAGAGGGGCTATTATGAGTAGTATTTGATTTGGATTTTGCCTTTGATCTTCTCTCGCAGATGAGACGGCCAAGTGGGAGAAGATCACCAACGTTGGGATCGTGACGTGCACCCTCTTGGCAGTGTACACCCTCTCCAAGGGGCACCCCCACCACGAGGAGCCGTCGGTGAGATCTCGTCCTTGGTATATTCATATACACATATCTGTCCATCGACCATTGATAATTGATACATTGAAACAATTGTATAGTGGCTAATATACAAATGCAAATATAGTGGCTGATATACAATTGTATACAAATGCAACATACCTAGTTTTAATAAATATAATTTTATGCCTGATATATTCATGTTATGCACACATAACTATTTCATGGCAGACTATGAATGGATGTATAGTGGTTGGCAGACTATGAATGGATGTATAGTGGTTGGCAGACTATGAATGGATGTATAGTGGTTGGCCGTTGCCTGAGACACCACTGGCTTCACCTATCATCGCTGGTCCAGATCTAGCCATGGCGATGCTAACTAGGTCATCGCCGCTCAGATCCACCCATTGCATCACTGCCATCCACAAATCCCTCCGTCCCGACCTACCTTCGGCCAAATCCGCCCATGGCGATGACAGATCTCATTGCCGGCCACCGGGATCCGAATCACTGTGCTATGCCCCTCTCTATTTCCCTCGATTTACCCTCTATGCCTTCATTTTCTTTGAGTTTTATTTTGATTTGTGGATTTTTTTGTAGTTTGATTTCTTTGTGATTTGTGTGGAGTTTGTGCTTAAGGTTGGCGTGCCGTGAGGGGGACTTAGGGCTTCCTCATTCACCGGGGAGCATGCTGGAGGGCTTCCACATTCATTGGGGAGCATGCCGGAGGTCGCTAGGTGTGCGCAGGTGACCGACCGCAAGTGCTACCATGAGCTAACTCAGGTATGCTCTACTTTCTCTAGTCCAACCATCCCCTACTCTATTTGTGGATCTTACTTAGTCCTACTGTGGTGAATGATGTTTTAGGGATGTATGCTTGTGATCCTACAATGGTGATGTGGATTTGGGTGAAAGTGATAGAAATGGAAAGCATATGGGGGCATCTTGCTTGATCTGGTCGGGCTTTATTTGAGTATCTATGTATTATGGACTATAATTTATTAAGTGATTTGTATTACATTTAAACATATACTATAATTACAGTGGTTGTATATACATTCATTACTCATTCACATACCTATATATATTGTTCTAGACATTTTTCGCTAGCTCTGTAGTGTGTGATAATGCTTTATTATTGTGGGTTCATTTAGTGACTTAGTGGTTCATGTTTAAAGATGATTGTTAATTAAGTTACTAAAGAGATGGGTTGTTACAATATATCCTCGTTGTAATATCCACCATGTGGTTCAAAAAAATACTACTAGCAAGGAATTGAAGAACATGTGTTGAGGCATAAATATTTACTACTCCCTCATAATATTGTCCAATTTTTTTTAAACTGCCATTTGACAATTATTATTTATTCAATAATCTTTCTAGTCAGCAGTCAACAGTGCTAATAAGAGATGCTAAGAGTTTTTCACCTCGTACTAATGCTTTTGTTCTATACTCGTGCAGTCATTAAAGCATAAGAAGCAGAAAACACTGCATTCAGCTCTAGAGAGACTAAAAGAAGGTAATATTCAAGGATATCTACCAATTCTGTGAACATTTATCAATCTGGCATATGGTCATGCTATAGATTTAGTAAAAACTATAGACAAAAAGTTCAAAATTAATGGTGTAATCCTCTCCTTGCAAATTACATAGTTCTGTGTAATGTTTGTAGATATGCAGTGCAGGCGTGCAGCAGTAGGCAATTAGGCATATGTGATGCTTTAGACTTTAGATGTTTGTACTTTCTAGATATTGCTAGAAGCTAGATGTTGATTCTTGATTGTTAGATTGTTGCTAGATTGTTAGATGTTGCTAGATTCTTTTTGGTTGTATGGAGTGTGTGACTTCTAAGCTACTGTTATCTTGTAATCATGCCACTATGGTTTCATTTGTATGGAGTATGGACTATGCTACTATGGTTTCATTTGTCATGTAATCATGTTTATATGTTTCCTGCTGCGCTTGCTGCTGCATTTCCTGACATGAAATGCCATTTGATGATACTCTTTTGTGATTTGAACAGCAATGCTATTAGAAGGGAGTCCAGGGACTCATGGGAGCTGCTGAGCAGCCTGAGCTGCACCATGCTACTGCTGCTGTGTCTTGGTAAGGTTTTTGCATCTTTTTTATGCTACATGTATTGGTCTATTGGATCCTTAAGCATATGCTTAGCTGTGTCTTGCAATTTTGTTACATTAAAAATACAGAAAATTGTGATAGATGTTCGCAAATCGCAATTAATGTCTATACAATGGTTTTCTTTTGATGGCAGTCTGTAATTGATCAACATAAGTACTCATGGGAGCTGCATCATGCTACTTGGGAGAAGAGCAAAGTCAACAAACAATGGACAATGTCGTCAAGGTATGCCATTCAACATTCATGTTTTCTAGTTGCACCATTATTCATGTTTATTTGCTTTGTTTCCTAGTAGTGAGTTAATAGCATGGTTAATATTCATGTGATCTAACACTAGTAGCTCAACATGTTCCTAGCAGCCGTGGGCAAAAGGAACATGATTTAATTTCTGTGGTGAAATACATTGATTAGTAACAATGCAGTCTACCTTAAATGAAATTTACTCTAGTGCATGGATGGCAGTGTGCAAAAGGAGTTATGAATTAGTATCAAAATGTAAGACATGCAAAAGAGAGTTATTAATACAATTAATTTCAGAGCAAGGCACAATAATGAGAAGCTTGCTGTAAGGCTGAGCTATTTCGTGCTAACTCAATCATGCCTCCGTATCTTCACTGCTTGCTCTTCATGTCCAGCTAGGACTCAATGTTGAAGCACTTGGGAGCATTTAGAAGTGGCCAGCAGGGGGGCATGTGCCACATCTGTGATCCATGCATCTTCAATTTAAGTGCCTAAAATTTGTGCACTGCCATATATATGAACCAAGTGCTTTAACTTCTTGTATGGTAATTTAACTTCTTGTAGTTATGTTTTTACTAGAATGTTCCTTATGTGTTATGTCTTCCTTCAATGGTGCAATCCACTGCTGCTGCAATCCACTGCTGGAAGCACATTTTTACCACTCGATGGAAGCAAATGGGCTGCTGCTGCTGCTACTGCAATCGGCTGCTGCTGCTGCAATCTGCTGAACTTGAATGTAATGGAAATATACTTTTGTATGTGGTACTTGATTTTAGATGTCTTTTGGATGGATGAACCAATCTGGAGGTGAAGTTTATGAATTGGATGCTTGTGTATGAATTAATCTATGGATTGTTCATGAAAACCCAACTTTTTATATATTTGTTTAATTATGTTTCTTGATTGATGCAAGGATGGTGTTGTGACTAATTTGATTATATGATGTACGGATGTGTAAGATTTAGATATCAATGCTTATCTTGTAAGTTATTAATGCTTATCTTGTAAATGCTAATTCCTCGCGGGTCTGATTAATTTTCCTGACAGCTTGGTCCCTTAGAAAAACTCATTTTTCTTGCCGGTCAGGCTATTGTATTGACGGTGACCTAATCATCAGTACAATGCATTTCCCTCACAGGTAACATTTCGCCCGTGAGTAAAATTTATTTTTCTCACGGGAATTTTACCATCAGGTTAACTGATTTCCCTCACGGGTAACATTTCGCCCGTGAGTAAAATTTATTTTTCTCACGGGAATTTTACCGTCAGGTTAACTGATTTCCCTCACGGGTAATATTTCGCCCGTGAGTAAAATTTATTTTTCTCACGGGAATTGTACCGTCAGGTTAAATTATTTCCCTCACGGGTAAAACCGTCAGGTTATATATCCCTGACGGGTTCCCGTCAGCCAAATTTTATTTTCCTTTCTAGCCAGCCCTGAGGGCTTTTGCCTAACGGGAACCCGTCAGGGATATATAACCTGACGGTTTTCTGTATTTTCCTGACGGTTTTGAACCGTGAGGGATGATCTGTTTTCTAGTAGTGAGGCTTGCTCTCCTAAGTTCAATGGGAGTTGGGTCATTCGAATAACCTGGAGCATTGGTTGGACTAATTTTTCCAGAGAAGTGCATCTTTGAGTTTCAATACGGCCCAGATAATCTAAGTCAATCAGACTAAGGGTCAGATCAATTTCATAGAGGCTTGATCTGAGAAGAAATTGAGCATAGTCCGATGATCTGAGTCAGAGCATGATTTAGATAAATTTTGTAGAGAAAGTGTTCTTGAGGATTTGTACTATGCGGATAATCTGAGCTAGGCACATAATCTGGATAAGTCGGATAATCAGACTTGGGTTAGATGATCTAAGTGTATGCAACGACAATATTTTTTTACCATTGGAGGTGTTTAAGTCGAATGATCTGAGTAGGTCAGATGATCAGACTCAAGGCAAGATTTTGAAAATTCTGTCTACCAACTAGTTTCTTAGGAGGGTACATATATATAGGCCCTATGGGCATTCAAGTTATCTCTCTTGGGACTCCCACTCAGCATCTATCCTATTGAGGAGTCCAATGGCACTTGCAAGCTTGCATTAAAATCTTGAGTGTTTTTGAGAGATTGAAAGACTAGATTAGGCTAAATAGTGTGTATCACTCGTAGTTAGTTGATCTTGCTAGGTTCAAGTGACCTATTTAGGCTTATTATAGTTGGAGATTATTGTCTCCTAGATGGCTTGAAGGTGCACTCTTGCTGACCTTCCATGGAGGAGCTTGTGGAAGGCACTAGGAGGGTTGTGAAGGTTTAGAGTTCACCAATCCAGAGCAAAAAAGGACAACCATGAGTTGATGGCTTGATTCTTTGTGTGGTTTCAAGTCAGAGCCATACTTTAGATAGAGTGCTCGAATGAGGAGTTGGAACTACTACAAAAGAGGCTAAATTAGACGCTTACATCATAGATAATTCCTAGGAACCGTCTGTACTGTAAGTATCACAGACGGTTTATACGAATAACCGTCTGTGGTATTTTCATAGACAGTTATTTATACGGACCGTCTATGATAATACAAGACATCACAGATAGATCTTATTAAGAACCATCTATGAATTATCACAGATAGTTTTTGATAAAAATTATCTATGATAATGGCAGACATTACAAACAGTTTTTTATTTAAACCGTCTGTGATACTACACAGATGGTTTTTATTAAAAACCATCTGTGATAATGAAGTTATCACAGACGGGTTGTAATAAAAACCATCTGTGATATGTTTCCTGTCTCGTAATCCCCCAAAATTTCATAATCTCTTGCCTGAGTTCGAGTAGGATTCAGTTTTGAGACACCTTTAGTAAAACGGGTATAACTTTTTGCATACAGTGTCCGTTTTTGACGTTTTTATACTTGTTGGAAAACTAATAACGAGCCCGATTCAAACAAATTACCAGCTTGCACCAGTCACCCTCTAAGGCCCTCAAAATCGGCCATCTTTAGTCTTAAATTTGTATTTTAAGTTTTAAGTTTCTATTTTTGCCAAAATTTTTGATCTTTCCTTCGGAATTTGGGTTTTGCCTTAACTGCAAAGTTATAGATCTCATTGAAACCTTTCAAATGAGTATATATAAACCATATAAAATTTTGTTATTTTATCTTTTGAGACTAGCTATTTATATTGTACCGATATATTGTCTTTGTGACACCATTGTCACCGATTGTTTTTGTTATGAACTGTCTGTGATATCTCCTATTATCATAGATGATTTTTGTTATAAACCGTCTGTGATGTCTCTATCATAGACGATTTGTAATCCGAACCGTCTGTGATGTTCTGCCACGTCACTGATCCACGACATATCCCTCAAGATCCCGATCTCTCCCGTCCATTCTCTCCGCATCGAATAGCAGGCACCATTCTCCTCCCCACCTCTCACCCCTTATTAACCCTCTCCCTACTCAAAGAACCAATACCACTAGTACTACTCTAACTCGTTTGTGCGTGGCAAGGTGGGAAGGGGTTCGGCAAGGGCGACTGAAATTTCACTTGAAGCAAGATGGAAAGGAAGAAGACAATAGCAAATCTGCACTATTCTAAGTCATCAGCATAGAAGCTGTTGATTTTATCATAGAAGCTGAAAATAGTGTTTGTTGCCTTTTTATTTTTGTTACTTGAAAATTTCCCACACCACATGTTTTAGATTGTAGTTTAATGAAGGATGTGTAAGTCTAGCTTGCATTACCCTGAAGTTTCTTATAGTGTAAGTGTTGTGGTTACAGACCAAACAGAGAGAGATGTGGTAGTGGAGAGTTGAGAGAAGTGACCCCCTCTCCCATAGCCTTCCCTTGATATATATATATTTACATGGGGTATGCTTTTACAATTGTGCCCTTACATCGGTACTCCCCTGTCAGGGGTATTTAAGTCATTACATGTGTTCCACTTTGGGCCTTATAACCTTCTAACAGGCCTGCTGGGCTTAGGTGGGGGCCACCCCTACAACAGGAGCCTCTCATGGTGAAGGGCTTCACAGGGCCGAAGCCATGTTGCCGAGTCCTTTGCCCCCTCCGTCCCTGCGGCCTGTGAACCTATCCGGACTTGCAGAGCTTTAGTGTGTAGCGGAGGTAGACGCGCGCGCGCTCCGTCCCCTACCCTTCGAACGGGTGGCAGCGGAGCTGGCGCCCAGTCGAGGTAGACGCGCACGCTCCGTCCCCTACCCTTCGAACGTGTGGCAGCGGAGCTGGCGCCCAGTCGAGGTAGACGCGCGCGCGCTCCGTCCCCTACCCTTCGAACGGGTGGCAGCGGAGCTGGCGCCCAGTCGAGGTAGACGCGCACGCTCCGTCCCCTACCCTTCGAACGTGTGGCAGCGGAGCTGGCGCCCAGTCGAGGTAGACGCGCGCGCGCTCCGTCCCCTACCCTTCGAATGGGTGGCAGCGGAGCTGGTGCCCAGTCGAGGTAGACGCGCGCGCGCTCCGTCCCCTACCCTTCGAACGGGTGGCAGCGGAGCTGGCGCCAAGTCGAGGTAGACGCGCGCGCGCTCCGTCCCCTACCCTTCGTACACGTGGCAGCGGAGCTGGCGCCCAGTCGAGTAGACGCGCGCGCGCTCCGTCCCCTACCCTTCGAACGGGTGGCAGCGGAGCTGGCGCCCAGTCGAGGTAGACGCGCGCGCGCTCCGTCCCCTACCCTTCGAACGGGTGGCAGCGGAGCTGGCGCCCAGTCGGTGTAGACGCGCGCGCGCTCCGTCCCCTACCATTCGAACGGGTGGCAGCGGAGCTGGCGCCGAGTCGGCGTAGACGCGCGCGCGCTCCGTCCCCTACCCTTCGAACGGGTGGCAGCGGAGCTGGCGCCCAGTCGAGGTAGACGCGCGTGCGCTCCGTCCCCTACCCTTCGAACGGGTTGCAGCGGAGCTGGCGCCTAGTCGACGTAGACGCGCACGCGCTCCGTCCCCTACCCTTCGAACGGGTTGTAGCGGAGCTGGCGCCTAGTCGAGGTAGACGCGTGCGTGCTCCGTCCCCTACCCTTCGAACGGGTGGCAGCGTAGCTGGCGCCCAGTCAAAGTAGACGCGCGCGCGCTCCGTCCCTTACCCATCGAACGGGTGGCAGCGGAGCTGGCGTCTAGTCGGTGTAGACGCAGTAGTGGAGGCGGGCCTCGCGCCGCCGACGTCATTTGTGCTAGGCAGCTGCTGTGACCCCGCGGTCTGGTAGTGCGTTTTTAATGGCGCCTGGAGTCGCGCCGACGCCTGGCCTGTCAGGGGGCAGGCTGTCCCGCCGTGCAGTCGGCCTTCCTGTGGGTGGGACACGCGGCGGCTTGCAATTGGTGTGTCGTGGGATGCGAACGGTTGCGTGACCGCGCCCGTTCGCCACTTCCCCAGGGAGGCGGGACGCGTGGTGGGCGCCTGTTGGCTTTAGCGCTGTACGGTTCGCGTTGCCGTGTGCGGGGCACGCGGCGGTTTGCGATTGAGACGCCGTGGGATGTCAGCGGTTGCGTGACCGCAGTTGCTCGCCCCTTCCCTAGGGAAGAGGGACACGGGGCGGACGAGGAATGGCGCGCCATACGGCGTCTGGCCGTATTCCGCCGCCCCCTATCGGTGCCAGCTGTCCTGCCATGCTTGTACAGTAGGGCCGATTCCCCCAGGCTGCCAACAGGCCCAGGCGGCTGGGTCTTTACTGGATTTGAGGCCGACGGGCGAAGGAGCCAGTCGCGCTACTCTTCGCCCGCAAACGTATTCCTGCGACGGGCTTCGACCCCTTTGCCTGGCTTGCGACCCGCCATTTGGCCTTTGCACGAAGGGGCCATCTTCCTGGCGCGGTCCTGGCCCGAGCACCGGAGGCTACCTTAGTGCGGGCGAAGGTCGGGCCAAAGACCGGGGTATTCCAGCTGGGGCGGAGGCTCCGTCTTAGAAAAGCTCGTCGGGTCGTGCGCCCCACGGTTATTTTGTGCGGGGGCCACCACATGGCGGGAGGCCACTGGGGTGTCGTGGTTTGACGGTCCTTCACGCTTCTGTGGTCGCGTCTGGACCGCCACGACGCCTCGGCTTCGGCTGTGGGGAAGCGTGCGGGACGGGCTTCTTGTACGACTGCGGTCGCGTCCGGCATGCGAACCGTCACGGCGCTTCAACTGCAGCCATCAGGACGAGGGGGCTTGAAATACCCCTTGTGACAGTGCCCCCCGCACCTCTACGCCCTCTTCTCGCTTGCATCATCTTCTACACTCCCGCGGTAATCTCACCGCAGTGTTCTTCCTTCTGAGGAGCGATGGCATCTGGCGACAAGCGTGGCCAGGCGGCTGGTGACTGCGGCATTCGCCGGCGGTCCTCACCGTTGGAAGTGAAATACTCACTTGACGAACGCAACCCGGCGGCGGACAAGTGGTGGCTGGCGGCGGAGAAGGAGGGTTCGTTTTCCGGCGACTTGGGTCCCTCGCTCGTGACCGAGAAGACGATCCAAGGGCTGCTGCGCGAAGGGAAGTTGTCCGAGCGCCAGGCGGTACGATTGCCCACCGCTGACAAGACGGAACCGCGCCCGAGAAGTCGGAGGCGCTTGTGTTTGTCGCCTTCCTTGATGCAGGCCTCCGCATCCCGGCGGCGGCGATCGTGGGCGACGTGTTACGGACCTTTGGGCTAGAGTTGGCACAACTCACTCCGAACGCCGTGGCCCGGCTTGCCGTGTACAGTTGGGCCTTGCGCTTGGGAGCGTGCTGGCCCAGCGCCTCGATGTTTGCCTATCTGCACGAGGCGCGGTTCCAGCCCAAGGACCAGCAGGACGGGACGCTGTCGAAATTCAGCAGCGTCACCTTCCTTCTTCGGCCATCCTGCGGCAAGCTCTTCCCTGCGAACTCCACTCGCGGGAAGTGGGAGTCTCACTGGATGAGACGGTGGTTCTACCACCGTGTGGGGAGTGGGAGCGGCCTCGAGTGCACGGGGCGGCCGATCGCGTTCAAGACCTCGCCCGGTCGGATGCTTGACGACGAGGATAGGCGGAGGGCCCGACGACTTGTAGGCGTGGCCGCCCGCTTCAACATGCGTGAACTCGCCGAAGAGTACGTGATGTATGGCGTGGCGCCGCTCGCCCGTGACTGGTGCCTCGCCGTCGGGAAGCGTCGAGACGACAATGTTCTACCGTCGGTCTGCTTGCTGCCGGCACCCTCCGGCCCCCGTAAGCCTCGACCGCATCTCCCCTTTTGTTTGCGTGGAGTGCGCTACGCGTTAACCTTGTCTCCTGCTTTTGTTTTAGGGATTTGCTTGGAGGACGCGGAGCAGGCCGCGCGTGTATTCCTCGGGCCGTATACCAGCAGGGAGCATGAGCAGCGTGCATCCGCAACTGCGGAGGCGGGGCTGGGGCGGATAAACCGCGTGTGCGAGGCCTTGGGCCTTGCCGTGCTGGACCGCGCTCGTCTGACCTTGCAGCACCAAGGCGACATCGCCACGAGGACAAAGGCGCCATCTCGCAAGAGGGCTCGAGGCGGGGCATCTGCCGTGCTCGGTATAGCAGCTGCCACTGTTGCTGCAACTGCTCCCGACGGTGCGATAGACACGGAGTCGGATTCGGCGAGGTACGCCGATACGGGCCTGGAAGGCGCGAACGCCGGGGGCGACGGGTCTTCGGGGGGTGCCCTGGACGGCGGGCTCGCCGCGGGCAGCTGGAGAGGGGAAGTCTCGTCGCCCGCGGCGGTCGTCGGGACAGAATCCGCGCTAACTGGCGGGGCTGAGGTGGAGCCTTCGGCCGTGGCCGCTACGATGCCGGGGGCGCCCGCCGCGGGGGCGCACGGAGCTGGTCCTTCGCCGATGGCAGCAGCGAGACCGAGGTGCCCTCCGCAGAGGTTGCCGTGGCGGGGTCTTCGCCCACGGGTGCTGTAGTCGCGGGGGCCTCTCCAGCAGCGGTTATCGGGGTGGGGCCGTCGCCACCTGTTCCGGCCAAGCGGCCGTGCCTGCGGCTAGGGCTCCACCGGACATGGAGGGGGTTCACCGTGGTGACGGGCATCGGGAGCTTGTGGGACTCCGACGCGCGTGCCGAAGTCCCTGTGGCGCGCGCCCCTGCCCCCTAGGCCACGTCCGCCGCGCAGGAACGGTCAGCGCTGGCTCCGTACGCGGAGGCCTCTGTTTCTTGCGGGACGACGCCCCCCACGGGTGCCTGCGCCACTGCAACGCCGCCTGGGACTAGGGGGGCGGCCCCCGAAGCCCTCCGTCTGTAACTGAGGGTAAGATGGCTCAGGCTACCTTGGCTTATTCTTCGTTGTCTCATTCTCACCTGTGTCCCTTCCTGCAGCGTCGCTTATTCCGGAGGAGTCCTTGCCGAAACATGGAGGCCCTGGTGTCGGCGACACGAACGCCGCGCAGCCGAACCCAGCAGACTTCATTCCTCCGTCGGAGACGCTGAGGGCGTGGCGTGGGATTGCGGGCGACGCGGCCGACAGCGTCGGCCAGCAATCGCTGCAGACCTACGGGGTGGGGCGTCTCGAGGACGCCTTAGAGGTGTCGGGGGTGAGGGTAAGTGCTTGTTTATACAGCGATGCCTGGGCATGTTGAGCTTGCTAAGCCTTTTTGCCCTGCAGACACTTGTGCTATGGCAGGCCTTGCAAGCGGCATATGTTCGTGCGCAAAGGGCGCTTGAGGATAGGCTGCGGGTCGCCGAGGAGGAGCTACGCGAGACCACGGGGGCCCGTTCTGCCCAGGATGCTCGCATCCGCCAACTGGAAGCGGAGTGTGCTGAGGTGAAGGCGCACGCCGAGGGACTTGCCTCGTCGGCGCGGGAGTCGGCAGCGGAGGCGGCGCGGCAGGAGTTTGCGGCGGAGCGGGGACAGCCTTCTGCAACAGGTCGCCTTGTTAGAGAAGGAAAAAGGCGAGCTTGCCTTAACTCTAGCAGAGCGTGACCGGACGCTTGGCAAAGCTTCGGTAATTGCCTGGGATGCCATGCAAGCGCTAGAAAGCCATCTCCAAGGGCTTGTGGTTAAGGTGCCGGACCGCGCCTTCGGCCCGGAGGAGCTGTCTCGGACCCTTCGCTGGATCAGAGATGCCACCGACATTGCGCGTGGCGCCGCGATGACCTTTGGCAACCACTGTGCCTACGTAGCATCGTGCATGGTATGCGCGCTCCTACGGCACCGCGGCTGCACGCACGTCGCCGGGCTGGAGGATCCCCAGCTGGAGATGCCCGGCGGGGCCGGAGTAATGTCCGGTGCCGTCCGCGCCGTTCGCCGTGTCGTCAAGCACTTCCACGAGCGGATCTGGGATTACATCGGGGAGGCCGCTGCACGGGTCGAGCTCTGGAAGTCCCTTTATGGCGAGGGGAGCCTTGGCCAATTTCTGGACGAGGTCCCGCGACGCGATGAGGGTGGCGCTGAAGCTTCCGAAGGCGCCGGGAATTTGCAGGTGTGACGGCGAGGTGGCCAGGCGTAGGTGTGTGTTGCAATATGTCCCCCTTTTTTTTAGTATAGTGCGCGCGTGCTTTGCGAATTCTGGCTATTTTACCTGCGTCCCGGACAGCTTCCTTGCAGGGGCCGACTGCTTGCATCCGACCTTGCGACCCGGCGGCGCCTTCGATGCTGGCGAAGGGCCGAGGAGTCGCTGAACTTTTGGGCGGGCCGATCTTCTTTTGGCGAAGCCCCATCATCAGTGCGTGTTAAGGACGAGCCTGCCGAATAGCGGCCTTGGGCGCCAGAGATGTTGGCGAACCTTTGTACTTGTAAGACTTTTTCAATATACGGACTTGCTGGCAATTAGGATGTGTTGCATGCTGTGCTTTGGGCGGTCGTGTCCTGTAGGGACGAGATCCCCACCTTCACCGTGCACCGCTGGCAATTTTAACGTGCGAGTGCTCTTGGTCGAGGCAGGCGCGTGAGTGCTCCGTCCCCTACCCTTCGAACAGGTGGCAGTGGAGCTGGCGCCTAGTCGAGGTAGACGCGCGCGCGCTCCGTCCCCTACCCTTCGAACGGGTGGCAGCGGAGCTGGCGCCCGGTCGAGGGCCGTGCGTGCGCAGGGCTCGCATGCTGCTCGCTTCGTAGAGTGGTGCGCACGGAGGCGGACCTCGGCGCTGCGGCTTGTTTGAAGTCCGTGGACTGTCGTGCACGGAGGGGACGTAATTGGTGCGTAGCCCAAGTAGGCACATTCGCACTTCGTTCCCTTGTCCCTCCAGGTGGGGGTAGCCTCTTGTGTACCTCGTGCTCTGGGTGCGTGCCCTCACGGGGGCCAGCCTCTGGCGCGTTACCCCGGTATCCCTTGGAATGCTCTTGGAACTTGGGCACCGTACGTATACTTCGTGCGGTGCGCGCAGAGGTAAGCCTGGGCGCTCCGAGTTGGTGCGCGATTGATACCCACAGAGGACTCGCGCCGTACTTGGGCTCTGCGAAGCGCGCAAGGATGATATCCGCGTCTTGCTTCAAAGTCTTATTTTAGAGTCCGTAGACTGGCGCGCGCGGATGCAAGCCTCGACGCTAGTCCGTAGACTGGCGCGCGCGGAGGCGGACCTCGACGCTACGACTTAATTTATAGTCCGTAGACTCGCGCGTGCGGAGGCGGACCTCGACGCTACGACTTAATTTATAGTCCGTAGACTCGCGCGTGCGGAGGCGGACCTCGACGCTACGACTTAATTTATAGTCCGTAGACTCGCGCGTGCGGAGGCGGGCCTCGACGCTACGACTTAATTTATAGTCCGTAGACTCGCGCGTGTGGAGGCGGGCCTCGACGCTACGTCTTATTTAGAGTCCGTAGACTCGCGCGTGCGGAGGCGGACCTCGACGCTACGTCTTATTTAGAGTCCATAGACTGACGCGTGCGGAGGCAAGCCTCGACGCTACGTCTTAATTTAGAGTCCGTAGACTGGCGCGTGCGGAGGCGGACCTCGACGCTACGTCTTATTTAGAGTCCGTAGACTGGCGCGTGCGGAGGCGGACCTCGACGCTACGTCTTATTTAGAGTCCGAGACTGGCACGTGCGGAGGCAAGCCTGGACGCTACGTCTTAATTTAGAGTCCGTAGACTGGCGCGTGCAGAGGCGGACCTCGACGCTACGTCTTATTTAGAGTTTGTAGACTGGCGCGTGCGGAGGCAAGCCTCGACGCTACGTCTTAATTTAGAGTCCGTAGACTGGCGCGTGTGGAGGCGGACCTCGACGCTACGTCTTATTTAGAGTCCGTAGACTGGCGCGTGCGGAGGCAAGCCTCGACGCTACGTCTTAATTTAGAGTCCGTAGACTGGCGCGTGCGAAGGCGTTCCCCCACACGTCTTTGTTTATACTCATACCCGTACCCCTGGCTACAGAGAGTGTGCACGCGAACGCGTGTCTTTGGTTTATACTCATACCCGTACCCCTGGCTACGGAGAGTGCGCGCGGGAATGCGTGTCTTTGGTTTATACTCATAACCGTACCCCTGGCTACGGAGAGTGCGCGCGCGAACGCGTGTCTTTGGTTTAGACTCCGGGAGTGCGCGCGCAAGCGGGACCTCCGCGCCTTTTTGCACGACGATAAAAAGTAGGCGGCAAACGGTGAACTTTATTATATTCCCGTTTGCGCGGGTGAGCAATTACAAAAGGCGAAGGTACTAACCACCTGTTACTGGTGCGGTTGGAGCCTCTGGTGGCTGGACTATTTGTGGGGTTCTCCGAGCCGATCCCGGACATCGTCATGGGTCTCCGCGTCGCGATGTCGATCCTAGGCGCGCCGTTGGGCTTCGCGGTGCGAACCTCTGGCTCCGAGTTCGATACGTCGGGCTATGTCCTGGTCGCCGCGGATGGTGATGATGGTCCGTGGCCCCGGGAGCTTCATGCACAAATAGCTGTGATGTGGCACCGCTCCGAAGGAGTTAAGGATTGGACGCCCCAGTATGGCATTGTAGGGGTACATGATGTTGACGACGTCGAAGGTGGCGTCTTCGGCCCTTACGTTGTCATCTTGGCCAAAGGAGACCTGGAGGCATATCTGGCCGAGCGCCTATAGGGGCTGTCCCCCAAAGCCTTGCAGCGGGATCCCTGAGGGGCCCAAGCGGCTTCGGGGAATTCCCATCTGGTCGAAGGCTGCCGCAATCAGAATGTTCGCGGAGCTGCCGCCGTCAACTAGGGCACGCCCCACGTCGCACCCCGCTATACCGACCCGGACGACCAGGGGGTCCTGGTGTGGAAATTCCACGCCCTGAGCATCGGCGGGAGTGAACGTGACCTCATGCTGTGCCCAGTCCGGCGGTGCCTGCGTTGGGTACGCTGCTACGTGCTGTAGCCTTCGTGCGTAGGCCTTCTACTACCGTGCTGAGGCGAACTCCAGCGAGGAGTCTCCGGAGATGACATTGATAATCCTGTGGTGGGCTGCTTCCGGGGCCTGCAGCTGCAGGAGGCCCTCCCGAGGCTGCTGGACGTGAGCCTGAATCCGCAGGGGGTCCTCCTGGGGCTGCGGCCCTTGTGCCTGGATCTGCATGGGGGCTTCGTAGGGGTGCTGGACGTGAGCCACCACCGGCGGGCGCCGCAATGGAGATGCACGAACGCGTGTCGTGGGTGCCACGACCGTGGACCTCGCACCACTGCCCTTGACGTTGGTCGTCGTTATCTCCGCGGCCTCTATCATCGCGGCCCCGGCTGCGCCCTCGGCCTCGGCGCCCCCTACCGCCACGACCAGCGGAGGCATTTTCTTTGGAACCACCCTCGATGTCGAGGACGTACCGGCCCCGCCGCGACTTCTGCGAGCCGCGCTTGGGCCTGTCGGACGGCTCCTTGTGCTCGGGCGCGTCCTTCGGTGACTCCTGCTTGCGCTTTCCCTTCGAAGAGCCATCCTTCTGCGGGTCTTCGGTTTTCGCCGAGCCGCCGGCCTGGTTGGTGTCGGAGTCGTCACCTTGTCTCCGCCACGCATCCTCTTCCGCCCTGGCGTATTCCTCCATTTTGTCGAAGAGCTTCGTCACTGTCTTGATTGGCTTCCACGCGTTGTACTCGGCCATCGGGCCCGGGCGAAGGCCCTGTATGGCTGCATTGACAACCGTGGTTTCGTTAACGTCTTTGACTTGGCAGCATATCTTCGCGAAGCATTTGAAGTAGTCCCGGAGCTTCTCCGAAGGTTTCTGCTTCACGGCGAAGAGCTGGTCCACATCGACTCGCTCAACATAGTTCCCCTGAAAGTTGTTGTGAAGGCGGTCGCGGATCTGTTCCCACGCGTAGATGGAGTTTGGCTCTATGGTAAAAAACCAGGAAAGCGCCACTCCTTGCAACGCGAGGGGGAGTCCCTTCGCCTTTGTGGTGTCGTCTCCACCCGCGACCTCGATTGCGGTTTCGTACACGCGCACGAACTCGCGGGGGTCTGTCTCGCCTTTGTAGGGCTCGATGACACTGGGGAATTTGAAGTCTTCGGGCCACGCCGCCTGCTGTAGTCCTGCCGAGAGCGGGGACTCTGGATCAACGCGTCGCAACGGCACGCGACTGGATGTGGGGGCGTCGCGGTTGTCTGCCCTTTCCGGCGTGGGCTCCGGCGCGACCACTGGCGCGGCCTGCTGGCTCCGAGCCTCTTGCATGTCTCGGACAGCCCTGCGAAGGTCCCCTAACTCCCGCTGGAATGCGTTGAGGGCCGCCAGCAGGGCGTTTTCCACCGCCGGTGCGGGCGGGGCCACCAGTGCGCCCAGCGGACGGGTCGGCATGGTGAGGATCGCCTCGCGAGCTCCCGAGCTGCCGGCTGCTTCGTCGTGGCTGCCTCTGACCGCGCGGTCCACGCTGTTGGCGAGCGTTGCGGCGAGGGTGGCGGGGGCGGTCGTTGTCGTCGCGGTGGCGGGGTCGGTCGTCGCAGCACGAGCGTCGACGTCCGCGGCCACCGCGCCCGCGTCATCACCCGCGCCCGCGACGGCCGATGCCGAGGCCCTGGTACTCACGTGACGCTCCGACCCAGCCGCCTTCTTTCCCTTCGCCGCCGTCGATGAAGCCTTTTTCGGTGCCATCCTTCTTCGGACTTCAGGCTTGCTCCTGTCCTCCCCACGGACGGCGCCAACTGTTGTGGTTACAGACCAAACAGAGAGAGATGTGGTAGTGGAGAGTTGAGAAAATTAGGTATAGAATGAACTATCATAGACGGTTTTGTGGTATAAACCGTCTATGAAGACTTATCACAGACAGCTCGAACTAGAAACCATCTGCGATAGGAAAGTATCACAGACGGTTCTATATACCAACCGTATATGATACTCACACATCACAGACGGTTGGTAGCTAGAACCGTCTATGATGTGTGAGTATCACAGATGGTTGGTAGCTAGAACCGTCTATGCTTCACAAACGGTTCTAGTTATAAACCGTCTATGATATATTTATCATAGATGGCTCACAAACCGTCTGTGATAACCTCTGATTATCACTGACACATAAATTCAGACGGTTCAAAAAACCGTCTGTGATGACAGTTTTGAACCGTCTGTGATGACCCTTTTTGTAGTAGTGTGGGGACTTCATTGAATCACTGAGATTAAAAAATTGGTTGTGTCTCTTGTCTCCTTTACGTGTGCACATTTGTAACATCCCAAAATTTGCTTTCTGGAAAAATTTAATTTCAAATTAATTATTTTGACGTATTTGATTTTTATTTGGATTTGCCCTGAATTTCTGTTTTTGAAAAAGCTAGATTTGAAAAGTATTTTAAGTAAAACCTAAAATTATTATTAAATAAAATGATATTTTAATTTTATATGAAAATCCTAGTCCAAAATAATTATTTGGAGATATTTGGCTTTTATTTGGTTTCCTGGATTTTCTGGAATTTAAAACCTATTTTTAATATTTAAAAGTAATTTAAAATATAAAAATTAAATACCATCAATAGCTGGAAATAATTTTACTTAGTCCAAAATATGTCCAGGAGCTTCTATGAATTTTTCTGGAATTTTTGGAGGTATTTTCATATTTTTCTGAGGCCTAAATAATTACTTAGCATTTTCTGGAAATATAAAATCAAAATCAAAAATAAAATAAAATAAAAACTCATCCCCCTCTCTCCAGCCGACGCGTGGACGGCCCAGGACCGCCCACGTCGCCGCTCGGCCAAATCCAGGCCGCCCCTTCCCTTCCCTCGCTGCCTAGCGGGCCCGGCCCGTCAGCCCTGCCTTCCCCTCCTCCTCGCCCGACGCGTGGACGGCTCGGATGAGCCGCGTCTTCGCGCCCGGCTTCAATCCACCGCTCCCTCTCACTTAAGCCATCCCGTCGTCCGATCTTTCTCCGAGCCACGCGGCTCCAATCCGCGCCGTTCGCGCCCCGTTCCTCTCTTCTCACTGACCGCGGGTCCCGCCTGTCAGGTTCTTCGTCCCCGCGCGGACGCCGGCATCTCCCTCTTCTTTCTCTCTCTCCCGAGGAAATCGGCGACCGAATCCCACCCGAACTCTATCTCTTTCTTCGATTCACTCGGGGATTTGAATTCGCGTGGAGATAAGCTTCTTATCCCCTGTTTAAATCTAGACTCCGCGTCGCCTCCGTCGGCTTATCTCCGATTTAAATGGAATTCGGCCGACGACTTCGGCGAGGAATCCCCGCCACCTCATCCTTCCCCGAGCTCTATAAATAGCCCCTCGGTCTCCGCCTCATCCCGCACCACCTCTCAACACCCTCCGCCCATCTCTCTGAGCCCCGAGCGCCGCCGCGCCGCGATCTCCCAGTACGCACCGTAAGAACTCCGGCGAGCAATCGCCGCCGCCTCGGTCATCCCCGAAGTCCGCCGTCACTACTCCGAGCTTCCTCACGACCGCGCAATCGTCCCTGGCCCTTCGGCCGACCCTCATCGCCGCCGGAACGCCGTCGCACCGGAGCACCCGAACTGCCTCCGCTGCTCCCTCGCCGCCGGTCGTCTCCGTTCGTCCCCGAGCCTCGCCGACCCCTCCAACCGGATCCCCTTCACTCCAGGGTTACAATCTACGCATCACCCGAACGACTCCGGCCTCCCCTCGCCGCCGGCGCCGTCATCTCCGACCACCTCTGCCCGGTATCTCCCGAAGGTATCCCTCAAAAGGATTGGCTGCCCTATATGGGTAGGCAAAGCCTCCCCCGCCCATCTGGTTAGCAGCGCACTCTCTTAACTCCCTCGGCGCGCGTTCGAGCCTCCGGCTCCGCACGCTGGGTTGAGTTTTCATTAATTTTCCGCGCTGACAAGTGGGTCCCACCCGTCAGCGGCAGCCGTCTGTGCGGGCCACTGCCGCCTGGGTCCCACCGTCTGCGTCAGCCTCTGACAAGTGGGTCCAGACCCCAGTGGGTCCCACCTGTCAGTGACCGAAGCAGATGAGGTCACTGACAGAGGGGTCCCACATGTCAGTAACCGCCAGTGGTTACTGTTCAGTGGGCCCCACCTGTCAATCTCTCATATTAAAATAAAGATTTAAAAATTAAATATTCCAGTGGGTCCCACCTGTCAGAGATTTTCGAATTTCTGGATTTATTCAAACTGAGATTTTCAAAGGATCATAACTTCCTCATTTTAACTCCAAATCCAGCCATTCAAATTTCTAAATTTATCTAAAATCATAATCTATCCTAATATGGCCTCTGTTGAATTTTTGGATTTTAATTGAATTTTGTTTGTATTTATTTGCTTTGTTTGCTTCGTCTTTTATCGCGTAGATTCCAACGTTGTCGACGATCACTCCACCCAACAGCAAGAAGACCCAGAGAATCTGCAAGAAGGCAAGTCTCCTTTGATCATCTTGAACCTATGCTTTTGAAAGGTTTTAAAATATTTTAAATTATGTGCATTGCTATTTACATAAAACTTTAGTTCAATCTTTAGGAATTAGTTATTCCAATCTTGTTATACCCTCATTTGAAATTGAATACCATGTACCTTTGTCACCCTAGAATTCCCTTTGTCTCAATAATGAGATTATTATTAAATCCTTGTGAATAGTAGTATGGTAGTGTAATGCTTAGTCATGCTAATTATTATCCTTGGACATCTTTGAAAATTGGGAAATTATGATTTATTGTTGACCCTTGTGTTTATGAAATGTAGTGGTAAATGGAGTTACCACTGTTCTTTTAAAATAAAATAAAATGTGAAAGATGGTTTAGATTAGGGTGGATGGTTAGTTTGGTTTGGTGCAGTAAGCACGAGATCTTATAAAGTGTATGTTCCACCCTAGTCAATTAAGGACCGACGCTTGTGTTTGTCCAGACTGAGCATTAACCGTACTACCACAAGTCTATATGGGTACGACCTAGCTGACTAACTTATGATAGTCTAGTTTAGGTGCCACCAGTGGAAAGTGGGTGCCGGGGATGGACCGGTTATCCACAGTGAGGGACAGAGATTTACTGTACTCATATGGCGCAAGAGGGGGCTTCGGTTCGGGCAGTTAGCCTACCTGCGGTGAAACCTCAGCGGGTGGTATCTAGCTAGATTAGAGTAAGGTAAAGGCTTTGTGATATTTTATCTGGGTCTCATGCCAAAGGAAGCATGTTGACTATTAAGATAATTCATCTCTTGTGGGTAAAGTTGTACAACCTCTGCAGAGTGTAAAACTATTCGAATAGCCGTGCCCACGGTCAAGGGCGGGCAAGGAATGCATGCACATGGTAGTTTTCTGGTTTTGGTTTTAAAATCAAAAGTTTTGTATTCCAAGAGTTGAGGGAACTCTCGGAAGGGATCCTGGCGGATGGAGCCAGAGAGGGTGGATGTAACCCGCAGTTTTAAACTTGGTCAGATAGACTTGATTAACTAGTGTTGGTAGAAGGAACCTTCACTAAAGAATTAATGATAGTTTCTGTTAAAACAATTACTTCATTAAATTGATGCCTTTGAAAATAAGTAGTAATAATTGAGATTTCAACCATTGCTTTGTGCAAAAGAACCATATAGCCTTCCTTTGTCAAGCCTTGCATCTATGCATTTTTCCCAAGACTTGCGGAGTACTCTATGTACTCACATGCTGCCCCAAAAACAAATCTCAGAGGAAGTCGAAGCTCAAGAAGGTGACCACGACTATTGCTTCGCTTGTGGCTGTGATGGATTTTTCCCGGAGGACTAGGTCGCGCTTCCCCAGTCAATTGCCTGTGGCGTATTGATGGGTCTTCACCGAGTTTATCTTTTGCTTCCGCTGTGTTTCGTTTGTGCGAGGTCTTGAAACCTCAATTGTAATAATGAGACCTTTCGGTCAGTACTCTTTATTATTGTAATAAATCGCGAATGGTGATGTATTCATTTCTGGTTAACTGTGTGCACTAGCTTTGATCTGGGACTAGTGCAGTAATACACAGAGGGCCCGGGTTCGTTAATCCGGGGTCCCGACAACATTTCATTCTTGTCTTTCAATTCCTAGTCACTAAACTTCTATAGGTTTGGAATCCAGGTTGTAAAATTTCACTAGACTTGTATATGAGTTATTGTGACCACACTAGAAACCTTAGGCACTTAGGTTGGGCTATAGAACATTATAGTTTTAGTTTGGTCATTAGCAAAAAGATTCCCAATTCTGCTCTACTTGGCAACATATCCACTTCAAATAATCTAAGTATCAACTAAATCAAAATTTATTTTATTTGGGTTCCTTGTGCTTGGAAATATTTTCTAGATTTTTCTAGGAATTTTCCAAGTTTATTTTCTATTTTTTGGCTTTTTCTTTTTTTGTATTTTCCAAAAATGAAAAAAATAAAAATTCAGAAGGCCTACGGCTCATTACTTCCCGCACCCACTCCACTCTCTCTCTCTTTCTCCTAGGCCTGCGGCCCATTTCTTCCTGTGCTGCCCCCTTTCTCTCTTTGCATAGCCTAGCTGCCCTGACCCGCTTCCACCACACGCCTAACCACACCGCTACCACTGACATTTGGGCCCGATTGATACTATTCTTCTTGATTGGACCTATGTCCAAGCTAGACTCCACCGCCGTGCCACCTTTCATTGGCATCCACATCAACCCTAGCTGCCAGCCCCGGCAATAAATAGCCCCCTCATCCTTAGCTTTTGCACCCCCATGACTATCACGACCAAAACCCTAACTCTTGGTGATGTCCTCATTTGGATCTACGCTGCCGCAGTTGCTACTGCCCCCAAGCTCCTCCGTCGCCAACATCCGCCGACCGCTGGTGAGCCTTCGTCACTCATGGCACCAAAGCATCATCCTCTAACTCACTTTCGCTAGGATTCAACCAGAGCCCGCTGAATCTACATCGTCATCGCAATTGAGCCCATGTCGCCGCTTCTTCCTCGATGCCGGCTACCTTCATTGAGAATCGGTATCCATGTGCCACCTGTTTGCTTTGAACAAAAATGTCCATTACTAAGAAATTCTAGAGGAACAAAAAAATATATATCCAAGTAAAAAGGACAATAACAAATGACTAAATGATAGTAGTTGAAAAAAATACTCCCAGGATAAGTGCAATTATCAATGCACTTCCCTAAAACCGCAATGCACCCTCACTTTTAGGGTAATTTGCATTTCCGATTTCAAGATACAATCAAGTTATATGTCCCTCCATTAGGAACTGCTCACACAAATGACGTCATAGCCATTTTTTTTAAAAAAATTGATCTCCGAACTAGATTTGCCAACATGGATGTTTAAGGAGCTAAATTTTTTAAAAAATGGCTATAGTGCTATTTATGTGAACAGTTCATGCTCTAGCAAGAGCTCGGAGCAAAAAGTATCGCCTAGCTCCTCAAGCCAAATAGAGAAATGGGGTGTTGTGCTCGTAGGGGCACCTTGTAATTTCTGAGCTCCATAATAGTTTGACACTTGTTCCACTTGATATGCAATGCCTCGATTTAGTTCCAAGTGGTCATACTACCTAAAACTACTATTTCACAAATAAAATTTTGAGGTTTTATTAACAGCATATAGGCTACGTGATTTCTATGTTGTCTACAAAAAAACATTTATTTGTTTAATTATTTATAGGAAAATAGTAATGCAATACAAACATCTTGTAAATATAAGTGGGAATGTGAAGATTAGGAAGAATGCTATCTACAAACATCGTCACATGGGCCACGAGCAGGGATATCGTGCCACCGGACGCCTATCGTCCTACACCATAGTTCGCTTAATACCAGTGGCGGATCCAGCAAAATTTTTTGGAGGGGCTGAAGTACCTTCAGCTCGACCTCAGCCCCTTCTACATTATACATCCATGGCTAAAAATTTAGGGAGGGCTCTAAGGGGGCTCCAAGGGTCCGGTAACGGTAGGGGGGCTCGAGCCCCCCCCCCCCGCTGGATCCGCCCCTGCTTAATACTCTAAACGAAAAAAAATGAAGGAAAAGAAATAGAAGTCACAAGCTTGTTGCCATACTTTCGAGACATTTTACCATCCAGTTACCCTCTGTAGCCAATATCTTGCAAACTTTTGCCTAATTATTAGGCTGATTAGCAGACATGTAAGCATCGCCTGGCACCTCAGGGAGCGGGCCTACCTGTCAGCTGCTCTACTCATCTCTATTTCTCCCATCTGTCTCCCTCATATCATGACTGAAGTCACCTGGTCCAATTCGCAATCGGAGGGAGTAACAGATATGTAAAACTTCGACTCAAGTCACACCATGTAGATATGAGAGCAGCTCGAGCATGCATTGATTATTCCCCTGCGTTACCTATATTAGACAGGGGGGACACACTACGTTGCGTCCGTGCGGCCAACCGGGCAAGCCTGTACACAATCACGGCAAGCGCATGGACGTGTACATGTAGTTTTAGTTTTTGGTCTGTTGCTGCTTTGCCTGCGTTGTCTTTGTTGTGTAGCAGTGATGACCTGTTTAGGTTTTTGTGGTACAGTGTATGGTGTAGGGAACAAAAGGATGAGGTAGGAAGTGGAACTGGAGAAACAGTCACTTGTATAGATGGTGTTATCACATACGGTTTAATACTATTATCACAAACAGTTTCTAAAGCTTCTGTCTTTATATGTCAGTGATAATAGGCGGTTATCACAGACGGCTCCTAAACTGTCTGTGATAAGTTACAACACAGACAAGTTTTTTTTTTAAACATCTAGTGCTATTCTATTCATGGAAGATGTAAAGAAGCATCTATAGATAACAAAGCACATAAGGTGATATGTATTGTTCTATTCATCATAAGCACTAAAAGATCAGATACTAAAAGGTTGCCATGAGAAGACGTATATAACAACAAAATGTTGCAACTGCACAGCGCTGAGGATGAAGTTGAGGCTTGCATATTTAACTACTAGTAGACAAAGTGGTCTGTTTGCATTGTGGCTATGCGAGTGTAGGATAGCTATGCCTTTGTCTATTCCCAAGTGTTTCCTGCTGCGATCAGATAGAATGGTATTAATTTTGTTTGACAAACATCAGTGGTAAGGGTGAGTAATTCAATATATAGATCTATATCTGTGTTACCTTTTTGATTGCTAGTTGTCTGGGATATCTTGAAACAGCTGTCTTCTAGTTGAGAGCTTACACTGCGGGAAGCTGGGAGGATATTTTGTAACATTAATAAGTCATGGATAGCATATGTGAAATGATGAATTTTGTGATGTATGGGTATTGATAAACATCATCCGGATGTTTTCTATCATCCAGATTTGTGATCGTTGGATTAGAGATCCAACGGCCACGAATTATCCCCACCCCCCTCCAAAAAAAAATCTCCCCCTCCAAGAAAAGGGGCCGTTGGATCTTTAATCCAACGGTCCGAAATTTAGATGATTATTAAGAAAAAAACATCCGGATGATACCTATACACACCTGTGTTGTATATCTGAATATTTGCAAAGGAATAACCCTTTTTGTAGGTTCAGGAGGGCTCGAGGTGTCAGCATCATTGGACAATGGACGTTTTGAACTTGTTCCTGATTACGATTGCATCCGAACATTGAAAAGAAGGAACATAGAGTACTATTCAATCAATATGTCTGGGGTCATGTAGGTAAGTGTATAGTGGTCTAGATATGTTACCAATGGCAATGGTGGCTGTGGTTCAGAGTCCTTGTTCTCACGAGGGGTTGTGTGAATGTATTTTGTAGAGATACTCTGTTGTGTATGGTGTATAGGAGCAGCTGGTTGCAGTTTTGCTGATTCAATATCGAGCACAGGAGTCATAGGATCTTCTAATGGAGTGATGTGTATTGCATGATGTGTGCCTGTATCTTTTTCTAGTCTGGTGGCAAGATCAGCTGCCACTCATGGTTTCATGTTGTTTACCTTTATCAATAGAAGTAGTTGGTAGTGTAGGTAATAAGTTCAATATAGCATCAACCTGGTATGATATATATACTGATTTTCTATAGACCTCTTTGTGGAACAGCGACTTGTAAATGATATTATTTTCCACAAATGTTTGATATCTACGGTGGTACAAAACTTTGAAGTCCTTCAGAGATAGCTACAAGTGAAAGCACTAGACAGCCGATGAGCTATTGGCCTATTTTAGCAAAGATGATGAACTCTACCATCTTTGCTTCTGGATTGGTTACTTCATTTGGGTCAGCACCATGGACAATGATATGGTACCTATTGTGTTAAGGAAAATAGGTAATTAGTTATGTAGAACAAATGTGTTGTCTATGAAGAGCGAAAGGGAAGTAATTTATGGTATCATACCGTGTTTTAGCTGTTGTGGTACCACATCTAGGGCATTTGTAGGTTTCTCCCTCGGTGTTGACCCCTTTCTTACATGCAACACATCCTAAGTACCATCATGGCTATTCTGGAACAAGTTGTGTAATAACAGTGTCGACTATATAGCTGTTTCCCTATATGAATAAAGATGTAGCAATTGGTGAGTACAGAAAGTATTTTTTATAAGCTAGTCTATATGTAACATGAACTTTCGAGTGGTAGTGAAATGGGTTTACCAGCACATCATGTGGGTTAAGTTCATACATTTTGGGGACTGTAGCGCGTAAAGGCTGCCTTTGCGCTGATGAATCGCCAGTACATCTGATCTCATGTGGTATGCCCGAAAACAGGTCAGGTCAAAAAACGACCCAAACAGATAGGGAAACAAAAATATTTCTTTCTTTTGTCCGATTAACCAAAAAGTCCAAAGGGCTGGTGACATGATGTTTCTTCAGAGCATCAGATTATACTGTTCGTGGGGTTGAATGCCTTTAATTTCCTTTGGGGTGTGTGCTACATTGAGTAGAGGTGATGCTCAAGTTAGGTTGGTTATAGGTCAGTAACTGACACTACTACAGAAAACCTCATAGTAGACGCCTCATCACAGACGGTTTTGTGAAACCGTCTCTGATGAACACTATTACAGACGGTTGTAATTAGAAGGCCGTCTGTGTTATTTGTGGCGGGAAAATAGATTATCACAGGCGGTTTTTACCGAAGTATCACAGACGGTCTGTATAAAAAACCGTCTGTGATAATCCCAGATTATCACAGACGGTTTTTACTAAAAAACCGTCTGTGATAAGCTAGTTATCACAGACGATTTTCAATCAAAAACCGTCTGTGATAATTCACAGACGGTTTTTAGTTAAAAACCGTTTGTGATAATGGCTAAGGCATTTATTGCGCTGCTCAGACCGCATCTGTCTTCATTTCGATCCAGATCTAGCCACTAGTGCGCACTTTTTCACTCGGGAGGAAGCTAGGCGATTTCAGTCCAGTTAATTTGGTGGGAAGAGGCAGAGATTGAGCTTTGAATATTCAGTCTTTCCTGGTTGCTCTAGATATGGTTAGTAATGTAATTTATTTTTTCTTTAATTGCATTACAATTTAGGTCTAAGTAATCCATTAGTGGTTATTGAAGATGGTTAATTTACAAAATTGTTGGTTATATAATAGCTGTTGTGTTTGTAATATGAATTGAGCTAGCAAATTAAGTCTCAATATAATAAATGTGGCCCGTATATATGTAGTTATAATTAGTTAATCTAGATTTTAATACTAAGTTGTTATATATGTACGTAACGTAGGACCGAAGCTGGATGTATGCCGCGAGCCGTGTGAGTGAAGAGTACATTAATGGCGTTTCTGCTTTTATAAGAGCCGCCGAGGAGGATATGTTGAATAAGGGGGTGGAATATATGTGCTGTCCATGCACTGACTGCGAGAATTTGAAGATGTTTAAGAACCGAGGGCAAATTGTAGCGCACTTGATTCGGAGGGGTTTCAAAAAGGATTATACGTGTTGGACCAGTCATGGCGAAGTGAATGATCATATGCCGCCGGATGACATCGTCGGTGAAGTGAATGATATGCCCCCGGATGACATCGCCGGTGAAGTGAATGACATGCCGCCGGTTGATATCGATTGTGGCTCGGATTCGGATAGGTTGCACGATGATAATCTGGATCAGATGCTTCGCGATGTAGAAGAGAACTATGATGAGAGAGAGTATGTTAAATTCCGTGGCTTGATGGAGAACTCAGAGAAACCTTTGTACACGAGCTGCAAGTACACGAGGTTGTCGGTCGTGCTTGAACTGTTGAAATTGAAGGCAAGCAACGGTTGGTCCGACAAGAGTTTCACGGCGCTGCTAGGTCTTTTAGCGGACATGCTTCCGGAGGGAAATGAGTTGCCTAAAACCACGTATAAAGCCAAGAAGGTTCTTTGTCCGTTGGGAATGGAAGTAGAAAGAATACATGCATGCCCGAACGACTGTATCCTCTACCGTAAAGAGTATGCAAACATGCATGTATGTCCGGTGTGCAACGCATCCCGATACAAATGTAACAATCAATCAGATGATGGCGAGGGAACAGAGGCGAAGAAAGGACCTCCTGCTAAGGTGGCATGGTATTTTCCTATAATTCCCCGTTTGAAAAGGTTTTTTGCAAATCCAAAGGAGGCAAAACTGCTGCGTTGGCACTCGGAGGAGCGCAAGAAGGATGGAATGATAAGACACCTTGCTGATTCCGCGCAGTGGAGAAACATCGATAGGAGTTTTGCAGAGTTCAATGCAGAACCAAGGAATATAAGGTTTGGACTGAGTACAGATGGAATGAATCCTTTCAGTAGCATGAGCAGCCGACACAGCACATGGCCCGTGACTCTCTGCATCTATAACTTTCCTCCTTGGTTGTGTATGAAGCGAAAGTACATTTTGCTGTCGATACTTATCCAAGGGCCAAAACAACCTGGGAATGATATCGATGTGTTCCTAGCACCGTTGGTGGAAGATCTAAAAGTACTGTGGAACGAAGGGGTACAGGTATGGGATGCATACAAATGAGAGAACTTCACTCTGCACTCCTTATTGTTCTGCACCATAAATGATTATCCTGCCCTTGGTAACCTATCAGGTCATAGTACAAAAGGTGCCAAAGGTTGTACTCACTGTTTAGATAGTACCGAGAGTGTGTGGCTGAGACACTCACGCAAAACCGTCTACATGCGTCACCGCCGGTTCCTTCGGAGGGCTCACCCATACCGCAAGATGAAGCAACAATTTGATGGAGAGAAGGAAGACAGTTCAGCTCCAAGGCATTTAAGGGGACACGAGGTTTATGATATGGTTAAGGATTTAGATGTTGTCCTCGGAAAGGGACGTAAATTGAGGGCTCATGAGAAGAACACCTGGAAGAAGAGATCAATATTTTGGGACTTACCTTATTGGGAGTACCTAGATGTTCGGCACTGCATCGACGTCATGCACGTAGAAAAGAATGTGTGCGACAGCTTGATTGGTCTCTTACTGAACATCCGTGATAAAACAAAGGACGGCGTCAACGCACGGCTTGACTTGGCTGACATGGACATCAGGCCTGAGTTAGCACCGACATGCACTGATAATGGACGAACGTACCTTCCCCCTGCGTGTTACACTCTGTCCAAGGCTGAGAAAAAAGAACTGTGCCAGTGCTTGCATGGTGTCAAAGTTCCGTCTGGTTACTCCGGCAATGTGAAGAAACTTGTTTCGATGCAAGATTTGAAGTTAAATGGCATGAAGTCTCATGATTGTCATGTGCTGATGACACAGATGATCCCTATTGCAATTAGAAATATTTTGCCGATCAAAGTCCGAGAGACAATCATGAGGCTATGTTATTTCTTTAACACAATTGCTCAGAAGGTCATCGATCCCGAAGGACTAGATGCTCTGCAGGACGAGGTGGTGATGACTCTATGTCACCTTGAAATGTATTTCCCTCCTTCGTTTTTCGATATCATGGTCCATCTCATTGTTCACGTTGTGTGGGAGATAAAAATGTGCGGGCCCGTATTCCTACGTAGCATGTACCCATTTGAGAGGTTCATGGGAATTCTCAAGTCCTACGTACGGAATCGTTCTCGGCCGGAGGGCAGCATCGTCGAAGGTTATGCAAGCGAAGAGGTCATTGAGTTTTGTGTCGATTATATGGCTCAGATTCAACCGATAGGTGTCCCTCAATCTCGTCATGAGGGGAGGCTGAAGGGTCTCGGAACTATCGGAAGGAAAGCAATCACTCCAGATATGGACACGTATACTCAAGCCCATTTCACGGTGTTGCAACACATGACTGAAGTTGCGCCTTATGTCAACCAGCACAAGGATGTGCTTCGGCAACAGAATCCAGAGCGGCCGGATGTTTGGATCATGAGGCAACACAACCGTTGGTTCAACCAATGGTTGAAGGAGCAAATCGCTAGGAGCTCGCCGAGTGAGACGCTGACATGGTTGGCAAAAGGGCCGACATTTACAGTTGTGACATGGCAAGGATATGACATAAATGGGTACACATTATATACGCCGTCTCAGGATGTCAAGAGCACTAACCAGAACAGCGGTGTCCGCATAGATGCATTCAGTACCGATGGGTCGAGAAACTCGTACTATGGCTTCGTAGAAGAGATTTGGGAGCTCGACTACTCGTACTATGGCTTCGTAGAAGAGATTTGGGAGCTCGACTATGTGGTTTTCAAAATCCCCTTATTTCGCTGCCGTTGGGTGCATCTCCCACAGGTGAAGGTTGACAAGTACGGTGTCACGACCGTGGACCTCCAACGTGTCGGGTACAAAGACGAACCATTCGTACTCGCCAATCAAGTTGTTCAAGTTTTCTATGTAACCGACCCGTCAAATAAGAAACGCCATGTAGTTCTTCATGGAAAAAGGAGAATTGTTGGAGTGGAGAATGTAGTGGACGAGGAGGAATACAATCAATTTGACGAGTTACCTCCTTTTGGAAATGGCATAAGGGTCGACGATGAACAACGTGACGAAACTAGTTACGTACGCATTGATCATGATGAAGGGCTAATTTTTAAAGGACATAAGCAAGTACAATAAGAATGTATATGTGAAAATGTGTGATGTAGTCAATTTTGAGATGTATATGTGAAAATGTGTGATGTAGTCAATTTTGAGATGTATGTGTGAAAATGTGTGTGATGTAGTCAATTTTGAGATGTATATGTGAAAATGTGTGTGATGTAGTCAATTTTCAGATGTGTATGTGAAAATGTGTGACAAAAATGAATGCAGATTGAGAAAATGTGTAAATGAATGCAGCTGGTAGGTAGTTGATCATGAATGCAGATGGTTGGCTGTTGATCATGAATGACTACAGTCGGGCATAGGCTTATCACAGACGGTTCTAAACTTAGAACCGTCTGTGATATTCATATCACAGACGGTTCTAAGTTGATTACCGTCTGTAATAATCCGCTATATATATCCGTGTCAAGGGTTTTCCGTGTATTCTGCAGTTATTCTATATCTAAATCCCGATCTGCCTCCCCAGAGCCCTCGCCGCCGCCTCCCTCGAGCCCTCGCCGGCCGCCTCACTCGAGCCCGTCGTCGCCTCCTCCTCCTCCGTCGTCGTCGCCTCCTCCTCCTCCTCCTCCGTCGTCGTCGCCGCCTCCTCCTCCTCCTCCGTCGTCGCCGGCCGCCTCCCCGAGCCCGTCGTCGCCGCCGCCTCCCCGAGCCCGGGGCCTCCTCCTCCTCCGTCGCCGCCGCCTCCTCCTGCGTCGCCGCCGCCTCCTCCTGCGTCGCCGCCTCCTCCTCCTCCTCCGTCGTCGTCGCCTCCTCCTCCTCCTCCGTCGTCGCCGCCTCCTCTTCCGTCACCAAAACCCTAAGGTCATCAAATCCCTCCCCGAGCTTCATGCTTACTGTTAGGGTTTAGGGTTGATGCTTGATACTTCATACTGAGTGTTAGGGTTTAGGGCTTACTGTTATATGCTTACTGTTATGTATATGGTTAGTTGCTTACAGTTATGTATATGGTTAGTTGCTTACTGTTATGTATATGGTTAGTTGCTTACTGTTATATGCTTACTGTTATGGTATATGCTTACTGTATATTCAAGTTTGTTATGCTTACTGTTATGGTTAGTTGCTTAGTTGCATTCATGTATATTCATGTTGAGACTGTTATTGATTCTATTATTGATGCTTGTTGCTTGTTGCTTCATATCGCTACCATTATATATGTATGTTCGTGGTCGCCTTTGAGGATTTATTCGATCTGTTCACGTTCAACGCTCTTGACGTCTCAATCATTCGATGCTGGACGCTGTAAGTGTGTACAATCACAGTCTCCGTTAATGTCATACCGATAAATGCCATATCTAATTTTTTGCTTTCGTGTGTATATATATAGACACATGCTGATTAAAGCTAGATCATCCAACTTATCAGTTGGTTTCTTGGACCCACAATTGGTCGCCAAGGAAACCATCGACCAGGACACACCCCTCGTCGAGAGGTACATTGCAGCAGGACTGCTGTGTTGCGTCAAGAAGGATTATGTACTTATGCCCTTCCTTCAGAACTTTCATTGGATTTTAATAGTAATTGTACCAAAATGGAACAAGGTATATTACCTTGATTCCCTAAGTAAGAATAAAATGGACTTCACAGTTGTCAGCCAAGTAATCGATAGGTAAGCACATATTCCCCATACATATCTACATTGTACTTTCTTTCCTTCCGAATGATTAAGGTTAACTTTTTCGAATTACGTAGGGCGTTCGCGATGTACATTAAAATGGGAGGTGACTCGAAGCGCGGGGCCAAATGCCTGCTGAGACATGTTCGAGATTTTAAGGTATTCGCTATTTCACATTAATTAATCCTATGCAACAGTTGGTACTAATGCCTCTTGAACTAACACATTCCATTTTTTGCAGTGTCACCAGCAGGAGCCGGGCAACACATGTAGATACTACCTTTGCCAACATATGGAACTACTCCTCGATTCCTCGAGGGTCACCAATCGCAAGGTTTGTCACTCTTCCCATTATTACTTCATACTTATCACGTTACATATATATGCACATTGATATTCCTATCGACAGGCTGCGTCAATCCCGTCAACTGCATTGAAACAATCTGAACTTGGAGGGATTCGAGGAGACTTGGCGTACTTTTTGCTGACTTAAGTCATAAAGCCAGGAGGACGGTTCCACTGCGCACCATGATATGCAAATGCAGTGCACATCTTTTGTAACTGTGCATTTGTTAATGGATATTTCATTTCAATTCAATTAATCGATTTGCGAAATGGATGCATGCTTTATGTTTGTGAAATAAAGTGCGATGTCAATTGGATGTGTTTTATGTCTGTGAAATGTATCTGAAAGGAAATGAGATGTGTGAATTGTATGTTTTTTGTCTGTGATTATCTGCTTGTTTCAGAGGGCATGGCTAGCATTTCCTGAGGCTAGCCAATAAGAGAAATAGGTTCTGCTGGGGGGGAGGAGTATCACAGACGGTTTTTCATTAAAAACCGTCTGTGATTATGCGATATCACAGACGGTTTTTCATTAAAAACCGTCTGTGATTATGCGATATCACAGACGGTTTTTCATTAAAAACCGTCTGTGATTATCCGATATCGCATAATCACAGATGGTTCGAAAACCGTCTGTGATAACTTGGATTATCACTGACCCATAATTTCAGACGGTTCAGAAAACCATCTGTGATGACGTTTCTGAACCGTCTGTAATGTCGATTTCTGTAGTAGTGTGAGCAGCATACCTCTTTCCAACTGTTGCTTGTATGTTCCATTTAATTTGACTTGTGTGCCCTGTTCTGACTCTAATATTTGAGTCTCATGCTCCTTCCAGTTTTGAGTTCTGTTATATGAAGTTATGAAGGCTGGTGTTATAAATTTAAGCAACTGTACATTGCAATGATGAATTATTATGCCTATATGAGAATCTTACTATTCTTGCAATCTGAAGATATTGAGTCTTTCTTTCTTTCTTTTTACTTGCTGTAGTGTGAACTTTACATTGACCGATTTGTGTATTCTTATTTTGCTGGACAAGGAGATCAGTTCTGTCTTCGTTTGTTTCCATGTTCAGGAGCGTTTTATTTTTCTTGGGTGGTTACTGTTTTTGTTGTCGCCAGCATATGTTTATGTCTACTAGAACATGAGGCTCGCGTCGCAGTGCCCTATTCACCAGTAAGTGCAGCTAATTTTATAGACAATGTAAGTTGATAATAAGGCATAGCCGAATCTAAAGCAATCTAAGTCTGGAATTCATATGGGTTGCCCGATCTTCTCGATGTAAGATCGCATACTCACGGGAGTCTTGATGAATCGTAGTGAACCTTCAATGACAGTGCAAGGAACGAACACTCTTTAATCCGCCAAAATACACTTGTGTTAATTTTTCCAACTACCAAGTGAAGATCTATCGTGCACCGAATTCCTAGCGAAAATGATGAATGATTTGATTGAAGAACACTTCCTAATTCCCCATGGAAATTCGATAGCAAAGAAACAACTCAAGCACGAACAATATGAGATTAATTCTCAAAAGGTGGTCTGAGAGTTCTAAGAGGGGTGGCGGCTGCTTTTACGGGGTGCGCACCCCCTTGCGCACATACTTGAGCCCTACGCGCCCACACATAGGCTTTAGGGTTTCACACGCACACACATAGCCTAAGGCCCATTCTACTTAGCTTTTATTCGGCTTTGGAGTCCATAACAAGAGCTAGCTCCAATTTGGCCCTTTATCACAAAATGAAAAACATGTCTTTTTAAAAGTAGAAATATAGACATTTCTATAGATGGATTTGCCGCATAACTTGGGTTTTTTTCTCCCTTGGTGGTATTCGGCCTGTGTTGTCTTAGGCTAGCCGATTAGATCTTATTCTACTAGGATTTGGCCATATGGGTTTTCTCTTCCTTTTGATGCTTGGCCTCATAGGTCTCCTTCCTTGTGGCCGCATGAGCCTCCCCTTATGGCCATATGGGTCTCTCTCCTCTTGTACTTGGCCGGTTGGTTCTTTTCTACTTGATATTCCATTACTTCAAATCTAAGAACAAATAATGTATTTGCATAAGATAGTATTACATTCTCTTCTTAAGCAATAAGAAACTTTCTTGATAGCGCGAATATTGCTCATGTTCAACTAAATAACAGGAGTACAATATATAGACCTCTCCCGAGGATCTTCCTCTACCTGATTTATAGAAGCAAGATCAGGTAGGAGATCCGGGAGACCAGGCGCATGAGCATAAGGAGAGGCTGGGCGGGAAAGACTCAACCGCCAGCCACCTAAATATAGAAGGGGATCACCTAAACAGGGAGAGAGATAAACTCTAAACTCTAACACCCCCCCCCGCAGTCGGAACGTCCACAGGACAGACGTTTAGACTGGAGCGAAACTCACAAAAAACAGAAGTGGGAAGCCCCTTGGTGAAGATGTCAGCGAACTGGGATGTCGTCGGGACATGGAGAACGCGAACATCTCCAATAGCAACACGCTGGCGGACGAAGTGGAGATCGATCTCGACATGCTTCGTTCGCTGATGCTGAACAGGGTTGGTTGATAAGTAGACAACACTGACATTATCACAATAGACCAGGTTGCTCTTTGTCAGGGGACTGTGGAGTTCCTGTAACAACTGTCGAAGCCAGCAGGCCTCGGCCACGCCATTGGCGACCGCCCGGTACTCAGCCTCGGCACTGGAGCGGGACACCGTGTTCTGCCGCTTGGAGGACCAGGAAACCAGGTTGTCACTAAGGAACACAGCGTAGCCTGAAGTAGATTTGCGTGTGTCCGGACAGCCGGCCCAATCAGCATCGGTGTAGACAAGCAGAGCAGAGGTCGTCGACGGTCGCAGAAGAAGCCCATGACCAATTGTACCTTGCAGATAGCGCAGGATGCGTTTAACTGCAGAGAGGTGAACGTCACGAGGATCATGCATGTGGAGACACACCTGCTGAACAGCATAAGAGATATCGAGCCGAGTGAAGGTGAGGTACTGCAAGGCACCAACCAAACTGCGGTACTGAGTGGGGTCGCTGACAAGTGCACCGACTGTGGAGGAGACCTTGGCATGAGTGTCGACGGGGGTACTGCACGGCTTGCAGTTGGTCATGCCAGCTCGCTCAAGCACATCCAGAGTGTATTGTCGTTGTGAAAGAAAGAGGCCCTCAGAACGCTGCTGAACAGCCACACCCAGGAAGTGATGGAGGACACCAAGATCCTTCATGGAGAATTCTTTCTGAAGTGCAGTGATGATGCGACGAAGGAGATCCTGGCTGGAGGCAGTGAGGACAATGTCATCCACATATAGCAGTAAGTATGCCCTATCGGTTCTGTGGCGATAGATGAACAAGGAGGTGTCAGACTTGGCCTCAGTGAATCCCAAAGTGAGTAAGTGCGCAGCAAAGCGACTATACCAGGCACGAGGCGCCTACTTCAGTCCATACAGTGACCTATTTAGAAGACAAACAGCATGTGCCTGAGTAGGATCAACAAAACCTGCGGGCTGTGAGCAGTAGACCGTCTCAGTGAGAGTGCCATGCAAAAAGGCATTCTTGACGTCGAGCTGGTGAACCGGCCAGTGTTGGGAGAGCGCCAGGGACAGAACAGTACGAACAGTCGCAGGCTTGACCACCGGACTGAAAGTCTCGTCATAATCCACACCGGGGCGCTGGGTGAAGCCACAGAGGACCCAACGGGCCTTATATCTGTCGAGGGAACCATCGGCGTGGAATTTGTGGCGGAAAATCCACTTGCCGGTGACGATGTTGGCGCCGGAAGGACGCGGGACGAGATCCCACGTGTTGTTGGAGAGCAAGGCGCCGTACTCCTCTTCCATCGCGCGTCGCCAGTGTGGATTGGCGAGGGCGCTGCGATAGGTCTTCGGAATAGGCGAGAGGGCCGTGGCACTGAATGCAACTGGCAGACGAAAGCCAGACTTGCCGCGGGTGGCCATCCCGTGCTGGTTAACCATCGGGGCGATGGGGACAGCACCAGGTGGAAGCCGAGCAGGTGCAGGAGCCACGGGCGGTGAAGGAGAGTGTGCCGCCGGGACGGGCGTAGCAGTGACAGGGTGCGGACGGCGGCTGTACACCAGCAGGGGCGCAGGAGGCACCAGCGCCATCGGGGGGTGAGGCCGCGCGGGGCGCGGGAGCCGTCTGGGCCGCGCGTGGCGCGATGGGTGAAGGCGACACCGTGGCCGTGCGTGGCGCGGGCGATGCTGAGGCCGCCGGGGCCGTGTGTGGCACGACAGATGAGGGTGACTCCGTGGCCGCGCATGGCGCGGGCGCGGTGGGTAGGTGCGGCACCAGACACTGCAGGCCCGGGGTGTCAGCAGCCGTAGCGGGGGCGACGTTGGTCGCAGCAACCGCGGCGGGCGAGGCGCCTGGCGAGTACCTGCAGGGGAGGAGGGACCGATCGGAAAGACCGAAACCGCAAACTCAGACAAGAAGTCAAGGGCAGTGAACGATGTTCGAGAGCCAGCGAGGGGAAAGCATGTCTCATCAAAGACCACATGGCGGGAAGTGATGATTCTGTTGGACGAGAGGTCCAAGCAGCGGTAACCCTTGTGGTTACTGGAATAGCCAAGAAAGACGCAAAGACTCGACCGGGGAGCAAGCTTGTGAGGCGCGGTGGCGGACATGTTGGGGTAACATGCGCAGCCGAACACACGGAGGTGGTCGTAGGAGGGATGGGAACCAAACAGGGCAAAGTGGGGGGTGCCGAGCGCTAGTGTTTTGGTGGGTAGTCGATTGATGAGGTATGTGGCGGTGTGAAGACCTTTGACCCAATATGACGGGGCAAGGGAGGCCTGAAAGAGCATGGAACGTATGATGTTATTAATGGAACGAATCATACGCTCGGCTTTACCGTTTTGAGAGGACGTGTAGGGGCACGACATCCGGAGCAGGACGCCATTGGTGAGAAAGAAGGCGCGAGTTGAGGAGTTATCAAACTCGCGGCCGTTGTCACACTGAACACTCCGAATGGTGCAACTGAACCGCGTCTTCACATAAGAGAAAATTTTGGCCAAGGCGGGAAACGTCTCGGATTTGAGCCGAAGCGGGAACGTTCAAAGGAAGTGCGAGCAGTCATCAAGAATAACAATATAATATTTGAAACCGGACACACTGGTAACAGGGGAGGTCCACAAATCACAATGAATCAAATCAAAATTCTTAATAGCTCGCGAGGAGGAGGTTCTAAAAGGTAATCTAATGTGACGCCCAACTTGGCATGCATGGCAAAGAGAATCACTAGTATTTTTATTCCAACGGATGGCGGAGGTACTAGCGAGTGTGGACAGAGCCTCATGCCCAGGATGCCCAAGACGACGATGCCAAGTGGCGAAGGGGGCCGCTGCAACAAGGGCGCAGGACTCCGTGGAATGCACTGGGGCGGTGAGAGTGTAGAGGGGCCCAGAACTATTGCACCTGGCGATCACACTCCGGGAATTGAGATCCTTCACAGAGAGCCCAAACGGGTCAAATTCGACAGAACAATTATTATCAATAGTGAACTGACGAACAGAGATGAGGTTTTTAATGATATCAGGGGCAACAAGGATATTATTGAGATAAAAGGGACCTGAGAGGACAGAGTGGCCAGACGCTGTGATAGGTAAAGTAGAACCATTGCCAACTACAATGGAGGAGGAGCGTGGTGGGCGAAACAAGGAGATGTTACCAGTGTCGGGAGTCATATGACTGGAGGCGCCGGAGTCCATGACCCAATCAGTTGCACCGGGAGGATTGAGGGTCATGGTGCTGAAGTTGCTGGCGAGGGACGGCTGATCCCAAGATCCGGACCACGGTGTCCACGGTGAGGCATGGTCAGCCGAGGCAGCAGGCACCGTGGTGGGCTACGGAGGTGGCCCAAGCTGTTGCTGGGCCTGCCCGAACGGCGTCGGCAGGAATGGCCCAGGGGCGAGCTGGGCGAAGTGGGCCGACGGAGGCGGGTAGTGGGTCGGGGCAGCCAGCAGAGCCTGCTGGGACGTGGCCTGGGGCGCGGGCGCACGCGGAGCCTGGCCACCGCGCTGCTGCGGACCGGGCCACATGGTGATTTGCCCGATCCACGGGTTGTAGATCGAGGGCCTTGCCGCCGCCGTTGTTGCCACGACGGCGCCGGCGACCTCCACCGGCAGAGCCGCCGCTGGTGCTGCCGAAGGGCGACGTGGAGCGGGTGGATCCGCCATGGGGCGCTGCCGGGCCACCAGTGGAGGGGGTGCCGGGGGGAACAGAGCCGCCGGAAGGCCGTGCCGGAGCAGCGACGAGGGCGGTCGCCGGAGGTGGTGTTGGCGCGCTGGAGACGATCTCCTCGAGGATGAGGTCGTTGCGGACCTCATCGAAGGAGGGGAACGGCTTGGAGCGCTTCAAGTGGGCCTTCATGTGGGCGAATTTCTCGTTGAGGCCGCGCAGCACATTGAGGACGAGGGTGCGGTCGCGGATGACCTCGCCGAGGTCGCCGAGAGCGTCGGCCATCCCCTTCATCTTGCGGCAGTAGTCGTCGATCGAGAGGTCGCCCTGCATGAAGACACGAAATTCGGCGTCGAGGCGAAGGGCGCGAGCTTCGCGGTTGCCAAGGAATTACGCCTCGACGATGATCCAGGTGCGGCGTGCTGTGCCGTTGCGGGTGCGGGCGGACTCCATCAGCTCGGGGGAGAGCGTGCCCAGCACCCATGACAGGACGGCGGCGTTCATGCGCCGCTAGGACGGCACGGCGGGGAAGGCGGCGTTGGAGAGGACGTGGTCGGCGAGGGCGTACCGCTCGAGGGTGAGGAGGACGAGATCGCGCCAGCGGTTGTAGTGGGAGGAGAGGGGATCCAGGACCACGGGCACGAGGGCACGGATGTTCTGGACGCCCGCCGCCTGCGCGTGGAGATTGGCGATGGTGGCGGCCTCGTAGTCGTGGACGTCGAGGTCGTCGGCGGCGCTGGCGTCGTCGTGGACGCCGCCGTCGCCAGGTGGGAAGGCAGCATCGCGAGCAGCGGCCGCTGCGCGCTCGAGATCGGCAGCGGCCCGGCGTTCCTTCGCGAGAACGTCCTAGGCGGCGCAGACGCGATTCTGAGCGGCGGTGGCGGCTTGTCAGCCTTATTGGCGGCGTCAACCAGGTCCTGGCGAGCCTTCTCCTGCGCGGCCGCGTCCTCGGCGCGCTGCTTGGCATCAGCGACAGTGGGAGCGGGCGGAGGGTCACCAGGTGGCATGGCGGCGGCGCGGCACCAGGGAGGCAGCGCAAGCAGGTGAGGTTTTAGCGGAAGTGAGTTGTCACGGGATCGTGACGGTATCTGATACCATGATAGCGCGAATATTGCTCATGTTCAACTAAATAACAGGAGTACAATATATAGACCTCTCCCGAGGATCTTCCTCTACCTGATTTATAGAAGCAAGATCAGGTAGGAGATCCGGGAGACCAGGCGCATGCGCATAAGGAGAGGCTGGGCGGGAAAGACTCAACCGCCAGCCACCTAAATATAGAAGGGGATCACCTAAACAGGGAGAGAGATAAACTATAAACTCTAACATTTCTAAAAACAAAAACACCTGTTGTTGGAGTAGTTTAGCTCTTACTCTTATTATAAGACATTTTGGAGCCTCATTACTAGGTTTGTCATGCATACTTGGAATGAAAGATGGATGTGTAACAGTGATGTCCTCATCAGGAATCTTTGAAACATAAGCTAAAAACTCAGAGAAATGCAGAAGCAGCGAACAAATACAGGAAACTACATCTTTGCAATGGGATTAGTGTAGTAAGCAGATAAGGCCAGTAAGCACAACCTAAACTGATATAGTGTAAGGCATAAACCTGGGAAATACTTCAATTGACATCGCTTCCAACCCTTATTAGCCTGATGCCATAAACTAAAGTGCAGGAGATATACTGATCAAAAAGAAAAAGGCAACAGAACAGAACATAAAGTATATTTGGGTGAGTCCGGCTGATGACACTACTTATTAAACACAGCAGCAGTAAAAACCGTCTGTGATAGGTGATAATCACAGATGATTTTTAGTTACAAACCGTCTGTGATACTGATCATCACAGACGGTTTTTGAGTAAAAACCGTCTGTGATAGCTGATAATCACAGACGGTTTTTACTCAAAAACCGTCTGTGATTATCAGCTATCACAGACGGTTTTTGAGTCCAAACCGTCTGTGATATTCCCTTCGACCCCTACATATATTTGTCTTATTGGCTAGCCTCAGGAAATGCTAGCCATGCCCAAGCAGATAATCACAGACAAAAAACATACAATTCACACATCTCATTTCCTTTCAGATACATTTCACAGACATAAAACATCCAATTGACATCGCACTTCATTTCACAAACATAAAGCATGCATCCATTTCGCAAATCGATTAATTGAATTGAAATGAAATATCCATTAACAAATGCACAGTTACAAAAGATCTACACTGCATTTGCACTTAGTGATAAGACCAATAAGAAATCATGGTGCGCAGTGGAACCGTCCTCCTGGCTTTATGACTTGAGTCAGCAAAAAGTACGCCAACTCTCCTCGAATCCCTCCAAGATCAAACTGTTTCAATGCAGTTGACGGGATGGACGCAGCCTGTCGATAGGAATATCAATGTGCATATATATGTAACGTGATAAGTATGAAGTAATTATGGGAAGAGTGACAAACCTTAAGATTGGTGAGCCTCGAGGAATCGAGGAGTAGTTCCATATGTTGGCAAACGTAGTATCCACATGTGTTGCCCGGCTGCTGCTGGTGGCACTGCAAAAAATAGAATGTGTTAGTTCAAGAGGCATTAGTACCAACTGTTGCATAGGATTAATTAATGTGAAATAGCGAATACCTTAAAATCTCGAACATGTGTCAGCAGGCCTTTGGCTCCGCGCTTCGAGTCACCTCCCATTTCAATGTACATCGCGAACGCCCTACGTAATTCGAAAAAGTTAACCTTAATCATTCGGAAGGAAAGAAAGAATACAATGTAGATATGTATGGGGAATATGTGCTTACCTATCGATTACTTGGCTGACAACTGTGAAGTCCATTTTATTCTTACTTAGGGAATCAAGGTAATATACCTTGTTCCATTTTGGTACAATTACTATTAAAATCCAATGAAAGTTCTGATGGAAGGGCATAAGTACATATTCCTTATTGCAGCAACCCAGCAGTCCTGATGCAATGTATCTCTCGACAAGGGGTGTATCCTGGTCGATGGTATCCTTGGCGACCAATTGTGGGTCCAAGAAACCAGCTGATGAGTTGGATGCTCTAGCTTTAATCAGCATGTGTCTATATATATACACACGAAAGCAAAAAATTAGATATGGCATTTATCGGTATGACATTAACGGAGACTGTGATTGTACACACTTACAGCGTCCAGCATCGAATGATTGAGACGTCAAGAGCATTGAGCGTGAACAGATCGAATAAATCCTCAAAGGCGACCACGAACATACACTCTTGAAGACTGTGGTGTAAATCTTCCAACATGAATTTGACAGTGATACTTGAAGTCCGTTCTCCCTCTAGCTTATTGCATGCAACTATATGCCACCTTAGCAGGAGGTCCTTTCTTCGCCTCTGTTCCCTCGCCATCATCTGATTGATTGTTATGTTTGTATCGGGATGCGTTGCACACCGGACATACATGCATGTTTGTATACTCTTTACGATAGAGGATACAGTCGTTAGGGCATGAATGTATTCTTTCTACTTTCATTCCCAACGGACAAAGAACCTTCTTGGCTTTATACGTGGTTTTAGGCAACTCATTTCCCTCCGGAAGCATGTCCGCTAAAAGACCTAGCAGCGCTGTGAAACTCTTGTCGGACCAACCGTTGCTTGCCTTCAATTTCAACAGTTCAAGCACGGCCGACAACCTCGTGTACTTGCAGCCCGTGTACAAATGTTTCTCTGAGTCCTCCATCAAGCCGTAGAATTTAACATACTCTCTCTCATCATAGTTCTCTTCTACATCGCGAAGCATCTGATCCAGATTATCATCGTGCAACCTATCCGAATCCGAACCACAATCGACATCAGCCGGCGGCATGTCATTCACTTCACCGGCGATGTCATCCGGGGGCATATCATTCACTTCACCGGCGATGTCATCCGGCGGCATATGATCATTCACTTCGCCATAACTGGTCCAACATGTATAATCCTTTTTGAAACCCCTCCGAATCAAGTGCGCTTCAATTTGCCCTCGGTTCTTAAATATCTTCAAATTCTCGCAGTCAGTGCATGGACAGCACATATATTCCACCCCCTTATTCAACATATCCTCCTCGGCGGCTCTTATAAAAGCAGAAGCGCCATTAATGTACTCTTCACTCACACGGCTCGCGGCATACATCCAGCTTCGGTCCTACGTTACGTACATATATAACAACTTAGTATTAAAATCTAGATTAACTAATTATAACTACATATATACCGGCCACATTTATTATATTGAGACTTAATTTGCTAGCTCAATTCATATTACAAACACAACAGCTATTATATAACCAATAATTTTGCAAATTAACCATCTTCAATTAATAACACTCACCAATTACTTAGATCTAAATTGTAATGCATGCAAAGAAAAAATAAAATTCATTACTAACCATATCTCGAGCAACCAGGAATGTATAAATCTTCAAAGCTCAATATATGCCTCCTCCCACCAAATTAAGTGGCATGAAATCGCCAAGCTTGCCTCCTCAGCGAAAGAGTAAAGCGAAAGAGTAAATTTGCTAGATCTGGATCGAAATGAAGTCAGATGCGGTCTGAGCAGCGCAATAAATGCCCACTGCCATTATCACAGACGGTTTTTAATAAAAAACCGTCTGTGAATTATCACAGACGGTTTTTTGTTTAAACTTATCACAGACGGTTTTTTATTAAAAACCGTCTGTGATAATCTGGGATTATCACAGACGATTTTTAATACAGACCGTCAGATTATCACAGACGGTTTTTAATACAGACCGTCTGTGATACTGAATTATCACAGACGGTTCATCGGTAAGAACCGTCTGTGATACTCCTTTTCTCCGGCGTCGCCAACACAGACGGTGTCCAAATTAAAACCGTTTGTGTTAGTGTTGATCACAGACGGTTTGACATAACCGTCTGTGATTGACCGTCTACTATTGGCCTTTCTGTAGTAGTGCACACACAAGCACTTTTGTGCCGCGACAACTGCCCTACGGCCTTTTTTGTTTTCCATCTATATATAGCTAAATACAAAGGTGTTAATTACATAGCATTGATAGTACGTTACCATCAGTAAACTCAATGTTACGATCAGTAAATACTCAACTAATGTAGAGTGCTAAATACAGAGAAACGGCCAGTAAACAGACTCTCAATGCAAAATTAACTCCTACTTCTAACAGATTTATGCATGACCGAAAGAATTTTAATAAAAACAAATATGAGATGAAATTACTTAACAGTAGAAACTGGGCAATGCATTTGGTGATTACTCGTGCCGGCATCGCTGGCGCTGTCGGCGTTGAAGAGCTTCTTAGCAGCCCTTGATGCGGGTGATCCACGTGATCTGCATGTTGCATATTCCATTCTACATGTTAGATGCGCATGGTTTGCTGCACTACTGAAATGTCAGGAGGCCATGAGAAGTCATACCTTTTCTTTGAGAACTTAACTCCTCTATCTTGATCACCAAAACATCTGGTGTGTCCCCTTGCTTATTAGGTAGCAGCGCAGACTACGTTATTAGGAAGGAGAAGATCATCGCTATGTACAGTGTGTGTAAAAATCATATGTGGTATATCAGAAGGAGGTGAGCATACCTCTGGGGATAGCATGACACTACTGCCTTGCGAGGTCATAGGCGAGAGCTAGGCAGCCACTGGCATCTCACTGTCCGGTGCATTTGATGATGCACTAGCTTGGGGGTCATGGCAGGAGGTTAAGGACTGAAACACCCCTTTCACCGGGGTAGTGTGCACACTACTTGTCCCAGGTGACAACGCGAGTGACGTTGACTGTGATGCTATCGGTGACATTGGTACCAGAGCCCCCAGCATCTTCAACTGACATGTTTATGTTGACTTGGAAGGTGACATTCCAGACAAAGCGCTTCTCAAGTAGGGCTGTGATCTCATCAGGTATGAATCTCTGTCCAGCGGGTGTTCGGAAATGAGGGTCTCCACTGACCTATGAATGAGTCTCTAAGCAACTCTCCCAGACAGGATAAATTCTATTTCGCCTATATGATCACTATCTATTACAGTAAGCTTGTACCTGGGGCCTGGGGGTTGGGCAGCCCAATTAGAGGACTGACATAGGAGGGCAACATGCATAGGATACTGCAGATATCATGTGGAGTGTAGCAGTGGATTTACCTTGGAGTAACTGGGCCAACCACAGAGCACCCAGTGCACTTGTACATCTCACCATAAGGCTTTGAGGACCTGAAGCACGAGTTGCAGGCATTGTACCACCAGGAGTGATCTTTCTTGATCTTGTTGATCATGACAGTCACCAAGAACTTGTGTTTCTACATTGCCATTGAAAGAGTAAAACTAAGGACCACTGCTTTGTACAAGAGACACATGTTTGTCGTATCTACAATATACCCACCTTGAACCTGTGAGCATTGAGGTATTTGATCTCAGCAATTGTCTTCTCCTGAGCACCACTCGCAGGAACGCCCGAGCTGGGAACGTGAACCTATTCAATCAGCTCACAGGTGTCTTTGATGCTGCACAATTAAAACATGAATCAATTAGAATGAGGGCTGCAGTAAAATTGAAATAGTACAGGAAAGTAGTGACGCATGGATGCAATCGATAGATGCCATTTGTAGCTTTCCAAGCAGATATCTCATTACGTTCCATAAGCATTTGTTGATTCCCAGAGAATCATTTAGTAAAATTATACCAAAACCAGCAGCATTATGATACGTAACATAAGCAAGCAACAATAGGAAAAATTATAGCATAATCTACAATAGATTGCTACAAATTGAGAAACACATTTCTAACAACTGTCAAACCAACAATATACACAAACCTATCATGGCACTGAACAAAAAAAGGGGATTACCCTAGGTATCACCCGAATATTTTCTTCTTAACAATTATCCAAATTTCGAACCGTTGGATTAGAGATCCAACTGCCCTTTTTTTGAAGGGGGGAGATTTTTTTTTTGGAGGGGGGAGTTTTTTTTTTAGGGGGGTGGGGGTAATTCGTGGCCGTTGGATTTCTAATCCAACGGTCACAAATCTGGATGATAGTTAGAAAGAAAACATCCAAATAATGTTTATCAATACCCACAAGTTTGTCATGTCTACTAAGTCAGTTTGCATCATAGCTAATATGGGTACTGTAGGAAACCCATAGGTTTCACACAGATTAAACCAAAACAAATCGTTTTTAGATATGCTGGTTTTGCAAAAGAAAATTCCACCAAACCGAGTGCTGTTAAGACAACTAATACGACTACTCATCAAGTCAAGTATCAATGTACTTATTGTTAGAAAAATGGTCATTTGATTCAATTCTGTTTTAGAAAAGCTAAGAAAGAAAAGAAAGAAAGGATAGAAAAGTGTTTCCAACCAGTTGCTTCCTTTGGTCGAGTCAGTATTGATGGATCAAATGCTCGACCGGTTTGCTCTCATGGTCGGACCAGAGTAGTCGAACGAGATTTCCGACTAAGTGGTACTCATGGTTGGACAAGCTTAAAACGGACCTTCGACCAGCATTCTCTTCTCGCTCAGATCGGTCAATGCCCAGACCCTTGCTACGTAGTTAGACAGATCATTTTCGACCAGTGATGTCCATGCGATCCGACTGGTCGGCTGTTAGACCACCTTTTCTGAGAAGGTTAGACTGCTCCGTGGTTGAACCTGTTGATCAACGATTGACTAGTCGAAATATGTCAAATGCTAATTGTTGTAGGGGTGGCCCCCACCTAAACCCAGCAGGCCTGTTAAAAGACTGCAAAGGCTAGAATAGAACATGTATAATGACTTAAACACCCCTGGTGGGGGTATATTGGTGTAAGGGCATTGTTGTAAAAGCATACCATATATATATCACGGAGGAGTCATGGGAAAGACCAGACTCTCCTCATTCTCCACTATCATCTCTCTCTGTTTGGTCTGTAACCACAACAGTTGGCGCTGTCCGTGGGGCACCGACAGGAAAGTTCGAAGAAGGATGGCACCCAAGAAAGCTTCGTCGGCGGCGACGAAAGGAAAGAAGGCGGTCGGAACGGAGCGCCGCGTGAGCACCAGGGCTTCGGCGTCGACCATCGCGGGCGCCGATGACGGCGTTGGTGCGGCGGTCGCGGGCATCGACGCCCGCACGACGACGTCCGACCCCGCCAACACCGCGACGACGACGACCGACCCCGCCAACACCGCGACGACGACGACCGACCCCGCCAACACCGCGACGACGACGACCGACCCCGCCAACACCGCGACGACGACGACCGACCCCGCCCCTTGCGAAGCGATAGTCCCCGCATCAACCCACCCGCGGGGTGCGCCGGCGGCCCCGACTACATCTGCGGTGGAAGGCGCTCTGCTGGCGGCCCTCAACGCGTTCCAGCGGGAGCTCGGGGATCTTCGCGGAGCCGTCCAGGATATGCAGGAGGCTCGGAGCCAGCAGCCTGCGCCAGTGGCTGCGCCGGAGCCCACCCCGGAGAGAGCGGACAGCCGCGACGCCCCCACATCAAGCCGCGTGCCATTGCGGCGCGTAGATCCGGAGTCCCCGCTTTCGGCAGGGCTACAGCAGGCAGAATGGCCCGAGGACTTCAAGTTCCCTAGCGTCATCGAGCCATTCAAAGGCGACACCAACCCCTGCGAGTTCGTGCGCGTGTATGAAACCGCAATCGAGGCCGCGGGTGGAGACGATACCACGAAGGCGAAGGGCCTCCCCCTCGCGTTGCAAGGAGTGGCGCTCTCCTGGTTCTTCACCATAGAGCCAAACTCCATCTACGCATGGGAACAGCTCCGTGACCGCCTTCACAACAACTTCCAGGGAAACTACGTCGAGCGAGTCAACGCGGACCAACTCTTCGCCGTGAAGCAGAAACCCTCGGAGCGGCTCCGGGACTACTTCAATAGATTCGCAAAGATTCGATGCCAGGTCAAGGACGTAAACGAGACCACCGTCGTCAACGCAGCCATACAGGGCCTTCGCCCAGGCCCGATGGCCGAGTACAACGCGCGGAAGCCAATCAGGATGGTGGCCAAGCTCTTCGACAAGATGGAGGAATACGCCAGGGCCGAAGAGGACGCACGGCGGCGACAGGGAGACGACTCCGACTCCAACCAAGCCGAAGGTTCGGCGAAGGCCAAAGACTCGCGAAAGAGCGGCTCTTCGAGCGGGAAGCGCAAGCCGGAGGCATCGAAGGACCCTCCGGAGCGCGGGAGCGCCCCGCACAAGGAGCAGTACGATAGATCCAAGCGCGGGCAGCCGAGGTCACGGCGAGGCCGGCAAATCCTCGACATTGAAGGCGGGTCCGACGAGAGCACATCCGCTGGTCGCGGGGGCAGGGCGCGCCGAGGCCGAGGGCGTGGCCGTGGGCGAGGCCGCGATGACGGAGGCCAAGGAGATTACGACAATCGGCAACAAGGGCTGTGGTGCGCAGTCCATGGTCGTGGCACGCACGACACGCGCGCCTGCACATCCATCGCGGCGCTCCGCCAAAGCATCATTAGAGATAGGAACCCGGAGGCGCGCCCGACCATAGTGGCACACGTCCAGCACCCATACGAGACTCCCATGCAGATCCAAGCGCAAGGGTTGCAGCCCCCGGAGGGCCCTTTGAGGATTCAGGCTCATGTGCAGCAACCTCGGGAGGGCCACCTGCAGCTGCAGGCTCTGGACGCAGGCCACCGCAGGGTTATCAACGTCATCTCCGGGGGCTCTTCGCTGGAGTTCGCCTCGGCACGGCAACAGAAGGCCTACGTAAGGAGGCTGCACCATGTAGCGGCATATCCAGCGCAAGCACCGCCGGAATGGGCACAACATGAAGTCACATTCACACCGGCTGATGCCCAAGGTGTGGACTTTCCTCACCAGGACCCCCTGGTCATCCGGGTCCTCATAGCAGGGTGCGATGTGGGGCGCGCTCTGGTCGACGGCGGCAGCTCCGCGAACGTTCTGTTCGCGGTAGCCTTCGACCAAATGGGAATCCCCCGAAGTCGCCTCGACCCCCCGGGCATTCCGTTGCAAGGCTTCGGAGGACAGCCCCTGCAGGCGCTGGGCCAAATATGCCTCCAGGTCTCTTTCGGCCGGGACGATAACGTCAGAACTGAAGATGCCATGTTTGACATCGTCGACCTCCTATACCCCTACAACGCCATACTAGGGCGGCCAATCATCAACTCCTTCGGCGCGGTGCCGCACCACGGTTACTTGTGTATGAAGCTCCCAGGACCGCGGGACATCATCACCGTCCGTGGTGACCAAGAAATGGCCCGGCGCGTCGAGCATGGCTCCAGGTACCCCCCGCCCCGGCAGCCCAACCACTAGAGGCTGCGCCACAATCGTGGATAAGCGGTCAGTATTTCCGCGCTGTAAATAGCTCACCCGCGCAAACGGGGATATAATAAAGATCGCCGTTTGTCACCAACCTCTTCTCATTACAAGTATAAGTGGCAAGAGTGCACGCAGGCTTCGCCCATACGTGCGCTCTCTGAGTATAAATCGAAGACGCACGTTCGCGTGTGCACTCGCCGTAGCCTGGGGTACGGGTCTGAGTATAAATCGAAGACGCACGTTCGCGTGTGCACTCGCCGTAGCCTGGGGTACGGGTCTGAGTATAAATCGAAGACGCACGTTCGCGTGTGCACTCGCCGTAGCCAAGAGGTGACGGGGCTGAGTATAAACCTAAGACGCACGTTCGCGTGTGCACTCGCCATAGCCTGGGGTACGGGTCTGAGTATAAATCAAAGACGCACGTTCGCGTGTGCACTCGCCGTAGCCAAGAGGTGACGGGGCTGAGTATAAACCTAAGATGCACGTTCGCGTGTGCACTCGCCGTAGCCTGGGGTACGGGTCTGATTATAAATCGAAGACGCACGTTTGCGTGTGCACTCGCCGTAGCCAAAAGGTGACGGGGCTGAGTATAAACTAAAAAAAGTCGTAGCGTCGAGGTCCGCCTCCGCACGCCCAGTCCACGGACTTTAAATAAGACGCAACGGGGGGACGCCTCCGTGCGCACTCCACGGAGTATAAAGAAAGTCTTAGCGTCGAGGTCTACCTCCGCACGCCCAGTCCACGGACTTTAAATAAGACGTAGCGTCGAGCCTCGCTCCGCACGCGCGAGTCTGCGAACTATAAAGAAAGTCGTAGCGTCGAGGTCTACCTCCGCACGCCCAGTCCACGGACTTTAAATAAGACGTAGCGTCGAGCCTCGCTCCGCACGCGCGAGTCTGCGGACTATAAAGAAAGTCGTAGCGTCGAGGTCTACCTCCGCACGCCCAGTCCACGGACTTTAAATAAGATGTAGCGTCGAGCCTCGCTCCGCACGCGCGAGTTTGCGGACTATAAAGAAAGTCGTAGCGTCGAGGTCTACCTCCGCACGCCCGGTCCACGGACTTTAAATAAGACGTAGCGTCGAACCTCGCTCCGCACGCGCGAGTCTGCGGACTATAAAGAAAGTCGTAGCGTCAAGGTCTACCTCCGCACGCCCAGTCCACGGACTTTAAATAAGACGTAGCGTCGAGCCTCGCTCCGCACGCGCGAGTCTGCGGACTATAAAGAAAGTCGTAGCGTCGAGGTCTACCTCCGCACGCCCGGTCCACGGACTTTAAATAAGACGTAGCGTCGAGCTTAGCCCCGCACGCACTCTACGGAGAGTCTACGGACTATAAAGTAAGTTGTATGCCGAGGCCCGCCTCCGCGCGTGCCAGTCCCCCCGGAGTGCAGGCGTCCCAGGAGGACACCCGCAGTTCGACAGGCACTCCCAGGGGCACCCGTCTAACGCGCCAGAGGCTGGGCCTCACAGGCGCGCGCCGGGGAGCGCAAGGCGCACTAGAGGCTACCCCCACCACGAAGGGCAGGGGAGCGAAGCAGGCGTACACTTCTACCTCTGCATGTGCCACCCCCCCACCAATTGGGCATCGAACGCGGAGATCCCACCCCGACGCAGCGCGCCAACCTGAAGCCTAGTATACAAGGCTGGTGGGAATATCAGCAATCCCAGAAGACATTAATATGCAGAGCGCATCCGGAAGACCAGCAGATCTATACATCGGGCAAATCGTGCACAAAGGACCGCCTCACGCCTTCGTCATCCTAAAAGTTACTGTTCGGCGGGCTCGGCCTTCACAGGTGCTAGGGCTGGAGCCCCGCCGGCAGGGGGTCGGCCCGCCCAAAAGTTCAGCGACTCCTCGGCCCTTCGCCAGCGTCGAAGGCGCCGCCGGGTCGCAGCGCCGGAAGCAAGCAGCCGCCCCAAGCGCGGAAGCTGCCCGGGACACAGGTTAAAACAGTTAGTCGGCAAGGCGAACCCACACTTTATTAACAAGAAAAGGGGGACACTTTACAAGGCACGCCTACGCCTAGCCACCTCGGCGTCGCACTTGCGAGTCCTCGGCGCCTCCGGAGGTCCCAGCGCCATCCCCATCCCGCCGGGGGACGTCGTCCAGGAATCGGCTAACGCTCCCTTCATCATAAAGGGACTTCCGGAGCTCGACCTGCGTGACGCCTCGACCGGCGTAGTCCCAGATCCGTTCGTAGAAAGATCCGGCGGCGCGACGAGCGGCGCGGAAGGCCCCGGACATCACTCCGGCCCCGTCGGGCATCTCCAGCTGGGGGTCCTCCAGACAGGCGACGTGTGGGCAACCATGGTGCAGCAGGAGCGCGCACACCAGGCATGCCGCCACATAAGCGCAGTGGTCGCCGAAGCTTGTCGCGGAGCTGTGCGCAACGTTGGTGGCATCCCTGGTCCAGCAAAGGGTCCGCAACAACTCCTCCGGGCCAAAGGCACGGTCCGGCCCTTTGGCCCCGATTCCATCAAGGTGGACGTCCAGCGCCTGCGCGGCATCCCATGCAGCTACCGAGGCCTCGCCAAGTGTACGGTCGCGTTCCGCTAGAGACAAGGCAACTTCGCCCTTCTCTTTCTCTAGCGAGGCGACTTGCTGCAGAAGGCCGTCCCTCTCCACTGCGAACTCTGCCTGCATCGCTTCCGCAGCCAATTCCAGCTGGCGGATTCGGGCATCCTGGGCGGACCGAACCCCACTGGCTTCACGTAGCTGCTCCTCGGCGACCCGCAGCCTATCTTCCAGCGCCCTGCGCGTCTGGGCATAAGCCTCCTGGAGGGCCTGCCCCAGCACCAGTGTCTGCAGGGGAGGAAACGATGTAGCAAGCTCAGCATGACCAGGTGCGGTCATACAACCGTGTACTTACCCGCACCCCCGACACCTCGAAGGCGTCCCCGAGGCGGTCCACCCCGTAGGTGGGCAGCGCCTGCTCCCTCACGCTGGCAGCCGCATCGTCCACGATGCAGTGCCACGCCCGTAGCGTCTCCGGCGGAGGAACGAAGTCCGCGGGGCTGGGGCGCATGGTGTTTGTACCAACGGCGTCCGAACCCCTATGTTCCGGTGAAAGCTCCTCCTCTGGAATAAGTGGCGCTGCAGGCAAGGATGGATGTCAACACACCACAAGTCACAATGGAGAACACACCAAGAAAAGCCAGGTCAACTTACCCTCGGTGTCGGCCGGAGGACTAGGAGGGCCCGCGGTTCCGGGAAGACCGGGGGTCCCCGCGGTTAGGGCTGTCGCAGATCGCCCCGGCGGAGTAAGCGGCGTGGCCTCAGGCGCAGGGGGGAACGCGCCGCAAGAACATCAACACGGGCGTTGGAGGCCCACAAACTCCCGACACCCGTTAGCACAGTGAACCCCCGCGGCGTCTGCTCGACCCATGGTCGTGGACACGGCCGTTTGGCCGGGGCATGGGGCATCGATCCCCTCCCAGAACCGCTGCGGGAGTAGCCCCCGCGGCTGCAGGGCCTAGGGCCGAAGACCCCACGGTAGTCACCCCCGCGGGCGCCGCCTCAGTTCTCGTCGTCGCCACGAGCGGAAGCCCAGCCCCGCGGACCCCCGGCGAGAAGGCCGAAGACTGCCCCTCCGGCGTCATGATGGATGCGGCCGAAGGCTGCGCTACCAGCGCCGTAGTTCCCACGGCCGAGGACTGCGCCGCCAGCATGGGGATGGCCATGACCGAGGGATGCGCCTCCGGCGTGGGACCAACCAGGGTCGAAGGCTGCGCCCCCCGCATTGAGGCCATCATAGCCAAGGGCTCCACTTCAACATCGCCGCCTGCCACGGACTCAGTCTCGACGATTGCTGCGGCCGACGAGACCACCCTCTCCCGGCGGTCCGTGGCGAGCTCGTCGTCCAGGTCATCCCCCGAAGACCCCCCGCCGCCGGCGCCCTCGACCTCCGAGCCAGAGTCGGCGTACTGCGCCGAATCCGACTCCTCGTCAGCCGCGCTGCCAACGGTAGCAGGTGCGGCTGCTATACCGAGCACGGCAGACGTTCCGCCGCGACTCCTCTTGCGGGACGGCGCCCTCGTTCTCGCGGCACCGTCGTCTTGATGTTGTGAAGACGGACAAGGGCGGTCCGGCACGGCAAGACCCAAGGCCTCGCACACACGGTTCACCAGCCCCAGCCCCGCCGCCGCAGTTGCGGACGTCCGCTGATCGTGCTCCCTACTGGTGTACGGCCCGAGGAATACGCGGGCGAGTCGCTCTGCGTCCTCCAGGCTAATTTCTAAATCCAAGCAAAAGGAGAAGCGAGTGAGCACATGGTGTACCCCATGCGAACAAAAAGGGGAAAAGCGCTCGGCACTTACGAACGTTGGGGGGCGCCGGCAGGGCGCAGACGGAGGGCTCGACATTGTCATCTCGACACCTCGCGGCGGCAAGGCGCCAATCGCTTGCAAGCGGCGCCACGCCGTACATCACGAACTCTTCGGCGAGGTCTCGCATGTTGAAACGGGCCGCTAAGCCTACGAGTCGCCGGGCCATCCGCTTATCTTCATCGTCCAGGGATCGGCCGGGCGAAGTCTTGAACGCGATCGGCCGGCCCGTACACTCGAGCCCGCTCCCGCCCTCTACACGGTGGTAGAACCACCGCTTCATCCAGTGGGACTCCCACTTCCCGCGAGTCGAATTCGCCGGAAAAAGTTTACTGCACGACAGCCGAAGAACGAAGCTGACACCACCGAAGTTCGACAACGTTCCGCCTTTCCGATTCTTGGGCTGGAACCGGGCCTCGTGCAGGTAAGCAAACAATGAAGGGCTGGGCCAGCACGCTCCTGAGCGTAAAGCCCAGCTGTACACGGCGAGCCGGGCCACGGCGTTCGGAGTCAGCTGCGCCAGCTCCAGATCGAAGGTCCGCAGCACGTCGCCCACAATCGCCGCCGCTGGGACGCGGAGCCCCGCGTCAAAGAAGGCCACGAACACGATTGCTTCCGACGACTCAGGGTGCGGTTCCGTCTCATCGACGGAAGGCAATCGCACCGCCTGGCGGTCAGATAGCTTCCCCTCGCGCAGCAACCTTTGGATCGTCTTCTCGGTCACAAGCGAGCGGTCCAGCTTGCCGGAAAGCAAGCCCCCCTTCTCCCTCGCCAGCCATCGCTTGTCCGCCGCCGCCGGATCGCGCTCGCTGAGCGAATATTTCACCTCCAATGGTGAGGGCCGCCGCCGAAGCCCCCCCGCTGGACCGCGATCGCCGCCAGACGCCATCGCTTCTCACGGAGGGAGTATGGCCGCAGAAGACCAGCAAAGGGGCGTAGAAGGCAACGCAAGCGCAAAAGCAGCGGAAAGGGCGATGCAGGCGAAACAAGAACGCGCAACTGCAGGTGCGTGGTTACGGGGATTATTTTTAAGCCGCCTCGCCCTGGGGCTGTCTCCGAAGCGTCGCGACGATCCGCGTGCCGGGCCCGACCGCAGTAGTACAGTGGCCCGCCCCGCGCGATTCCCCATAATCGAAGACGAGGCGTCGCGGCGGAGTGCGCCGCACGCGACCGCAGGACAGAGGACCGTCAACGCAAGCAGTTGCGACCACGCAACCCCTGCCATACCGCAGTGCCCCAATCACATGTTGCCGCGTGCCCTACCTACGGATAGGCACAGTGCGACGCGACAACCTGCCCCCCTTTCTTTTGCGCAGGACAAGCGTCGACACGACACGCGCGCCTCTACTTAGACGTGGGCGCCTGCTCCGCAGCCACCCGTTCGAAGGGTAGGGGACGGAGCGCACGCGCCTCTACTTCGACATGGGCGCCTGCTCCGCAACCACCCGTTCGAAGGGTAGGGGACGGAGCGCACGCGCCTCTACTTCGACGTGGGCGCCTGCTCGAAGGGTAGGGGACGGAGCGCGCGCGCCTCTACTTTGACGTGGGCGCCTGCTCCGCAACCACCCGTTCGAAGGGTAGGGGACGGAGCGCGCGCGCCTCTACTTCGACGTGGGCGCCTGCTCCGCAGCCACCCGTTCGAAGGGTAGGGGATGGAGCGCGCGCGCGCCTCTACTTAGACGTGGGCGCCTGCTCCGCAGCCACCCGTTCGAAGGGTAGGGGACGGAGCGCGCGCGCCTCTACTTCGACGTGGGCGCCTGCTCCGCAGCCACCCGTTCGAAGGGTAGGGGACGGAGCGCGCGCGCGCCTCTACTTAGACGTGGGCGCCTGCTCCGCAGCCACCCGTTCGAAGGGTAGGGGACGGAGCGCGCGCGCCTCTACTTCGACGTGGGCGCCTGCTCCGCAACCACCCGTTCGAAGGGTAGGGGACGGAGCGCGCGCGACTCTACTTCGACGTAGGCGCCTGCTCCGCAGCCACCCGTTCGAAGGGTAGGGGACGGAGCGCACGCGCCTCTACTCTGGAAGCAGCCGCGGCTCCGGCCTCAAACCCCGGACTCCGCAGCGCGTTCATATTCTACGAAATCACAAAGCTTCACAGGCCGCGGGGACGGAGGGGGCCAAAGGACTCGGCAACATGGCTTCGGCCCGGTGAAGCCCTTCACCATGAGAGGCTCCTGTTGTAGGGGTGGCCCCCACCTAAACCCAGCAGGCCTGTTAAAAGACTGCAAGGGCTAGAATAGAACATGTATAATGACTTAAACACCCCTGGTGGGGGTATATTGGTGTAAGGGCATTGTTGTAAAAGCATACCATATATATATCACGGAGGAGTCATGGGAAAGACCAGACTCTCCTCATTCTCCACTATCATCTCTCTCTGTTTGGTCTGTAACCACAACACTAATGCTTCACTTAAATCTTTATCAGTGCATACTTTTGCTCCTATTTGTCGAGTATCTCAGTACTGGATATCTAAATCTTTATTGACTAACTCCAAGACTAAGATACCGGTGACTGTCTGTTCTCTGTAGGCTCATCGCAAGAGGAAGGAGAACATCTGGTTCATTGACTCCAGCCGTTCTCACCACATGACCGGAGACTCACGTTGGTTCTCCTCCCTCACTCGTGCCCTTGGCGATGAGATGATCACTTTTGGCGACAATTCTAACAGATGAGCCCTTACTAAAAGCACTGTGCACGTCAACGACAAGTTTATCTTAAAGGATGCTACTCTCGTTGGTAATGACTAATTCCCCAGGTCAATTATTATACACGGACACTATATGTCCTTCCAAGGTATAGTCTGTGGGAGGTAAATGGTATGTTCTTGTTACTATTGATGATTACTCTAGATACTCCTGGTGTATTTTTTGGCTTCTAAGGATGAAGCTTTCGATCACTTTCGAGGGCTAACTTTTAGTCTAGCTAATGAACTTCCAGGAACACTTAGAACAATTAGAAGTTACAATGGAACTGAATTCAAGAATTTATCATTTGCTTCCTTTTGTGTCGAAAAAGATGTAGACCATCAATTCTCGTCGGTTCGGGTACCACAATAGAATGGTTATCGAATGCAAGAATAAAACACTGGTCGAGATGGCTAGAACTATGCTAAATGAACATTCTACTCCTAGAAAGTATTGGGCTGAAGTCATTTCAACTGCTTGCTATATTTCGAATAGGGTATTCTTGCGAGCCAAATTCCATAAGATTTCCTACGAGCTTTGTTTTGGTCGAACTCCTAGTGAATCTCATCTGAGGGTATTTAGATGTTGATGCTTCAAAATTAAACATGGCAATCTTGACAGATTTGAATCTAGATCCTCAGATGGCATCTTTCTAGGGTATGCAGATCATACTCGGGGTTATTGTGTACTCAACTTAGAATCTAACAAAATTGTTGAGACCTGTGAGGTCACTTTTGATGAGGCTAGTCTTGGTACTTAACCTGACAATGCATGTATACAGGCCCCTGACGCACTCGATGACATCTTCCACGACTTTGATGATGACTATAGGAACTTCTCAAGCTCTACTATGACTGTACCTACGACAACGGGTGCTATGACCACTCCTACGACTGCTCCTATGACAACGGTCGTTATGAGTACTCCTACGATTACAAGCACTACGATCGCTTCTATGACTATAGCTATTATGACTACACCAACAACGATTGTTGCTACGACTACCACAACGACCACAGCTACGGCCACTTTGCAAGCTCCTTTGTACATTCAATGGCATCATCCCCGAGAACAAATAATTGGTGAGTTACATGGGGAGTTCTTCGCGGCAGGTAAACTCAAATGCTTCATACGCTCATTCAGCTTTTGTCTCCTCTTTTGAACTCCATGAAGTAAGTCATGCTCTATCTGATGAGTCTTGGATTAATGCCATGCATGAGGGATTAGAAAACTTTGAGCGTAACAAAGTCTGGACCTTAGTTTCACCCCCCACTTGGTCACAATGTTATTGGAACTAAATGAGTCTTTAAAAAACAAACAAAGCGTGGATGATGTTGTTGTTCACAACAAGGCTAGACTTATGGCTCAAGGATTCACCCAAGTAAAATGTCTAGACTTTGGTGAAACTTTTGCTCTGGTTGCTCGATTAGAAGCCATTAGAATTTTGTTAGCATTTGCTACATCAAATGGCTTTAGGCTTTATCAAATGAATGTAAAAAGTGATTTTCTTAATAGCTATGTCAGACCCAGATTTTATAATCCGGATTCCTATGTGATTCCACCGCACTATTCCTTGGATCAGTAGATAGTAATCACATATTACAGTTCTGAATATCAAAGATACATATCATGTGAAAGCGTAAATATAATAATAGACTTACTCATGGGCCGATTAGGCCAAAATCAACAAAATGCGGTAGCGGAAGAACAAGCACACAGGTGGGACCTTCAGGACATGCCCACAGGCAACCAACTAGAGGTTCGCGGCCTAGTTCTTGACATCTTCATCTTCTTCGCCATCATGATCCAAAAGTATTGCTGAAGCATAATGATTTGATTCCTGATTCTGGATTTTGTGGGGAAAGCGAATATGAGCACAAACCACCATGCTCGCGAGCCAACACACAGAATGCAAGTAGATAATATGCATGGCTTATCAAAGGAAGGCTCAGGTTGTTTTATTTGTCATAAACTGCATTTGAAATATGATATATAGAAATCTCCTGAGACTTAGCAGTTTGAACCAAATCATATTGTGTGAAAGAATGCAATATCATTAATACTGATACAGATTTTTCGTTCACCATATATGGCATCTGCACCACATGCTTATCTTTCAGCGTTATAAACGCTTAACTTATCACTGGGACGACACCCAGGACAATTCAAACCAGGACCATCTGCAGCCCTTCACTTTTCCATTTCCACCCACAAAGTTTTTGAAATAGAACTATATCTGGTTAAGTTCCCATGTCTGCCCGTGACCGTGGGCATGGCTATTCGAATAGTTTTGACTCTGCAGAGTTTGTACACTTTCACCACAAGAGACAATCAACTCGTTGCCCCACACGATTCCTTAGTCATGTGGTTGAGCAGACCATCACAGTGACTTTTCAAAGTATCTAGTCCCTTTTCTCATTCACCTTATGGGAAACTGCCCACTTGCGGTGGGTCCCATCTATGCGCGGGATGTTTCCCACAGCCACTAGCGCAGCCGGGCTTCTACTTCCCGCAATGTTAGGACAGCTGGGAAACTTCACCCACCACTGGTTTCCCTTCAGGCCCCCTTGCCATAGCATATCCACTTCTATCCACTACCGGTGAGATGAGTCCGGGGATTTCGATAAATTTACTTAGCCAAGTTGTACTTTACAGACTTACGGTTGTACTGTTTTACACAGAAGGTCATGACAAGATTCAGTCCTTAGTATTATCTGAGCGGTTCTACCACACTCCATAATTTGTGCTTCCACTGCACCACATACCAGCCCCCAAACCATCCGCTCAGATGTTAAAGCAAATTGAGAGTTTTGGGAGTATAAAATAACCATGTCAAAATATACCAGTCATTCCCACCATGACTATCCGAATCAATTTCTCATGATGAAAAATGATGCTTGGGGCAATTTCTTGCCCCGGGTTCCTAAACAATGCTAAGCATGGCATATAATTAAGGACTTATTTTCGAAAGCTAACCATTATAAAGTTTTCCACTAGGCGACAAGGCTCACATATGCAATATTCCAAAGAGGGGTGTAATACTTAATCAAGTTGAACAATGGGCATATAGCTAAAATTTTAAATCAACATATTTTGCACATAAAATAACAGCATGCAATTTGATAATTTAAATGAAAGTAATTTGCATAAAATATAGGTTCAACATGATCAAAGTATTGACTCGCCTTGCGTGGTTTACCGCGGTCTTGAGCTCACTCAATGCTTTCTCATTCGATTGGCTTGAGTTTCTGATCCTTATCTTCCCTTCACTCTTGATCTCGTTTGATCCCTCGATTCTTCAGGACTTCAATTTTCTAGTTGTGCGCTAAACAACTAAATCCAAACAACTACAAATAACTCAAAAAAATCCAAATAAATCCAAATAAACTCAATTTAGTTTTATTATGAGTTAATGGGTGTTTCGAGTGATGTGGGGCATGGCCGGTGGTAGAATACGATGGTTTGACCTTTTATTAATACTCTCTTTTATTATTATTATTATTTTGTATTTATCAAGGAAGTTCCATGAGTTAGATTAAACGCTGAGCATTCTTTTATCGAGCGCTAATATCCAGGGCATATGCTATCTAGAAGTGATATATACAATTTTTAGCTTACCGAATTAATGTTAGAATCCGGGTTGACCGCGTTTTGTGGTGCGACATTTTATGTACACTTAGTTATTACTAGGCTAAGTTTAATTTGAATTAGGGTCTATTTATACGGGTCCCAGCTTGCTATATATACAATTATGCTCAATATTACTATACTAAAGCTAGTGTTAAGATTTAATGGCACATTATCGTTTTGTCTAAGCTTCAGTTATTATTAAGCTTAGCTTTAGAATTTTAACTTAAATCATTTATCCAAGAAAGGCTTGCTTTACAGGGTCACATTTCCATATTGCTATTTAGCAAAATTTACCACTAAGGTTTATTTCATGGTGGTCTAACACATGTCAGGACATATATGTTTATATTATAAGCAAAAGTATGCTTTATTGTATGTGGATATTTAACCAAACTCACTACATCTTTTTACTAACTATGACCTCAATTAACTATTTAGGCTATATTGGTTGTTAATATAGTAAATAATCAGATATTAATTATTAAGTAACCTTATTTTACCTCCTAATTAAATTTACTACATTCCCTAGATTATTTCCAAAATTGTCCATAATTTTCACCAGAATTTCAAATGAGCTCTAAAATTCCTGGTTTTAGTTCCATTGGGTAGATCTTGAATTTAGATGGATTTAGAAATTCATCTCATTCAATTTGGAGTTAAGTTCAATAAGTTATGCCCATTTGAAGTTCTCAGTCTAATTAAATCCAGAAAATACTAAATCTCTGACAGGTGAGTCCCACTTTCCAGTTTATAAGTTTCTATTTTATTCTTATTCCCAATCTCTGTGCCATTGACATGTGGGACCAGCTACTGTTCTTTAATTAATGGTGGGGTCCACATGTCAGTGAGGGTTTTTTAATTAATAAACAAATTTCAACACTTATGACAATCATTAACCATTAATTAGCATTAATTAATCCTCTATCTAAACTAAATGAGCTTGCTTATATTCAATTTATTTTTTTAATACTTCCATTAATCCTTTTTTTAATATTTCCTAATCACTCTCTCTGTTTATTGTAGCTCGGCAAAAATATCCTAAAAACCTATCCTAAATATTGCGGCCAGAGGAATCGTACTCAGGTCTTTGAAGCGAAAGCGCACGCAGCTAGCCGCTCGGGCTCAAGTCTTACCTGACGGAAGGAGGGCGAAAAATGTAGTTGGGCTGGCCGTGCGGGGCTGAAGCAGAGGAAACTTGGGGGCGGTACGGTCGGCGACGTCACCGGCGATGGGTGGCCAGAGAGTGTCGGGTGATGGCGAAAATGCGTCGCACACGCCGAGGTGAGGCCAGTGGGGGTGTTGGCGGGGACCGGGGGCCTTCAGAGCGTGCCGGCGGCGAGCGGTGGCGGTGAGCTCGGAGGAGCTCTCGGTAGCAGTGAGGTACGGGTGACGGGAGGTGCAGGCGAGGTCGAGAGGAGCTTCACGCAGTGCCGAAGATGGTTCGGGCGTTGGGAATTGGGTTCTAGCGGTGTGGATCGACGGGGAAGCTCGGCGGCCGGAGTTGAGGACGAAGGAGCTCCCCGGCGATTTAGGGGCTCAGAGCGCGATTGCCTGCGGTGGGAGGGATAGGAAGGCGTGGCGGAGCGGATGGAGGGCATGCTGGATTTATAGGCGGCGGGGCAATACAGGCAACGGGCGGCGCCATTCGGTCACTTCGGGATGGCGGTGGCAGGCGGCGGCAGCGGGAATCCTGGCTGGCGCGCGTGACCTCTCGGACAGCCTTTTGCGCCGCGCACGCGAGGGGACGCGTCAGGGCAGCGGGGCAGCAGCGAAGCCGGGCGCATGGGCGCCACGGGGAGGCCGTGCAGGTAAGGAGCAGAGAAGGGGGTCGAGAGGAGGGAGAAGAAGCTGCACACGGGTGTGGGGAAAGAAATAGGGATTGGGCCGAGCCATTTGGCCGCCCTGGCCTCATCTCCATCCCCTTTTTTTCTTTTTATTTGTTATGTGTTTTTGTGTATGTAGCATTTATATTCTATTCCTTTTTGCTAGCTCACGTAATTTCATATTCATATCTACTTACTATTGAATTTAATCCTTGCATTTTGTAGGCATATTTATATGTATATCTAAATACTTCCATATAAATGTTCATTTGGATTTATATTTCCCTTTTTTTACTTTTATTGTCATTTGCCCCACTATACCCAAAATGAAATTTCATGTTTTAATTCAAGTTTCTCCCTCCCTTTTATGGATCATCTTTTCAGATTCGTATTCTAAATTTTAATTCTCTATTATTTGAACACGTTTGTTTCTTTCTTGAACCTTTTAACTTTTCGGAACCTCAACCAAATTTCAGAAGAACACCACAAAATTCAAATTTTCAATAAATATATTCTGTAAAAAAAATAATTCAAGAAATTCATATTTTTAAATTTAAATTTTTCAGGATGTCACGGCTACATTGAGGAGGAAGCCTACGTAAAACAACCACCTGGGTTCGAAAATCCTAAGTTTCCTGATCATATCTACAAGTTGTCCAAAGCTTCATATTACCTAAAACAAACACTCAGAGCATCATATGATAGGATTAAGTCATACTTGTTAAAACATGGTTTCTAAATGGGCAAGGTAGATAAAACTTTGTTTATTTTCAAGCATGGCAATGATCTTTTACTGATTCAGATTTATGTGGATGATATCATCTTTGGAGATTCCCCTCATGCTCTTGTTTCCAAGTTTTCAGATACGATGAGCAGGGAATTTGAGATGAGCACGATAGAAGTGCTCACATTCTTCCTAGGCTTCTAGATCAAACAATCAAGGTTGGGTACTTTTGTTTATCAAACCAAGTACACTAAGGATCTACTTCGTCGCTTTGACATGGGATCAATCAAACCAATTTCTACTCCCATGGGGTCTACGGCTGTGGTAGATCCAGATGAAGATGGTGAGCCTGTTGATCAAAAGGAATATAGAAGCATGATTGGCTCTCTTTTGTACCTCACCACTACAAGGCCAGACATACACTTCATTGTGTGCATATGTGCTCGCTTTTAAGCTTCCCCACAAGCTTCACACCGACAAGCTATAAAATGTATTTTCAGGTATCTTCAATCAACTTTAGAATTTGGCTTATGGTACTCTTCGTTCTCATGTCTTACTCTTAGAGCTTATTCCAATGCGGACTTTGGGGGTTGTCAAATTGATAGGAAGAGTACTTCAGACACATGTCACTTTTTGGGCATATCTCTTATTTCATGGGCTTCTAGGAAACAAATTTTAGTTGCACTTTCCAGTACTGAGGCTGAATATGTAGCTACTGCTTCCTGTTGTTCTCAATTGCTTTGGATGACAGCTAATCTTAAAGACTTTGGCCTAGAATTGGATAGTATTCCACTTTTCTGTGATAACACAAGTGCAATTAGTATTGCTAAAAATTCTATGCAGCATTCAAGAACCAAACACATTGACATTCAAAGGGGAGATGTTGTCTTGCACTTCATTGATTCTAATTCACAAGTTACTGATATTTTCACCAAACCGCTTGATTCTTCTCACTTTGCTCATTTGCAAGGTGAATTAGGTGTAATGCATCCAATGGGAGTATTTTAAGGGGGGCTTGGTATTTAAACTTTTGGAAGCTTTGTTCATTATACGTGTCAAATAATTCATCGAGTCCAAGCCATTGGAATCAAATGAGTTATAAAGTTTTCTCTATCATATTTACTCATATGTGCATATTGTGGTCATGACTGATGCTAATTAACCTGCTCCAATTGAACTAAAACATGACATGGCAAAACATCTTGACTAAATTGATTTAGATAGTACTTTGTGATGCTCATCTAAAAGGATTAGCATGATTTTGAAGTCTTACTTTAAATCTTGACTATGAGGTGTGTATATTTCATGTTGCAATCTTTTATGATCACTCAAGTTGACATGTTATACAAAGAAAAGTACACAAATGAAAAAAATGTATGCTTCAAGTATGCCATAGTCAAACAAGCAGAAAAAACACAAAAATTCTGCAAGAGAAAACAAGTATGCTTCAAGTATGCCACCATGAAAACAAAAAAAATATATGCTTCAAAGCATGATATCAAGAAAAAAGTATGCTACAAGCATGCCACATGCCTAAAGACTTGAGTGAAGAGCATTAGGTTGCTACATGAGATGGCTAACTCACATAGATTTAAAATCTGCTTCATTTTTGGGCTGTGACTTTTTTATGTGATTTGTCATTATGGTTTTATGATTGATTTGGTCATTGTTGCAATGCCTGTCATTAACTAAACTGGTTAATCATAAGAAAAGATATGTTTTGACATTACTATATGATTCATGACTTTATATGATCTAGGAAGCTATACTCAAATGATGGCTTGGTCAAACCGTTAAATTAGTGCAAACTGACTTGGATAATCTACAAAGCTTCTGGGTGTTTACTCTCTTAGTTCTGTTTTTAGATTTATTCCCTTTTTGGAGCCCTTGATGATTTCATTGCCAAAGGGGCAGAAAAGTAGAAGAAGGGGGGAAATTGGATCTTGCTCTGGTTGCTTTGGTCTCTGTGCTTTGGTCGGTCAGTTTCGGTTCCATTCAATTCACTCGCAAACTCTTCTGGGTGCTTTATAAGGAGTTGTCAATGTATTCATCAAGGGGAGATTGTTAGACCATGTGGATGGTCGTGAGTAATGAAATGATGAATAACTGACATTTGGTTTGCTTTCGAATGTGCATTTATGAAAATTTAGGTCGATCGCAGCTACAGGAGTTCACTCTGAGTTGTTTTGAGGCTTTCAAGTGGTTTTTATGCTTTTCTAGTGGTTTTGATGCTTTTCGAGTGGTTGTGAGTCTTTCGAGTGGTTTTCATGCCTTTCAAGTGGTTTTGAGGCTTTTGAGTGGTTTTGATACTTTTCGAGTGGTTTTCGTCGCTTTCGAATTGTTTTGCTTGGGCCCGAGTGGTTTTAGTCGACCCTAAGTGGATTTGGTCTTCTCCGAGTGGTGTGATCGGCTTCGAGTACTTTCAGACTAGTTTGAGTGACATGGATCAGCCCCCAAGTGGTGTCTGATTAGTTCAATTGGATCCAAGTGACATTGGACGGCTTTCGAGTAAACAGTGGAGTATCGGACGGCTTTTGAGTGCCTTTGGAGCATCAAACGGCATTCAAGTGGCTTCAGAAGATCGCACGGCTGAACGACCACTGTACTTCAACCGCAGCACTACGACTATAGCTGAACGGCCTTATGACCACGCCAGACTTCAACCGCGATTGTCTACCACTACGTCCGGCTTCGACCACGATAGACTTCAACCACGTTTGGCTACGACCGCGACCAACTTTGGTCACGTTTGACTATGACCACGACTAACTTCGACCATGTTCGACTACGACCACATTCGACTTCGACCATATCCAGCTTCAACTACGTATGACTTCAACCATAGTAATTCGACCTCAGTATGTCGACCACCACAAACGACCTTACTTGTTAATGATCATAAGCTACACGGAACCGGTCGTAAGCTATAGGAAACTGGTCGAAAGCTATCGGTCAAAGGTTGCGAGATCTTCTGCTACAGGTAAGTGCTCATGGTTGTAACCACTGGCTGCTCTAGAGCTCACTACTGTCCTCACTACTTGGCGGCGCTGCCACGCACCACCAAGCCACAGCATACCCCAACGGCCTCCTCCCCTTTCGCAACTTGCTCAAATGATCATGCATGCATGAACTAATGGTAGAAATAGAATGCTCTGATGATCAGGATTGCATTGGTGTAACATGCATGGCTTGGTTTGTGTTTTTGGATGTGATTTGAAGGAGAAATGGTGTGAGCTTGGGTTCTTGTTTGAGAGAAAAGGCAGTAGGGGACGAACAAGGAGGAATGGCTTCCGTTTGGGGGAAAATGAAGTTACTCGGGGCTGTGTGGCTGTGTAGGGTTAATTTAGAAAACAAAATGTTTTGCTGGTTGGTTGTAGAAGACAAGAAAAGAGTGACCTACAGGATATGTGCAATAACAAGAAACCAAAACAATTAAATTTTGATACAACCTTTCAAACAATTCAATTTAATTATTTAAATTTTAGTTTAGTGCGACACTTTTAATTCAATGTTAAAAATTTTAAAAATTTTAATTCAATAGTTATTTTCAGCATGAAGTAAATTTTATTTGCAATATCAGTAATTAATAATTTGCAAATGAAATTGTAAAGAGTATTTGATATGTAATAAAATAAAATTTGTATAACTTTGATAATAGTAAATAAGTTCATTCGTAGCCCTCCTTGGTTGTGTACATCGCACAATTTCCACCCATGGGCATGGCACATGGAAGACGTGTGTTTGTCACCCCACTATGTTCAGTGAACCAGTTTTGGAAATGAAAACTATACTCATTGTGGCTGCATCTAAGCTTGCTCATGACCGCGAGCATGGCTATTTAAATAGTTTTCAACACTCTCGAGCGGTTGTACAACTTTACCTATATGAGATAATCAAATACACTATCAGACATTACACACTTCCTTGAGCATGCGACAAAAGTGATTATCATATAGCTTTTAAGTTATCTAGTCCCACTACTACAAAAAAGGTCATCACAGATGGCTCGGAACTATCATCACAGATGGTTTTCTAAACTGTCTAAATTTATGTGTCAATAATAATCGGAGGTTATCACAAATGATTTATGAGCCATCTGTGATAAATACAACACAGACGATTTGTAACTAGAACTGTCTGTAAAGAACACTATCATAGACAGCTCGAACTAAAAACCATCTGTGAACTCCCACATCACAGACGGCTCTATATACCAACCGTCTGTGATACTCGCCCATCACAGACGGTTGGTATATAGAGCCGTCTGTGATGAGAGATGGGAAATATCACAAATAGTTCTATTTACCAACCGTCCATGATACTCGCCCATCACAGACTGTTGGTAGATAGAACGGCTGTGATATGCGAGTATCACAGATAGTTTTTGGTTCGAGCCATCTGTGATAGTTCTTTATAGACAGTTTATACCACAAAACCGTCTGTAATAGTTAATTCTATACCTAAACTTTTTTCGGTTTTTTGGCTAGCCTCAAGAAATGTTATCTATGCCCTTTGAAAACAAGCAAATACAGCGGCAAATACAATAATACATTCTATTTCTATTAAGATTAGAATCATCATTACAACATAACACAAGAGGACACTTACATTTTTACAAATATAAACTTCACGATTACAAATTCAAAAAGATGCTTAACACTAAAAGAAACTTTAGGCTAATTTAAGCTAGACTTGTACATCCTTCATTAAACTACAATCTAAAACAAGTAGAGAAAAAAATATTTCATGTAGCAGAAACAAAAAGGCAACGAACACCATTTTTAGCTACTATGCCAAAATCAATAGATTGCCATACTTTTAGGATGTAACAAGCAGAAGCCCTCTATCGATGACGGCAAATTGGAATAGTGCAGACCTGTCATTGCCTTCTTCCATTCCATCTTGCTTCAAGTGAAATTTCAGCCGCCCTTGCCAAGTCCCTCCCACCTTTTCCATGCACAAACGAGTTGGAGTAGTACCGGTGGTGTTGGTTCTTCAAGTAGGGAGAGGGGGATTAATAAGAGACGATAGGTGGGGAGAAGATTGGTGCTTGTTGTTCGATACAGAGAGAATGGACAGGTGAGATCGGGATCCTGGGGGAGATGCCTCGGATTTGTGATGTTGCGGGGAATTATCACAAACAGTTCAGATTACAAACCGTCTATGATAGAGACATCACAGACGATTCTTAGCAGAAACCATCTATGATAACAGGACAAATCACACATGGTTCTTATTAAAAACCATCGACGATAATGCCCAGACGCTAGATCACAATTCAAAAACAATATATCAGTGCAATATAAACAGCTAGTCCCAAAAGATAAAATAGCAAAGTTTTGTATGGCTTATATATACTTATTTGAAAGGTTTCAATGAGATCTACAACTTTATAGTTGAGGTGAAACCCAAATTCTGAAGGGAAGACCAAGAAAAAGGGCAAAAACAAAAGCCAAAAGCTTACGATGCAAATTCAGAACCAAAGATTGACATTTTGGGGGTCTTAGAGGGTGACTGGCACAAGAGATCATTTTTTTGTATTGGGCTCATCGTTAGCTTTCCAACGAGTACAAGAACATCGAAAACAGACACTGTATACAAAAGTTATGCCCGTTTTACTAAAGGTGTCTCGGAACAGAATCCTACTCGAACTCATGTGAGAAATTATGAAATTTTGGAGGACTGTGAGGAAAAAAATACAGACGATTTTGAATAAAAATCATCTGTGATAACTTCATTATCATAAATAGTTTGTAATACATACCGTATGTGAAGTATCATAGACAGTTTAAATAAAAAACTGTCTATGATATTGCCAACCGTCTGTGATATTTGGCAATATCACAAATGGTTCATGGTAAGAACCTTCTATGATACTTCACAGACAGTGCTCACCATGAACCATATATGATATTATCACTTCACAGATGGTTTTAGCACTAGCAGTAATACAGACGGTCTCTAAACCAAAACCGTCTATGATTGCATTTAACACTGGTGGTTTTGGTGAATCGTTTGTGATGAGGCGTCTAATATAAGCCTTTTGTAATATTGTACTAACCTTGCACCAGCCTAATGAACATCGAATCTCTCGTAGGTCCATCCCCTAAGAGAGCATTAGAATCGTCACTTAGGTCCATCCCCTAAGCAAAGACCCTCAGTTAAGTTCGTCCCCCAAGTGGGCATTCACTGTTGTATTAGCAAACTTCGGTCCCAACATCTTGGTGAAGAAAGCCCTTACGAGCAAACCTACCCAGAATACCCTCAGTACATCTGCGCCTACCATAATGCAAGGTTACACCTAGACAACTTATTCAACTAAAGCCAGAGCCCATATAGTACATGTGGTTGTACGATGTGACTTAGATGTGCAGTAATAGCGTTCGGTCCTTAAGTGACCTGAGCGAGAATTTCCCCCTATCTACATACGAGATACTTTTTCACATTTGATAGTTTATCATATAACTTGCCCACATCCAAAAAGTAGGTTTTTATTTTATTTTATAGCAAACTAACAGAGGTTCTTCCTCTGGTCCATCATTTTGAAACCACCATTCCATGCACAAATTTGTTTGAAAGTTCAAACTTAGCAGAAACTAGTGTGTGGCTAAGCATCTAGAACATGTACTCAATGTAATATACCCAAAATTTGACATTAGTTACTGTCTAAACATGTTCTAAGGGTTACAATAGTGAGGATACACATTTTCAGGGTAGTTCAATGCATTCAAGCAGACAAAAGTACCGATACCCACAACATAGTAATTTTGACAAAACATACATGCATGCATAATAGATTCTGCAAACAATATATAATAATTGAAATATTGGAATCAATATGGTCAAAGGGGGTTCTTGCCGTGCTCTTATTGCTCAAAGAATGATTCAGACACATTCTCGAAATTGTCTAGTGCGACGTCGTCTATTTGATAAAATCGAGATGAATGCAAATAAGAGCCAAATAAATTTAAACAGATACAAAACTTAAATATTTTCATATATTCAGAAAGATCATGATTTTAGAAAAATTTAGAAACAAAGATCACTAAATTTAGAGTTCGTATACGAAAGTTATAAGTGTTTGGGTTTTGGCTAGATTTGATATATCTCTTTCCGATTGCTACAATACTCTAACTCCTGCTACAACTACCAAAGTACTTTTCTCATGACTGTTATAGTACTCTTTTTGACTACTACAGTACACTTGTTGATTGCTATAGTACTCTTTTTGACTGCTACAGTACCCTTTTCTACTGATACAATACTCTTTTTCGACTACTACAGTGCTCTTTTCAACTTCTCACACACTACGGCTACTACAGTGCTCTTTATCTTCACCAAGTGAGATACGGCTTGTCATCAACAAGGGACTCCCCGACGATCGGGGGCATGAGCCAAAATGGAGCTAGGACCTCAGCCCACACGCCTAGGCAAAGTATCATGGTCCGACTTGGAGGATAGGGCGGTCGGTGGCGAGATCCTATGTCAGCGCATGGTTGAGCGTAGCTCGATGGAGCTATGGGCTACTAAAACTCAATTAATTGGTAGGAGAGGATCTACAAGGAAGGAGGAGCTCATGGGAGGTGATGGCAACGCTTGAGGAGGAGCGAAACAGGATGACATCGGAGACCCTATCGGCAGCGAAGAGGAGGCCCATGGCGACAATGAATTCTAGCAATAGTGAAGCTACAAAAGGGTACGCGTGAGCTTGCTTGCTTGCATGTGGAGGTATGGGTGAATGGAATCGAGGTACAACTCACCAAAGAAAGAGGAAGGCTTACGACAGCGTCCTGACCAGAGATAAAGAAAGAAAGCCTAGCCCGAGTGGTCCACTGTATGAAAGGTCAATTAAATGAGTAGGGTTCTTAAAGGCGACGTAAGGCGCGTTGTGACGGAGTTGGGGAGGATAGAAGCTCACCAGAGTTGCTAGAACACAGCGGAGTGCTCACGACGTCGTGAATGACCTCGGTTTCTCGATGTTTCAGTGAGCAAGGTGCTCAAGAAACGTGCGCAAGAGACTGATGGGATGACTTGAAGAGCAAAGTCGTGGTTGGGGGGCTTTGTAGGTACGGAATGGTTGAGGGCAAAGCGCGAGTTCTCGTGAATGCAATAGAATGACATGGCTCGATTTCTCATGGTGAAATGTGAGGTGTAGAAGAAGGCAAGGGGAAGAGATGTGCATGTTGAGGTGATGGGTAGGCAGGGGTTGGCAGTAGTAGAGAGGAACGGTGGGTGCAGCGTTATAAATCAGGGGTAGCACAGCCATGGCGCAGCTGGCGTGGGCATGTGAAGGTGGAAGATTAACCATGCCAGCAGGCCTGGCACATCAGTGAGAGAAGAGAGGTGGCCTGACGGGTGGGGTCCAATCCCACTCATCAACGTTGAGACTCTAAGTGACAGAGAGAAGGCACAAAACAATGAAATATGCTTTCATAACTAGGAAGATGCAATAGGTTAAGTGAAGAAAGTGGTTTCACTCGGCTGATGGCTTTGAGGAATTTGTAAACCTAGCAAACGTGCTCCAAAAATTATAAAGATTTTTGTAGAGGCTCCTGACATAATGTGGATTATAGTATAAATTTTTCAAAATTTTCTAACCAAGTGTGGATTATATTATAAAGCCAAAATTCAAAATTTTATATTCTCTAGATTTTTCTCAAAAATTCTGGGAAGGCTACTGTCCCATATAAAGTCAATTTCTAATTTCATAAAATTCTTACATCATGTTCAAAAATTACTCAAATATTTATTTCCAGTGCCATGATTATATTTATGAGTTTTTAGGATGATTTTAATGATATATTTGTTCACACCATCTTTTACATCATCTTTTTAGATTTAAATTTGAATTCAATTTGATTTACATCCATGCATATTTCGTTTCCAAAAGTTCTATGTTTGCAATTTATTGGTTCAAGAAAACTCCAATAAAAGGCCAAGAAAATTAAATGCATGCAAATTTTTTAAGATTACACTCATTTTATATTCTTTAGGATTTCAGGATATTACAAATGATCAATTTAAATTCAAATAACTTGACTTTGAAAATTGGGATGTTACTGTAGGACCGGAATGGCAACGAGGGGGGTGAATGGTGCCTTTAAAAATTGCCCCGAAGTATCCACGCAATTTTCTTCTCCGATAGCTATAGAAGCTACGAAGAAAAAATAAATGCTTTCTGAAAAGATCAAGTCGATAAAAGATCTAAAACATGCTCGGCAAGTAAAACTTGAAATACTGCAGTTTAACAGAGAGATGAGATTAAATGTTCTTGCTGGCCGAACACACAAATAGGCAAACAATTGCAAACACCGAAAGCTTCAAAAGCTGCACTTGAGAGATCAAAAGCTGCTCCTTGGCCGAAAACACAAGAACCTGCAAGTGCTGAACTTATCTAGTACTTGAGAGATCACAAAGGAAACAAAAACTGCTGCAAAGGAGAGACAAAAAACTGAGAAATACAGCTGGGCAAAAGAAGTATTTGCTGCCGAGTGACAAGCTACTGCACTGCCAAAAAGATTTGTTGCCAAGAGACAAGAACTGCACTGCTGCCCTCTTTGCTGATTTTCAGACCAAAAGCAGACAAAAACAGCAGTAAAAGATATCTAGAGGAAGCATCCGATTGCTGGTTTTTGCTGCCCAAAACACCAGACCGAAAGAAAAGATTTCGGACTAAATAAACTCCTGCAGCAAGGAAGTTTGATAGCAGAACCGAACTGAGATTTTGGCTGGACTGAAACAATGATTTTGTCAAAGGAACAGTAGGGAAGAATTCATTCGCTTGCAGTCCAAAACAAAGCCGAACACACAAACTAAAAAAATGAACCGAGAAAGACCAAAATCAAATAAGATGAGTGGTTCTCAAGCCTTTTGATCTTGACTTTTGCTCACTGCAAGAAATGATCACACAATGAGAAATCGCAAGCTGTGAACAAACTCTGTGGCCGAAGCAACCAAAAAGAAAATAAAAGGAGAGGCACAGGGAGAACAAAAATCAAAACAACTCAAGTACATGATATCTTCGATTGATACCAAGAGATACACGATTACATAGAGTTTTTCTTACAGCCATCTCTCCAAACACGAACACACACTCAAGACCACCCCATACGCAATTGAAAAATAAGAAACACACGCAAATGAAACTCACAGGCTACTGCTGCCTACTTCTCTCACATCTCATGCATACATGGAGAGAAACATAAAACTCTCACACCCACTCTCTCAAAAATCACACTCTCATTTCCATGAAGGCTACTAGAGAACACCCTCTCTATTTATAGCCTCCACTACCGGGTTCACAAATGCACTTTACCCAATAGCTCCACCAACTATGTGCTTTATCCATTAACCCGAACCGCATCCGCTTCCTTTTGTGCAACCTTGCGTATTTACTAAAACGCCCCTCCTGCACCTTCCGGGAAGCTTCCTCATTTCTTGCCGCCCAAGCCTCGCAACCACCTCGAGTTCTCGCCGTCTTCGGCACATCCCGACCGCTCTGACCTCAGCACCACCTGTGCCTAGTCCGGTCATCCAGTGCCTCGCCACGACTCCGCCTCGATGTCCTGCAGCTATCACAGACAAGAAACAAATCACATAGCACCGCTCGAAATATTGTAATCAACAATCGCATTAGAGAAATCTCAAACACAAAATAACCCAAACCTGTCGAATCAAAAGTATAAGCATCCTAAGTACTTTGACCAAGTCCGACCGAAACCGATTGCACCGTGCAACGTCATGGTCCAAACCACACAAACCAAACTCGACTTTCCTAAAACAGATGTCAATTACTCATCACACAACCGGGGTCACCTCCACGTGGTTTATCAGTTACATATGTGGAGGGGCACATGTCAATGACACATTACTTAAGACTGGTTTAAATTATAAAATCACGCATTTAGCTTATCTGGGCCCACATGTCATTGACTCATTAACCATTAATCACTGACATTAGCACTAACCTTAACTCTAATTAAGTGGGCCCATGAGTCAATGAGAGAAAGGAGATAAGGCAAAGTAGAGGAACTCCGGTCAAGCTTGTGGCCGAGCTTGACCGCAATGATGCAGCAGGGAAGATGCCTTGAAGACTGGCGAAACAGGATGGCAAAACCATGGCGAAGCTAACGATGGTGATGATGGCACCCGAGGTGGTCTGACGCGGCGGCGCGATGGTGCAAGGCAGCGATGTTGGCTTTGCCATATGTTGGCATTGGAAAGAGAGGGTAGGAGAGGCTAACCAAGTCATCGCGTAAGCTATTAGGAACCTGGGCAACACTATAGCAGCTAGTGTAAGGACATATGCCCTTCAGAATAGGGAGAATGGCGATGGCTAGCAGTGGAGCCATGGGCATCAATGACTCACCATGATCACGATGGTGAGGTTGGCAGCGTTAAAGGGGCACCAACATAGTTTGACGACGGTGAGCGACTGTGGGCTGTGGCGGAGGATGGTGCACGGTGAAAAGTCATCCTTGGCGAAGGAGAGGCTACAAGAACGAGTACATAAGCTTACACACATGCTATGGATAATGAGAAGGGGAGGAATTGGCCAAAGACTCATCGGAGTGGCAGAAAATAGTCGAAATGGCAGTGGTGGCCAAAACTAGAGAAGCTAGAAATTAAGCATGAGGAAGCTATAATAGGGCATGGAACACAATGTGACACAGGCGGTGCGAAGCTAGACTCATCGGAGCAGTGGGAACACCATGGCGCAGAATGGTGCGTCGGCTGAAGATGAAGACGATGATAGTTGTGTTGCTCTCCAGGGGCGAAGCTACATGAGCTCGTCGGGGTCGGCCGACCCCGACGATTTTGCCGTAACCTCTTATAACCAGCGATTTTTCACCACTTTAGACCCCGGTAGAAAATATGTTCGACCCCAACAGATTGGCAGCTCAGCAGTCCGGCCCATCTTCCGCAGTCCGGCCCAGCAGTCATGACCCCGGTGACCATTTATCCTGGCTTCGCCCCTGTTGCTCTCCATGGTTTCTTCTACAAAGGCAACCGAGGCAGAGGTGTATGCGATGCCCAAGAAGGGGGATGATGCGTGTTTTGAGGGGAGGGAAGCTCACCGACGGTAAGGACGAGTTGGAGACAGAGTCATTGCGAGATACGACAGATGTGGCAAGACGAGCACACAGTGGAGCGGCTTTCACGCCAGTGGGGAGGCGACAGGGCAGCATTAGGGCGTTAGAGAGATGGAACGGGTCAGCACATTAGGCAGGGAGCTAGAGGCGAGGTGTGTGGCATCAGCGATTTGGTTTGAACGGTCAAATCCGATTAGCGACAAAGGGAGCGAGCGGCGGAGAGAAGATGTCACTAATGGGCGAAGCATAAAAAGGAAGGCAACTTCAGCGAGGTCGGCGCACAGACTGAAGGTGGGCCAGAAGCAATGATGGACTAGGCCAAGGCTACCATGTCGGCCCAAAAGGCCACCCAAACTACTAATTCATTTTCTAATTTTATTAATTTAGAAATCAAGTTTTAATTTTTAAAGTTAGCAAACAAGCTCCAAAAATTATGACAATTTATGGGGAAGGATCCTAATCTTACCTAATATTTATTATGATAGCTTTAAATTTTCTTCGAAATTTAGAAACCACTATTTTTATTGGGGATCTATTTTACAGAAATAGTCAAACTATAGAAAATCTCATAAATGCATAATTTAATATGTTAACAAAATTTGAAGTGAATCTAAAGTATTGGGTTGTTACACTTTGCCAGGCCGGTACTAACGCATGAGCTAGACAGCAAAATCCAAAGATTAAATGTCACAAAATCAAACTCAAACTTCGATATTAAAGCACAAGTAAAATTAAATACTCGTCACAAATATAGAGGTACCATCACGTGGTCTCTAGTACCTCGCATAGATTGTCATAGTTCTTCTCTTTGTTGATGTCGAAAGGGCAAGCGTGCTCTGCCATGAGCCACACCACGGTTGTCAACTCACCGCCACTGCTGAGCTGCTTGCCATGGGAATCCTTGCTGCAGTGGCTGGCGGCGTAGATGAGCAAATCCAGCCACACCTCGAAGATTACTTCCAACAAGTTTGGGTCACGGGCCTCCACACCATCAGCATCTTGGCAGCATAGCGGCAGAAGGAAGGTGGCTCTTAACTCTATCGTCAGCGACGTCGTACTTGTGATGTTCGTGGAGCATCTTAGCAAGTTGCTCTCTTTACAACAGCCTAGAAGAATTGGGGTCATCATACAGGTTGAGAGATTTCTTGAGCTTATGCAGAGAGAATCCTATTTTCTTTAGCCAGACAGTGCTGAAGTTCCGGGAGCAGGACGAAGATCCAGCGGGGAGCGTGGTCCCAGTTGGGCTAGCACTCTCCCATATTTTGCCATTTTGGCCAAATCCTTGCATGTTATTTCGTACAAGCTGTGGAGAACAAGGCCTTGCACCATGTGCTGGCGTTCCACAGTGAGGAACATCATGTAGTTGGACAGCCTCCTGATTGCTTCCACACGTCTCTTGATTGTCCTTCTTGGCTTGGTTGCTGGAGAAGAGGAAGATATCGGTGGCGATGTGCCAGGTGTTAGCAATAATCTAGGACTTTTGTATTTTCAGTTTCTATTTTAGTACCGAGTTGGATGATGAATATGTTCAGCTATCAGGTCAATAATTTGTGCAGGCTGTGCGCTACATGATTCAGTTTTGTGTGTAGTACGTGTGCGTGAAAATCGGATCAAGCTTCAATTGCGGATCTGGAGTTAGTTCAATTATTCAGTTGGCTATTCTCAGTTTATTGTGGTGTGAGTCTTCTCTGTACTGTGCCCCGTCCGAAACATTCAGAATAACAGAAGCAGAGTTCAGACTTCCTTTGCGTGTGCTCTGCTGTGTTCTGTTTTCAGTCTATCCATTCTTCGCGTGAGTTACCAATTGCGTGTGTGATTCTCTGGTCTTACTGCAGGTAGATTTGATCATCCTGATCCTGAAACCATCAGTTGGTATCAGAGCTGAGGGAATTGGTACATGCCCAAGTATATGCCGCACACTGAGACCATGGAAGCTTCGAAGAGGGAAGGTTCAATCTCGCTACAGTACCCGATGCTGACGAAGAACAACTACTCTGCGTGGGCCATCAAGATGAGGGTCTTCATGCAAGCTCAAGGTGTCTGGGACGCCATCGAGCCCACGGATGCCAAGGCTACCGTGGAAGAAAGGAAGGATAAGATGGCCATGGCAGCTATCTATCAAGGGATTCCTGAGGAGACGTTGTTGCTGTTGGCTGAGAAGAAATCTGCAAAGGAGGCGTGGGAGTTTCTCAAGACCATGCACTTGGGAGCAGATCGGGTGAAGAACGCGAAGATACAAACCTTGAAGACTGATTTTGAGGTGCTTCGCATGAAGGAATCTGAGAGTATTGATGAGTTTGCTCTGAAGATTTCAGCGATCGTCAGTAAGATCCGAACCTTAGGTGACAAAATGGAGGAGACATATGTGGTTAGGAAGTTTCTCCGGTCCATGCCGGCAAGATTCCTGCCAATTGTTTCCACCATTGAACAGTTCGGGGACATTGAGAACATGTCCCTGGAAGAAGCAATTTTTTTTAGATAAAGGATATAAAATCCGGCCTCTATATCCACGTGGGATATATACAGCCAACAGTTACACGAGCTCTTAGACTCAAAGCCTCAAAACTGAGGGACATAAAACAACAGAAATGATAGCTTAAGGACTATGAAAAAAAACTAAAAAGACTAAGCTTCAGCACTTTTTCTCCGTCCTTGCTTTCAACAAGTCCATATCCTCCTCCGACTGTGTCATCCAAACTACGGTCTGCTTTGCGTGAAGATGGACCTCCGAGGCGACGTCTCCAAGGAGGCGACTAGAGTCGCCGACGCCGCCCGCCTCACCGAGGCAAGGTTTTCACCTGGAGATCAGTAACATGAGAGCTATGGAGTGCCATGACAACACCTCCAGGAAGGATAATGGCGCCCGAAGGCGTCATTGCTGTCGAGACCGGTAAGATCACCGGCAAGGCTTTCGCCAGCACCTCCACAGCACCCCACGCACTACCCACACACAAAAAAGACCGCCACCAACACACCAGGGTTTTGCACGCCTCAAGGCCATGGCATAGCCACCCTTGAACTCCACGACGAGCCGCTTCCTGCAATGTCCGCCACTGTAGAAACCACTATGCGACGCTTAAGCGCCACCACTGAGCAGATCTAGGGACATGAGCCACGGATCAAGCCTACAGCAATACAACAGAAGAGCCTGACACAAATCTTCCTGAACGCCTTACGGAGCCTGCACGGCACACGGAACACCACTGCCTTCTTGCTCCCGGCCACATCCATCTGGAAGGCGGAGTTGATTGCCAATCTCTAGGTCAAAGAACGCATGCGCGATGGAATCCTCAAACTCCGAGGGCACGAGGCCCTTGACCTTCTGGATCTTCCTCCTCGCCGTGAACACGATGCCTTCTTCCTTCCTTCCTTCGCCACTGACCGTGGCCACGACCGGTATCCTAACAACCCAGGATTTGGCCGCAACGACAAAAGCTTTTCCCACACCATTGCATCCTTTTGCATCAACTCCAAATCCACCAAGGAGGAAGGCACTTAGCAACCACCCAGCAATGAACGGGTCCGCCGTCTTGAACGTCTCCGCGTCAAGAACGGGCAGCCCATGGCTGAACCTTCCTATCGCGGAGAACACCAGGAGACAAAACAAATCTCCGCTGACCAAAAGCCCCACCTTCGCATAGGAGACGAGCTTGGACTCGGCAGCGGCGTCACCGGGCTTCTCAATCTGGATGACGCCTTCGAGGGGCACGCCGTCGTCGGCGACGCCGACGAGGACGGGGTTCTCAGCGGCGGCGGGGGAGCCGGAGGGGCCCTCGCCCGCGGCGGCGATGGGAGGGGGCGGCGCCGGCGAGCGGCGGGCCGCGTGGATCTAAGCCACCGCGCAGCCCTTCCCGAGCGCCGGCGAACTCAAGCACGGCATCTTCCCGGACGAAGCCGGAGGAGCGCACCGAGGCCTGCACTTGCAGCAGCCATGCCCCCAACACGCTGCCTCCTCACAAGCCGACTCCGCCATCGTCGGCAAACTCGAAGATTGCCAGTCGCTGGTCTGCCCAGATCCGGCCACATCCGCTCGGATCCGGGCGAGATGGCCCCGCCGCTGCCTTCCTAGCGCCCGCGCGAGCCTCGGCGGCATGCTCCAGCAGCGGCGAGACGAGGGGCGAGGTGAGTGTGGGGTGGCGGCGCTTGGTCTGGTGGCCGCCCGTGCCGCCCCTAGCGAGCGACGCGGGGGCGACGCTTCGAGTCACCCCCGATCTCGCACTACCGGAAAGCTGCTATATGCCGAGTGTCTGGAGTTTTGCCGAGTGCAATCTATCGGGCACTCGGTAACCAACACCTTTGCCGAGTGCCTCCATGGGAACACTCGGCGAAAATAAAACACTCGGCAAAAAATATATTTGCCGAGTGTTGCAGAGTAGACACTCGGCAAACTAAGATCTTTGCCGAGTGCTGACAAGAAAACACTCGGCAACATAAAACACTCGGCACCAACCGCCGTCCGTTAGAGGGTAGACGCCGCCGTTAGAACTTTGCCGAGTGTCTGGAGCTGACACTCGGCAAAGGATATTTGCCGAGTGTTTTTTTGGCGGCACTCGGCAAATCAATAAAAACATTTTCCTTTCCTACCCTTCAAACTTTTTCTACTCTCCACATACAACATATGGTACTCCATGTTAAAATCTGGTATATTTTTGTATTTGTTTGCTATATTTAATTAATTAATTGCATTTCAAGCAATTTTTTGAATCAAATCAAATTTGAACTGCAAGTGATTAAAATAATAGGAAAAAATGAGTAGAAAAGTGATATTCATATTATTCAGCCTGGTTTGAGGCCTTACCTGTGAAATGAAAAGGAATTTCGAACATCTTGTTCAGGAAACACGACCACGAACTTGTGGCCGAATGGTTTTTAAATTTTGAAAAAAGCAAACGAAGTCTGAAAATCATGAGATTTGTCAAGATGTCATGATATCATACGTGGAGACTGTGGTAAAAAATTGATAAGATTTCGCATAAGTTGTCACGTACGATGCTTACAAACCGAAACATTTTTGAAGAAGAAACGTAGAGTTGAGAAGGATCCGGTAAGATTTGGAGTCAAAGTGACGGTCGAATTGTGGTTTGACTACAAAACTTTTTCTATAGGCAATAGACAACAGAGATTGTTTCATGTGAAATTTTGGTAATTTTTCGGATCCGTTTGATAATTTTAATTTTTAAACTGCAATTATAGAATTTTAATTGATATAAAATTGAATTTGAGCTATAACTGCATGAAATAATGGTCTAATATTCGTAGAAGCATCGAATATGCATTGTTGACTGAATTTGACAAGGCATTTTCAAAGTACATTCGAACAAATTTGTAAAACACGTTATGGAAAAGAAAGAGAGGAAAGGAAGTGTTACTAAAAAAATCCTTGCCGAGTGCTTTGTGGGCGACACTCGGCAAACAAGCTATGCCGAGTGCCAGATCGGCGACACTCGGCACAGTTATGCCGAGTGCTTTGTGGGGACACTCGGCAAACGAGGGCTTTGCCGAGTGCTAGATCGGCGGCACTCGGCAAAGTAGAGGGCTTTGCCGAGTGCCCGATGGGGGGCACTCGGCAAACAACACAAACAAAATTTTAATTCCCCGCGGCCGCGCTCACACACGCAACAACACACACAGCCCTCGCGCGCCCCGCATGCCCGCCGCCGCCCCGCCCCCGCGCGCCCCGCCCGCCACCGCTTCGACTGCCCCGGCCCCCGCGGCCGCCCGCCGCCCCGCCCCCGCGCCAGCCCGCCGCCCCGGACACAGCTTCGACTGTCGCGGCCGGCCCGGCCCCCGCGGCCGCCCGGCGCCGCCCCGGCCGCCCGCCGCCCGACGCCTCCCCCGACTGCCCCCGCCCCCGCGGCCGCCCGCCGCCCGACACCTCCCCCGCGGCCGCCCGCCGCCCGACGCCTCCCCCGACTGCCCCCGCCCCCGCGGCCGCCCGCCGCCCGACCCTGCCCCCGACTGTCAGTTCTGTGAGTATATTTGTGATTCTCTTCATTTACAACAGTAATTCTTGATCTGGTAATTTGTTCAAGTATTAAAGAGTTGCTGTGAATGATTGTGGGTGCATGAGTTTGCTCTGTGATGATTTTAGTCATATACTGAAGTTAATCCAGATAACTGATTTAGGCTTGAGCTCTAGGGTTTTGATCTCTGCTGGTTGTTTTGTAGTTTATTGTAGTTCTGTATATGAATATGAACCTGATTACCTGCAATTGAATTTAAGAGTGGTGCAGTGATTTGTTATCCTGGTCAGATTACAGTGTTAGTGCAGTATTCTTTGTGGTTCAGTTCTGTTTGTACCTTGTATTTCTCTGCACTTTGTCTAATTCGGTCTGCAGTTGTTATCTGATTATATCTAGATCACTGTCATTTCTATCATTGCTTGTAATCTGGTAGAGGTACAGAACTGCATAGAGATTTAATCTCTGTTTATTCAGTCTGTTGGGAATCAAATAATTAGAGCTCAAGTCTTAGATTCTAGTTGTTGGATTAATTATGAAGAGTTATGACATGTGCATGAGAAGGCCAAAATCTATGATTTTGCGCAACTCTGTTCTGAGAGCAATAATAAAACAATTAATTTGTTATATGCTGGAATTAGTTGTTTTACTGTTCTTATCTCTTATAGAATGCCATTCTCTGATTGGTCGGCCCAGTTTATTCTCTGGTTAGGCGTAACCTAGTTAGGCGTCTCCCGTTTGAAAGAGATACGGTTGAAAATATGCAGATATTTGCATATCTATAACCGTATCTGTTTCGAATTGTCCACGTTTTTTGGACAGCCCGAGGATGCGTAGATGGGGTTAGTTTCCATGGTCTACTTCGATCCGTGACAGAGTTTCGGCAGCATCTCCCTGTTGTTCTCCGGATACACCATCTCCCTGCCAGGACGTGTATTTGGAGAACAGCGGGGAGGTGCTGCCGAAATTCTGTCTCAGATAGGAGTAGAGCATGGAAACTAACCTCATCTACGCATCCTCGGGTGGGATTAGGACCTATCTTCACCTATTAGATAGGAGAAAGATCGTGTAGATGCATTTGATTCTTATATTACTCCCTGATATGTTAGAGGATGGATGACCGTGAGTGGATGTACACGGGCCGCTCAAGTCAGGGTTCGTTGTCCGATGAATGGATTGAGAAGACCGATGCTTTCTTGGAACTAGCATTTGCCAAGGTTGAAGGAGCGCGTGCCACTTGGTGTCCCTGCAGCAGATGTGCAAACACGCGTCGACAAACAAAGGAGGTCATGGGTAAACATCTTTGCAAGTTTGGATTTACGGCAGACTATACCCGGTGGATCTACCACGGTGAATCCGATCGTATGAGAGAGGAGGTCGTGAGACCACGCGTCGAGGATTATGATGCTGATGGCGGGGTAGGAGACATGTTAAATGACTATCATGAAGCACACTTCGCTGAAGGATGTAGGGAGGAGGAGCCAGAGGCAACCGCAAAGGCGTATTACGACATGTTGTCTGCGGCACAGAAACCCCTTCACGGCCAGACGAAGGTTTCTCAACTGGATGGCATTGGACGCGTAATGGCCTTGAAGTCCCAGTTTAGCGTGAGTCGAGACGCCTTCGATGCTATGTTGACAGTTTTTGGCAGCATGCTTCCGGAGGGTCACATTCTGCCAAAGAGCATGTACGAGTCAAAGAAACTCCTTCGTGCACTTAAGATGCCATATGAGCAGATACATGCTTGTCCGAAGGGGTGCATCCTATTTAGGAAAGAACACGCGGAAGCAAAGTACTGTGGAAAGTGTGGATCCTCAAGGTTCCTGGAGGTGGACTCTGGTGATGGTCAGAAGAGGCAGCTTGCGATCCCTGTGAAAATCCTACGGTACCTTCCGTTCATACCGAGGATCCAACGGCTATACATGACCGAGGAAACCGCGAAACAGATGACATGGCACAAAAATGGACGTCGATACAATCCTGAGAAGCTGGTACATCCATCCGATGGTTGCAAACCTCTTAATCCTGTCATATTCAAATGCCATTGGTTTGATCCTGAAGTAACGAGACGGACCCCTAATCTTGGGCTAGTCGAAATTCGACAGTCATCCGTCTTACCAGGAGACAATGTGTATATTGTGGCTCAACAGGCCACGCAAGTTTATTATCTCTCATACCCGTGCCAAAAAGACGACCGTCTTAAGGGTTGGGATGTTGTGTACAAGGTATCGCCACACGGTAAACTACCTGTCCCAAACAATGAAGATTACAACTTTGACCCAAACACATATGACGGAGAGTTCTTTCAAGAAGAGGGGCTAGAAGGGAGTTTTGATATAGACTTAACCGAAGCGATCGGAATGGAAGTAGACAATGAAAGGGTTGTTGACGAGGACGCTGGAGATGAGGTTCAAAATGTGAAGGACTTAGAATTACTTCAGCGATTACATTTAGGCAATGACAGTGATGCCAACATTGCTCCTTCGAATAGTGTTGATTATATGGACATGGCTGATAGTGATGATGAGACTTATGATCCAGCTAATCCCGATCATGATGATTATTTCTAATACATGTAATACTTTGTTATTTTCTAATTATGTTTTGTTTATTTTGCATCTCTTTCTAAGTACGTCTTGTTTATCTGTGCTTATTGGTTTACTCTTTTTAATTGCAGGTGATTGAACAAAGATGGTGGGCGGTATGAGGAACGTAAGGTCGCTTTACCAAAGACGGCCCGATGCAGCTGAGCAGTCGGGGAGCAGGAGTAGGAGGAGCGGGAGGAGCAGCAGCAGGAGCAGGAGCACTCTTGAGAGGGAGCGGGAGGAGGAGCGGGAGCGGGAGGAGGAGCGGGAGGAGGAGCGGGAGCAGGAGGAGGAGGAGGAGGAGGAGCAGGATGAGGAGGCGGCAGGGGGTTCCGCTTCCTCTGGTTCGTCGGGTGTCTGGTTGCGAGGTCCCTCGACCCTCCCGAGGCGACCGATACCTCGTGAGAGACGCCCGCTGATTCGACCCACTGGGGCTAGGTAAGTAACTTTAGATGTTATCACTACCTTTTCATTTGATATGTTGAAAATCACAATAGAAACTAATAATTTATCTTAATCACTTGGGCAGGGGTTGGACGCTTGTGGCTGCAGGTGATCACAAACGCCATGTCAATGGCATCCTGGGTCTTTTGTGCAGGCTACACTTCCCTGGCCTGGTTGCGTTTGGCGGAGGGCAGGAGCCGGTCTACACGTGGGACCACTACGTCGCCTTCCCCGATTTACCAGATCGGGATGGCAGGGTATTCGCCAACAAGGCGGCGCGGGTGACGGCCGAGCTGTGGGTAAGTCTTTCTCGCACTACATTGCTCAATACATCGCATTCATTGGACATTCTTGAAATAATGACTGGATACATCACGTCTATATGCAGGATTTCTTCAGATGCCAGGAGGGATATGAGGCCAAGGCGGCTAGTGTGGCTCACAAAGCCTGTTATAAACTCGTGAAGGACATGCATTACGAGGCGCGCGTCCAGGCCATCGTAACATACAACGCTACCTACCTTGGAGTGAAGATCAACAAAACGCAAGCAAGAAACATGAGGCTGACCCGGGAAGAATACATGCAGGTAAATATAGAACATTAATACTGATTTTTTTCTGAGATTAAGTACGCTTAATTTGATCTTCTTATATGTCATATACTTGATGACGTGTAGGTGCCTCCGTGGTGGTGCGCCCAGCATCTCCAGTGCTGGGCACAGATGGTGGACAAGTGGTGCGCCACCGAGTGGGAGGAGACGCACAACGCTTGCCGGGAGCGGCGTTTGATGATGCCAGGTGCACCACACCATCAAGGCAACCGTAGCCTCGATGAATTCGCGGCTACATGGTTACGCGAATTCATTTCTTTATTATAACGCTCAATTCTGCATAATTTCTAATCATCTTGCTGTTTTTTTCGCAGTCGTCGTCACATGGTGGCCAGCCTTGCTCCCAGTTGAAGGCATGGGCTTTGGCCCACAAGGGCAAGGCGACGTCCGACGTCGACTACAACCCGGAGGACCCGCTCTCGGTGTACAGCAATGCGACCGTCCACAACCGCCTCAGTGAGTACACATCGATGGCAAGGGCGGTCCATGGGCCAGAGTACGATCCGAGCACCCAGGACATTGATGGAGAAGTCGTCATGAGGGTGGGAGGAGGCAAGAAGTGTAACAGCCCAGCTGTTTATTTCTAAATTTTCAGAAAGAAAAAAAAATTAATTTAATTTAAAATAAAATAAGTGTTCTTTGGTTGCTTAAATTTCTAAGATTTTATTTGTTTGTTTTCAGCTTTTGAAAAAGGCTTTTGTTAAAAGTAATTTAACTAAAAAAACATAAAATTATTATTAAATAAAAGGATATTTTGAATTTTTATAAAGATATCATTTCAAATTAAGTATTTAAAAACATTTGGTTGTTATTCGGATTTTCTGTGTTTTATTTGGATTTATCTGGATTTCTTTCAAAAGCCTAGATTCAGAAAATGTATTTTAAATATTTTATTAAAGCCAAAAAGAGTTATTTTATTTTTCCCAAGCTTTCCTAAATTTATAATAATTTCTGAGAATTTTCTAGTATTTTAAAATCAATTTCAAAGCTAAAAAGTATTTTTTGTAAAAATTAAAAGATCAAATTTAAGTTGGAAATATTTTTAGTAAGTCTAAAGCCTTTTATAAAATTTCTGAGAATTTTCTAGAATTAAAAATCAATTTTAAAAGTCAAAAAGATCTTTTATATAATTTTAAAAGGCCAAATTTGAGTTAAAAATATTTTCCTAAGTCTAAAAGAGCTCCAGGAATATTCTATGATTTTTCTGGAATTTTTAAACATTAATTATTATTTTCTAAGTATTTATAAAAGTTTCTAGTATTTTCTGAAAATTAATCCGAAAATAAAAATCAATTTAATCCTAGCGTGCCACGTGTCGCTCTCAGATTGAATCCATCTCTCTCCACGATTTAATCCTAGCCATACAAAGTCACTTACCCCTTCGTAACCATCCAAGAGCCATGAATCACTCACTTGCCACGTGTCGCCAATCCGACGGCCCGTACCCCTTCACTTCCTCTCCCCCTCTATGACATATGGACCCCACATGTCATATGTTTCTTCAACCTCTCCTTCTTCCCCCTCTAGCTCTCTCTCTCCTCCACCATTAAAACCGAAATAGAGCTCATGAAAACCCGCCGTTTCTTCCTCTTAACTCCCGATTAAAGCATGGAAACGGATGCCTTAATCACCCCTCTCTAATACCGGCCGTTTCCCATCCTTTAACTCTCTCAAAACCGCCGGCCACTTCCTCTTCTTTCTCCACCTATAAATTCTTCTCCCATGCGCGGATTTCTTCCCTTCGGCCTCTCCTCTCCCCACCGCCCCATCTCCGCCCTTCGGCCGACGCCCCTGACCGTCGGAGCCGCCGCCCGTGCCGCCCTTCGCCGCCCCGGAGCTTCTTCGTCGTCGCCGCCCGAGCGAGCTCCGGCGAGAAATTGCCGCCACCCCGGGTACTTCTGCGCCTCACCGACGCCACCTCCATCTTCCCCGTGCCCCGGCGAACAACCTCCACCCCTTCGCCGAGCAAAGACGCCACCGGAGCCGCCGCCGAGCTCTCTCTCTCTCCGCCCGCGCCGTCTCCTTTTCTCGCCGCCGTCGCCTTCTCCGGCCATCTCCCGAGCCGCCGCCGGTAAGAGCCGCACCCCCCTCGGTCTCCCCATCCCGCGCCGCCCCTCTCCTCACTCCCTAGCGCCCTCCATCCTCCTTGGACGCACCTCCATTTTTGCTTCGGTTGGTTTCATCCAAGAATAGCTCTCTTCTTTGCCTTGTATTTCCTTGGTGATGCTTCTTTGTCACAAAAGATCACATGCTCACTTGGCTAGTGGAGTAGAGTCAGTGCATGCATGTGTGAGGTTGTGGGTTCAAATCCTAGGCAATGCATTTTCGGGTTAGCCTTGGTTATTTTTGTCTCTCCCAATGACAACCGGGCCCCACACGTCATACACTCCAATATACCCCAAAAATCAGCCAAAAATAAGATTCCAGAGAATATTCCCTCGTTTTGCATTTTCTGGAATTTCCAAACCGATCAAACTTCCAATTGCTCGTTCTCCGTCGTCCGAGCTCCGAATCCAGTGATTCAAATTTCTAAATTCATGTAAAATCATAATCTATCTCTCAGTATATATTTTATAATTTTTGGATTTTATTTTGATGTTATTTGAATTTTGTTTGTTTGGTTCTTCGCGCGTAGATTTCGACTATTTCGGAGAGAACGACGCCGACGATTCGAACCAAGACTTCGAGCCAGGCAAGTTACACCTTTGATCATGTTGCTCCCAGTAATTTAAATTAATTATGTTGTTTTTAAAATTATTATGCATGCGTACTTTTATTCAAACTAGTTCAAATGTGATTTAAACTCTAGTTATACCCAATTCCTTTGTTATGGCCAAATTGGATATTGAACAAACATGCCTTGTCACCCTAGATGAAAACCTAGTTGATACATTAGTATTAACTGGGAATTTTATAGAACTGCTTAACCATGCTTAGAATAATTTGGGTGGGAAGATTTGGTTCACATAAAATGATAAGTTTTTGAAACTGTATTCTTGACTTTGGTGAGTCAAGAATGTTTATGAAATTATTTCCAAACAAAGTATAAAAGATTGGTTTAGACTTAGGCATTGGTATGGTGGTGGGTGCTTGCTGGCATGCATCGTTGTTTGGTGACACGATGTTGATTGCCAGGCACAAGGGGTTTGTGGTTAGGCCTAAGTCAAGTTAAGGACCGATCTGTGAGCTACTATTGCAAAGCCCTTTCGTACTACCACAAGTCTGGTATGGGACAGACCTGGCCGAATAATTTGTGAAGTTCCAATATGATCTCGCTATAGGCTGAATGTGAGCGCGGCGTAGGCCGTGAGAAGTCTCATACGGCACAAGAGGGGGCTCCAACATGTGGATTCATGTTGTGGTGAAACCTTAGTGGCGGTGTGATTATATTGACAACGGATCATTGTAAAGGCCTTGTCACGACTCCTTGCCGCACACCTAAGGAAGTGTGTAACTCGCGTGGCACAAAAGGATGATCGTGTCTTGTGGGTAAAGCTGTACAACCTCTGCAGAGTGTATAACCTATCCTGGATAGCCGTGCCCACGGTCATGGGCATGCTGAGTAAAAGTTTTTCATGGATTAGACTTTGTTTTTCAAAAATGGATTTTTTGAAAACCTTGTGGATGGATGGAATCCATGAGAGATGAAAACCTTGCGGATGGATGGAATCCGTGAGAGAGTTGCGCAGTGGAAGCGTGTGGATGGATGGAATCCATACGTGGTCTTTTGGAAAAGATGGTCCGGGTGGGATGCCCGTGGATAGGTTGGTGTTTGGTCGGAGCCTGCACTAACGGTAACTATTTTGCTTACAAGATTGTTTTTACATACTGTATCAAATTCAGCTTTTGCACTTACCTTATGATATTTACTCCAATGATGCATTTTATGCAAATTAACCATATTATGCCTTCCTTTGATAATCCATATGCATGCATCTATTCTGTTAAACCTCCTGGTGTAACTTGTGGAGTACTTTTTGTACTCATGTTGCTCAATCTAACTCTTTTCAGAGGAAGCTTTCGACGACTTCGGTGAGGATTGCGACTAGGCCACGTCTTACAGTCATTCGCCTTGTGGGAAGGCTGGATGGGCTGCTACATTGTTTATCTTCCGCTGTCTTCTTTTGCTGCTATTGTAAACTTTGGCCATCAGGCTCATATTAATTAAATAAAATTGTCATTACGCATGATATTTGTCTTTGTTATTACTGTGTGCACTAGCTTTTCCTGGGATAGTGCGATTTACACAGTGGGTTCTGGAGTTGCTGCTCCGGGTCCCGACAAGAAGCATGGGCGGTACTGGATTGGCGACAACACACTCGACACGGCCACTACTCCCACTCTCTCCCAGATTCGAGCAAGGAGCACGAGCTCAAGCCCGGCCATACGCCCACGGAAGGACACTGCACAGTCCCGGATGGAGGCACTCCAGGTTATTTCTGTTTTATTCGTCATTCATTAATTTTTACATACATTTGCTTTGCATTGTAACATTGGTGTGAAATATTGTAGGCCCAGCTGGAAGAAGAGAAGAGGCTACGGGAGGAGATGACGGCGAGGATGGAGGCCGATCGGCAGAGGAATGAGGCCGAGCGGCAGAGGAGTGAGGCCGAGCGGCAGAGGATGGAGCAGATGTATCAGTGGATGCAAAGTCTTGGCGAGAGGATGGGTCAACCTCTGCCACCGGAGCTATTCCCTCCACCTCCTCCTGCAACTACTCCTGTGAGTTTCTAGTGGAGTATGAATGTTTAATTTTGTATGTTCCTACCTTAAATCTTGTCTCACACATGCAATCTCTTCTCCTTTGTGCAGAATCAATCGGCGGCTTCGAATAATGTGCCTCATGACCCACCACATCAGTCGGGGTGATTGTGGTTCGAATACTTGTGGTTGTGATGTTTATTGTGAATATTGTGGTTGATACTTGCTGAATGATACTTGGATTTGCATTATATGTGATATATTATGGTTGCACTTGGTGAATGATTGTGAATGACATTTGTATGTGATATATTGTTAATATACTGTGATATATTGTGACTTGTTTGAGTGGGGTGCAATAAACAATTAAAAAAGGCAGTTTTCTGCCACTTTGCCGTGTGCTACACTCGGCAAAGGGAGGCTTTGCCGAGTGTCATGGTAAAAACACTCGGCAAAGTAACGTTCCTGGGCATTCTGGGAACATACTTTGCCGAGTGTGAAACGTTTGCCGAGTGTCATGGTAAAAACACTCGGCAAAGTGTTCGTCTTTGCCGAGTGTTTTTACCATGACACTCGGCAAACTTTTCGTCTTTACCGAGTGTCGTTACCATGACACTCGGCAAACTTTAATAATTTGCCTAGTGCCATTCCGTCCTGGCACTCGGCAAACGACGCCGTCACCGTGTTCTCACCGTCCACTGACCTTTTTTTTGCCGAGGGTCGTTTCGGCACTCGGCAAAGGCTTTTGCCGAGTGCTCGATGAAAAGCTCTCGGCAAAGAGCTCTTTGCCGTCAGAAACTTTGGCGTGTGAGCTATGCCGTGGGTGGCACTCGGCAAATCCTTTGCCGAGTGTTTCTCGTGCTTTGCCGAGTGTCACCGGCACTCGGTAAAGCTGCTGATTCCGGTAGTGTCGTGTGGAAAACTTGATAGAGCAAATCTTCCCTGGAAGAAGCAATTGGGAGGTTGAAGACACACGAAGAGACAATCACAAGAGGGCATGGCTCAGGTGAGCAGGAAGGTGATCACCTATTACTCACTCATGCAGAGTGGATGGCTCGGCAAAAGAAGGGTGGCCAATTCTCTTCCACGTCAAAGGTGAATGGCAGCCATGCCGGAGAAGGTGGTCACGGGCGTGGACGATCTCGCGGCCGAGGTCGCTGGCGCGGCCGGGGAGGTCATGGCAGTGCCAGATCACCGCGCAAGGAGGGCGAAGAAGGGCATACTTCAGGAGGAGGTTGTGACAAAAGCAAGGTAAAATGCTTTAGTTGTTCACAGTTTGGACATTACTCCTCTGAATGTCGAAACAAGCGACAAGATGAGGAAGTACATCTCACTCGGGCGTGTGATGAAGAGGCAGCTCTCCTTTTGGCGGTGTCAAACGAAGAGGTGTCGCCCAACATGGTGATGCTCAATGAGGAGAGAGTCATGCCGTCCTTGTTTGCTGCAGCAAAAACAAGAGTTGACACTGATATGTGGTATCTAGATAATGGGGCTAGTAACCACATGACAGGGCATCGAGCAAAGTTCAGAGAACTTGATGAGAATATCACCGGCCATGTGAAGTTTGGAGATGGTTCAACTGTGCTGATCAAGGGCAAGGGAACAATTCTATTCCAGTGTAAGAATGGAGACCAATGCCTTCTCCAAGAGGTGTATTACATTCCAAGTTTGCGCAGCAATATCATTAGTCTTGGATAGCTGACCGAAGGTGGGAGTGAAGTGGTGCTGACCGGAGCATATCTAAGAGTATTTGACAGAAGTGGCTCTCTTCTGATGAAGGTAAAACGATCCCCTAATCGGCTATACAAGATAGTCTTGGAAACATGCAGGCCCATTTGTCTTTTGGCACATCTAGATGACCCAGCCTGGTTGTGGCATGCTAAACTCGGTCATGTGAACTTCTATGCTCTGAAGATGATGGCAGACAAGGAAATGGCATACGGGATCCCAAAGGTACAACATCCCAATCAGCTGTGCCAAAGTTGTCTTGTTGCCAAGCAGACTCGGCTGCCCTTTCCAGCTCAAGCTAGTTATAGAGCCAATGTGCCTCTAGAATTGATTCATGCTAATTTGTGTGGTCCAATTTCCCCTGAAACTCCTGCTGGTAACAAGTACTTCCTTCCTATTGTTGATGACTTTAGTCGATGGATGTGGCTTTATGTAATGAAGGCAAAGAGTGATGCACTGAATGCTTTCAAGAAATTCAAAGCAATTGCAGAGAATGGGTCTGAACACAAGATCAGGATCTTGAGGACAGACCGAGGAGGTGAGTTCTTGTCAAAAGAATTCACAAGTTTATGCGAGGAAGGAGGAATTGAGCGCCATGTCACTGCACCATTCACTCCTCAGCAAAATGGTGTAGCGAAGAGGCGAAATTGTACTGTTATGGCCATGGCAAGGAGTTTGCTTAAAAGCATGGTGCTGCCTGGCTGGTTGTGGGGGGAGGCAGTGAGACATGCGGTTTATCTACTTAATTGTGTGCCAACTAAAGGTCTGGAAGCAACTACACCATATGAAGCTTGGAAAGGAAAGAGGCCACACCTTGAGCACTTGAGAGTGTTCGGGTGTACTGCACATGTGAAGATAGCTGGAAGTCACACAAGAAAGCTAGATGATCGCAGCAAGGCCATAATCTACCATGGAGTTGAATCAGGGAGCAAGGCTCACCGGTTGTTTGATCCTGAGTCTAGTAAGGTTCATGTAAGTCGGGATGTTGTGTTTGAGGAAGATAAGAAGTGGGAATGGAGTGCTACTGGCAGCCAAGACACTCAAAGTTGGGTGCAGTTCACAGTAGATGAAGATTCTGTGCAGGTTCAGCCTCCAACCTGGACTGAAGATGACCCACTGTTTGAAACACCAATGACACAAGAAGCAGTGACTCCTCTTCCTGTGAGTGGAGCCGAGAGTGAGGCTGCTGCATCCCTAACTTCTTTCCCATCACAGATGTCCCCTGAAAATTCGAGTTCCTCCACACAAGATGGAAGACCGGTGAAGTATCGCTCACTCAATGATATTTATGCCATGACTGAAGTGGTTCCCCTCAGTGAGGACTTGCTACTGCTTGAAGAACCAAACTCCTATCAAGAAGCTGCAGTTGAGAAGGAGTGGAAGGAAGCAATGATGAGGGAATTGGAGGCAATAGAAAGAAATCAGACCTGGGAACTCGTTGAGCTGCCGGTTGGACACAGGCCTATTGGTCTGAAGTAGGAAGGATTCTCAAATACAAGGCAAGACTAGTAGCTAAAGGTTATGTGCAACAACAAGGCGTGGACTTTGAGGATGCATTTGCTCCGGTGGCTAGACTAGAGACTATCAGGTTGATTCTTGCCTTAGCAGCTCAGCGTGGATGGGAGGTACACCATTTAGATGTCAAGTCTGCGTTTTTTAATGGAGACCTCCAAGAAGAAGTCTACGTGGTTCAACCGGAAGGTTTTATCTTGAAGGGTCATGAACATAAGGTGTATAAGTTATTCAAGCCTTTGTATGGACTTCGGCAAGCTCTGAGAGCATGGAACATTAAGTTGGACAGAATACTAGTAGGTCTTGGATTTAAGAGATGTTCACAGGACCAGGCTGTGTACACTAGGAGCATTGGAGCTGCAACACTCATTGTCGGTGTCTATGTGGATGATTTAATCATCACCGGCAAGTGTGTGAAAGAGATTTCAAAGTTCAAGCAGCAGATGATGGAATAATTTGAGATGACTGACCTTGGAATGCTTTCATACTATCTTGGAATTGAAGTCCATCAGAAGCAAGGTCATATCAGCTTGAAACAGTCAGCTTATGCAAAGAAGTTACTGCTGCAGTTTGGAATGAATGATTGCAATCCAACAAAGTACCCCATGGAGTCAAAGCTACAGCTTGGGAAAGATGAAAATGGTACTGCAGTAAACCCCAGAGTATAGACGTATTGTCGGGAGTTTGAGGTATTTAACCCACACGCGCCCAGACATTAGCTATGCAGTTGGGTTAGTGAGTCGGTTCTTGGAAAGACCAACTACAATGCATTATCAAGCTGTGAAACAGATTCTTAGATATCTGAGAGGCACAGAGGATTATGGACTGGAGTATGTCTCAGATCATGGAGAAGAAGGACAGCTAGTTGGGTTAACTGACAGTAATTTGGCAGGAGATATAGATGATAGAAGAAGCACTGGAGGTATGGCTTACTATCTCAATCATAATCTGATCACATGGGGATCACAGAAACAGAAATCAGTTGCTTTGTCTTCCGGCAAAGTAGAATTTATGGCTGCAACTACTGCTGTGTGTCAAGGGTTGTGGCTAAGGAGCCTCTTGAGTGAGCTAGCAGGACAAGAACTAAAGCCAGTCACACTTCTTGTAGACAACAAGTCTGCAATAGCCCTCATGAAAAATCCCATATTTCATGGCCAAAGTAAACACATCGACACTCGCTATCACTTTATTCGCGAGTGTGTGGAGAGAAGACAGATTCAGGTTGAGTATGTATGCACTAATGAACAGCGTGCTGACATCCTTACAAAAGCCCTTCCCAGGAACAAGTTTGCAGAGATGAGGGAGCTACTTGGTGTGAAACAAGTCTAGATTATGGGGGAGAGTGTTAGTAATAATCTAGGACTTTTGTATTTTCAGTTTCTATTTTAATACCGAGTTGGATGCTGAATATGTTCAGCTATCAGGTCAATAATTTGTGCAGGCTGTGTGCTGCACGATTCAGTTTTGTGTGTAGTACGTGTGCGTGAAAATCGGATCAAGCTTCAATTGCGGATCTGGAGTTAGTTCAGTTATTCAGTTGGCTATTCTTAGTTTATTGTGGTGTGAGTAGTCTTCTCTGTACTATGCCCAGTCCGAAACATTCAGAATAACAGAAGCAGAGTTCAGACTTCCTTTACGTGTGCTCTGCTGTGTTCTGTTTTCAGTCTATCCATTCTTCGCATGAGTTACCAATTGCGTGTGTGATTCTCTAGTCTTACTGTAGGCAGATTTGGTCATCCTGATCCTGAAACCATCACCAGGTGAGGATGCCCTCTTGGAACTCACCGCCGAGGACTTCTTCAGAAAATTTTTTTCGCGGGTTCAACAAATCGAAGACCCTCTAGTACCCCCCCGACCCCAGTTTCTGGTGACCATGCTCTTTCTACCTTTGTCTCCAGAATCTTGGGTATCGTCTCGAATACCAGCTCCTTGACTTGCTTCGAAATCTTAAGGTTCGTCGTCGGCAATCCGTTGCTTAGATCAGTCATGTCTCCAATGCACAGGTGCAGCAAGTTGCACTGCCCGATGGTGCCGGGCCACCTTCTGTAGCATACGGCCTTGACCCTCCGACGAAACCTAAGCCATCGCCTGTTACACAGGACAACATGGTAAAGCCAACCCGATCGTCGCCTAGCGTTCAAGGCGGCAACTGCCCAGCTTGATAGCAGCGACGCCATCTCCTGGAGGAAGGCGGCAGAAAACAAGAAGTAGGTGATGATGACGTCGAATCTCCTGTAGTGAAGAAGGCGGCAGCAGTGAAAACAGGTGAGATGACACGGATGCAGTAGCCGTGCCAAGTGTGGATCACCGCTGCCTTGGTATACAGGATGTCGTACATCAGGGACAGCTCCATCTCGATCACTGTCCGCGCATCTTCCCACCCATAATCAAATAGTACGGTACCATGGTGAGCTGCAGTATCCTTGATTGAAGAATCGACCATGGCATGCTTGCAAACATGGAACAGGGAGCGAGCAAGCAGCAAAAGCTCTTCTCCATCGAGCCGCCGCTTCTCAACTGCAAACTGACCACGAGGAGTAGTTTGTGGGCTGTCGGCTTCGGCAAGTTGCTACTTGTCGAAAGGGCTCCTGATGTTGTCCAAGTTGGCAAGCACGAGCGAGCACGTCCTCTCCACATACTGAGCAACAACGACGGCGAGAATTAGGAAGGACGCCGAGGCTGTTAAAGTTATCTAAATTCGTATCGTATTTGTGTAGGACATTTCGTCGTTTTATTCCAGACGTGGTATAAAAGGTGTCTGGCCCATACACAAGTTATATTAGATGTGGTGTCGATCTGTAGCAACCGACTTTGATTCGGTTTCTTCTCCATGTGGGACTCTTTTCCTTGTCCTATATATACCCCAGTGGTTCATAGAATGAGGTGTGCTTAAGAGCAAGCACTTTATTGTAATCTCTCCTCATTATAGTGATTTGCTTTCCAGTACCCGTGGTTTTTTCCTGCAAGGGTTTTTCACGTAAAATTCATATCTCTTGTCTCTATTTTTTCTGTGCATTATTTGCAACAAGTCGTATTAGAGCTTAGGGTTCAAGATCCTAACCGCTGCCCCCGAGAGGAGATGACTCTCGGGGGTGGCACGTGCACGGTGTAAAGGCGGCACCTGCACGGCAACAAGCGACGGCCTCTGTTCGGCATCATGTCAACTTACGTATCTCATTCAGCAGCTTTTTTTTTCAGCACACACGGTGCATCATCTGAAGAGTTCTTCATTGAATCCGGGCCGTACTCATTTTTGTCTTCGAGCCGAAGCCCAGTTCCAGCGCACGGTAAATCGTGTTTTCTCTTTGGTTCCAGCACCGCAGGCGCATTGTCCCAAGGTCTTCAGTGTTCCAGCACCGCTGAGAAATAGAAATTGGCGAAGCTCCGGTTGAATCTAAGTAGGTCTCTGAAGCAAGTCTACTTCATCGCCTAATCGAGGAGTGCGTTCATCCGATCGTCCAGCCATCCCGCGGCAACAAGCAGAGCATTGGGAAAATCTGTTCAAGAAAAAAATCCAAAGATTTCCCAGCACATTCGAAGCGAAAACTTCCTATCTCTGACTTGCAGTCTATCGGTTCAAGCAGCCAAACCAAGGAGAAGCATCAGAGTAGTTTCCAATCTCTGCAGTGCAAAGAAAAGAAAAAAAGGCAGACAACAGCGAAGAGAGTGTGCAGCAATTCTCCTTTCCTTTGCACCAAGGACAAGCAATAGATAAAATGCAGAAGCTTCGTTTTCTACAGCAAAGCAAGTGCCAAGTGAAAAAAACTACGAGAAGGCAGCCATGGATAGCACAGCCGATCAAAGCTATGGTTAGAGGCACTTTTTGATGTGTTTCCGTGAAATTGCTTTGTGCACCCGACAAGTGTACCAAGAGATTTTTTAGCAGTGTCAACTCGATGATTTGACTCACCTCGACTCTATTCCAAGCCTTGACTCTAATTCAACACTGACCTATGCCATCCTGAGCGTCGCTCCACGCTCTACCTCGACAACTATTCCAGTGCCAGGTTTCGTCAACATTATCGCCTGTGCCGCCCGATGCTATACCACGGCATCGTACTGCACCATCCCCGTCGAAGCTGTGTCGTTAACTCTGCATATTTTTATTGGAGGTGGAGTTCATTGCAATTCAGGCCATTGTGTCTTTATCGACGGTATCCATGTGGGATTTATCAATGGCGATTTCATTGATGATCCATCATCTTCTAAGGTTTACTGCAGCAAGATCCACAGATGAGGAGTCTAAGGTGGAGTTGCAGACTTTCAACACAATGAGTTAGTTGGGCTACGCTTGATCTAGAAGACTTAAAAAAACAATGTCAGATGTCAGTTATGGGAACAACTAAATTTGGTGTTTTATTCATCATTTGATAACACTTTGATGGCAGCTAGCATGATACTCTCTAGAGTTTTTGCTGTTTGAAAGTGAAGGTTTTGCTCCAATTTTAGATGAAGGATTTAAGTGCAAGAAGGACTTTTATTTTTGCGTGGATACTACAATGTCTTGCAGTTGTCACAGCTCGATATGAGAGGTCTACTGTAGTTTATTCTCCATCGACGGCACAAGAGTTTCTTTCATCCAAACAGTTTTACAGGAGCAGTTTCAACAATGTCATGAAATTTAATTACTTTTGAAGCCGGCAGTTTGACATACATGATGGTTACACGTGCAATAAGATTGTTCCAGTCTTTCGTATTGAAGAGTTGCTCTTCAATGAGCGTTATTTGCCGAGTTTTGTGTTCCAGGTGAAGCATATCAAATTCCATGATATGAGTTATTCGCTATCTATCCAGCACTATAGGTGATGCTTTGGCTTATGTCGTTTGATGATTGAGCATTTGTTTCAAGAGATCAGTTGCACAGACTCAGACTTTGCTGGGGTTATGAATTGTTGAAGACCCAAATTTGTTTGTCTGCTTTGTTAATAGCTGTGTGTTCAGACCTGTTGTTGGTTTGTTCAATTTTACTTCACAAGAAGCATTTCGACAAGATTGTTCCAGTCTTTCTACTTGAAGATTAGTCCAGTGGACTTTCGGCGCATAATGTGTTTATGGTAATTTTAATTGGAGGAGTTTATCACATTCTTCGACTATTGGAGAGAATTCAGATCAAGGTGAAGATTGTTAAAGTTGATCTAAATTCGTACCATGTCTGTGTAGGACACTTCATCGCCTTATGCCAGACATGGCATAAAAGGTGTCTGGGTGATGCATAGGTTGTATCAGACGTGGTGTCAATCTATAGCAATCAATTCTGATTCGATTTTCTCTCTGTGTGGGACTCTTTTCCCTCGCCCTATATATATACCCTCAGTAGTTCATACGAAGATGTGTGCTCAAGAGTAAGCACTCCATTGTAATCTCTCCTCATTATAGTGATTTGCCTTCAAGCACTACTACAAAAAGGGTCATCACAGATAGTTCGGAACTGTCATCACAGACGGTTTTCTGAACCGTTTGTATTTATGTGTCAGTGATAATCGAAGGTTATCACAGATAGTTTGTGAGCCATCTATAATAAAGAAAATACAGACGGTTTGTAATTAGAACCATTTGTGAAGAAATCTGTTACAGACAGTTTGAATCAAAAACTGTCTGTGATACTCACACATCATAGACGATTCTAGTTACCAACCGTCTGTAATTGGCGAGTATCACAGACGGTTGGTATATAGAACTGTCTGTGATAGTCCTTCATAGACGGTGTATAGCACAAACCGTTTGTGATAGTTCATTCTATACCTAAAATTTTTTCTGTTTTTTGGCTAGCCTCAAGAAATAATATTACCCATACCCTTCGAAAACAAGCAAATACAGGGGCAAACACAACAGCACATTCCATTACAGCATAACAAGATAACAAACCCAACTCTTTAACAAGGCAAGAATATATAAGAAGCAGAGATCCTAGCAGAGAGTAGAAGCTAGATGCAACACGCGATGTACTTGATGCCTACCATCAAGGAAGAGAGGGGAGGGCATCGGATGGCGGCCGGATATCACCGGCAATGAAGAGGAAGTGGTACCGCCACCTTTGTGGCACGATGGTGAGACTGAACAAGACACACTTACGACAGGAGTGTGTTATGCAGTTGACCATGGTGTCACAACGGAGGTACTAGTTCACAGTGGTAGTCGGCGTCGTCGAGGAACAAGCTGGATGCATCAGATAGCGGTAACGCCACCTTTGTGGCACGACGATGAGACTGAACAAAACACACTTACGACACTTACGACAAGAGTGTGTTGCACAGTCGACCGTGGTGTCACAACGGAGGCGCTAGCTCACTGTAGTAGTCGACGTCGTCAAGGAACAAGCTGGATGCATCGGATGGCGGTAACGCCACCTTTATGGCACAACGATGAGACTGCATAAGACACTCTTACCACACTTACGACAAGAGTGTGTTATGCAGTCGACCGTGGTGTCACAACGAAGGCGCTAGCTCACAGTGGTAGTCAGCGTCGTCGAGGGGAGGATGTAGGAAGCTAGTTAGTGGATGAACTTACGTGTGACTGCTGGTGAAAAGGTAGATGGAGAGTAATTAATAAGGGCTGAACGATGGGAGGAACTGGTGCCTGCCATTCGATGTGGAGAGAATGGATAGGTGGGGAAATTTAACTTTTTGCCACTCTTAACATTGCCACCTACTCAAATGCCATCCTCTACATTGCAATTAATATTTTGCCACTCTCCGTCCTACGTGGCGCCTAGTCACCGCCATGTCACGCCCGCGCCCGCGCCGCCGCCCGGCCTTCCCGCACCGCCGCCCGGCCTCCGCCGGCCTCCCCGCGCCTCCCCGCGCCGCCGCCCGGCCTCCCCGCGCCAGCGCCTACGCCTCCGTCCCCTGCGCAGGCGCGGGCGCGGGGACGCCGGGGGGCGGCGCGGGGAGGTCGGCGGAGGCCGGGCGGCGGCGCGGGGAGGCCAGCGGAGGCCGGGCGGCGGCGCGGGGAGGCCGGCAGAGGCCGGGCGGCGGCGCGGGCGCGGGCGTGACATGGCGGTGACTAGGCGCCACGTAGGACGGAGAGTGGCAAAATATTAATTGCAATGTAGAGGATGGCATTTGAGTAGGTGGCAATGTTAAGAGTGGCAAAAAGTTAAATTTCCCGGATAGGTGAGATCAAAATCCTAGGGGATACGCCACGGATCGGTGACGTGTCATTATCAGAGCCGGTTTGTTATACGAACCGTCTGTGATAATGACATATCAGAGACACTTTGTTATACGAACCATCTGTGATAATACACATATCAGAGACAATTTGGTATATGAACCGTCTGTGATATTAATATCAGAGACGGTTTGGTATACAAACCGTCTTTGATAATGCTTAAATATGCGCGCCCTAATCTAGCTCTTCTTAACTGTCCTCCCCCTCATCTTCTTCACCAGATTTCTCAATAATGGCATCTAATATTCTTTTGATCTCCTTTCTCTCATCTATCCATCATGAGTTGTTCGGCCACAACATTACACAGGTGGCCAATAATTTACATCTGGAGTAGCTCCTCCGCTTACACCCTGCTCTAATTAGAACCGTCTATGAAACAATCATAGACGGTTTTTAATTAGAACCATTTGTGAAACAATCACAGACGGTTTTTATTTATAACCGTCTATGTTTTGTGCTTTGTCGTATGAAATACAGAAGTTATTGAGACGAGAGACAAATTCAAGGCAAATTTTTTACAAAAGTCCCCAAAAAAGTGATTCCCAGATCTTAGTCTTCAGGGCTTCATATGATTCTTCTTCGACTTTTGGAGTTGGAAGATCAGCCGCTGAGTTCTCGAATGCCGTGAGGATTGTTCTTGCCCTCTGCACTTCCTCCTCCAGACTAGGCAAATCATTAGCACAGTCCATAATCTAATAGAGGATGTCATGATAAGCTTCCTTAGAATCGGCTGCTTCTGCTTGATCGGCAATGTTATCCATGTGTTTCTCCACTGTCGCAAGAACTTCTTCCGCTTCATGCACATTGCAGAGAAGAATGAGGCTGAGGGTGGTTTTCCTTTGCTGAACGGCAACGAGACACCTTTGTCGACGGTGGATGATGAGGTCCAGCTGACGGATTATGGAAGCGAGTCGAGGAAGGAGAGCAGGGCGTGAGCAGAGGAGCTGCTCCAGATGTAAATTGTTGGCCGCCTGTGTAAGGTTGTGGCTGAACAACTCATGGTGCATAGATGAGAGGAAGGAGATCAAAAGAATATTAGATGCCATTATTGAGAAATCTAGTGAAGAAGATGATCGAGATGTCAGTTTAGAAGAGCTAGATTAGTGCGCACATATTTAAATAGTGCGCACATATTTAAGTATTATCACAGATAGTTCGTATAACGAACCGTCTCTGATATGTGCCTTATCAGAGACAGTTTGTTATACGAACCATCTCTGATATCGATTATCACAGACGATTCGTATAACAAACCGTCTCTAATAATGACACATCACCGATCCGTGGCGTATCTCCTAGGATTTCGATCTCACCCGTCCATTCTCTTCACATCGAATGGTAGGCACCGGTTCTTCCCACCGTTCGGCCCTTATTTATTACTCCTCATCTACCATCGGCAGTCACGCGCGAGTTCATCCACTATATAGCTTCCTGCATCCTCCCCTCGACGACGCCGATCAACTATCACCGTGAACTAGTGCCTCCATTATGATACTACGGTAGACTGCACAACACACTCTTGTCGTAAGTGTCGTAAGAGTGTCTTGTGCAGTCTCACCGTCGTGCCACAAAGGTGGTGTTACCGCCATCCGCTGCATCCAGCTTGTTCCTCGACGACATCGACTACTGCCGTGAGCTAGTGCCTCTGTTGTGACACCACGGTAGACTGAACAACACACTCTTGTCGTAAGTGTTGTAAGAGTGTCTTGTACAGTCTCACCGTCGTGCCACAAAGGTGATGCTACTGCCATCCGCTGCATCCAGCTTGTTCCTCGACGACATTAACTACCACCATCCGCTGCATCTAACTTCTATTGCCTGCTAGGATCTGTGCTTATTATATATTCTTGCCGTGTTAAAGAGTTGGGTTTGTTATCTTGTTATACTGTAATGGTGGATTTTGATTTTAATAGATATGGAATGTGTGTTGTGTTTGCCACTGTATTTAATTTGCTTGTTTTCAAAGGGCATAGGTAACATCATTTCTTGAGGCTAGCTAAAAAACAGAAAAAAAAATTTAGGTATAGAATGAACTATCACAAACGGTTTTATCGTATAAACCGTCTATAAAGGACTATCACAGACGGTTCTATATACCAACTGTCATTGGTACTCGCCAGTCACAAGCGGTTAGTAACTAGAACCGTCTGTGATGTGTGAATATCACAGACAGTTTTTTGTTCGAGTCGTTTGTAATAGTTTTCTTCATAGACGGTTCTAGTTACAAACTATTTGTGTTGTCTTTATCATAGATGGCTCACAAACCGTCTGTGATAACCTCCGATTATCACTGACACATAAATACAGACGGTTCGAAAAACCGTCTGTGATGACTGTTTCGAACCGTTTGTGATGACCCATTTTGTAGTAGTGATTTATGATTGGGTCTTTGTGGCTCGTTGTTTAGGTTGTAGTTGTTATTGTTTTGTTGCTTTGGAATGCCGTGGACATAGGTGTACGGTCGTAAGCCGTGGTCATATGCCGTGGTTGTAAGTTGTGGTCATATGGTATGGTCGCAGGCGCACGGTCATAAGCCGTGGTCGTATGCACCTAGTCTGTTAATAGCCATGTGTGCCACATCAGCAAATTCTGCAATAAAACATGAGTTTCAACAAGAGCCAAAATCCTAGTCATCCATCAATCATCATATGCGAACTGTGTCGAATACCCATGGAAAAAGAAAAGGTACAAACTGTATCGAATTCAGTTATATTGATCAAAATCGTATATGACTATTTCTCTCTGTGTACTGCCTCTCGTGAATAGTCCAAAATTCAAAATTTTCAGTCACAAACCACAACTTAAAAGAAACCACCCTATAAATCACATTGAGCGGGCCGGCCAGAAAGGTGTGTGAGCATGCGTGTGCAGCGTAGAGAAGGAAAGTCAAAAAAGCGTATAAAAGGAAAGGAGAAATTCGTCGGAATGAGTTGGATGCATGCATGTGGGAATAAAAGAAAGGAATTAATTGTTGCATGTATGTATGGTGCGCATCTATGTAGCACGGACACGAATACGTCGACACGACACGACACCGACACGGGAATTTGCCGTTTTCCCAAAAAGACCGATACGGCGACACGGCTATATATATTTAAATAATAAATAAATTATATATATATTGTTACTAGTGCCAACATATTTGCAATACTTGCATCTCCATTTCACATTCCCTCCCCCTTGACCACCTCTATCTAGAATATCAACATGATTCCACAATGGAAGCTTCGATCTATTGTTGCTTGTGTTTTCCTCCTCTCTAGCACTAGAATTAGTGGCTTCCATTTTTCTAAAATGATGAAAGTGAAACAAACAATCAAGCTTCTAAAATAATGCAAATATTGCTACTGGCTTACTGCAGTGCATCTCAACCCTAAAATCCTAAATGCATATATTGTTGCTGGCTTACTGGCTACTGCAGTGCATCTCAACCGGGCCAACCCTAAAATTCTAAATGCTAAACAGAGAAGGCTCAGAACAAATGCTAAATGCATATATTGCTATTTGCTGGGAGTCTCATATTGCTGGCTTGCACAAAAATCATACTGCAGTGCTACCAGTGCTTCTCAACCCTAAGGCCTAAACAATCATACTATTACTGCAGTGTAAATGCTGATTGCTGAACAGAGAAGGCTCATGATACATTGATACCTCGGTGGCTCGGTGGGGGAAGAATCGCAGAAGTCGGCGGCGTGCGGGGAAGAACCGAAGAAGTCAGTGGCCGCGGGGAAGAACCGAAGAAGCCGACGGGCGGCGCAGGGAAGAATCTGTCGGCCGCGGGGAAGAACCAAAGAAGTCGCCGGCCGCGGGGAGGAAGAACCGGAGAAGCCGACGACCGGCGCTTGGGGAAGAAGCCGGCGCGCGGCGACGAATCCGGCGGCGACCGAGGTGCGAGAGTCGAGAGAGGGCGGCGGCGAGGTACGGGCGGCGGCGGGAGCAGGCGGCGGCGGCTACGAGCGGCGGCGCGCGCGGGCGGTGGCGCGAGCACACGATGTGGGGCGGCGCGAGCACAGGATGCGGGAGCTGGGATGCAAATGCGCTAGCACGGATGTGTGTGTTAGGGTTAGGGGCAGGGCGGCGTGCGATATGCTAATGGGCCGGCCTGGGCCGGCTGTGTCCAGGCCGTGTTTGATTCATGTATTTCATGTGTCCGACACGTATCGCGAATTTTACTAATTAAATTTAATTCTAAAAATCATCCGATACGGCTCCGACACGTGTCGGAGCCGTGTCCGTGTCGTATCCGTGTCCAACACGGTGTCGGACACGGATACGACTGTTTTGCCAAGTGTCCGTGCTACATAGGTGCGCATACATGGAAAGCAATATCCTGGGCCACGGTGACCAGCGCATAATGGAATTAAATTGCATTGCGCAAGGGAAGGAAGGAAAGAAATCGAGGCATTTAGCTTATTTACATAGGAGCCGCATGCTGATTTATCGAGAGCGTGAAAATTGAGAAGAAACTGCGTATGACCGTGAAGCTTAGCCTGAGGAAAAAGGTTCGGCCGTGAGTCCACATGGAAATGGTTCTCCCAAACAAGCTCGAAGGGGGCGATTTTTCCGCGTGGACTCGGCGTGGACTGGCGTGTAGAGAAAAGGAAAGAAGATTTCGGTCTCTACTTTGGTGAGTGGGAAAGAAGGAAGAAACGATTAGCTTTTGCTGCGTGCGTGAAGAAGAGGAGGGAGGAGACTTCGGAAACCACCAGACGGATGGGTCACGTTTTAAAACTCAACCCGAAAGACTATGTACGGCCCAAGCCACGTTTGAGTCGGCCACTCGATCTTTAAATAAAATTCATCACTTAAATTTTTCAGACATTAGTTAACGCTTAATTTAAACTTTTAGAAATTGAAAAGACTTAATATAAATAAAATAAACATCAATTAAATGAAAATCAGTTTTATTTGGGTTCCTTTTTCAATATGAATATTTGTTATTGTTACCACATCATAAAATTAAGTTGTTGTCACAACTAAATGCGTAAAGTAGCCAATTAATTGGGCACAACTAATGTAATGTTAAAGTACCATGTGAATGTAAAATTCATAATGCATAGTTTACACAACGCTAAGATTTTATTCTGTTCTTTTTTAAGTGACATTTTTTACTTTTCACAGTCTATGAGATGTGGTTTTGGCCATTACTATTTGTAACTATATCTTATTATATACTAATAAAATTACATTATCTTATTTGGGTTCCTTGTGTTGTAAGGAATTTTATGTATTATCTTGGATTTTTCAGATTTATTTGCTATTTTCTAGAGCTCAATTGAATTTATTTTAATTTCTAAAATTTAAAAAATCCTTAGAAATTGTTAAACGTCTTTGGGCCAAAACCTAAACCCAGCCCACTTCTTCCTCGACCTGACCTAGCCCGGCCTGCCACTCCTGGCGCAAGCTGCCACGGCCTAGCCGTACCTCTGCCACGTATCAGCCCCTGGCCTATCCACGTATCACCCATCTGCTAGACTGCCTTGCCTATGTATCATCCTCACCATTCGCTCGCCTCCCTTTCTTGCTCTCTATTCTAGGTAGGGCCCATTTGTTAGATGAACAATGTCGTGCACTATTTCTTTTCCTCACTGCTCACACATGCCTGAGCCGGACTCCATCTCGGTGTCCGTGTCTATCTCACCATCATTCCATGCTCTCCTCATACTCCTCTTCGTGCTCGTCTCGAGCACCTTGACTTTTGGGTATAAAGCAGCAACTTGCCCTCCTATTTTCCCTCCATCTCTGAGCCGCTAAGCCTCGACGTCTGCTCTGCCGTTGCCGAGCCTTCTCACCGTTGCCATCGAAGCCAATTCGATGTTTGCCTCACCGTCAGGCTTCGCCTTCATCTCACCATCCTCTCCGTTGCCAGTACATCACCGCCGAGCATTGTCCTCCCTTTGCCGCCCCATGCCATCACTCCACTAACGCCGCTCGCCACTTTGTTCACCTGCACATCCATACGTCCTCCGAAGAGACGCCTCGGTTCGCATGCATTGCTGATGCTAGCTAGTGCGTAAGCACTGATGTCATCGCGCACTTGTCGCCCCTTCGATTTCTCCGTAGATCTTGTCTATTGTGAAAAGAGTCTCTGACATGTATGTCCTACTCATCAGTAAACACTGTTTTGTAGACCATGGACCATGTCATGTCACTCTCCACGTCACCGAACAACATTAGATGCCACATTAGCCCTAAGTCTACGTGTTAAACCACATAACTACCACCTCACCGTAACCGTGCATAGTGTCTTGCCACGTCATCGGCCACGTCATCACCACCACACCAGATATTGCCACGTGTCTGCAATGTATCAGCTTGCATCACCTATGCCATGTTGCCCTAGCTCATGGCTGGTACACTGAGTTCACTTTAGACCCATTCAACCTATAGACTTGGTCCATGGGCCAAGGGCCCACCTATCAGTGACCAAACCTAATTCTTTTTCTTTAGAAAAAATAACTGGTCAAAATTAAAATCCATGATGATGTCATAAATCTGATTTTCCTTTAGGAAAATAATTCCAGTAAAGCCAAAATAGTATTCTTTTTCCTTTTTCTTAGATTTCTTTCTTCTGAGGGCCTGTTCTTCTCTGTCTTAGCTCTGACTGACCCAATTATTTTTTTCTAAAATCATCTAAAATTGAACTCTATCTTTTAGTTCTAGTTTATAGTTTTGGAGGTTTTTTAGATTTTATTTGAATTTATTGGTGTCTCGTTAGATAACGTCTTCGAAAGAGCAAAAGCAAGAACTGAAGATCAATAATTAGTAACTAAGCAAGGCCAATGTAAGTCATGATCTTTGATCATATTAAATTTATTTATTTTAAATCTACTATTTATTATTTTGTTTTAAATTATCATGCATTACTAATTTAATACAAACATTTGTACCTAATAATTATTATCTAATTTGATTAATTTCACGTTGATAATTTGAATAATATGATTCCATTGTTACTCTAGGATGGATAATTATCTAGTGATATAATAGTAGTATCCACATCAGTTGTACATTTAGTATGCTTAGCCATGCTTGTAGTACACTGAGCTCATCATCATATGTTGATTAATTAATTAATTTTGACTTAATAGGATATTGAATCGTGGTGGACAACCACAATTATAAAATCTGAGTACCATGACATGGGTAGTGTTATCGTTGTTGGTTATACAAAATGGTTTTCACTTGGACAAGTGATCGTGCAATAAAGGGAAAAGTGTGGTCATTACTTTTCGGGATGTGGATGTCTTGTCTAGATAATATCTAAGAATTTAACTTTGTATGCCATTGATTTGAGCATTATCGTACAACCACATGTATAGTATGAGATAGACTTGGATGATTAATTTGTGAGGTTTTAACCTAAGATTTTTGCCATTGAGATGTTATGTTAGTGCAAGGGGGGCTCTTTACTAACTAGGTGGTTAGCCTGCTCAGCAGCGAAACTTTAGTGGGCAAGATTAGTTTGAGATTGAGTATTATAAAAGCCTTTTGTGATCTTGTTGGTTGGCATGCCTAAGGACATGTGTTGTTGCGCAGACATTACAAGATGGTTCATTACGTGAATAGTTAGTTCACAGGTGTTTCATTACATGATTGGTCTTCACTTGTGATTTATTTTATTCCCTTGATCTAATTAATTATTACTAGTTTACAAAGTTGACACTCAATCTACTTATCGCATTCACTTCAAAAGTGTTGCTTTCTGCAAAATAACCACTTAGCTATCAATTGTTAAGCCTTGCATGATTACATTGTATCTTGTTACAAATGACTTGTTGAGTACTCTATGTACTCACAGTTATATCCATAATTGCTTAGTTGCTGAAAAAGAGTCATATCAGCCAAGGGTACTTGGAGGAGAGTTCTTCGACAACTTCTTAGAGGAGGACTTCGCTTCTAAGTCGATTGTCTGTGGGTATGTCGAATGGCTCTATGCTTATTGCTATTTTTTGTTGCTAGTTTTCTTAAGCCCTTCAGGCTATTAAGTTGTAAGCTTGGCCATAAGGTCGTAACTATGATAATTAATAACATTTGAGTCTTTTCTTAGTTAATCGTGATGTGGTCGATATTTTATCTATGTTTTCACTATGTGCACTAGTGTGATTCTGGATTAGTGTAGAATACATAGAGTCTAGATTTGCATATTCGGGTCTAAACACACAGGCACTCCTAAAATTTTGAAAAATCATCTATATAGCCTTTTTGATATATGTTCTAATTGAATTTGGACTTCGTTGCAATTTGATAATGCTTGAGGGAATTAGATGGAAATTGTATATCATACCCTCTGTTTAGATTTCGTAGATAGACCAACACCTAGTTTTTCTCTGCATATATGGCACCATGTGAATGGTGTGATAATACTTTCTCACATGAGCACACAGCAACATACACGTGAGCGCACAAGTTCACCCTCTTAGCATACACCTAGAAAGACGTGAGCTGGGATAAATCTACGACCTCACAAAATTACTACTAAAGGACCAGGACTTGAACCCTAGTAGATTTGAGTCATACACTCACAACTTTACCATGCCACCAAAAGGTGGTTCCCGTGCTTTAATTTATTTAGCTCTTAGGAACTTCTTCAGTTTCTAACTCAAAAATCAATTGCTTGTTTCTCTATTTGTTTGAGCCATTGTGGCCAACATTGTGTCGACCCCGGATTTGACAATCCAGAATCTTATGTGAAACCACTGCACTATTCTCTGGATCAGTAGATAGTGCTTATAAATATATTGCTGAATCATTTCATAAAGATCGTAAATGGAAAATGTTATGAACCTTAGTTCATAACGGGTAAACACCACCAAGAAGATGGCCGGATGGCGTCGGCGTAGGGAGAGAGAGGAGACTATAGATTAGAAAGACTTTGTTATTACTCTGCTTGATTACAATAGCATGCGGTAGCCCTCTTTATATAGATTGCTCCCCCTAACAGATGGAATCTAACTCTAATCATATCTCTAACTATATCTCTAATACAAGGAAACCAATCTCTAACTCAAATAGATACCAATCTCTAATTCCTAATAATAACTCGACTGGCCCAAGGCCCACGTCTATAACACTACACCCCTCCTGGACATGCAGCTCGTCCTCGAGCTGCTAGACGGCGGCTAATGGAAGACCTTCGACGCCGATGTAAAAGACGAGCGGTGACAGGGTGTTGCAGCGGCTGGAGACAGGCGGCCAGATTCACGCGGAACAAGGCTAGACGAAGTGTAGCGTCTTCGGAAATATAATACCTGTAAAATAAACTTTTTTCTGATTTTTTTGAATTTTTATTTATTTATTTATTTATTTTTCTTTGATTTTTTTTGGATTTTTTTTGCTGGAAAAGTTTTTTTGGAAGGCCTCAAGTAATCGGTCGGTTAAAACCGACCGAACCCATCAGCCCACCGCACCTCACACAGCCCAACCCGATGGTGGCTGAAGGAGCTGTGGCGGCGGTGACTCCGGGCATCCCACGGCGGCCGGCGTCGGCTGTGGCTCCGGGCGGCCCTCGGCGGCGACGGTTCGCGGGCTAAAGCGGACCGGTGGCGGCGGCTGCGACACGGGCGGAGGCGGAGCGGCCGGCGGCGGCGGCGGCTCAGGTGGAGGCGGAGACGGAGCGGCCGGCGCGAGGAGCGGCTGCGGTGCGGCGGAGGTGGCCCTGCTTGGGATCTGGGCGGCGATGACGACCGGGAACGGCGACTCCAGCAGATCTCGCAGCGGCGGCGGCTCCGAGCGATCCACGGTGGTGGCTCCGAGAGACGGTGGCCCGGGCGGCGGCGGCGGCAGCGGCCTGCGAGGACCGAGGGCAGCGAAGGGCGACCGTCGTAGCGGCTGGCGGAGCGGGCGGCCGAAGGAGCTACGGTGCGGCGGAGGTGGCCCGACTAAGGCGGATCTGGAGCGGTGGCCTGCACGGATCTGGCGGAGGCTCCCAGGCGCAGGGGCTCGGGTGGCGGCCGGCGTCGGCGGTGGCAGATCCGGGCGGAGGCGGAACCGGCAACGGCGGCTACGACATGGGCGACGACGGAGCGGTCGGCGGAGCAGCCGGAGGAGCGACCGTCCGGAGGAGCGGCAGCCAACGGAGCAGCGGCCGACGTAGCGACCGGCGGAGCGGCCGTCCGGAGGAGAGCGACGGCGGCGCGGGAAGCGGCGACGTCAGCAGCTACCGGATCCCAGGCGACGGCGGCGCAGTGGCAGCGCGAGGCGGCGGGGACTGGGCCCGATGGCAGGGGTCGGCGGTGTTGGCCAACGCCGGCGGCTGTGGCTGCAGAGGGGGCGCGGTGGAGGAGTCGCCGTCGGTGGAGATGGCGATGCTTCCTGCTCCTTTTCTGTGATTTCCTCCCCACCATTTGTCGTGCTCTCCTGCACTGTTTCGGTATTTTCTGGTAGTGGATGATGATGTGTCTGGCGCTTTGTCTCTTGTTGCATCTTCCTCCAATTCTCCATCCTCTCAAAGATGGTATGTATGTTGAAGAAGATGTCCGCCATCTCTTTGTTCATGCTGGCCATCTTGATGGCGCTAGCCTTTATCGTGGCCAACGACTCGGCGGAAGAACTAGTCGCAGAAACCATGGTAGCAGAAGTCGTGGGAAGGGATCGACCGCTCTGATACCAAGTTGTTATGAACCTTAGTTCATAACGGGTAAACACCACCAAGAAGATGGCCGGATGGCGTCGGCGTAGGGAGAGAGAGGAGACTATAGACTAGAAAGACTTTGTTATTACTCTGCTTGATTACAATAGCATGCGGTAGCCCTCTTTATATAGATGGCTCCCCCCTAACAGATGGAATCTAACTCCAATCATATCTCTAACTATATCTCTAATACAAGGAAACCAATCTCTAACTCAAATAGAAATCAATCTCTAATTCCTAATAATAACTCGACTGGCCCAAGGCCCACGTCTATAACAGAAAACATACGATAATATTATGCTGAGTCTTCCCAAAAATGGGATGTTACATATACTCCTTATCCTCCTTACCCTTGAGCTTACAGTAGTAGGCCCAAATGTGGTTGAGCTCACCACACTCAAAGCACCAAATGTGGCCTCCTCTCTTTCTCATCCTCAAATTGTTTAAGGCTCTAGTGAACTTGGTGGATGAGTGGCTAGGTCATCCTCAGGAGGTTACTCAAGCTGATCATCACTCATAGTATGCAAAGTAGACAAAGAAGAATCTAGAAGAACCAAACTCAACTGAGCCAGAAGATGAACTCTGAATTGGATCAATCACAAGTGCCATTGACTGTTGCTTGTTCTTACAAGAGAGCAAGTTGAATAAAGCTTATCCAAGGTGAGTTCACTCATGACAGTAGTGTCATTGATAGGAGTAACTTGCATCTCCCTAACCGACATGTCCAAGGCTCCAAGCACTTGACGTGCACTTGAACGGGTTTTGATGCACCTCCTTCATAGTTGTAGAGCCCTCATGGTAACCAGTCAGAGTCTATCAGATATCATGCGCCGACGCAAGGTAAGACACATGATAAAACTCGTTTATGTTGAGTCTCGAAATAAGAAGATTTCCAGCTTTGTAGTTTGCCTCCATATCCGAAAGATTTGTCAAAGTGATCTGATCATCGGCAAGGATAACATAAGAACTCTTGACCTTTTTTAGATTGAAAAACCTTTAGCTTGAAAGTATGTAACCATTCTCGCCTTCCAATATGAGAATTCGACCCCACCGAAGACGGGTGGCTTGATGAAATACCTGTTTGATGCCATGGCTCTTAAAACTAGTTAAGATCTATGAGGAAGAGCTTAATCAGGCTCTAATACGACTTGTAAGACTGATACCAGCAATCAGAGGGGGTGAATGGTTCTCGAAACTTTTCTCCCAATGGTATTCAAAATCTCCACTCAAGTGACTATGAGAATCACCAACTTCAGATTACACCACTTTTAATTAAACAAATTACGGCTACAGACCAAAGCCAAAAAATAGGAAAACTCCTACCTAAGGACGGTCAAACCACAATGGATCAGCTAGTATAACTGCATGAACAAAGCTGGTCTAACTGGTTGGCCGATCTGACTGTAGATTCAAGGCTAGTCTGACCGACCCCCTATTCCCACACATGAAAGTCTACACAAATGTTTCAGCTCCAATTTCTAATTCTAATGACACCAAGTGCAAACTCATCTATAAACAAGCCTATACAAATGTTTGGTATTCAATTCCCTAAAAGTCCATGACCGGTATGACCGCTCGCCCCATGGCTGTTAGACTGTTGATCATCTGCCGGTCACAGAACATGACGAATAGGTAGAGTCTGGTCTGACCGCCAACCAAGGTCTGGTCAGACCGCCTAAGGCCTAACAACATAATCAGAAATATAAATTTTCTAAATCAATTACAAAAATCAAATTTAACTCAAACAAAGTGCTATTTATTTATCATCAATATATCTTAGACCATCTCACGTGGCATCTCAGATCGTCATGCATACCCACACCGAATGAGACTGTGTACATGTATGTAACCGTAGATAGATATTTAATTTTAGCAACAATTAGAAGGAGCTATTGTACATGCAGCAGTTACATTAGAGCTGAGAGTTGGATCGGATGTATCCATACCAACTCGAGACCCGACTGATCCGCCTAAGACGGCACGGAGTCACCGAAGGGTAGGGGTGAAAACGGGCCGGGTATTTCCCGCCCGCCCGCCCGCCCGTATTAAAACGGGTCAAATTCGGGTCGTAAATTCGGGTACCCGGAACCTTATACGAGTATCGGATCCAAATACGGGTATTTTTTGGCGGATACGGTATCGGGTTCGGGAGGTCGGTATCCGACGGATACGGATTATCCGGTATAAAATTCGGATATTACCCGCTTACTTATTCGGGTATTACCCGGATTACTTCTTCTTGGTTCGGCGGCCGCCCCTGGTCTTCTCCTCCCCCCATTTCTTCCTCTGGACTTCCACGCTCCTTATCACTCTGAGCCTCCTTGGCTCTCCCGGCCGCGCCGCCGCGTCGACCCCTCCGTGTCGCCCGCGCCACTCGGCTCCTCCCTCGCGCCGCCTGCCTTCTCGGTGCCGCGTAGCCGCGCCTGCCCTCTCGGTGCCGCGCCGTCGCGCCTGTCGGCGCCTCGCCGCCGCCCGGTTCTCACGCCTCCGCCCCGGCTCTTGGTTCTCCAACGCGCCGCCACCCCAACGCGCCTTCGCCTCACGCCGCCCCGCCGGCGCGCCTCTTCCTCACGCTGCTCCGCCGGCGCACCTCCTCCTCGCGCCGCCCCGTCGGCGCGCCGCCTCCTCACGCCGCTACTTCGGTCCTCCGGCCGCGCCGTTGCGCCGGCCCCTCTGTGCCGTGCCGCTCCACCTGTCGTTTGGTAAGTTGCGGCCAGATCCGTGGCCTAGGGCCCGAATCTGGCATCTCATGCCCCTAATCCAAACCCGATCTATATGTTTTTGGGTTGCTATTTTCGGATTGTGTTCACGGGTTGCTCGAGGTGTTGCTAGGCTGGGAGGTGGGTTACCCCGGTTAGCCATGGCCGGCTAGCCGCCGCCGATACGCCGGGGGAGTCTCCGGTGGTGGCTAGAGGCATGGCTCGGCTGGTGGTAGCACGCAGCCGCCGCCCTCTTCGGTCAGCTTCCTCTACTCTACTCCCTGCTTCTAAGTACTGAATGTATATGATGAGACGAAATTAGCTTACATCCATATTCTAGCTGAAACTGCTTTGGGCAGTTGTGTCATCAACGAATCTGGATCGAAATCCACTGCCTGCAATGGATATGATGAGTTGCATCCTGGCTTCTTTTAGATTACTTATTTGCCAGTCTGTTCTAATTTGCTTGCTTACGACTTACAAAGATTGCACCACGAATTTCAGATTCTACAGAGCATTTGGGATCAATGTTTTCTAGCTACTTTATGAGTCTATATTGTTTTGATTGTTTAAGAAAGTTAGATGAATGAACGATTGTTCTGTGAATCTGATTATTTCAAATGAACCATGAAGTCTGATAAAAGGGTCAACAATGTCCACTGGCCACTACAATCCGACACACAATTTTACTCTTTTCTGGATGCTTGTGTTTTTAATGTATTCTTAGTGTTAAAACTACTAATGAGTAATGATGTATGTCCAGTGATGCTACGATTTTAGTACCGATGTATTGTTGCATTATGGATGTATGGAATGGTTGCATTGCTATTGTCTATGTGGTATAAAATGGTTGTTGCATCGACTTGATATCCGAATAAATATTCGTGACCGATAGTGTCCGTATCCGTCTTGGTACGTATTTGTTCCATATTTGTGCCCGACATTATCCGTGTTTGTATTCGTATTCGATACTATCCGTATTCGACCCGAATCCGATTAGAAAATATGGGTTAGGATATGAGAAAGGTAAGATCCGACCGTATCCGACCCGATTTCACCCTACCGAAGGGGCTGCGGGCAATGATCTGCCCAGCCCTGCCTGAGCCCCCCAACCAATCAGATCGCTGGTTTATCAAAAGTAGCACGTAGTTATGCATGCTGGCCAAACAAAGCAAACGTTGGATTCCAATAAAGGCATCTCTAATAGTAATCAGTCCGAGCATTGACTATGGCCAAAACTTGGCCGTACACTCTTTGGTGGTGATCGGTTCGGCCGAAAAGCTCGTGGCTTATGGCTGAAAACACTGCAGTTGGCTGAAAAAAGTACTGTAGCTGACAGAGGCTTATTTATCATAATTAAATTTAAAAAAAATTAAAATAGAAAAAACATATTAACCCATCACGTATAATGTAAACAAATACGAAGAAAAAAAGAACCGGTAAAAAAACTCAAAAAAATCAAAAGTTCAGAAAAAGATGAAATTTATAAATAGTGCAAAAATAAACTGAAGCCAAAAGCTAAAGCTATATCATCATTGGGCCGAGTCCCGAGTAAAAAAAGGAAAAATTGCTCCCCTGCCCCAAAGTTTAATGGCGTTTGCTCATTTGCCCCATGATGTCTCACTGACATGCGGGTCCAGGGCCTACATGTCAGTGAGACATCATGGGGCAAATGAGCAAACGCCATTAAACTTTGGGGCACATGAGCAAATCCCCCTAAAAAAACCCGGTGAACCGGCAGCAGCTTGGTTAGTTCGTGCCGTACTAGCCGCCGCTGCGTACTATAATTAAGAGACCAAGTCAGATGGATGCATGGTCATCTCACCCGGCCAAAGGCAGCAACGCTAGTGCCTCATCCATTGCTCACCTCGCTCCAGTTACTACCATGGGTCTGCCTGCAAGTAGGGGTGAAAAAAAAGTTTATTAGTGAGATCCACTGACTCGGTTCAAAATTATTTCAATTATACTTGTTAATTGGTTAAATATTAAAATAAATTGATTTCAAATGAATTTAAATTTTGCTCTAGCTCGGCTCGGCTCGTTAGCGCATTTCTAAAAATACTTTCAAATTATACGTAAAATGATATTAAATCAAACTTTATCAATTTTAGGAAAAGCTCGATAAGACAAGGAGTTGGCTCGATATCCATCCCTACCTGCAAGCAGCAGCACCAGTGCGCAGCTCCTCCTCCATTTTGCCTACTTTCTACTCTCCTTGTCGCTTGATGCCTAGTGACAAGCAACTCATCAACAACATTGCATCGTAGCACTAAGAGAAAAACAAGCTTTCATTTTCTCAACTTTATCTAGTTCTACTCTAAGTTGACTAGCAACATCAGAATAGATCGTTTTTAACTTGTCTATCTCAGAGTGAAGAACTAGGCAAGATTAACAGGTATCATCATCAGGAATTAAGGATCTAAACCTAGCAATTTCAACATTCAAGCCCTCAACTAAAAAAATCGTGACTCTTCATTTTCTTTTTGCATTTTTTGATATCATGATCTAAGCGAACTACTGCATGAGACATCTCAATGTCAGTGGGCTTTACCTCATTAGGGCCATTGTAGAGATCTTCCCTGCTTGAGATGTCATTGGTGCTTGCCACAAAGCACATGCCAGCAAAGCCATCCATCTTCTTGCCTCATTCCTCCTCCTCGTCAGTCCTCGAGTCCAAGTTGCTCAAGTCAAGTTGCTCGAGTGTGGATAGGACCCAGTGGAATACCTTGCGGTTGTTGTGCTTCTTTAGATTGGTATCCCAAGGTGGTGGGTGTTTTCTATGCTGTCAAACCTGGGTTTTACCGACTCGAAATCATGTGTGATCTCACTACACTATTCTCTGGATTAGTAAATAGTGCTCACATGTACATTGCTGGATCATTTCATACACGACAAAAACCATACAATTACAGTACCAGAGTTCAAATAGACCACATCGGGTCGAGTTTACAACAGGGCCGTAAGGCCAAATATTTACATTACAAAAAGTGCAGAAGCGGAAGCGAATGTGTAGACAAACGTAATAAGGCACAACCCACTACAGGTAAGCGACTGAGACAAAGTAGGTATCGCCGATATTAGTCAAAGACTTGACTAATATTCGAACCACCCACAAGTTAGCCTGGTCAGCTAGATTAAGGTGAGAGATAAGACTATTGAAGACTACTCTAGTTTCCATCATCTTCACCGCCTTCATCACCCTGGTCCTCATAGTAGACATAGTAGCCTTGTCTCACGGACTCTGAAGGGGGGGTTAAGAGTGAGGGTGAGCACAACCAACTGTGCTCCGTGAGCCAACACACAGTATGCACATAATTATATATGCAAAGCTAAACAAAGGATGGCTCGGGTTCTTTTATTTGCTTAAAACGACATTTGTAGTAACCATAATTAAAATTCCTATCACTTAACATTTTACAAACATGCTTTAAAGAGTTTGAAATTGTGTAGTATTTAAAGTGGTATAGGTTCCATCCACCTATGCTAGATTTTGGTCATTAGGTTACTTCCACCTTATTCACAGCGTTGGAGTAAATCTCTCCAAGGAAATTTCAAAGTCAGTTTTACACCTACCTGTAAACAAGCCTACGCAAATGTTTGGTATTCAATTCCCTAAAAGTCCATGACCGATATGACCGCTCGCTCCATGGTTATTAGACTGTTGATCATCTGCCGGTCAGACCGTCAACTCTGTGGCGGTCAAACCGCTGACCATAGAACATGACGAACAGGTAGAGTCTGGTCTGACTGTCAACCAAGGTCTGGGCAGACCACCCGAGGCCTAACAACATAATCAGAAATATAAATTTTCTAAAACTTTTATAAAAATCAAATTTAACTCCTATTACTTAAAAACCTACATTACAGCTGAGCAACATGGAAAATATAATCTACCCTACTCTATAATACACCAAAATTTTCTTTACTAAATCTACCCCCTCAAGCACTCCCATAGTCATGCCTAATCTAAGTCCACCCAGATTTGTGTACCAAAGTAATCTAACTTTATACAAATGAATGGTCTGGATCTTTCTTCAAACCTTCTTCTCTTACTTATTGAAGATCCTAAGACCCAAATTATCCGGATCATGCACATCATTTGAACGCAGAACCCCGCTCCTCCGCTCCTCCCCCGTTCTCCGCGCCGCCTTCTCCCCTTCCTCATCCGCCGCTCCGCCTCCCCACGATCTCCGCTCCTCCCCCCGTTCTCCAACTAAAATTCTGTGCCGCCCTCACCGCGCGCTACGGTCGCTCCGCCGCCCCGCACCACCGCCACCTCCGCCGCCGCCATCCGCTCCATTCTCGTCGACGACGGCCTCCCCCTTACACCCGCGTCCTACCTCCCCGCGGCCGTCTCCGCCCTCCGAGCCGCCGGCCCGGTTGACCCCACCGCCGCTTCCGCCTTCGCCCATCCTCCTCCCCCACATCCCCTCATCTCCCTCCTCCCTCCTGCCAGCCTCCGCCTCTGAATCTGCCTCCGCACTCGCCGCCTTCCTCTCCTCACCTGATGCCTCCCAGCTCCCCACCGGCACCACGCGCTCGGTGGTCAAGTCGCTCGGCCACTTAGCCCTCCATCTCGACACTGCAGCCGATTGGGGCGCTGTCGCCGCGCCTCTGGAGGCTCTCCTCGCTGCTTCTGTGGATCAGCGCGCCAAGGTGAGGAAGTTAGGAGTTTTTACTGCACATTTAGAAATCGCACTCATGTGGTTGTCACTTGTCGCCTTGGTAGGTTCGAAGATGTGCACAGGAGAGTGTGGAAAAGCTATTTGCTTACTTGGAACATTTTGGTTGTGCGAAGAAAGCTAGCAGTGCTGCAATTGGCATTTTCGAGAAGCACATTTCGTCGGTGAAAAGTCTTGTCAATTTGGATTCGGATGCGGCGGTGCACATGCTAGGTGCAGTGGTAGTTTTAGTTCCATACCTATCGAAGAAGGCTAGGAAGACGGTGTTCTCAGATGCTTATCAGCTATTGAGCCCTTGTTTTAGCCCACTTACAAGGCATGTCCTCAGGCTTATGGAGACCTTGTTGGAGCATTTGAAGGCTGAGAATGTTGAGTCGGAGTTGGAGAATCTCATCTCGTTGGTGTTGGCTTACCTGCCTTATGACGAGAAGAAGCCTGATGATACCATTGTCGCAGCATTACAGCTGATGAGAAATTGCTTGGCGAAACTGGCCAGTCACCCAAAATTGTGGATGGAAGCTCTTCCATCTGCATTTGAGGCAGTTTCAGGTTTGCATGTTTACGTGTTTCATGTATCAACATTTCAATATAATAATGCTTGTCTTAAGGTGCTTCTCTTAAGGTATACACATGTCCAGTTGAAAAATTCTTACGATTTTCTAATAGACATACCTGGGTTATCCTCTTTGGAAATAGTGAGTTTTTTTAGTTATCATCATTGGTGCGTGTTGACCATGTAGTCCCACACCATGCTTCCTCCAATGTCATTTTCACGGGTGTATTTGGGGAAAACTTTTCTCTTTGCTCAATTCTGACAATCAACATTTCCCATCTTGTTTTTTCGGGTTGCCTTTGAGAGTGCATCTGCTCACATTTTGTATGCTATCTTCCTCTAATGCCTACTTATATTGATCCATGAGAATATTTCTTTGAAGATCTATTATATTTGCACTTTTTTTTTACGATTCATGCTGATAAACATTTTTTGGTGGATCCGCTTCACATTTTTTTTGGGTTTCTGATGCATGGATCTGGACATTATCTGATTCTTTATCTGTATTGTAAATTTACAATGCTTACCAACCTAACTAATTACTAATTGTTATAATTCTCAATTTGGCAGGTTACCTAATTCTGGACAGAAAATGTTCTGAAGATATAGCAAAACTGTTACAAGAGTACTGTATTGATTCTCATATCAACCAAAGTATTCTGTTGACTAATGGATCACAATAACCCGGTTGTGATGTTGAGGGTTTGAGTGATGTGTCTGCGATAATAATGTATTTACTACTTAATGCAAGTACCTAGCAAACTGTTTTAGACACATCAAAGATTTACAGAACTCCTGCGGCACCTTTTAACCTGTTATATTTTGTCATGCATTGTGGGCCCTTTTTTTGCATGTATACTATTTTCCTGCTTTTCATATCATTCACTTGATTCGTTAACTATTTTGTATTCGATAATTCTTCTGCAGGGGATAGTTCTTATGTTTTTATGAAAGATATCCTACTTACCATGTCACAATTTGCTATGAGAATAGACAAAGAACCACGGCTGAATAATGTAAGTTCATCTTTTGATTATTGTCACGTCCAAAAAAAACAAACATATGTTTGCTTCTTTTGTATATATATCATCTCTTGTGAACATAAAACATTATACATTTTAATATATCATCTAGCCTTTCCTTGTTGCTTAAATGGTAATACATGAGACTTGTTACTATTTTATGCTTTTGGTATTACCTGGCCTTGCTTATGTTCCAATTTCTCTCTCTCTCTCTCTCTGCATGGTTGTTGGGGCCTGAGATCTAGGTGCTGGGGGCGCGAGCTTAATCAAATGGATTTGCTGTTCTGTATTCCTGTGCGTAAATGCATCTTTTTTCTATCGCTTCGTTCTTGGATCACGCGCCCACGAGATAGCCTCTCTCCGCTATCGGGCCATGAGTGCGTCTCCGCCACCGCCCTCCCGCCCGCTCTGTTGGGAATAATCTTGTTTTAGAAGTCATTTACAAAGTTTGGAAGTGATCGAAGTTGAGACGGAGACGGAATTAGAAGTCGTATCGAAAACGGATATTGAGGCGTGAGCGAAGTCGACTTACGACCACGGCAAACCCTGCTGAAGGTGAGAGATATTTCTTGAGGGTGCTTCTAAATCATGTAAGAGGTGCGACCTCTTATGATGATCTAACAACAGTAGCGGGTATCACTTACTCTACTTTCAGGGAAGCATGCGAGAAGAGAGGACTCATAGAAAGGGACGAGACGCTAGATGACTGCTTGAGTGAGGCAACAACTTTTCAGATGCTTTATGCTCTGCGACGGTTATTTGCGACTATTCTTGTATTTTGTGAGACCACCAATATTCGTGGTCTGTGGGACAAACACAAGGCATCATTGTCTGAAGATTACAGCAAAGACAATCCTAACACTGCAGTAGTAGAACAAATGGTGCTTAGAGACATTCGAGATTTAATTCAGTCAATGGGGAAGGATATCAGAAATTATGATCTTCCTGAGGTCCATGATACAGGTAATCCCTCCCCCACCCAATAAAACTCAAGCGAATGGACACAGATGCACATCTTATTGCATGAAAACTTACAATTCTTTTTTGATAAACTACATGGTATCAAATATATTATTCTATAATTATTCCTGTGTATTAAATATTCCCGGTATTGTCTTGCTTTGTATCATGCAGATGAATTTAACAACGACATAATGAGAGAGGTTAGGGAGGAACTTTCTGTGGGTGTCGACCAAGAACATTTGGATATATATAAATCCCTTAACAAGGAGCAGCGTCAAGGATTTGATGAAATCATATATCATGTCATGAATAAGAAGATCCCGGTGTTTTTCGTGGATGGTCCAGGAGGAACAGGAAAGACATTCCTATACAAGGCACTTCTTGCTAGAGTCCGCTCAAAGGGATTAATAGCAATTGCAACGGCAACTTCCGGTATTGCGGCGTCAATATTGCCTGGAGGACGCACAACACACTCAAGGTTCAAAAAATATTTGGTTATACAATATATGAGACGTGAATCTTAATGAATCTGATTGTTCGTTTTATTTTTTACAAATTTTATCTTGTTTTGTATTTTATCGTAGCGTTAGCACGGGTACACTACTAGTTGAAAGTAATCAGTCCAAGCATTGACTATGGCCAAAACTTGACCGCGCACTCTTTTTATGGTCCAAGCATTGACTATGGCCAAAATGAAATCATTGATGAGGAATGAAAGAGCTATAAGTGGTATCAAGTGGCACACGAAAGCTAGCTGCCAGTATGTGCAATTATTACAGCTGAGCAACATGGAAAATATAATTGAAAGTAATCAGTCCAAGCATTGACTATGGCCAAAACTTGACCGCGCACTCTTTTTTTCGTATTAAACGGGAGCCTCTCCCGATTGATTCAGACAAGGAATTTTTTGCACGGATAATCCGTTTTTTATTCGAAAATACATAAATGTACCCGCGACAAAATTTTTTACAAAAATAATCTCCAGTCGCCACCCCATTGGGCGACTGCTACCTTTCGCCCAACCGGGAGGCGACATTTAGGGAATCTGTGTACCGTTGGGCGACTTCTGCAATCGTTGTACGGTTGAGCGACTGCAATTGCAGTCGCCCAATGGTAGGGCGACTTTACTGAGTCCCCGTGTATTTTTAGAGTTTTATCAATTTTGTAGTTTTAAACTGGAAAAAAATATGGTATAATTGTAATAAAAGTTTATGTTTATTGTATGTTGTAGGTGCATTTAAAATTTTGAGAAAATTTTTGTAAGTACAATTGACTATAGAACGTTTGATATATACATTGGTATGTTTTAAGGGTTTGCAATCCGCGTGATTTTTGTATGTTTTGTCAATTTTGTAGTTATAAACTGCGTAAAAATCAGATAAAGTTGTAATAGAAGTTTATGTTCAATGTAAGTTGTAGAAGCAAAAAAAATTTTGGGAAATTTTTTTAGGCACGATTGACCGAAGAACGGTCGATACATAAAGTGATAAGTGATGTGACCAGTGGCATGTGTGGAACTCTGTACTTGTAATGTTCAGAACTCCACCGCTAGTCGTAACATGCCATAGGGAATATTACATTTTGTCTACTGGGTGTAGCGTGGTTGTTTGCCCTTTTTGTCACGCCCTGAAGATGGCTCCGCTGTATCCTTCTTCCTGTCAGTCTTGGTCTTGAGAGCTGCCTCACGAGCTTGAAGCTCTTCCTCCTGACACTTGATGGCTGCTTCACGCAGACTTAACTTCTCCCGCCTCCTTTGCAGCTCATCCTCCTTGCCCTTAAGACGGATTTGGTCCACCCTCACGCGACGCTCTTGCTCATGCCGCATTTGTCGTTCCACCTCGCGAGCCTGATCCATCTTGACAAGGTATTGTCCTTTGTTTTCCACCTCGCGAGGGTTCCGTGGCCATGCCGGCGGCACCCGATCCACCCATTCGATGAACTTGCAAGCCTATGTGTGTCGTGGTAGATGTCATGGATAAAGTTGAAGAACGATAACGAGAAACAAAGGATTTAGTTGTCGTCGTTACCACGAAGTCGTCATCCATGTCTGGACATTTGAAGTACCTACGGCCGTAGTTGGCTCGTGGTAGTGGATCCGTCCAGACGCACAACATCGTCCTAAAACCGCAATGGCACTTCGGACGCTCATGCCACTCCGGCACTCCAAAAGGGTCGGACCTTCAGGAAGACATTGTTGTGTAGTAGTATTGTGATGGCTTGAGGAGGAGTTGTGTTGTGGTATGTAATACATGTGATGCCTTTATGTAGGCAGGTGAACTGGTGCAGTGGGCATAGTCCATGGAGAGTACATATGAATCTTTTCGCTTTTTCAGGCTTTTCAGAGGCCAGTGTAGCAATAAATGTCCCTCCGTAGGCTTTTCAGAGGCCAGTCTACGTAGGCTTTTCAGAGGCCAGTCTATGTAGGCTTTTCAGAGGCCAGTCTATGTAGGCTTTTCAGAGGCCAGTCTTTGTAGGCTTTTCAGAGGCCAGTCTATGTAGGCTTTTCAGAGGCCAGTCTTTGTAGGCTTTTCAGAGGACAGTGTAGCAATAAATGGCTCTATGTAGGCTTTTTAGAGGCCAGTCTATGTAGGCTTTTCAGAGGCCAGTGTAGCAATAAATGGCTCTATGTAGGCTTTTCAGAGGGTAGTCTGTGTAGGCTTTTCAGAGGCCAGTGTAGCAATAAATGTCGCTATGCAGGATTTTCAGAGCCCAGTCTATGTAGTCTTTTCGGAGGGCAGTGTAGCAATAAATGTCCCTCCGTGTTGCTATAAGTAGCAAGGTTGGGGTCCCATGACATTGTAAATCGAACAAAGAAGAACCATCTATTTCGTGGTGAAACATACCATGTCGGAAGCCGAGGGGCCAGTGGGATTTGGGTCACCGAAGGACGACATTCCCTTAGAAAGAAGGGATATGTTCGGTCCACAGTACTGATTGATATCAAGTCGGCGTGCTCAACCAGCGTGGCCGAAATGCAGACACAATGAGTACGCGGTCGTCCAGATCTTGGATTCCCCGAACGATGGCGGGCGACGTTTCTTCCGATGCTCACGCTCCGGGGTACAAATTAGTAATATTATATTCTTATATTGCTTATGGACCCGCGAAGTTTACCGTCCTTTTTTTTTGCAGATTGCAAAATGCGACTTCTCCCGCTGGATCGACCCTCCTCATGAACGGTATGTTGATCGTTATGTGGGTACATTATGGGATCGAATATGGGACTTGGAGTACCGAATGGAGAGTCTCACTGAGGAGAACAATAACCTCCGCGAACAGATGCAACGAGAGAGGGGCAACGAGGAGGTCGTGAATATAGGAAGCTCTTACGATCCCACATGTTGCTGCGCGAACCCGAGCTGCATATGTGCATGCCACTCCCACGACGGCCAGCCACGTCCGAGGCGGCCCCCTCAGCAACTCTCCATGTGGGTGCCACGAGGCTCGTTTGGCGTGTAGGTAACGAGGGTTATGGTTGTGTCGTATTTTATTTCATGTAGTTGTTGATGTGTTGATGCTGTGGCGGTAGGACTGTTGTGTTAAGTAAAATTGTTGTTTCGTGTTGTAAGTGCGTGACTGGGCAAAGCTGGCATCTTTTGTCATCTCGCAATGTATGTAGGCACTTTAGAGCCTGTAGTTTCGTAATAAAAGTGGATTCGTAGCCACTAATAAATTGCAATACTTAAAAGGGAAACAGTACGTTCAACGAAATAAGTGCATTACAGAAAAGGGATGTAACATACAAGGTTAAGAAATGGTACATAAATTTTAGCATGCATTACAACACCAACTACTGATCCGGAAATGCATTGCATCGTCTAGCTGTGTGCCCCTCCTGACCGCATCGCCCACAACGTGCACCAGAGGTTCCAGCTTGTGATTCGTCCATGTCGTTTCTAATACGTCGGCTCTGTCACCGACCCTTCCCACCCTTCAGCATGTTAATATCCGGAACCCAGGTCCTCGCTGAAATGTCCAAAGTGGCGAAGTTTCCCACCGCCCTGAACCCCCGGAGCTCCCCACACCAAGCTTGCAGTATTCTCTCCTTGAAAAAGTACTCGGACATGAAGTTGGAAGGATCCATGCGCACGGTCCCGCATGCAGCGAGGACATGAGAGCATGGCATGTGTAACAACTTAAGCTTGTTGCATGTGCAGCTAGGTTCGTTTGCATGATCTCCAAGGCATACATCGTGAGTAACAAGTGAACGAGATGTCCTAAATCCGGCTCTATCACGGAGTACCACCTCGAAACGATGCTCCCTGTTGCCCATGACATGCACTGTGTGCAATTGACCCTTCTGTGCCTTCGCCTCCATGTACGCAGTAATTTTTGACGAATACTGGGCTCCGGGATTGGCCGCATGAAGCGCGGCACTCGCGTGCCTCTCCCTGAAGTAGCGAATTGTGCTGTGAAGAACACCTTCCACGATGGCGACAAGGGGCTGAGAACGGAGACCCCTGAGAACCCAATTGTACACCTCGGCAAGGTTAGTTGTCATTATTCCGTACCTTGCGCCATCCGTGTCGTGCAACAGCGACCACTTCTCCAATTGTTCCCCCTCGATCCACTGCGAGAAGCACTTGATGTTTCACGCGCTCCTCCTTCTTGAACCACTTGGGTTAGACTCATCGATTGCTGGCAAGCATTGCGGTTGTGCCTCCCCAGGAGTGACCGGCCCCTTGCTCCTCTCGTCGACGTTCTTCCTGGTGTGCTCATCCAACAACCCCCATAAAGCATCAAATTTTCTCTGCTGGTTCAGCCTAGCCAGCCTCTTGAATAGCTTCATCAAAGATTGTTTCGGGAATTGCTTGAAAAAGTTTGCCCCTAAGTGACGACTGCACCACCGGTTTCTCATGTCCGGCCAAGAAAAGGTCTCCTCAGGGTCTTCTTGAAGTTTTCTTATCGCCTTTATAATCCCGGCGTGGCGATCATGGATTATGCACACAACAGGACGGGTGCCTACAACTCCACCCCTCACATGTCTGAGAAACCACAGCCAGCTCTCATAATTCTCACTCTCCACAAATGCAATGGCCAGCGGCAATATTTGATTGTTACCGTCAACGCCTATGGCCGTCAGGAGCTGCCCTTTGTATTTGCCTGTCAAGAAGGTCCCATCTATTGAGATAACTGGCAGCATGTGTCTGAATGCTTCAATGCTAGCACCAAATGCAAAGAATGCTCTCTGCAACACTGCAAATCCCGGTGGACTTATGGACGGCTTGTCGTGCACCGCGATGTACGTGCCGGGGTTCCTTTGCTGCAACACCTTAAGCATACGAGGAAGGTTGTCGTACGCCGCTTCGAAAGTGCCAAAACGTTTTTCCAACGCCTTTTGCTTCGCACGCCACGCCTTCGCGTAGCTAATCTTATACTTGAATTTATTCTCAATAGCTAGCATAATATGTGTGGCCACAACATCTTTCTTCTCCACTATCTCCCTATACATCAAATTGGCGATAAATCCGAACGTCAGGTTACGATGCCTCGCCAAGACTGTGTTTAGAATGCAGGAGTGCGGCTCCACCTTGGACACAATCCAGTGAGTCTCATACTTGGGTCTACGTGCGTGCACCCTAAAAGCACAACCAGTCTGCTCGCACTTCACAGTGTACTGCTCCTGGCTTGATTTGACGACGCGAAATGTCCGTTGCATTGAAAGGGCCCAAAGTTTGATGGCATCCTGCAGCGCTTCCTTGTCAGCAAACATAGCATGCACCCGAACCTCTGTTTGATGATACTCCCATGGCGATTCATGCTCATCATGTGCGGAAACACCCTCCGCATTATACTGGTTCCATTCTTCGGGGATAGGAACTTCTTCATCATCGGAACTGTCCTCCTCGTCGTCCTCTACAGCTTGCTCTTCATCCCATGCTCTCTGGTCATCAGATTCCATCTGCTGCACGATATACTCATTATGCTCTCCTTCATCAGCTTGCCCAGTTCCCTCTCTATAGCTTGACAGCTGTAACTCTCCTCCATGTACCGTATCGGCTTGCCCAGTTCCCTCTCTATAGCTTGACGGCCTTAACTCTCCTCCGTGTACCGCATCGCCTTCATCACGAGCAACTTCATCAGCTCCACCGACGTGCGGCCCGCCCGAGGTGCTAGCACCCCCCGAAGCATAGGCGGACGCACGAGCTTGCGCAGCTGCTTGTAGTGAGCACGGTTGCACAAACAGGACACACTCGTATCCACGGCGCCGGCACCCTTGCACAAAGCCCTTCCACGAACCAGAGCGCACCAATGTCTTCAACTCCCATCTGATGTCAGTGGAAGACCGGCTCCAAAGCCCTTGCACAACGACGCTGCACACCTCGGGGTCCAATGAAAAACTCTGGGTCAGCCAATGCTGCACATCTGTCATTTGAGCATTCTCGTCATCCGGAAGTACGAGAGTGACTTGCGGAAAATCGCTCAAATCCACACTAGTCGGACCATCACGAATCATTCCAACACCATAATACACTCTCAATGTAGTACTGGCCATTAATGATGTATGCCTACATGTATGATTGAAATTTACGACATGTCAAATAACATGGGAGTTGAAGACTGTAAATACAACATAATTAAAAAAAATACCTTGATCCAAATCAATGGAATAGCTTGGACTTCTTCTTCCTCCCTCGCCTCCTCTCCTTCTCTTCTCTCCTCCCCTCCTTTTCTTCCCCTCCTCCCTCTCTTCTCCTCTTCTTTTCTTCCTCTTCCTCCTCTCTTCTCTCTGGGCAGAACGAGAGAATAATGATTCTGGGCAGAACAGGGGAATGTGCTCGGGGTAGTGGGCGGCATAATTGCAGTCGCCCTACCATTGGGCGACTGCAATTGCAGTCGCTCAACCGTTGGGCGACTGCAATTGCAGTCGCTCAACCGTACAGCGATTGCAGAAGTCGCCCAACGGTACACAGATTCCCTAAATGTCGCCTCCCGGTTGGGCGAAAGGTAGCAGTCGCCCAATGGGGTGGCGACTGGAGATTATTTTTGTAAAAAATTGTCGCGGGTATATTTATGTATTTTCGAATAAAAAACGGATTATCCGTACAAAAAATTCTTCAGACAAGAGTGGAAAAAAGTTTCATGCATCATTGGGCCGAGTGCCGAGTAAAAAAACCCGGTGAATCGGCAGCTGCTTGGTTAGGCCAATCTCAATGGAGGTTTTATGGAGTTTCATAGGTATTAAATACGTTGACATGATACTTTATTGATGAAGAGAGAGATAATAAAAGTTTCATGGAAGTAGAGAGGGTTTCATAGGAATAAAACTCTTCTGCATTGTTTCCAAAATATGGATATGTTGAAAACTGAGATATGAAATCTCCACTGAGACTGACCTCGTGCCGTACTAGTTGACACTGCGTACTAATTAAGAGACCAAGCCAGATGGATGCATCGTCATCACACCCAGCTAAAGGCAGCAACGCTAGTGCCTTATCCATAGCTAGCATGCCAGTGTGTGCAATTATTACAGCTGAGCAACATGGAAAATACAATTGAAAGTAATCGGTCCGGGCATGACTATGGCAAAAACTTGACCGCACACTGTTTTTTTCGTATTAAACGGGACGCCCTGCCGATTGATTCAGACACGAGTGGAAAGAAAGTTTCAAGCATCATTGGGCCGAGTGCCGAGTAAAAAAACCCGGTGAACCAGCAGCAGCCATGCATGAATAAGTCAGGTAGACAGGGGCATCTTGGACAATTGCCCTCTCTCAGTCATGCATGAAGCTGTTGGTGAAGCTGTTTTGCCAAACGGTTTTCCAAAACAGATTTAGCTTCATCGGTGAAGCTGCTCGTGAAGCTGAAACAAAAAAAAAACAGCTTCACTAGTGAAGCTGAGCTGTGCCAAACGGGGCCTTAGTTAGTTCGTGCCGTACTAGCTGACGCTGCGTACTATAAATAAGAGACCAAGCCAGATGGATGCATCGTCATCTCACCCAGCCAAAGGCAGCAACGCTAGTGCCTCATCCATTGCTCACCTCGCTCCAGTTACTACCATGGGTCTGCCTGCAAGCAGCAGCACCAGCGCGCAGCTCCTCCTCCATTTCGCCTACTTTCTACTCTCCTTGTCGCTTGATGCTCCGAACACTAATAGTGTTGCTGCTGCAGCCTCTCCGTTTTCCTTCAGCTTTGACTTCACCAACACATCCAGCTACCGCTTAGATGACCTCAAACGCGAGGGCAACGTGAGCGTGCAGGACAATTTGATCGACCTCACATGCAGCTCGATCGGAGAGACAATAAACGGTTGCGCGGGACGGATATCGTACAATCAGCCGGTGCTGTTCTACGACAATACCACCTTGGCCAGCTTCTCCACACGGTTCACCTTCGCGATCAAGTTCATCGACGAAACTAAGAACAAGGGGGATGGCATCAACGAAACTAAGAACAAGGGGGATGGCATGGCTTTCTTCCTCGCCTATTACCCATCAAGCTTGCCTCCAGACTCATACGGGGGCACCCTAGGCCTCCTCGAAGGTGACGGGAGGAACCCCGCCTACGGTGAACGCCGGTTCGTCGCCATCGAGTTCGACACTTTCCACAACCCCGGATATGACCGCACAGAGACCGATGACCACATCGGCATCGACATCAGCTCTATGAGGTCGGTTAACATAACAAGCTTGCCCAACATCAGCCTGAACGGATCCATGATGGCGTCCATCACTTTTGACAACGCTACCAGGAAGCTGGTCGCCTCCCTGCAGTTTGCTGACAATCCTTCTATTGGCACCGTTGAGGTCAGCACGGACTTATCGGATCCACGCACATTGCTCCCGCCCGAGGTGGCGGTGGGGTTCTCTGCGTCTACCGGCGGAGCCGCCGAGCTCCATCAGATAATGTCGTGGTCCTTCAACTCAACTCTTGCTCCGCCCCAAAAAGGTATATTCTACTGCATGAGCATTCAATCTACTTTGACAGAAAATGAAATGCTTGCGAGCTGATTGTGAACTAAAAAAGCAGCATGATGGAAAATGATAGTATATTAAATTTACAGTCTTTTAATCACGCGTTGGTATCTTAGCGCAAGGTACCTTCTCGGTGTAAAGAACTTCGTACAAAGTGCGTACCACTGAAAAACATTTATAATATATATAGACTATAGAGTTGGATGCACAATATATCTCACAACTTTCTAGCAAGCGGACGTCAGCCAGGAGGGAGACCTCCGCGCATGTGAGATGAAGAGTGGGTCCCACAAGGTGTCCTCCGCTCACCGTTAGTATATATGCCTCTATATATAATAATGTTGAGGAACCGACGCTGGAGACCAGTCCGAGCGATTCCTCTGCTAAAACAAGAACGAATAAATCACAGAATCACAAAGAGACAATAGATGAACACACAGAGAGATAGAGAGAACGCCTAGTCTTTCTTTATTGCTTTCATTCATGTGTACATAATGAGGGGGGTCTAGGTCCCTATTTATAGTCTACGGTGGGGTGCCCAAATATGCCAGGACTCTTGGCCATGGGCCCAGTTTCCTAACATTCCCCCTTGGGCACTCACCCAACATGCTCATGCCTCATCAAAACTCCATAAAAACCCAGTGGGAGAAATTTGGAGAAAGAGCACATGATACATGTGATGTTGCGATGCACGAATTGCCTCATTAAAAACCTTGTCGAGAAACTTTATGCAAAACTCGTCAAGGGAAAAAGAGTACAATTCACCCAATTTCATTTGGTCTTCAGGACTTTACTCTTTGGGTACTTAATCTTCAGGATCAAGATTTATTAGCGGGCTTGTGAGAATTCTCCCCCTGAATTCTGCACTTCTCTAAGTCTCATCATTCCAATTCCACGCACGCACCTTTCAAAGCTAGATGCGGGAAGTGACTTAGTGAATAAATCTGCGAGATTTTCACATGACTTAGTATGCAGTATTTTAATCTCATCCATCTTTTGCAATTCATGTGCATAGAAGAACTTGGGGTTGATATGCTTTGTGAGATGACTCTTCACATAGCCCGTTTGCACTTGTGCAACGCAAGCGGCATTATCTTCATAGATAATTGTGGGGGTTTGCACAATGTTCATCCCACATGACTGCTGGATGTGGTGAACCATTCGGCGGAGCCAAGCGCACTCTCGTGCGGCTTCATACAGTGCTATAATTTCTGAGTGGTTCGTCGAAGTAGCTACAAGGCTTTGCTTAGACGATTTCCATGAAATTGCAGTTCCACCACACAGAAATACATAGCCTGTTTGTGACTTAACGGTATGCGGGTCTGACAGATACCCAGCATCTGCATTGCCAATCAAGTTCAGATCTTGATTCTTTCTGTAAAACAATCCGAGGTCCTTGCTTCCTTGCAAGTATCGGAAGATGTCCTTTATGCCCTGCCAATGCCTTTTGGTGGGCTCTGCACTATACCTTGCTAACAGGTTCACGGCAAATGCAATGTCCGGTCTAGTGCAGTTTGCTAAGTACATGAGCGGTCCCACTGCACTCAAGTATGGGAATTCCGGTCCCAAGACTTCCTCCCCCTTTTCCCTAGGTCGGAAAGGATCTTTTTCTTGCACCTTCTGGGTGTAGGTCGACTGATGTACCAAGATTCCTTCAGGGACATGCTCAAGCTGCAGGCCTAAGCAAAACTTGGTTTTGCCCAAATCTTTCATTTCAAATTCTGACTCCAAGTAGGAGATTGCTTCTTTTATGTCTTCGGCTGTCCCGATGATATTCAGATCATCTACATACACAGAGATTATACAGAATCCATTCTGGGATCGCCGTATAAATACACAAGGACAGTCTTCATTGTTCGTGTAGCCTTTCTTGCAGAGAAAGTCGCTTAAGCGATTATACCACATTCTTCCAGATTGTTTCAGTCCATACAGTGACTTTCTGAGTTTCACACTGTACAGATTTCTATTTGCTCTGTCTTGGTTCGGGAGAGGTATTCCTTCAGGGACTCTCATATAAATCTCCGAATCCAAGTTACCATAAAGGTATGCAGTCACAACATCCATCAATTTCATTTCCAAATTCAAGTTTACTGCCATTGAGATCAAATATCTAGAGGTAATTCCACTCATGACTGGGGAGTAGGTTTCTTCATAATCAACTCCAGGACGTTGAGTGAAACCTTAGGCTACTAGCCTTGCTTTGTATCTCACTACTTCGTTCCTTTCATTTCTCTTTCGAACAAATACCCACTTGTGCCCTACGGGGTGCACATGGGGAGGCGTGCGGCATACGGGCCCAAACACCTCTCTTTTTTTCAGAGATAGCAATTCAGTTGTTATTGCCTTCTTCCAATCTTCCCAATCTGATCTTTTCTTACATTCAGCGAGCGATGCAGGCTCGGGATCAAGATCGATGATGGTGACAATTTTCTTTGCGAAGTAGATATCGATATTAGCTGTTGTCCTATTCAGGGACTCTCCCGTGTGCACATAATTTATAGCTATTTCTTCATGAGTTGCTACTTCTGGAGCGATTGCTTCTTCAGGAGCTTCACCTTGCGCATCGCTTCTTTCAATTGCGGTGGCAAGTCCCTTTAGTTTTTCGGTTCCGATGTGTGCGCACACATCCATACCGACGGGGATATTCAGATCTGGTATGCCCTCTTCTGGAGGTGTCATACTTGTGCCAGATCTCAACTGGCTCCCCTTCTCATTCTGGGGACTTCAATGATCGGCTATGATAAATCCCTTTTATCCTTTTTCGCCAGGCGTCCCCGGTTACTAAGGATTCGAGGAGCCGGAGTTCTCGTCCTCATTTTTTTTCTGAGGCCTCTTGACAAGATTAGGGATACCTTCTGCTTTCTTTGGTATCTCAACCCTCTCCGGTGCAGTGCGTGCAGGCACATGCGACTTAGTCACGCTCTTCAAATCACTAAAGTGATCAGGCAGCTGATTTGCTAATGCTTGCAAATCATTTGTCTTCGGGACTTCTCTTGTCTTCTGGACTTCTATTTGCTTTACTAATGCGCGGGTCATCTGCATGGATTCCCGTGGCTTGCCACATAATTTCCCGACATTCTTCATCAAGGAGTTGATTTCCTCCCCCTAATGTTGGGAAATTTCCGGTGGTGACCCTTGCGCTAGTTGCATAGGTGAATGGATGTTGTAGGCCGAAGGTCTAAGGTTGATGAGATTTGCTGCATACAGGACTGCATGTCCCCAACATGTAGCTTGCAAATTACAATTATACAAAAGGGGTCGGGCAATAAATTTAATTCTCTTGATTAAAGCCTCTGCCAAACCATTCTGGGTATGGACATGCGGTACCGAATGCTCAACTGCAATTCCCATCGACATGCAATAATCATCAAATGCCTTTGAAGTAAATTCTCCGGCGTTGTCCATTCTGATGGACTTGATATGATGATCTGGAAACACATTTCTGATGCGAATGATCTGCGAGATCAATCTTGCAAAGGCGTGGTTTCTTGTGGACAACAAACCCACATATGACCACTTCGAGGAAGCGTCAATGAGCACCATGAAATACTTAAATGGCCCTGAGATGGGATGAATGGGACCGCAAATGTCTCCCTGGATACGTTCCAGGAATGCAGGTAATTCATCCTTCACTTTCAGAGTGGAGGGTCTAGTAATTAGTTTCCCGGTGGCACATGCAGGGCACACAAAATCTTCATGATTCGGGAAATTCTTTACATTAATATTATGCCCTTAGGAATTATTGCTATGTTTCTCATCATCCTAAGACCTGGGTGGCCTAATCTGTCATGCCAGAGACAGAAGAGTTCAGAGCTTCTAAATACTGTCTTCGGGACAGTGTACGCTGCAGGCGCCTTAATGTTGGTATAATATAGCCCAGTTTCTAGTGAAGGAAGTTTTTCTAATATTCTTTTGCATTCTCTTCGCGCTTCGTAATGAGCAGGTATTCCTTACCGTGCTCTTCTTTAGTCTCAACGTGGAAACCATTTGCGCGGATATTCTTAAAACTTAGGAGAGTTCTAGTCGATTTTGGGTACAATAAGGCTTCTTCAATGACCAAAGTTGTGCCCATGTGGCTCTTCCAGAACCAATTATACATGCATCGCTTCCGGCGATTGTCGTAAGGCTGCCAGTGCTCTTACGAATTGACTTGAAAATTCTTAGTCTCTCTTAAGACGGTATGCATTGTGCCGCTGCTAGCTAAGCACACTTCCTTTATAGGGCGCTACACTTGTTCTAATATAGGGTATTTTATTAATATGCATGAGAAGGCAATAAATACACCAATATCAGAACATGTCATGCCATCATAAACTGAATAAATGAATGAATTATTCCAAAAATCATCCAACCATCACGAGAAAACAACAATTCTTAAGTACCATCCATGCAAATTCTAACATATTCTTCCACACAAAATAAATGACAATTAAAGTCTAAATGCATTATGTGCACTAGACTTCTTCTGCTATTTTCTCAGGGTTGACATTCTCTTCAAGAGAAATCATGGCGTTGACTGCTTCTAGGTTGAGAGGAGTTGCTGCTATCGTGAAGGTTTCAACCTCCATCAGTGCAGGCAGCTACTCAGAACTCTCCCCCCAGCCGATGCAGAGTGGGCTTTATGCTGCCCTTTGCCATCCCGCTATGGCTTGTTAGCCTTATTCTCTTGTGGAGCATCTGATTTGCCTTTCTGGGCTGCGGTCTTATCCTTCCTTCCCCTTTTCTCTATCAAGGGCTTTCGCACCTTGTTGCTCCCAGCATTGGCTTTACGGCCAGCGGAGCTCCCAGGTGGCTGAGTGACGTAGTTCTTACGGAGAACTTTGTCCTGAGCCTCCACAACTTGCATCATATCAATCAATTCGGCATATTTCTCATAGCCTTCTTGACGATAGTTGTGTGCGGATTGTGCTACATTGGGGTGGAAGTATTTTCTCAATTTTCTGTATTGGGGTACAAATCCTGTGCAAGACAGAATTGTTTTCCCTGACCGTCTTGAAGTCGGCAAACCTCAGTCGGATCCACTCCTGCTCTGCTTGAGGAAGAATGGTGTACTTCAGCCTCTCAAACCGCTTCTTGAGTGCGGTCCAGAGTGCTAGCGCGCTTTTCTCCGCCATATACTCATTCTTGAGAGTGAGGCAGAGGTGGTGCCTAAGAAAATGAAATGCCTGATCATTCTCCTCAGATTTGGGTTGGGCGTCATTCAGTCCGCCAATCCCAATAGCCGCGCGGAGCTTCCTGGCTCCAAGCACAATTTTGACATCGGATGCCTACGTTAGATAGTTTTGGCCATTCTGGGCCAGCTCCTCGAACTCCCGATTCGTGATTCCAGTCATATAATTGTGTGTAAGTCTACTGCTGGTAGATATGCACGGAATAATTCACTGCGGGTAAATAAATGGTACAAAAGGTTCTCGCAATGTTTCATAATTTTCTGTGCATTTTCTATAATTTTACTGCTAATTTCAGTGATTAAAAGCAATTTTCAGCAATTACAATTAACCAAAACAGTAAATAAATACAGAAAATACAGAGAATAATAATGGCATAAATAAATAAGCTTCAAATGCTAAAAATAATTCAAAATTCAGATTCCCGAGGCCTTTTATGCTAAAATATGAAATTTCAGCAAATTCTGTAATTCCAGATGGTTTTTACGCAAAATTTCAGTTCAGAGAAAATTTGCGCAATTTTCTGATTTACCGAGGGGTTTTCTGCAAAATTCTGGACCCACTCGTAAATTTGAGGGCTTATACCTAATTTTCGGAATTATGAGGCCTCTTCTGCAAAAATTAGGACTTAAATAAAATATTTAGGGCCTTTCGACAATTCTTCAAAACTTGGGGGGCGTTCTGTAAAATTCCCAGCGCCACTGCCTCAGTTGGATTTCCCCTTCCCGGCCCATCATGCCTCGGCCCAATGGCCCGCTCCCCTTTCGGCCGGGCGGCCCATATGGCCTGTCGGCCCATCATGCAGGCTATACCCCCTCTCCCCGTGCCCTAGCTAGGGTTTCCCCTTGCCCGCATTCAACGTGGTGGCGGCGGCTCGAGCTCCCGCTCGAGTGGCGGCGCGGTGGCGAGACCGGGCGGTTCCGGGAGTGGCGAGGCGACGAAGCAGTCGCGGAGGCCTGAGCCGCGGCGGGCGTGTTCACGGGGAGGTGAGGTGGCTTGGTCTTCGGGCCGGCGCGCCCGCGCGGGAAGGCGATGCAAGCGCGGCTTCAGGCCACCAGCCTGGGAAAGTGAGCGGGCGCCGGCGGGCACGGTTGCGGCGAGCGGCCGGTCGACGCGCGTTCGGGCGCGAAAACCCGAGGCGGCCGGAGAGGCGCCGAAAACCGAAACGGGGCGGCGCTACTACGGGCCTGCGCCGGGCGGCGGTGGATTCCAAGGCACATGCGGGCGTGGGGTGAGGCCGGCGACCGCGGGGAGGCCGCTTCGGGCGACGTGCTACCGACGAGCGGTGGCGCCATACAGGGCGCGGGCGGAGGAGCCAAGGTTTGGTGGCGGCGGCGCCTATGCGGGGCGCGGGTGGAGGAGCGTGCACGGCTACGGGCCGCGGACGGCGCACGGCTACGGCTTCAGGCCGAGCCTCCACGGGCAGCGTCGCCGGCGCGTGCAGCGGCGTCGGGTCCGGCGCGGGAGGCCAAGCGGCGATGCGAGCTTCAGGCGCGGGGCCGTGCGACGCCATCGCCAGCTTCAAGCATGGGCGGCAGCCGCCATGCGCAGGCGACGGCAGCCATGGAGCCCGAGTCGATGCTGCGGCTTCGGGCCGGACGACCTCGGGCGGCGCGCATCTGCGAGCACGACGGCGATGCAGGACAAGGCGGCCGTCCGTGCAGGGACGACAGCCAGCGCTTCGGGCGCGGGGCCATGGCCAGCCGGTGCGGCAGTGCCTGTACGGCGGCGCATGCGCGTGCAGGCGGCTTCCTCCACGGGTGGTTCAGGACGGCGGCGTTGGCTACTGACCGGCGGCCGGCGACGCACATACGGTGCGGCGGCTCCTCAAGCTCTTTGGCCGTCTGTTAGCCAGCGGTCGGCGATGCGTATTCAGGCGCAGCGACAATGCCCCTTTTCTTTTTCTGAGTAATGCCGTGTATGAACAGCAAGAACAAAGAAATCATGCAATATATTTATATTTTTTCTCGTGCAGTGATCTTACAGGATCGAATAAAATCATGCAAAAATTTTCGTTTGCAATCTTCGATGCAATCAACATCTACCTCGTTTCGCAATCTACCGATCGACATTGTGCCGGCGATTTCAGATATGCTCACGGTAGATTTGGGGCGGATTTGCATCGTTTCTAATCTACAGTGCAATCAACATCTACCCCGTTTCATAATCTACCGATCGGCATTGTGCCGGCGACTTCAAGTCTGCTCGCGGTAGATTGGGGCGGATTTGCACCGTAGAGATTCAATCTAGAACGCAAAAAGAAAATACAGATTCAAAAAGCGATCTAGAAAATTCAATCTGTGCTTCGATGATTACCTCGTTCACCAGAGCGAAGTCGTGCTGATAACGTGTTGAGGAACCGACGCTAGAGACCAGTCCGAGCGATTCCTCTGCTAGAACAAGAACGAATCAATCACAGAATCACAGAGAGACAATAGATGAACACACAGAGAGATAGAGAGAACTCCTGGTCTTTCTTTATTGCTTTCATTCATGTGTACATAATGAGGGGGGTATAGGTCCCTATTTATAGTCTACGGTGGGGTGCCCAAATATGCCAGGACTCTTGGCCATAGGCCCAGTTTCCTAACAAATAATATGTGGTTAGGCACATAGTCACTGCAATACAGACCCTTCGTAGGATTTTCTCTCTTTCTATTTTTGTCTTAACGTCTTATTACTCATCATCACTATGCATGAAAAGAGATTATTAAAGCACATCTATATTCTTTGTGACACTTTATAAGACACTTTATCATGTCTCTAAGAGACTAGAGATATTACATAGTGGCATTAACTCGGGCTACTAGATGTTTTCTAAAGTGCCACATAAGCACCATCATATATATGCACTATGAACACAGCTATATGGTTGCCGAATTTTGTAGAGACGCTTTACCGTTTCTCTTTAAGGGATCAGAGGCATTACATAGTGGTGTTAGCTTGTGCTACTAGAATAGCGCTCTAAAAATGTGTGGTCTCAGGTCTCTAAAATCTACACCTCATTGTAATACTTCTTTTAGACTTGTCAAACTAACCGTCTCAACATCACGTGTTTAGTTATGTATTGCAATATTTATATATAGTCTCTTTAACACATATCGACCACCACAAAAAATATCTAGAGACTTGAAAGCGTCTAAAAAAATGTCTTTACGGAATGAAAAAATTGCTAATTTGATAGCGTCTCAAAAATGCCTCTACTAGATGAAATTCTGCATGTTTTTCAAAAATGTCTCCGGATCGTCTCGAAACCATCTCTGGAGTACAAAATTTTGGGGGCAATTTTGAAAGCATCTCCAGGCTATAGAATTTCTAATTTTAGAGACAAATTGCAAAAATGCATCTAGAAAGTGTCTATACCTAGGGCTTTTGTTGTAGTTTATACGATAAGATAAAACAGAAAAGTTTCTTTTAAGGTCATAAAACAGAAAAGTTGGATACATCAATGAATATAGCTAGTGTTATTTGCATGCAGGTACTAGTCATGACAAGAAAGCAACTATTCTTATTGGAGGGTCGATTGGAGGCACTTTGGTGTTGGTGCTCCTGGTGTGGTTTATCATCTCATGGTGTAAGTTGATAAGTAAACGCTATGCCTTTGAGAGGGGAACCGGGGGGACTAGGCGGTTTGAGTACCGTGATCTGGCTGCTGCAACGGACAACTTCTCCGAGCAGAAAAAGCTTGGACAAGGTAACTTTGGAGCAGTCTACAAGGGTACGTCCTTGAATGGATTGGTCGGCGAAGTGGCTGTAAAGAAAATCTTGAAGGAGTCTGACGGAGAACATACGGACTTCTTTGCCGAGCTCAACACCATTGGTGACGCCAGGCACAAAAATCTCGTCAAGCTGAAAGGTTGGTGCTGCAGGGGAACCAGCTGGAACATGCTCGATTTCATGTGTTGGTGCATGAGGAAGAAGAATGAGGTTTTCCTTGTCTATGAGTTGGTGCCTAACGGCAACCTGTTCGACCACCTACACAAGAGGGAGAAAGACGTACTACCATGGCCAACGAGGTACCCTTTCACGTGCTTCTGTTGAATATGGTACTGCAACATTGCATATATATTCATGTTTAACACCATGTCGCTATCTATCTGTCTGTCTATCTATCAGGTACAAAATAGTGCTGGACATTGGCGCAGCTCTTCTTTACCTCCACGAAGAGTGCCGTCCATACATCCTTCACAGAGATATCAAACCAAACAACATACTCCTGGACATGGACTTCAACGCCAAGCTTGCTGACTTCGGACTGTCGAGGGTCGCGAACCAAGACAATAAAACGCTTGAGACATACGCTATAGGGACGGAAGGGTACCTAGATCCACAGTGCAGGAAATCAGGGAAGGTTGCGTTCAACCGGAGCTCTGATGTCTACAGCTTCGGGGTCGTTCTGCTAGAGATTGCATGCAGAGAAGGTATCAGCATGGAACAAGTCTGGCATCAGTACAGAGAGAACACTATCGTGCAGGCCGCCGATGATAAGTTAAACGGCGAGTTTGACGGGAGGCAGATGGAGCGTGTGATCGTCTTGGGGCTCTGGTGTGCTCTCCCTGATAGAACCAAGAGGCCTACCATTCGGGAAGCAATGAATGTCCTCGAACGTGACACGCTGTTGCCTGACCTAAATTTGTTGAATACTTTGGTCTCAACACAAGAAGATACCTAGCTACGACAGTAGCTTTGATCCGCAGGCACCTCTCTCAGCTGGCAGCTCTTCTAATCAGCAGCATCCGTGACTTTTGGGGTGGACGTTGTTCGTTATGCATCATTATATTGTACGCATACATGGATAGCCCATCTTCAGTATTTCAGTCCCTTCAACCTACCTACGACCATCGTGCATGGTTCTCATGCGGCATCTCGCGGTTAATAATGCATTTGCTTCTTTCATTTACTATTAAGGCCCCGTTTGGCACAGCTCAGCTTCACTAGTGAAGCTGTTTTTTTTTGTTTCAGCTTCACGAGCAGCTTCACCGATGAAGCTAAATCTGTTTTGGAAAACTGTTTGGCAAAACAGCTTCACCAACAGCTTCATGCATGGTTGAGAGAGGGCAATTGTCCAAGATACCCCTGTCTACCTGACTTGTTCTAACATTTAGAGTTGTATGTTTGTATATGGTCATATGAATTAAAAAATAATATATTTGAATGAGTATAAATTAAAACATTAAAATAATAAATTAAAATCATTATGAAGCAATATTAGTGCGTTGTTTATCATTAGGAAACAATAATAAAAAATTAAAATCATTAGGATGGACTAGTGGCAAATGTGTGTAATTTTGGTGAACTAGAGGGGCAGTGGGTTCCTAGGACTGCGGGCATGAGGGAGAGAGCTGTGAAAAGCTACTTTTTTCAGCTTCACCTCTCTCCATTCCTTTGTGAGAGCACAAAAAAAGGAGCTTCACCCATGAAGCTGTTTGCAAAAAAGGTGTTTGGCAAAAAACAGCTCACAACAGCTCATGAAGCTGTTGGTGAAGCTGTGCCAAACAGGGCCTAAGCATGCATCATGCATATGCTGTACGCATGATGGCTCGCCTTGTTTGCATTCATGTTAATTTCGCTGTATATGCTTGTGTGGATGTAATAAACACTGTAACACAAATATATGTATTTGTGTCATCTGATATTTGGAAATTTTCTGGTAGTCAGACTTATTTTGGATATGGCATTGAATATTTAATAATCTTGTATTTACCACCCTATCACATGACCATCATGTAACACCCCAATTTTCGAGCTTCAAAATTTTCTTTTGTGTAGTTTAGTCCATCTAAACAAATTTCACCAATTTTATTTGAATTCATGAAGCTTAATTGGGAATTTCAGAAATTAGAAATGATTTAATATGAATAATGTAAGCATCTAGGTCCAATTTCCAAGGTATTTGGTTTTTTGGTGATTAATGACCCTTAATTAATTAAGACTAACTTTCGTTTTGAGTGAAAATGAGTTAAGTTAGGTCTTGATGATGAATTTGGGTGTTAGGTCTTGAGGGTGAATTTTGGTGTCCTTGGTGTTCATGGATCCCCAAATGGTGTAAATGATGAAAAAGCATGAAAATTAAGGACATTGTGATTAGAAATGACACGAGATACGATAAGTCAAGTTTGCATCATTTTAGTGGTAGGTGTTGCTTTTTGCTTTGGTCGTACTACTAAGGGGGGGGGTTCAAATCTAGTAACTTGAGCTTAGTGAGGTTGGGTAGCTAGTTGTGGTGCATACTAGGTCTCATATCTAGCCAGTGGAAGCCAAGAAACCAAGTGAGCATGTAAAAATTGCAAAGGTTTCACATTTTCACACTTAGTCAAAAACATTGCACTCAGGCAGATAATCTGACTAGGTCGGACCAAGGGTTGTATCAATGTTCCAAAGGGCATGTTCTTCGAGTTTCAATGGGAGTCAAATGATCCAAGTGATCCGGAGCATGAATCGGATCAATTCAACAACAGGCATGCTTTCCTAAATTCAATGGGAGTCGGATCATCCAAATAACCCATAGCATGGGTCGGATTATTTTTCTAGAGAAGTGCATCTTTGAGTTTCAATGCGGCCCAGTTAATCCGAGTCAATCGGACTAAGGGTCAGATCAATTTCATAGAAGCTTGGGCTAAGAAGAAATTGAGCACAGTCAGATGATCTGAGTGGGTTAGAGCATGATCCGAATAAATTTTGCAGAGAAAGTGTTCTTGAGGATTTGTGCAAGCGCGGATAATCCAAGCTAGATAGATAATCTGGATAAGCCGGATAATCCGACTTAGGTCGGATGATCTAAGTGTATGCAACGGCTATATTTTTTTTTATCGTTGGAGGTGTTTAAGTCGAATCATCTGAGTAGGTCAGATGATCAGACTCAAGGCAAGATTTTGAAAAATATGTCTACCAACTAGTTTCTTAGGAGGGAACCTATATACAGAGTCTATGGGTGTTCAAGTTATCTCTTTTGGGACTCCCACTTAGCATCTATTCCATTGAGGAGCTTAAGGGACTGAAGATCTTGAGTGTTTTTGAGAGAGATTGAGAGACTAGATTAGGCTGAATAGTGTGTATCACTCCTGGTTGCTTGACCTTGCTAGGTTCGAGTGACCTCTTTAGGCTTATTACTATTGGACATTAGTGTCTCCTAGATGACTTGAAGGTGTGCTCTTGCTAACCTTCCAAGGAAGAGCTTGTGAAAGGTATTGGGAGGGTTGTGAAGGTTTGGAGTTCACCAATCCGGAGCTAAGGACAACCATGAGTTGATGGCTTGATTCTTTGTATGGTTTCAAGTCGGAGCAATACTCTATTAAGAGTGCTCCAATGAGGAGTAGGGGAGATTCTGGATCTCCAAGATCTTGGTAAAAAATTGGTTGTGTCTCTTGTGTCCTTTACGTTTCCATATTTCATTCTTGTCTTTCAATTCCTAGTCACTAGACTTCTATAGTTTTGGAATCTAGGTTGTAAAACTTCGCTAGACTTGTATAGGAGTTATTTTGACCACACTAGAAATCTTAGGTGCTTAGGTTGGGCTATAAAAGACTATAGTTTTAATTTGGTCATTAGCAAAAACATTCCCAATTTAGCCTTTCTTGGCATCTGATCCACTTCAAATAATCTAATTATCAACTAAATCCAAAGTCATTTTATTTGGGTTCCTTGTGCTTGGAAATATTTTCTAGATTTTTCTAGAAATTTTCCAAATTTATTTGCTATTTTCTTGGCTATTTTCTTGCATTTTCTAAAAACGAAAAACTAAATAAAAATTCGGAAGGCCTGCGGCCCATTACTTCCCATGCCCACTCCACTCTCTCTCTCTCTCTCTTTCTCCTGGGCCTACGGCCCATTTCTTCCCATGCTGCCCCTCTCTCTTTGCATGGCCTAGCTGGCCCAGCCCACTTTCGCCACGCGTCTAACCGCAACGCTACCACAGACATTTGGGCCCGATTGATACTATGCTTCTTCTTGACCGGACACAAGTCAGAGCCGAACTCCACCGCCCTACCAACCTTTCATTGGCATCCATGCCAACCCTAGCTGCCAGCCTCGGCTATAAATAGCCCCGCCATCCTCAGCTTTTTCACCCCCACAACTGTCACCACCAAAACCCTAACCCTTGGCAACATCGTCATTTGGATCTATACCAACGCAATTGCGGCCACCCCTAGGCACCTCCGTCACCAACATCCACTGACCGCTGGTGAGCCTTCGTCACTCCAGCACCAAAGCGTCATCCTTTGGCTCGCTTCCGCTAGGATTCTGCCAAAGCTCGCTGAATCTACATCGCCATTGCAACCAAGCCCACGTCATCGCTTCTTCCTCGCTGTCGGCTACCTTCATCGATCATCGGGATCCACGTGCCGCCTGTTTGCTTTGAACAAAAATGTCCATTACTAAGAAATTCTACAGGAACAAAAATATATATCCAAGTAAAAAGGACAACAACAAATGACTAAACGAGATTAGTTCAAAAAATAGTCCCAGGATAAGTGTAATTATCAATGCACTTCCCTAAGACCGTAATGCACTCTCACGTTTAGGGTAATTTGCATTTCCGATTTCAAGATACAACCAAGTTATGTGTCCCTCCATTAGAAACTGTTCACATAAATACTACTGTAGCCACTTTTTTTTCAAAATTGATCTCCGAACACCCTTTTCTGTAAATCTAGATCTCTCCTTAGACTTACCGAACTCGACAGGATGCTGCATGTCGCATTTAATGCTGTCCATTTAATTAGTGCACATACTTAATTAGTGCTAATCATATTTAAACAGTGCTAATCAGATTTAATTTGCGCTAATCGTTGCCATTTATTTCGTGCCGCGGCCGGGGGGCCTCGGCAGCTTTTGCTGCCGCTGTAGGGGAATAGAAGTCACAAGCTTGTTGCCACGCAAGTCATTTTACCATCCAATTACCCTCTGTAGCCAATTTCTTGCAAGTTTTTGCCTAATTAGGCTGATTAGCAGTCATGTAAGCATCACCTGGCACCTCACGGAGCGGGCCCACCTGTCAGCTGTCCTCCTCTCATCTCTATCTCTCCCCCATTTGTCTCCCTCAGTCGTATCATCACTGAAGTCACCTCGTCCAATTCGCAATCGGAGGGAGTAACAGATATGTAAAACTTCGACTCCAATTCACACCATGTAGATAGGAGAGCAGCTGACACCCCGTCCCTTCACCTCCCACCCCCCGTCCGGATCCCTCCTCCTCGCCGTTGCCGGAGCGCGCCACCGGTCCCCGGTGGGCGCAAAGAGGGCGACGGCGGGGCCTTTTTTTCCTTCCCCTGCTCGGTTCGGTGGGGATTGGTGCGCTGGTCGTGAGTTCCCCGGCGGCGGATCCGGTGGCCTGGTGGCCGGATCTGGAGTCCCTCGGCTGGTGGCGCTGCGGCGGGCTCCCAAGCTTTGGAGCGGCGAGGCCCGCGTGGAGGAGGCGGCGTGGGGTGCGCTGGGAGGGAGGCGGAGAGGGGCGGCTCCCCTCGCCGTCGGCGGATCTGGTGGCCTGGTGGCCGGATCTGGAGTCCCTCGGATGTTGGCGCTGCAGCGGGCTCCCAAGCCTTGGAGTGGCGAGGCCCGCGTGGAGGAGGGCGGCGGGGAGTGCGCTGGGTGGGAAGCTGATCCGATTCGGCGGGGCCCAAACCCTAGCCCCGTCCGCCGCCAAGTGCGTCGTGCAGTTCCTCGAGTACCGCACCGCCGAAGATCACCGGGGCTACCTGGAGTCTGGCCTTCACGGGGCCGCGCCGCCGCCGCACACCGCGTCGTGGCGATGGGTGGAGCGGCGGAGCCCCGTGGCCGCGTTCCCCACCGACTTCGCCGTGCTCGAGATCTGTGACGCCCGCCGTGCCGCTGTCGTCGCGGCCGTCAGGGCGCTCGGCTGCGTCCGGGGCGTGCTCGCCGACGCCAGCTACTCCCGGAGCGTCCTGTCGGCGGATGGACCGCCGGGGCGGGGGAAGCTGTTCTCCGCCATGTCGTTCGATGGAGAGGAGGAGGGAGGGGGAGTTAAGGGGGTGGTGTGCAGACGGAATAGTATTACGTCTTCTGGTAGCTGGAGGCGGAAGCTTCTCATGCAGATGGATGTGGCCAGGAGCTAGAAGGCGGTGGTGATCCACGTGACGTGTAGGCTCCGTAAGGCGTTCAGGAAGTTACATGTCTGGCTCTTCCGTTGTATTGCTGTAGGCTTGATCTGCGGCTCATGTCCCTGGATCTTCTCAGTGGTGGCGCATAGGCGTCGCATAGTGGTTTTTACAATGGTGGACTTTGCTGGAAGCGGCTCGTCGTGGAGTTCAAGGGTGGCTATGCCATGGCCTTGAGGCGTGCAGGGTTCCAGAGTGTTGGTGGCGGTCTATTTTGTGTGTGGATAGTGCGTGAGGTGTTGTGGAGGTGCTGGCGAAAGCCTTGCCGGTGATATTACCGGTCTCGACAACAATGACGCCTTCGGGCGCCATTATCCTTCCTGGAGGTGTGTCGTGGCACTCCATAGCTCTCATGTTTACTGATTTTCAGGTGAAAACCTTGCCTCGGTGAGGCGGGCGGCGTCGGCGACTCTCGTCGCCTCCTTGGAGACGTCGCCTCGGGGGTCCATCTTCACGCAAAGCAGACTGAAGTTTGGATGGCGCAGTCGGATGAGGATAGGGACTTGGTTGAAAGCAAGGACAGAGAAAAAGTGCTGAAGCTTAGCCTTTTCAGTTTTTTTTCATAGTCCTTAAGCTGTCTTTCTTGTTGTTGTATGCCCCTCAGTTTTGAGGCTTTGAGCCTAAGAGCTCATGTAACTTTTGGCTGTATATATCCTACGGGGATATAGAGGCCGGATTTTATATCCTTTATCTAAAAAAAAGATAGGAGAGCAGCTTGAGCATGCATTGATTATTCCCCTGCGTAGACATAAACATATGCTCGAGACAACAAAAACAAGAACCACCCAAGAAAAATAAAACTCTCCTGAATATGGAAACAATAAAACGAAGACAAAACTGATCTCCTTGTCGAGAAAAATAAGTATACACAAATCAGTCAATGTAAAGTTCACACTACAGTAAGTAAAAAGAAAGAAAGAAAGAAAAAATATCTCAGATTGCAAAAATAGTAAGATTCTCATATAGGAATAATAATTCATCATTGCAATGTACAGTTGCTTAAATTTAGTACAGCAGCCTTCATAACTTTATGTAACAGAACTCATACTGGAAGGAGCGTGAGACTCAAATATTAGAGTCAGAACAGATCACACAAGTCAAATTGAATGGAACATACAAGCAACCATAGTTGGAAAGAGGCATACTGCTCAGTTACTGACCTATAACCAACCTGAGCATCACCTCTACTTAGGGCTGCAAACGGAGTGAATATTTTCGTCCGTTTGTATTAATTTGAATCTTATTCAGAGCATATTTTCAGATTTCCAAAAGTTTTTATCGGATATGAAAACGGAGCCGGATAGTTTCAAATTCGAAAAGGACATTATCCAATAGATACGGAGCTATCCGGAAAATTTTCCGGATAGTAATATCCGGTAACTAGTTATAAATAGAAACCATAGCTCCCCCACACATCCCACCATCTCTTTTGTGGCGGCTGCTCTATTCCCATTTGAGATCTGAATCTGTGTTCTTCCCCATGTGCGACGACTCCTCTATCAACTCTAGTTATGGATGTACATGATATGTGAAGAACTAGGAGGATCGGATGTTAAGACTCGTTCTCTTCTATTCTGCTCCCCCTCTCTTCCCTGCATAGATAAGGTGATGTATGACTTGTTTTGGGTGGGGATAGTTGACCTGGGAGCTTGCAAGTTGCAACCCTGAAAATATTTCTGATTTAGTAAACAATGGGCTGAATCTATATCACTTTTTATTGAAGTTCAGCTTCATGTTGCCTAATTTCATCATTGGTAATAGTTGTTACTGTTGTTCATCTTTTGCATTGCTAAACTACCAGATCTTTTGAAGAAGTTTTTCCTTTTGACATAATTGCATTGTTTGAACAGAGGCTTTCAATGAAGAGATGAGCCTTTTTTTGTCCCTTGCAAATAAGAATTACAGCAAGATAGAATAGATCCTATCCATTATCATTGCATGAATGCCACCATCAAATTGGCCTTGCACTTGCAGTACTTCAATTTGAGCAATGACATATTTAGTATTTTGAAAACAAGCAATGTTAGAGCATTTCAGAGTGCAGTTATAACACAGTATGTCAATTCTACCCAAGCACCTTATGTATTCTCAACTTCTAATTATCTGTTGGTAGCAGAATTTGACAAACAGCATTACGGCTCGTCCAAGAAGCTAACACATATAGAAGCATCCTGGGCATATAAGAGAAGCTAAGCTTTACGAAAGAGGTGTTTGGTTTTGCCAATATAGCGCTCACTGGTGTGTGTTGTTATATTGGAATCTCCAAACATTTCTTCGAGGGCACAGCCATGTATTTACAGCCACCATGCACTCACAGAAAATATGCTTCTCTTTGTGCTAAGGAATGGTTATTTATATGAATTGGTTGTGTTAACTGACATGGTGTCCTACCATAACTGGAAACAGGGACCGGTTTAAGTGGCCAGTTGCCAACTCCTCCCAGTACGCTACCTTATCTGTTAACTAGTCATATGTCCGAATGTTGCTATGGAACCATAAAATTAATACTAAAATAGCATGTTATTGTAGTTAATCTTTTTCACATTTAAAAAGCTAACTGCTGGTTCAATAATCACTCATCAAGACAGTTTGGGAGGGAAGAAATAATACCATTAGCGCAACAATCTCACAAATCAGAACATACAACAAACACTAAACTTTACACAACGGAATGCTAAACCATACAGTAAATAATACTTTTCTTCGGCGCTATATATATCCGTTGGCATATACTTTTTGGCAGGACCCCATTCAACATAAGCTAAGTGAATTTTACAATGCTTTTTACATTACGAGAGTTGTACCCGAGCAAAAAAAAAAACTGGCACTAAGTAACAAACTAATCGATACTACATACACTAAATAAAAAGTGGTTAGCTCTCACACAGTGCAACATGTTCTGTTTTATGTTAATGCTAGCACCACTCGTCCAGTAGAAGCACCATGCTTCTCCAAAGCAAAATGCAACTACAATGTAAAAATGTATAAAAACAATGCAAACAACCTGTTTCAATTAATATTAAAAGGATTTTAAGAAGTATGTTGAACCAAGTCTTGCTACACCATGCTATTTGTGACGACCTGCATTATTACCATGGGGTAATAATGCTAGTCAACGGATTATTATTCGTTTTAGAAGATAAAACATCGCTCTAACGAATAATAAACCTATCAGAGTATTGCAGCAGAACAATAATTAGAGACACAACATGATATTACAAGAATATCGCCACGCAGGGCTACAGTTTATTACAACGCCTCAAGGGCTTGAATATTACAATCTTTAGAACAGAAAATATTCTAACTATGGATTGAATATTACAATTTTTAGAACAGAAAATATTCTAACTACTTCCTATTCCAAAAACGACTCCACACTGAGTGTCCACCTGGTACCCATTGTATTCCGAGTCCACAATATTCCATCCAGATAGCTTCCTCCTGACCTTAGCTCTCCTCTAAACTGACATGCTCCTAAGCAAGGGGAGATAATAGCAAGGGTGGGTACAGAAGTACTCAGCAAGCATTAATAGCAAAATGCACAAAATGCTTATCTTCACACTTTTAGGAATATCAATTCCTATCCTCAATTCTCTTGCTCATTTCCATCCTCTTTTTTTCCTCATTTTCTTTCCCATGACTTATAACAAAATAGGTTTTGGTTGTTGGTTTTGAAAGAATTTACAATTTATTAATTTAGAAAACTACTGAACATACGCATGAACAGCAAAAACCCCCATAAGTTTCCGTAATTCTCCTTTCCCGGAGACAGGCATGAATTCATGATTTGAACAGCATCGCGCAAGCTTGTATCACTTTACCCATTACCACTCTGATCCTGGTGGCTTCCTAGCTCTCCGCAATTCCTTTGATGTGGTGCCCAGACTAAAGTACAGTACGTTTGCATCTATCTCAGTAGATTATATATCCACCCAGTTACTCACAAGCAGCAGCCTGGAGCGGTGTACCATCCTCACGCAGACCCACCGAAAGCGACATTAACTGTTGGCTGGGGTGGTTTCTGACCCTTGCCCAACACCAAACTGCGTAATATATCGCCTTCGCGTACCCCACTGCTGGTCACGTCCAGACTTGGGTTCTTGCGATCCGCCTCCCCCACTTCTGGCCTGCTTACCAGTTCTGGGTTCTGCGCGGCTGTGGATCCCCCACTCCGGTACAGGTCCGGCTCTTGTGGGTTCCTCCCCTAATTAATACTTACCCATGTGGAGAATATAACACTTTGATAGAGCTACTAGTCTGTCCGTCCTCGAACGGAATGTTGGTTGATACAGTTTGGTACGGTCTGTTCACACGGATGAAGCTGGTGATTCCTTGTATTCTATTCTTATGCAGAGGTCCCACACCTGTCCACTTGTCACCTACCCTGGCTGTAGGGACCCAGATTTTACATTCTGGATACCTCTGTGTTTAGCTGCACTATTCCCTGGATCAGTAGATAGTGCATACAGTTACAGTTATGGACATCAAAGTACATATCACGCGGAAGCGTAAATATAATAGTAAACTTACTCATGGGCCGATGAGGCCGAAATCATTAAATTGCAGCAGCGGAAGAACGAAGCACACAGGTGGGACCTTCAGGACATGCCCACAGGCAGCCAACTGGAGGTTTGCGACCTAGCCCTTGACATCTTCATCTTCTCTGCCAGCTTGTCCAATCCTGTTTTTGAGGCGAGGTGATTTGATTCCTGATTCTAAATTTTGTCGCAAAAGCGAGTGTGAGCACTCCAACCCCGTGCTCCGCGAGCCAATACACAGAATGCAAATAAATAGTATGCATGGTTTAACAAAGGAGAGGCTCGGGTTATTTTATTTGCCAAAAATCGCTTTTGGTAGCATTATCATGATTTAATTTTTGTATTATTATTGCTACCTATACTCCACACAACAATTGCCATAGCTGACTTGATCCCCCAAAATACACTTTAATTATTGACTGCTGTCTAAGACTCCAAACAGCGAGTAACATTATTTAACTAATCCACCGATCGTACAATCTCTATATGGTTTGCTGTCTAAAACTCTAAACATGTAGTGTCATCCTTTATCTAATATCACTTAATTAATCCACCACTATCGTTTGTATTCTAATTCCTAACAATCCAATCCTTTTTGTTATTGATCCACAACCATAAATTGCTCTTCCAATTACCAACCTTATTATCCACTATCCATCTCTAACTACTTCACTATTGTATCTCCACCAAGAATATCACTGATCAAGTCTACGCATCGCTAGTATACATCCATCAAGAATATCATTGATCAGATCTAGGATTCTCTATGAAATATCCACCAAGAATATCATTGACCAGGTCTATGATTAATTCACTAATATATATCCACCAAGAATATCATTGATCAAGATTAATCGCCTATAGTTATTTTCATACCTCCAAATTTCCAGAAAAATCAATTCATCCATCTAGAAATTGTTCAAATCCTATTAATCCCAATATTGTCAACATCTCCCAAGAAATTATATCAAATATCAGTGTTGTAATCCAACCATTACCTTTGCATTTCCTAATACTCCAAAAATCATATAATTCATCTATCTAGTCTATAAATCCATTTGGGCTCCACCAACTCTATTTCTCCCAGGTTCCACACTATCATTTCCTTCTTATAATCGGCATGGGTCCACCAATATATTTATGTTCTTACCACAAACTTCCATCTTCATTACTCCCGACTCTACTTATTTCCTCATATATTTTACTTTGCGAGAAGAGAAAACATTTTACTTTTGCAATATGATACATAAAAATTTCCTGAGACCTAGCAGTTTTGAACAAAAACATAATGTTCAAGAAAATGCAATAATAATAGCGATCCAGATTCCATCCACCGTTACATGGCATCCGCACCATATAACATCTTTCAGCGTTATAGCCGCTTAACTTACCACTGGGACGACACCCAGGACAATTCAAGTCAGGGCTTTCCACTGCCCTTCCACTTTTCCATTCACACCCACAAAGTTTTTGAAATAGAACTATATCTAGTTAAGTTCCTATGTCCGCCCTTGACCGTGGGTACGACTATTCGAATAGTTTTGACTCTGCAGAGTTTGTACACTTTCACCACAAGAGACAATCAACTCGTTGCCCCACACGATTCCTTGGTCATGTGGTTGAGCAGACTATCACAATGACTTTTCAAAATATCTAGTCCCTTTTGTCATCTCACTTTATGGGCTTCTCCCACTTGCGGTGGGTCCCATCTGTGCGTGGGATGTTTCCCACAGCCACTAACGCAGCTCGGGCTTCTACTTCCCGCAACGTTAGGACAGCTGGAAAACTTCACCCTCCACTGGTGTCCCTTTAGGCCCCCTTGCCATAGCGTAGCCCCATCTATCCCCTACCAGTGAGATGAGTCCGGGGTTTCGATAAGTTTACTTAGCCAAGTTGTACTTTACAGACTTGTAGTTGTACTGTTTTACATAGAAGGTCATGACAAGATTCAGTCCTTATTGGTATCTGGGCGGTCTACCACTAACCCACTTTGTGCTTCCACTGCACCACACATACACACCCTCGAACCAATCTGCCCAGATATTTAAGCAAGTTGGGGATTTTGGGAGTATAAAATAATCATATCAAAGGATACCAGTCATTCCCACCATGACTGTCCCAATCAGTTTCTCATGATTAAAAATTGACAATGAGGTTTGGGGCATTTCAGCGCCCCTTGAGTATCTATGCAGCACTAAGCATAGCGCATAACTAGAGACTTATTTTCGAAATGTTACTATTATAATTTTGCTAGGGCGACAAGGGGCACACATTCAAATATTCCAAAGGAGGGGTAATATTATTCAAGGTAAACAATTGGTATATAACTAGAATCTTAAAATTAACATGTATTTGCATATAAAATAACAGCATGCAGTTTGATAATTTAAAACAAATTAATTTGCAGAAAATGTAGGTTCAATATGATCAAAGTATTGACTCGCCTAGCGCGGTTTACCGCGGTCTTGAGCTCACACGATGCTTTCTCCTGAGTTTCTATTCCGTATCTTCGCTCTGCTCTGACCACGCTTGATTCGTGAAATCTTCAGGACTCCAGTTTCTAATTACGCGATAGACGACTGAATCCAAATAAAAGCAAATAACTCAAAAGATCCAATTAAATTCGAATAAGCTCAATTTAGTTTTATTACGAGTTAATGGGTGATTCGGGTTACTTGAGGTAAGGTCGATGGTAGAACACGATGACTTGATATTTTTATTGACAATTTCTTTTATTATTTTGGTATTCATCAAGGAAGTTCCATGAGTTAGGTTAAACCCATGAGTCGGTGTATTTTGTTGAGTGCTAATGTTCAGGGCATATGATATATGTATATATATATATGTAATGTTTGCAAATTTTAGCTATCTGAGCAAAACTGGATATGTATCATTTTATGTGACCCTAGTTACTCGCGATAATGGTTACATGTTTACTTTAGAGTATTTATATGTCCGTGAGATTATTTGGATGCTTGATGACCTAGAGCTATTGCAATTTAGCATCTGTCTATCATTGTAATCTTTTAACTTAAGTGCTTCCTGAACATTACTGCTACTGATGTTTTATCCCTTTATAACTCGAGCTGGCGATACATGATGATATTTTGTCATCATTACTAACTAAAGCTACCTTTTGAGATTTCATGATTGGTAGTAGATGTATATATATATTCTTGATAGTGTTTACATGTACATATATTTTTAGTAGGGTCTATGGTGAACGCAAGGAATGGTACTGTTATTTTTACTAGGGGGTTGCATGCATGCTATCCGAGATTCCAGAGTAGAATTTTGGGAGCGCTAAGATTACCTTTGTAAGGCTTCAACTATGCAGCTATAATTATGTAGGATTAGACTTTTGGATATTCTGGGTTTATAAAAGAGAAACTTTTAATTTGACTCACATATTAGAGTTCAACATCCATACCTAATTGATCCATGTCGATCTCTTGTCATCCAAGGATAGACCATGGGTAATCTTGTCTTAGTGTCTCATGGGGATTTGTATATTAACCTTAATTAGCCTATAGTTAAGTTTTAGTTCGATTGCATCAATCGTTTCCATTACGAATTTACAAGTAATTCCTTTATTCTTATTCTCATGCACATTGTCTTTACATGCAATTAACCAAACTTAAATGTGTAAACTCATTTCATAACCCTTTTAGTTTAATCACACAATCAACATTTTTATTCCCATTTTGATGTACAAATCATAGTTTAAGATTGCTCTTTGAAGAAAATTGGGAGGGGGCAACTGATACCCATTAGCTTGATGCTTATTTAAAGTGGGGCCCATATGTCATAACAGAGATAGAGAGGAGACTACCTTCGGCTGAGTTGACAGAGAGGGAGCAGAAGCAGATGAAACAGGGGAGGTTCGGGGCGGTGGTGGAGTTGGCGACGTCGCCGGCGAGGGGTGGGTGGTGAGGACCGGGGGAGGGTTGAAACGCGTCGTGTGCGCCGAGGTGAGGCCGATGGAGGTGGTTGCGGGGGCCGAGGACCTCCAGAGCGGGCCGGCGGCGAGGCTTGGGGGGGGGGCTTCGGTGCCGGTGAAGCGCAGCCAACGGGGAGTGCGGGGGAGGTCGGGGGTGAACTCACGACACACTGGAGATGGCGCGGGAGAGAGGAATTGAATTTTCGTGGCGGGCTTTGGTGAGGAGGCCGGTGGCCGGTAATGGAGATGAATAGGGCGCCAACGGTGTAGAGAGCACGAAAGGAAGATTGCCCGAAGGTGAAAGGGGTGCGGGGTGTGGGAAACTCATGGCAGTCCTCAGCGGCCCTTATAGTCGCAGCGGGGAAACGGGGAGGCGCGGCGGACCGGGCGGAGGACGTGAGAATCCGGTGGGCATGGACTGTTGTGGGGCTCGGGGCGACGCAACCGGCGCGACGCATGGCAGGGAAAGGACGAGGTGGTGCTGCGCAGGAGACAGAGGGGGCAGCGAGAGAGGGAGCGGCGATGGGACGGGCTGGCGCAGAGGGCAGTGCACGCGCGAGAAAAGAGGGGAGGAAGAAAAACAGTAGCACTGGGGAGACCGCTCGGGTAGAGAGGAAGGGAGATGGGTGGGCCGCGCTAGGAGAGAAACGGGGCCATGCGCCAGAGGGAAAGGGCGCGCGCGACTGGGCTGGCCGGTGGAGGAGGCGGGGAGGTTGGGCCGGGCCGCTTCGGCCGGTCTGATCTCCCATTTTCTCTTCTTTTTTTTCTTTTTATTTATTGCATATACATTTGCATATGTATATACTGGTATGCATATATATTTTTATCTCTTTCTGATTTTCATATATGTACTTATATTTATCTTATTATTTATATATATATATACATGTTTATATATACTTATTTGCATCTTCACTTTGTATACATGTATATATATATGTCCTTCATGTCTACTTTATTATTATTTTGTTTTTGTACAAATACATTTTATGCCCTACTCATCTTTCAAGGCCTTTTTGCTTACATGTTTGCATTGACTTTATATGTTTATTTTTTTGGCCTTTTATACTATTGTTTTCAAAATGAGACTGTACACTTTTAACCCGGTTTCTCTCTTCTTATACTGGATCATCTTTTCAGATTCTTGTTTTAGATTTTCAAATCTCTAACCTTCAAACATATTAGTCTCTTTTGATCCTTTTTAACTTTTAATGCCCATTGTTTAATCTTCAGGAAAAATAATCTAAACTCCAAATTCAATTGAAATACATTGCAAAGTAATCAAAAACTCCATATTTTCAAACTTCAAATTTCCAGGATGTTACACTGGCAACCTCTGCCCACCTTCTTACTTGCTTAGATGGCCAACTGCTCCATCAGTTCACTTCTATTTCCTTTTTCTCATGTCCCTTATTTCAACTGTTCGATTTAAATATCTTTTAATTCTTTCATGCAGGGTGATACTAGATTAATACCAAAATACTTGTTTTACGAAATATACTCAGAAGCTTTGATCAAAGGAATGCTTGCCTGGATTTCAACCATAGATTCGGATTCAAGTAGGATCAGGTGAAATCACTCCCGTAGTTTAGATTGTCGTCTGCAATTAGATACATTGACTATGATTTAATGTATGAAAATATAATAAGATACAAGGTGTCGATGTGCTTGTGCTCCTAAGGTAAAACCTCACTCCATTTAACCCGGTCGCGGTAGTCCTAGTTATCTCGTATTCTGTACTCATCATTTGACGTTGTTGGCTTAGCATGGAGCTGGGTTGATTACTTAAAAATTAGACTTAATCTTTTGTTGCTGTCCGATCATCTATCTTGCAATACGATTAATATATACACGCACATATATTGGCGAACATTAATCCTACTCGATCTCAGCAATGCAATTATGCCTATTTAATTTTACCTTAGTCATTTACATATTCTTAAAGCTTAACTACTATTTAATCGCCACGTATAATTTGAATCGCTACGCGTAATCTTAAATCGACACAAACAGTTTTAAATCTTCTAATGGCTAAGAATTTATTCTAATAGTTCTGAATACTTATTAGTGGATCTCTACAGTTTATAATTGACTAATAACCATTAACTAAGCATTTAAATACGCAATGGAGATCTAAATGATATTATGATAATATACTTTGCACGCGTACAAATTCCAGCCTATGGGCATCATTTGACTTATCTTTCATAACCAAGAATATTTATTAAGACAGTTATATGATTTAACACTATCTGGGTTAATTAGGTATTTAGTTACGATCCCGAACGATTTAATTAGCGATGCATTAATTAAATCGGTACACGCTACATTTTTATTCTATAGATGGCAAATCATTTATTCTAATCATTATAAATACTGATTAGTGGGTTTCTATTGTTTAGATGGACTTAAACCACTTTATCTGTGTATTTAAACCTACAACAAAATGGTCTTAGACTATAGTACTTTAATTTAATCCGTATGCGTATAAGCTGAGTCGACTTGCATTTTTTTAAATCATCGAACCCAATTAACTTGTTCTAATGACCCTGGGTAATCAAGGGTGGATGTTCTATAATTTAAATTCTACTAACCAAATTGTCTGAGTAGTTAAACATACCAGGGAATGGTTTAAACAACGATACATAAATTTTAATACACCTACGTACTAGTTTTAATCCATTGAGAGTATTATATTTATTATAAGAATTTGGTTTCTATGACTTAATCTATGGCGTTGAAGAGATAACATGGCCTAATTAATTGAGCGAATCCTACCACGTATGCTTGCGGGGGTTTCCAGTTTCTCGCTTCGCTTATAATCGGCTCCTAGGGTTCTGTATTGATTTGAATTGGTCACTGACACTTGTTATTATTTGACCGGCATTATTTATGTGCATAAAAGTCTAAGAATATTACACTGACACCGAGGATTTTACTAAGTCTCGGGCAGTTTCTAAAAGAATTTCTATCGCGAGGATATGGCTACCCTTCTAGTCCTATATTAATTCATTTAATTGCAACAACTCTTTTATGATAAGTTTCTATGAAGCACATTTACTAGCATCACTAAATTAGTCAAATCTAGTCTATGATCTTTTATTTTACCTAATCTATTTTCTTCCCTCTTTTTGATTTTCTTCTTTTCCCTTTTCTTTTTCTTTTTCTTTCCGCCGCACCCTCTTCTCTATTCCGTCGACGCCTCGTTTCTTCCTCCCCCTTCTCCTTTCTCGGCTCTCTCTCTCTCCGCTCCGGATCCAACCCGACCCAGCGCCGTGCCTGTGCTCTCCCGCACCACGCCGCCATGGTTCTTCCTCCCCCGGTCTTAGCGCCTCCACTGCCGGCTCCCTCACGCGCCTCCTTCATCCTCTCGTACTGCCCCTCTAATGCGCCTTCCCCTCGTGTCGCCGGTCCCAGCGGCGCCACACCGCACGCCTGGGCCGTCCTCGCCTCACCGCCCGGCTTTGCCTGGTGTTACTGCTGCCAGATCCGTGTCCTAGGGCCCGAATCTGGTGCTTCCTCCCTCAAATCGGCTCCGGTCTACGGTGGGTTGGGTTGCTATTTTGATTTGGTTTTTATTGAGCTGCTCAAGATGGTAGGTATGGAGGTGTGCTGCCCCGGGCTAGTCACGGCCGGCTAGAAGCCGCCCGCATGCTGTGGTTATGCCGGTGGTAGCACGCAGCTGCCTTCATCTACGGTAAGTCTCTGTTCTGTTTACTCCCCCTCTACTCTCCCCTTCTAACTCCAGTGGGCACTCTGTGTGATGGTTCATGGATGTTGGTGGTGCTACTCGACTGTTACTAGTTGTTTATTGTGTGTGGTAAGCAAGGTTTAGTATTGAAATGAATGCCAAGTTCATGTAGGATTGAGGGCTACCTGCACCGATGAATGGTTGGGTTGCTTTGGGGAGGAGTCGGGAGTGGCTTGTGGCTATCGCCTTCTTGGGGGTGTGGATGTAGCTTGGTGGTGCCCTCCTAGGGTTGACGGATTCGCGGCCTGCGGTCCGACCTCCTGCCGTCGCTATCGCCTTGCTCCTGGTCGGCTCACCCGACCTTCGTCCTGCACTTGGGTCTTGCTCCCGGTTAACTACGGTTTCTCTTTGGCTTGGAAACAAATGGGGAAAAAAGAAGTGAATGTGCTGCGTGGACTTCCTTCCTTCTATTCTTTTCTGTGGTTGGCTGTGTGGTGCCTTCTGGAATGGATGTGCTGTCCCTTCTGGTATTGTGGCCGTGCTGGCCTTTTGGTTGCGGTGTGGAAATGAAAATTGATATTTTGGCAACTGGTTTTATATTGGATGGTCTCTACATCAAATCAGGTTTGTTTGTGCCAAGTGATGAGCCTACGGTTGTGAGAGGTGTCGACTGGCCCTCAGACGGTCAGGTATCTCCGTGAACGGATTATCCCGCCCAAACTTAACCTCTAGGGCTCTGACGGCAATTTCTATCTTCTTTCCTTCGCTTACTTTTATTCATTCTTTTGTTCGGTCTTTTTCGATATTACAATTACTGGTTCGCTCACAAATGGAATGGCAGTGTGGTGGCAGCTCGACAACGGTTTCTAATGTATGAGATGACCTGAATGTATTTTGGCTCTGTATGTTATCTAAATATAATTTCAGTTCTCTGTTAATCCGGATGCAAATGAATATGTATGAGATGGACTTGGTGTAAATTAAATTACGCACTTCCTGACTAAATACAATTATATTGCAATTGCTTAGTTTTTGAGATGGTTATTTGGTTGAGATATGAAATTGTATATTTGTTGTAATTCGTATGGTCACGATGATGTAATGTCAATTGTAATATTTTTATTGGACTTGATATGAGTTCTAATTGTCGATCAATGGATGTTATTGATTTTACCCAACACGGAGTGTAATTTAATTACTGTGGTACTATGGACTATTATATATATTTTAATTGAGTGGAAAGCTTTTACTTTGTCGTGCAATTGAATTTTATTTCTCATTTTAGTCTACACCGTTTGATATTCTCCCTCGTCGATGAAATTGTGAAAGCAACGTATTAGTTTATCGTTCGTTAAGTTCACTTTAAATGACTGCAAGAAAAGTTTAAATTCCCCTGTATTTTAGATCATTAGCTACATAATTAATCATGCTTAACGTCCTAATTCATCATTTAGGGTTAATTAACGACGTGGGTTGTTTCACTATTCCACCCCAGGATTGTTGACCTATTGTAAGAAAAGTTCACTAAACAGAACTTGAGACTTGAGTATCTCTTACATGATACTAATTGTATAAAGAAAGAACAAAAACAGATATAAATGGTTCAAAGAACAAAGTTATCCTAATAGTGTGTGTCTTCATATTTTCCCAAAATGCTCTTCCAACAAAGTTTTATTTGAAAATACTAACCTTCTCAAATTGGATAGGTTTCATTTGGAATCCTAGAGGTAGCCTCTTGGCATATTCTTCCAACATAGCTAGGATATCATCAATAAAAGTGACAACATCAACTAAAGCGCTGGAAAGGTTAGCGGCCTTCTCATTTGTCACAATTCTTTGGCTCAAATATAGGAACTGCAACCTTATTTACTACATCAGCCAGCTTACTCGTGTTCTTTACCCAGTCAGGTAGAGCAATTCCAAATGACTCTACTCTCAATATTGAAGTAGACAAAATGAAGTGTATGTGAGATGGATCAGTAGCTGAAAATTGCAGCGGATGAAGGAAGCACTTGGGGGCAGACCATAAAGGAGCACCCGTGCTAGTGGCAGCATTTTCAGGAAAAGTGAATGTGACCATTGTGGATATTCGGTCGCTTACGACCGCCCACTATACATGGACGGCACTGACCGCCTTTGATACTTGGTCGCTTACGATCACCTACTGTGCTTGGTCACTTATGACCTCTGGATGTACTTGGAAGTTATCGATCGCTTGCCGTGCTCGGGAGTGCTCGAACATCATCGACCGTCCACAATACCTGGTCGCTTACGACCAATTACTGCATTCGATCGTCATTAACAGCCATCGGTATATGGATGCCTCCGACCGCATGTCGTATACGAGTGCCTCCGACCGCTTGTCAAAGGCGGGCACTTTCGACCACCTGCGATACTCAGGCACTCACGACCGTTCGCTGTACTTGAGCATCATCGACCGGATTCGATATTCAGACTTCTTTGACCACCTTCGAAACACAGGCACTTTCAACCGCCTACGATGCATAGGCACTCACGACCGCTCACTATACTCGAGCGTTGTCGACCGCCTTTGACACTCAGACTTCTTCAACCACCTTCGAAACATAGGCACTTTCGACTGGCTATGATACCCAGGCGCTCACGACCGCTCGCCGTACTCAAGCATCATCGATCGCCTTTGATATTCAAACTTTGTCAACCGCATTTGGAACATAGGCACTTTCGACCGGCTGTGATATTCAGACGCTTTTGACTCCCTGCCATACTCGGGTGCTTTCAACCACCTACGATATTTGGGCGCTGATGACCTCTCGCCGTACTCTAGCATTGTTGACCGCCTTTGATATTCAGACTTCTTCAGCCACTTCAGAACATAGGCGCTTTTGACCACTGTCGGGACCCCGGATTTCCGAACCCGGACCCTCTGTGTATTACAGCACTAGTCCCAGATCAAAGCTAGTGCACACAGTCAAACAGAAATGATTACATAACCAACAACGCTTTATTACAATAATTGAGAGTACAGACCGAAAGGTCTTATTATTACAACTGAGGTTTCAAGACCTCACACACACACAAAACACAGCGGAAGCAGAAGATAAATCCAGCGATGACCCATCAATACGCCACAGGCAATTGACTGGGGAAGCGCGACCTAGTACTCCGGAAATCCTTCGTCAAATCTACACGCGAAGTAGTCGTAGTCTCCTTCTTGAGCTTCGTATTCTTCTGAGGAATTATTTTCAGAGGAATTATTAAGGGAAATGATTTTCAGAGGAATTATTTTTCTATGGAAAAAGGAATTTATGATGTTAGGGTGACGTCAACAGAGATTTTGATTTTCTGGACGAATTATTTTTCAACAGGAAAAAGGGTTTTATTTACTGACAGGTGGGACCGGCTTTTGTGGACTGGGTCCGTTGACCGGGGAGAAGGCTGAGATTAAACCGGGCGAGGATGGATTGAATCAGGGAGGATCACGTGATGGCCGAGTAGAGAGGTTGAGTATTAAATTTGATTTAGATTTTGAAATAAAATTTAGATAAATCCAAGTAAAGTTCAAATACTTTAAATTAATTAATTTGAAATTAAATTTTTCAGAGAACGAAATTTTGGGATGTTACAAACCTACCCCCCTTAGAAAGAATCTCGTCCCCGAGATTTGGACGGACTAGGAAAAAGAAAGGAGAGGAAAACTCGGCTCTTAGGTCCTCTTCACGCTCCCAAGTTGCTTGACTTCGAATGGTTGCTCTACTGTACTTTGTGGAACTTTATGGTCATGCTTCTTGCGCGGCGTTCAGCTTCCTTCATGATTCTATCTTGTTGTTCGATGCTCTGAAGTATTCCTTTAACTGAGAAATATGGAAGACGATAACAAATCGGACTGGTACATCTTTAGTCGCCTGCAAGCTCTAGGTTAACTGCAATTGCCCTTATCATATCGATTAATTCAGTATTCCACCAAAAGGGCTTAACTTCCGTAAGTATTCATCCGAGAGAGACATAATTATTTCAACTCTTCAAAATTCTTGATTCCAAAATCACATACCACAAATGCACTTTGTTGATTTCAACAAATAATCTCATTAACTTTTACTCTCTGCTCTAATTTGAATCGACGTCAAACCATAGAATTTTTCCAACAAGAATCCAATAACATTGTAATTTGTGATTTCCACCAATTGTTTTATGATCATTATCTAGTCCAACAGATCCATAACTCTGATCAAATAATATAAAATTAATCCAATCTTTTAGTAATCATCAATCAAGTTTAAGATCATCTAAGCCATAATTTAATATTCATTAGTCCTCCAACATCAATCTCTTGATAATCATCATTTTGGTTCCACCAAATTTGAATGATCTCAAATACCTCAATTAATTCTTATCAGACAATCTCTCAACTAATTCTTATTGGACAATCTATCTCCCATAATTAATTTAAATCCTTCAGGTTATCCATTTTAACATCCTTAAATAATCTAGTTAATCCCATTAGTTAAAATCCAATTACCTAGCAATGATCTACTAAATCCACCAAATTCAAATTGACATATCAAAGTCCACTTTGCAATGATAAAATTAATCCACCAAGATATCTAAGTGTATTATCTTCTGGAATTCCACTAGTATCCACTCATCATCAATAGGTCCACCAAACTCTGGTAATCAATTAACTCCACAAAATTCATCTACTCTTCATGATTCAACCAAAATCACCCAAAATTGATATCATGAATTGTTTGTGATAATTCAACTTCTTAATCTTTTAATCTCTCCCTTTACTGGATCAATCTCTTAATACTAATTCTCCAATGATCACAAATAATCCCTTCAACAAAAATCTTGTGTTGCTCCAACTACTCCTTTCAATCCTAGATAATAAATCCAAGGCAAAATTTAGACTCTTCCCATGATCTAATTAGCTTTCCCAAATTCATCTTTGTATTTATTCTCTAGTCAACCCACAAAGATGACACTCTTTAGATTTATTTATAATCAATTGGTATCCACAAATATACCTTTTATCTCAATCCTCTCGAATATTATTCAATCTTGTCAATTATAAATCCAAAATATATCACTCTAGCAACAATTCTCCAAATTACCTAACTTGACATGCACTGATTATGACGGCTTTCCGACAAGAGTACTTTCCATAAATTTGTTGTCTTCCATATACTCTAGGTCTCCAAGGATTCTCCAAACTTGGACTTCGGTGAAAGAATTGGAGCTTGTACTATTCCGGTAACTAGGGTTAGCAAAAGATAAGAGGGAAATAGCACAGATAAGAGATCAGGGGAATGACTAAACCACATCCCAGACAAACACACAAGAGAGAAACAAACAACAACTAGGAGAAGCTTAGCTTGAAATCAAAATAGTTTTTTTTTTAAGGATGGCCGTACTACAAGTATACAAAGACTTGGTACAGTCCACCTAACACACAAGCAAGTAATATATAAGCGTTCTAAAATCATAGGACTTTACTTGGGTACTACAACTAAAGAACTAGTCCTTGCTCCTTCATGATGACGCGCTTCTCCAGGTGCTGCTCATACGCAACCTCACTGAGTCGTCTATAGAAATTACAAAGGAAAGGGAGGTACAATTACCATTCCAAAAAGGAAATAAGCAGATAGATAAGGGAGAATGCCATGACGAAGGTAAGGATAGAAAGACAAGAAAAGACAAGGATAGCACAATATTAGATTTTTATTTTATAAAATAAATTTTTTTTTTGAAGTTCTTCTTTTAACGACCATTCTAACTAGATCACGTCCTACAGTCAAATTGGCTCTGATACCACCTCTGTCGGGACCCCGGATTTCCGAACCCGGACCCTCTGTGTATTACAGCACTAGTCCCAGATCAAAGCTAGTGCACACAGTCAAACAGAAATGATTACATAACCAACAACGCTTTATTACAATAATTGAGAGTACAGACCGAAAGGTCTTATTATTACAACTGAGGTTTCAAGACCTCACACACACACAAAACACAGCGGAAGCAGAAGATAAATCCAGCGATGACCCATCAATACGCCACAGGCAATTGACTGGGGAAGCGCGACCTAGTACTCCGGAAATCCTTCGTCAAATCTACACGCGAAGTAGTCGTAGTCTCCTTCTTGAGCTTCGTATTCTTCTGAGATTTATTTTTGAGAGCAACGCGTGAGTACATAAAGTACTCCGCAAGTCTTGGGAAAAATGCAATAGATGCAAGGCTTGACAAAGGAAGGCTATATGGTTCTTTTGCACAAAGCAATATTTTAAATTCAATTACTACTAATTATTTTTTGAAGGCATCAATTTAATAAAGTAAATGTTTTAGCAGAAACTATCGTTAACTTTCTAGTGAAGGTTCCATCTACCAACACTAGCTAACAACTTGAACAAGTTTAATACTGCGGGTTAAATCCACCCTCTCTGGCTCCAACCGCCAGGATACCCTTCCGAGAGTTCCCTCCACTCCCGGAATACAAATCTTTTGTTTTTAAAACCAAAACCAGAAATCTACCATGTGAATGCATTCCTTGCCCGCCCTTGACCGTGGGCACGGCTATTCGAATAGTTTTACACTCTGCAGAGGTTGTACAACTTTACCCACAAGAGATAAATTATCCTAAAAGTCAACACGCTTCCTTTGGCATGAGACCCAGATAAAATATCACAAAGCTTTTACCTTACTCTAATCTAGCTAGATACCACCCGCTGAGGTTTCACCGCAGGTAGGCTAACTGCCCGAACCGAAGCCCCCTCTTGCGCCATATGAGTACAGTAAATCCCTGTCCCTCACTGTGGATAACCAGTCCATCCCTGGCACCCACTTTCCACTGGTGGCACCTAAACTAGACTATTGTAAGTTAGTCAGCTAGGTCGTACCCATATAGACTTGTGGTTGTACGGTTAATGCTCAGTCTGGACAAACACAAGCGTCGGTCCTTAATTGACTAGGGTGGAACATACACATTACAAGATCTCGTGCTTCCTGCACCAATCCAAACTAACCATCCACCCTAATCTAAACCAATTTTCACATTTTAGTTTATTTTAAAAGAACAGTGGCAACTCCAATTACCACTAATTTTCATAAACACAGGGGGTATTACAATAAATCATAATTTCCCATTTTCAAAGTTCCAAGGGTATATATTTAGCATGACTAAGCATTATACTACCATACTATCATTGTCAAAGAATAAATAATAATCTCATTAATGAGACAAAGGAAGTTCTAGGGTGACAAGGGTACATGACAATCAATTCCAATGGAGGGCATAACAAGGTTGGATTAACTACTACCTTAAGATTTGAATTATCATTTTATGTAAATAGCAATGCATAACATTTAAAATAATTAAAACATTTCAAAATCATAGGTTCAAGATGATCAAAGGAGACTTGCCTTGCTCGGAGACTTGATGTTGCGAATCGTTAAAATCGAACTCTCCGGATTAGTCGTAGTCTACACGCGAAGAACCAAACAAAATAAATTCAAATAAAACCCAATTAAAATCCAAAAATTATAAATATATATATTGACGGATAGATTATGATTTTAGATGAATTTAGGAGAAAGAATCAACAGATTCGGAGTTCGTATGAGGGAGATCCAATATCTGGAAGTTTTGGACATCACATGAAATGATAACAAAATACGAGGATTACATTTTTGAATAGTACAATGTCGGTTGGCTATAAGGTGGCTGGCGAATGGGCAAAATGGAATGTTGGCAATGAGGCGAAGGTGGTGACATGGGTACGGCGACGAGGAACGGCGGCAATCACCCGCAGTGAGTGAAAAACTGCACCGACGGCACAGTAGCGACAACTGCAGGTTGGAGAGAGATAGTACCGAGTATGGAACGTGGAGATGTAAGGTGAGTGTGGGATAGTACATGGCATGGTGAAGTTAGGAAAACTATTGGCTAAGCTGAAAATTAATCGGAGACGATACAATCGACGTTTGAATGACGATAGTGGAGAAACAGGAAAATTTTGATATCTTGGTGCTCGGTAGAGCGAATCCAAAACCATTTGAAAGGTAGCTACCTGGGATGGTTTGGCACGATATAACGCGAACGGATTGGGGAAAACATCACTGGATAGACGGGGACACGAGATGCCATTGGCGGCCATGGCGAGGTGTTGGAGGCGAAATTTTGTGGAGGCTTTTCGGGGAAACGGAAGGAAGCACGGCGTAGAACGCAGTGAGGCAAGTCTAAGAAAAATTATGGCATGGGCTAAGGCTTACCGGAGGCGACGAATCGATGTCGGGAGTCACAAACGGCCATTTTCACGGAAAGCTCAATTCCTGACAATTGGCTCCACGAAAAATTAAACAAAATGGTAGAAAAATTTCTTAGAGGCTAGGACACAATATGACGCGAACAAAAATCAAAGCGCTTACCAAAAAGGGGTGTACGCGCAAGGTACAGTTTTAGTGTCTGGGCCTGACAAGGTCGACGAGGACTCGGGGAATATTTAGGTGATGGCGATGGAAGCACGACGTAGAACGCGTCGAGGCAAACTCAACGGTGCAAACGGCTCGGCCAAAGGACATCGGATGGTGGCGGAACACGGTGGAGAAGACATTGTGCGACCGTCGGGTTGACATCGGCGTTCCGGGCAAACGGAGAGGAGTTAGCATGTGGGGTTTGCGGCGAAACAAAGAGTAGAGCGTGGGGAACGTGATGCTCACCTTGGTTTTGGTCGGGCATGCACGGACGGCCGGTGGCGACGCGAGGAACGACGACGCGCTATGGCCCACGGTAGCGACGGTGCTCCGGCAAAGTTCCGGTGAAGGCGAGGTAAGCACCGCGTAGAACGCGGCGAGGCGAAGCTGGGGATGTGCTCAAACGCGGCGGGGCTCCACCGGACGAGGCGCAAAAGGCCGAAGAACGGCGCTTGAACAACGAAACAAGAACTCCGATTGCGGCCAATAGAGAGGGAGTGGGGACTTGAGATTTTCGGGGTTGAGTGAGGATGAGGAGAGGCTCACGGGGCTCCCTTTTATAGGGGTTGAGGAGGCCCGAGGAGGGAGATCAAGCATCCATGTCTTTGAATGACATGGGTTAAATCCCGCGAAACGGCTCATTAATTTGAGGGGAAACGGTGGGGAATGGAGGAGTCTTACAAAGAGCAATTGATTGCACTTGATTGCACGAAACAGCGTGGAGAAATTCATGAGGATTCAAAGCCCCAAAGAAACGGCCATGGCGGCATTGCTCTGGACGTATCGTGAGGAAGATGAAGTGAATTGGAGGAGAGAGAAAATAATTTAATAATACTAATTTTTTTCCAAAAAAAATAAATAAATAAATTCGAAAAAATCAGAAAAAAAAATTCTATAAAAATCTTTGGAAGCCGAAATTATCAAATAAAATAATTTCGAATTTAATTGAAGTATATTTTAACCATTTAAAATATTTTTACTTTCTAGGCTTTAATTTAAATCAAATAAATTCGAAAATTCCAAAAATTTGAGAAAAGGATAGAAATGGATAGATTGGAATTTTTGATGAATTTAGAAATTTGAATGGGCTCATTCGGAGTTAAAATGAATAAATACGATATTTTGGAAGTTTAAAAGGAGAGAAAAAAAAAGAATAAACTGACTTTCTGGAATTATTTTTGAACTGAAATGACATCATTAAGGGAAATGATTTTCAGAGGAATTATTTTTCTATGGAAAAAGGAATTTATGATGTTAGGGTGACGTCAACAGAGATTTTGATTTTCTGGACGAATTATTTTTCAACAGGAAAAAGGGTTTTATTTACTGACAGGTGGGACCGGCTTTTGTGGACTGGGTCCGTTGACCGGGGAGAAGGCTGAGATTAAACCGGGCGAGGATGGATTGAATCAGGGAGGATCACGTGATGGCCGAGTAGAGAGGTTGAGTATTAAATTTGATTTAGATTTTGAAATAAAATTTAGATAAATCCAAGTAAAGTTCAAATACTTTAAATTAATTAATTTGAAATTAAATTTTTCAGAGAACGAAATTTTGGGATGTTACAAACCTACCCCCCTTAGAAAGAATCTCGTCCCCGAGATTTGGACGGACTAGGAAAAAGAAAGGAGAGGAAAACTCGGCTCTTAGGTCCTCTTCACGCTCCCAAGTTGCTTGACTTCGAATGGTTGCTCTACTGTACTTTGTGGAACTTTATGGTCATGCTTCTTGCGCGGCGTTCAGCTTCCTTCATGATTCTATCTTGTTGTTCGATGCTCTGAAGTATTCCTTTAACTGAGAAATATGGAAGACGATAACAAATCGGACTGGTACATCTTTAGTCGCCTGCAAGCTCTAGGTTAACTGCAATTGCCCTTATCATATCGATTAATTCAGTATTCCACCAAAAGGGCTTAACTTCCGTAAGTATTCATCCGAGAGAGACATAATTATTTCAACTCTTCAAAATTCTTGATTCCAAAATCACATACCACAAATGCACTTTGTTGATTTCAACAAATAATCTCATTAACTTTTACTCTCTGCTCTAATTTGAATCGACGTCAAACCATAGAATTTTTCCAACAAGAATCCAATAACATTGTAATTTGTGATTTCCACCAATTGTTTTATGATCATTATCTAGTCCAACAGATCCATAACTCTGATCAAATAATATAAAATTAATCCAATCTTTTAGTAATCATCAATCAAGTTTAAGATCATCTAAGCCATAATTTAATATTCATTAGTCCTCCAACATCAATCTCTTGATAATCATCATTTTGGTTCCACCAAATTTGAATGATCTCAAATACCTCAATTAATTCTTATCAGACAATCTCTCAACTAATTCTTATTGGACAATCTATCTCCCATAATTAATTTAAATCCTTCAGGTTATCCATTTTAACATCCTTAAATAATCTAGTTAATCCCATTAGTTAAAATCCAATTACCTAGCAATGATCTACTAAATCCACCAAATTCAAATTGACATATCAAAGTCCACTTTGCAATGATAAAATTAATCCACCAAGATATCTAAGTGTATTATCTTCTGGAATTCCACTAGTATCCACTCATCATCAATAGGTCCACCAAACTCTGGTAATCAATTAACTCCACAAAATTCATCTACTCTTCATGATTCAACCAAAATCACCCAAAATTGATATCATGAATTGTTTGTGATAATTCAACTTCTTAATCTTTTAATCTCTCCCTTTACTGGATCAATCTCTTAATACTAATTCTCCAATGATCACAAATAATCCCTTCAACAAAAATCTTGTGTTGCTCCAACTACTCCTTTCAATCCTAGATAATAAATCCAAGGCAAAATTTAGACTCTTCCCATGATCTAATTAGCTTTCCCAAATTCATCTTTGTATTTATTCTCTAGTCAACCCACAAAGATGACACTCTTTAGATTTATTTATAATCAATTGGTATCCACAAATATACCTTTTATCTCAATCCTCTCGAATATTATTCAATCTTGTCAATTATAAATCCAAAATATATCACTCTAGCAACAATTCTCCAAATTACCTAACTTGACATGCACTGATTATGACGGCTTTCCGACAAGAGTACTTTCCATAAATTTGTTGTCTTCCATATACTCTAGGTCTCCAAGGATTCTCCAAACTTGGACTTCGGTGAAAGAATTGGAGCTTGTACTATTCCGGTAACTAGGGTTAGCAAAAGATAAGAGGGAAATAGCACAGATAAGAGATCAGGGGAATGACTAAACCACATCCCAGACAAACACACAAGAGAGAAACAAACAACAACTAGGAGAAGCTTAGCTTGAAATCAAAATAGTTTTTTTTTAAGGATGGCCGTACTACAAGTATACAAAGACTTGGTACAGTCCACCTAACACACAAGCAAGTAATATATAAGCGTTCTAAAATCATAGGACTTTACTTGGGTACTACAACTAAAGAACTAGTCCTTGCTCCTTCATGATGACGCGCTTCTCCAGGTGCTGCTCATACGCAACCTCACTGAGTCGTCTATAGAAATTACAAAGGAAAGGGAGGTACAATTACCATTCCAAAAAGGAAATAAGCAGATAGATAAGGGAGAATGCCATGACGAAGGTAAGGATAGAAAGACAAGAAAAGACAAGGATAGCACAATATTAGATTTTTATTTTATAAAATAAATTTTTTTTTTGAAGTTCTTCTTTTAACGACCATTCTAACTAGATCACGTCCTACAGTCAAATTGGCTCTGATACCACCTCTGTCGGGACCCCGGATTTCCGAACCCGGACCCTCTGTGTATTACAGCACTAGTCCCAGATCAAAGCTAGTGCACACAGTCAAACAGAAATGATTACATAACCAACAACGCTTTATTACAATAATTGAGAGTACAGACCGAAAGGTCTTATTATTACAACTGAGGTTTCAAGACCTCACACACACACAAAACACAGCGGAAGCAGAAGATAAATCCAGCGATGACCCATCAATACGCCACAGGCAATTGACTGGGGAAGCGCGACCTAGTACTCCGGAAATCCTTCGTCAAATCTACACGCGAAGTAGTCGTAGTCTCCTTCTTGAGCTTCGTATTCTTCTGAGATTTATTTTTGAGAGCAACGCGTGAGTACATAAAGTACTCCGCAAGTCTTGGGAAAAATGCAATAGATGCAAGGCTTGACAAAGGAAGGCTATATGGTTCTTTTGCACAAAGCAATATTTTAAATTCAATTACTACTAATTATTTTTCGAAGGCATCAATTTAATAAAGTAAATGTTTTAGCAGAAACTATCGTTAACTTTCTAGTGAAGGTTCCATCTACCAACACTAGCTAACAACTTGAACAAGTTTAATACTGCGGGTTAAATCCACCCTCTCTGGCTCCAACCGCCAGGATACCCTTCCGAGAGTTCCCTCCACTCCCGGAATACAAATCTTTTGTTTTTAAAACCAAAACCAGAAATCTACCATGTGAATGCATTCCTTGCCCGCCCTTGACCGTGGGCACGGCTATTCGAATAGTTTTACACTCTGCAGAGGTTGTACAACTTTACCCACAAGAGATAAATTATCCTAAAAGTCAACACGCTTCCTTTGGCATGAGACCCAGATAAAATATCACAAAGCTTTTACCTTACTCTAATCTAGCTAGATACCACCCGCTGAGGTTTCACCGCAGGTAGGCTAACTGCCCGAACCGAAGCCCCCTCTTGCGCCATATGAGTACAGTAAATCCCTGTCCCTCACTGTGGATAACCAGTCCATCCCTGGCACCCACTTTCCACTGGTGGCACCTAAACTAGACTATTGTAAGTTAGTCAGCTAGGTCGTACCCATATAGACTTGTGGTTGTACGGTTAATGCTCAGTCTGGACAAACACAAGCGTCGGTCCTTAATTGACTAGGGTGGAACATACACATTACAAGATCTCGTGCTTCCTGCACCAATCCAAACTAACCATCCACCCTAATCTAAACCAATTTTCACATTTTAGTTTATTTTAAAAGAACAGTGGCAACTCCAATTACCACTAATTTTCATAAACACAGGGGGTATTACAATAAATCATAATTTCCCATTTTCAAAGTTCCAAGGGTATATATTTAGCATGACTAAGCATTATACTACCATACTATCATTGTCAAAGAATAAATAATAATCTCATTAATGAGACAAAGGAAGTTCTAGGGTGACAAGGGTACATGACAATCAATTCCAATGGAGGGCATAACAAGGTTGGATTAACTACTACCTTAAGATTTGAATTATCATTTTATGTAAATAGCAATGCATAACATTTAAAATAATTAAAACATTTCAAAATCATAGGTTCAAGATGATCAAAGGAGACTTGCCTTGCTCGGAGACTTGATGTTGCGAATCGTTAAAATCGAACTCTCCGGATTAGTCGTAGTCTACACGCGAAGAACCAAACAAAATAAATTCAAATAAAACCCAATTAAAATCCAAAAATTATAAATATATATATTGACGGATAGATTATGATTTTAGATGAATTTAGGAGAAAGAATCAACAGATTCGGAGTTCGTATGAGGGAGATCCAATATCTGGAAGTTTTGGACATCACATGAAATGATAACAAAATACGAGGATTACATTTTTGAATAGTACAATGTCGGTTGGCTATAAGGTGGCTGGCGAATGGGCAAAATGGAATGTTGGCAATGAGGCGAAGGTGGTGACATGGGTACGGCGACGAGGAACGGCGGCAATCACCCGCAGTGAGTGAAAAACTGCACCGACGGCACAGTAGCGACAACTGCAGGTTGGAGAGAGATAGTACCGAGTATGGAACGTGGAGATGTAAGGTGAGTGTGGGATAGTACATGGCATGGTGAAGTTAGGAAAACTATTGGCTAAGCTGAAAATTAATCGGAGACGATACAATCGACGTTTGAATGACGATAGTGGAGAAACAGGAAAATTTTGATATCTTGGTGCTCGGTAGAGCGAATCCAAAACCATTTGAAAGGTAGCTACCTGGGATGGTTTGGCACGATATAACGCGAACGGATTGGGGAAAACATCACTGGATAGACGGGGACACGAGATGCCATTGGCGGCCATGGCGAGGTGTTGGAGGCGAAATTTTGTGGAGGCTTTTCGGGGAAACGGAAGGAAGCACGGCGTAGAACGCAGTGAGGCAAGTCTAAGAAAAATTATGGCATGGGCTAAGGCTTACCGGAGGCGACGAATCGATGTCGGGAGTCACAAACGGCCATTTTCACGGAAAGCTCAATTCCTGACAATTGGCTCCACGAAAAATTAAACAAAATGGTAGAAAAATTTCTTAGAGGCTAGGACACAATATGACGCGAACAAAAATCAAAGCGCTTACCAAAAAGGGGTGTACGCGCAAGGTACAGTTTTAGTGTCTGGGCCTGACAAGGTCGACGAGGACTCGGGGAATATTTAGGTGATGGCGATGGAAGCACGACGTAGAACGCGTCGAGGCAAACTCAACGGTGCAAACGGCTCGGCCAAAGGACATCGGATGGTGGCGGAACACGGTGGAGAAGACATTGTGCGACCGTCGGGTTGACATCGGCGTTCCGGGCAAACGGAGAGGAGTTAGCATGTGGGGTTTGCGGCGAAACAAAGAGTAGAGCGTGGGGAACGTGATGCTCACCTTGGTTTTGGTCGGGCATGCACGGACGGCCGGTGGCGACGCGAGGAACGACGACGCGCTATGGCCCACGGTAGCGACGGTGCTCCGGCAAAGTTCCGGTGAAGGCGAGGTAAGCACCGCGTAGAACGCGGCGAGGCGAAGCTGGGGATGTGCTCAAACGCGGCGGGGCTCCACCGGACGAGGCGCAAAAGGCCGAAGAACGGCGCTTGAACAACGAAACAAGAACTCCGATTGCGGCCAATAGAGAGGGAGTGGGGACTTGAGATTTTCGGGGTTGAGTGAGGATGAGGAGAGGCTCACGGGGCTCCCTTTTATAGGGGTTGAGGAGGCCCGAGGAGGGAGATCAAGCATCCATGTCTTTGAATGACATGGGTTAAATCCCGCGAAACGGCTCATTAATTTGAGGGGAAACGGTGGGGAATGGAGGAGTCTTACAAAGAGCAATTGATTGCACTTGATTGCACGAAACATCGTGGAGAAATTCATGAGGATTCAAAGCCCCAAAGAAACGGCCATGGCGGCATTGCTCTGGACGTATCGTGAGGAAGATGAAGTGAATTGGAGGAGAGAGAAAATAATTTAATAATACTAATTTTTTTCCAAAAAAAATAAATAAATAAATTCGAAAAAATCAGAAAAAAAAATTCTATAAAAATCTTTGGAAGCCGAAATTATCAAATAAAATAATTTCGAATTTAATTGAAGTATATTTTAACCATTTAAAATATTTTTACTTTCTAGGCTTTAATTTAAATCAAATAAATTCGAAAATTCCAAAAATTTGAGAAAAGGATAGAAATGGATAGATTGGAATTTTTGATGAATTTAGAAATTTGAATGGGCTCATTCGGAGTTAAAATGAATAAATACGATATTTTGGAAGTTTAAAAGGAGAGAAAAAAAAAGAATAAACTGACTTTCTGGAATTATTTTTGAACTGAAATGACATCATTAAGGGAAATGATTTTCAGAGGAATTATTTTTCTATGGAAAAAGGAATTTATGATGTTAGGGTGACGTCAACAGAGATTTTGATTTTCTGGACGAATTATTTTTCAACAGGAAAAAGGGTTTTATTTACTGACAGGTGGGACCGGCTTTTGTGGACTGGGTCCGTTGACCGGGGAGAAGGCTGAGATTAAACCGGGCGAGGATGGATTGAATCAGGGAGGATCACGTGATGGCCGAGTAGAGAGGTTGAGTATTAAATTTGATTTAGATTTTGAAATAAAATTTAGATAAATCCAAGTAAAGTTCAAATACTTTAAATTAATTAATTTGAAATTAAATTTTTCAGAGAACGAAATTTTGGGATGTTACAAACCTACCCCCCTTAGAAAGAATCTCGTCCCCGAGATTTGGACGGACTAGGAAAAAGAAAGGAGAGGAAAACTCGGCTCTTAGGTCCTCTTCACGCTCCCAAGTTGCTTGACTTCGAATGGTTGCTCTACTGTACTTTGTGGAACTTTATGGTCATGCTTCTTGCGCGGCGTTCAGCTTCCTTCATGATTCTATCTTGTTGTTCGATGCTCTGAAGTATTCCTTTAACTGAGAAATATGGAAGACGATAACAAATCGGACTGGTACATCTTTAGTCGCCTGCAAGCTCTAGGTTAACTGCAATTGCCCTTATCATATCGATTAATTCAGTATTCCACCAAAAGGGCTTAACTTCCGTAAGTATTCATCCGAGAGAGACATAATTATTTCAACTCTTCAAAATTCTTGATTCCAAAATCACATACCACAAATGCACTTTGTTGATTTCAACAAATAATCTCATTAACTTTTACTCTCTGCTCTAATTTGAATCGACGTCAAACCATAGAATTTTTCCAACAAGAATCCAATAACATTGTAATTTGTGATTTCCACCAATTGTTTTATGATCATTATCTAGTCCAACAGATCCATAACTCTGATCAAATAATATAAAATTAATCCAATCTTTTAGTAATCATCAATCAAGTTTAAGATCATCTAAGCCATAATTTAATATTCATTAGTCCTCCAACATCAATCTCTTGATAATCATCATTTTGGTTCCACCAAATTTGAATGATCTCAAATACCTCAATTAATTCTTATCAGACAATCTCTCAACTAATTCTTATTGGACAATCTATCTCCCATAATTAATTTAAATCCTTCAGGTTATCCATTTTAACATCCTTAAATAATCTAGTTAATCCCATTAGTTAAAATCCAATTACCTAGCAATGATCTACTAAATCCACCAAATTCAAATTGACATATCAAAGTCCACTTTGCAATGATAAAATTAATCCACCAAGATATCTAAGTGTATTATCTTCTGGAATTCCACTAGTATCCACTCATCATCAATAGGTCCACCAAACTCTGGTAATCAATTAACTCCACAAAATTCATCTACTCTTCATGATTCAACCAAAATCACCCAAAATTGATATCATGAATTGTTTGTGATAATTCAACTTCTTAATCTTTTAATCTCTCCCTTTACTGGATCAATCTCTTAATACTAATTCTCCAATGATCACAAATAATCCCTTCAACAAAAATCTTGTGTTGCTCCAACTACTCCTTTCAATCCTAGATAATAAATCCAAGGCAAAATTTAGACTCTTCCCATGATCTAATTAGCTTTCCCAAATTCATCTTTGTATTTATTCTCTAGTCAACCCACAAAGATGACACTCTTTAGATTTATTTATAATCAATTGGTATCCACAAATATACCTTTTATCTCAATCCTCTCGAATATTATTCAATCTTGTCAATTATAAATCCAAAATATATCACTCTAGCAACAATTCTCCAAATTACCTAACTTGACATGCACTGATTATGACGGCTTTCCGACAAGAGTACTTTCCATAAATTTGTTGTCTTCCATATACTCTAGGTCTCCAAGGATTCTCCAAACTTGGACTTCGGTGAAAGAATTGGAGCTTGTACTATTCCGGTAACTAGGGTTAGCAAAAGATAAGAGGGAAATAGCACAGATAAGAGATCAGGGGAATGACTAAACCACATCCCAGACAAACACACAAGAGAGAAACAAACAACAACTAGGAGAAGCTTAGCTTGAAATCAAAATAGTTTTTTTTTAAGGATGGCCGTACTACAAGTATACAAAGACTTGGTACAGTCCACCTAACACACAAGCAAGTAATATATAAGCGTTCTAAAATCATAGGACTTTACTTGGGTACTACAACTAAAGAACTAGTCCTTGCTCCTTCATGATGACGCGCTTCTCCAGGTGCTGCTCATACGCAACCTCACTGAGTCGTCTATAGAAATTACAAAGGAAAGGGAGGTACAATTACCATTCCAAAAAGGAAATAAGCAGATAGATAAGGGAGAATGCCATGACGAAGGTAAGGATAGAAAGACAAGAAAAGACAAGGATAGCACAATATTAGATTTTTATTTTATAAAATAAATTTTTTTTTTGAAGTTCTTCTTTTAACGACCATTCTAACTAGATCACGTCCTACAGTCAAATTGGCTCTGATACCACCTCCGTCGGGACCCCGGATTTCCGAACCCGGACCCTCTGTGTATTACAGCACTAGTCCCAGATCAAAGCTAGTGCACACAGTCAAACAGAAATGATTACATAACCAACAACGCTTTATTACAATAATTGAGAGTACAGACCGAAAGGTCTTATTATTACAACTGAGGTTTCAAGACCTCACACACACACAAAACACAGCGGAAGCAGAAGATAAATCCAGCGATGACCCATCAATACGCCACAGGCAATTGACTGGGGAAGCGCGACCTAGTACTCCGGAAATCCTTCGTCAAATCTACACGCGAAGTAGTCGTAGTCTCCTTCTTGAGCTTCGTATTCTTCTGAGATTTATTTTTGAGAGCAACGCGTGAGTACATAAAGTACTCCGCAAGTCTTGGGAAAAATGCAATAGATGCAAGGCTTGACAAAGGAAGGCTATATGGTTCTTTTGCACAAAGCAATATTTTAAATTCAATTACTACTAATTATTTTTCGAAGGCATCAATTTAATAAAGTAAATGTTTTAGCAGAAACTATCGTTAACTTTCTAGTGAAGGTTCCATCTACCAACACTAGCTAACAACTTGAACAAGTTTAATACTGCGGGTTAAATCCACCCTCATGACCGCTGGCTTCTCCGACCACTTGTCATAGTCGAGTGCCTCTGACCGCTTGCCGAAGTTGAGTGCCTTCAACTGTTTGTCAGAGCCGAGCGTCTCTGGCCGCTTGTCGAAGTCGAGTGCCTCCGACCGCTTCTTGAAGACAGATGTCTTCGACCGCTTGTCCATGCTGAGTGTCTCCCACCATTTCTTGAAGATGGACGTCTCTAACCGCTTCTTGAAGATGGACATCTCTGACCGCTTGTCAAAGTCGGGTGCCTTCGACTGCTTCTTGAAGACAGACGTCACCGACTGCTTCTTGAATATAGACGAGGCATCTCCGACCGCATGTTGAACTTGGGTACCTCCGACTGCTTGTCAAAGTTGACCACCTCCGACCGCTCATCGTATTCGAACGTTGCTAACTATCTTCAATGCCTGCCCAGTCACGACCGCTCATCGTGCTTAAGCATCATCAACCACTCACTAGATTCAGATGACGCTGATCGCTGTCCATACTCCAAAGACTGCGACCTTGAGGCTACAATAATCTACGAGTATGGCCCCCGACCATATGCTAGAGTACTTCTCCGAGTGCTCTCTCCGACTATCAGGCTACAGTGTTCCACGAGTATGGCCTTGACCATCAGGCTACACTACTCTATAAGTATGGCCACCAACCATCAGGCTATAGTACTCCACGAGTACGGTCTCCGACCATCATGCTACAGTACTCTATGAGCACGTCCTCTGACCGTGGTGCTAAAACACTATGACTATGGCCTCCGATCTACGATGACGAGTTGTGATCGATGGCTTCCAATGTACGGCCACGAACGATGGTTGAGGGCTTCCGACTTATAACCATGAACGATGGTCGATGGCTGCCCACTTATGACTAGGAGCGAGGGTCGATGGCTTCTGACCTATGACCACGAGCAATGGTCGATAGTGACAGTACTCCAATGAGTACCCTTTGACCAAGTACTACAATACTCTTTATGAGTACGACCTATGACCAGTGCTTTAGTACTTTTATGAGTACCCCCTTTGACCATGATGTTGTAGTACATTTACGAGTACTCCCTATGATCACCCTGCTATAGTACTTTTATGAGTACTCCATTCAGCCATGTTGGTACAGTACTCCAACAAGTACTCCGTTCAACCACATGCTACAGTATTTTTACGAGTACTCCCTATGACCACTGTGCTACAGTGATATTTGACCAGTACCTGTGTGCTACAGTGTTACGAGCACGACTTCAACCACGATGCCTTCTTGATTAACTATGATGCTACAATACGCCAACGAGTACTCCATTCGACCATGTGCTATAGTACTCCAATGAGTGCTCCGTTCGACCAGTGTGCTACTGTACTCCAACAAGTGCTCCATTCGGCCATGCTGGTATAGTACTCCAATGGGTACTCCGTTCGACCACATGCTACAGTTCTTTTATGAGTATGTCCTACGACCATTGTGCTACAGTGATCTTTGACCATTATGCTACAGTACTTTTACAAGTACGTCGTTCGACCACAGGTTGGTTCTGATGGCTTTCAACCATAGACGCCTTCCATTGACTTTTGACCACAAACGCTTTTCGATGGTTTTCGGCCATAACTGCTTCAACCAACAACTACATTCGATTGTCGATGGCTTCTAGCCTTCAGCCACCAACTATGTTCAATCGCTAAGGGTTTCCGGCTTTTGACCTTCGACTACTTCCAATTGCTGATGGCTTCCAGCTTTTGATCTTCGGCTGCTTCCAATTGCTGATGGCTTCCAGCTTTTGATTTTCAACTACATCCGATTGTTGATGGTTTCTGGCTTTCAATTATTAACTACATCTGATTGCAGATGGTTTTCGGCTTTGACTACACACTATGTCCAAATGTCAATGGTTTTCTGCTTTCAAATACCGACTACATCCAATGGTCGTAGTAGCAATGGTCGTAGCGGCCGTGGTCAAAATGGTCGTGGCCGTAGTATCCGTGGTCAAAGCGGCTGTGGTCATAGTCGTAGTGACCATGGTTGAAATTCCTAACACTTCCACGGCCTTGTCAATGACCTCACGCTCCGTGTGCTCACCGTTACCGGCGATGGTTGTAGCCTCACGCATGACACCATCCTCATGTGGGCCTCTCTGGGTACCTCTATATGAGCGAGGTCGATGCAGGCATTTTCATCTGCTTCTTCGGCGAGCTACTCAAGCATCGGTCAGCAGCGGAGGCGGACTGGGTCAGCCATGGCCGGAGCAAGAAGAAAGAAGTAAAGAAGAGGAGAGAGGAGGAAGATAAGAGCAAAATTATCAAAAAGGGTAAATAATCAATGGTTCAGTGAAAAATAGGGCAAATCATCAATTACAACAAACTAGGGGTAAATAAGCGGTTAACAAATAAAGATGAAGCAAATCATTAAATTTCTCTTAATATGACGCACATAGCATATAACAGTGGTGCCACAGCACAGACACTCAATTTCACCACAGGATATATTCCAAGGCATTCTACATTTGTGCGATGAGGCATAGCAACAATCTGAACATGGGCAGAGAGGGGAGAGACAAACCAATCTCAGCTCTGAGGCCATTGAGTCCAGAGACGAGCACTTCGGCGGCGAAGAGCCGCCGCATGGTCTCCCTCCCGCACACGGCAAGCTGCCTGCTGTGGAGATCCTCATCAATCTCCGGCGCGGCCCCATTCGGATTCCCATTGCATCCCTCACGGCCGCCCACCCCCGCGACGGTGGCCGAATCTTGGCCCGCCGCCCCCCCCCCCCCCCCCCACCAGCTCCTGTGGCTCTCTTGGTGGGAAGCATGGAGAGCAAGCCCCTGCGCAGAAACTGTAAGCACGTCATGAACGCCCAATCCAGAACATAGGAGGGAAGTGGGAGGGGAGGTGGGGTGTGGGAGGGGAGGGGGACGAGGCGTCGGAGGGGAGGGAGGTGGGAGATGGTAACTGAAGGTGGAAGTGAAGAAGAGGGGTCGTTAGATCGCGAGATAAGAGGGAAGTGGCATGAGACAGATGGTCAAGATTTCAGCGCTCAGATCGGACCGCTACGAAGAGAGGAAGAAGAATGTACCGACGACCACTAACTCACATTTTTAAGGAGTAGAGATATGCTTCGTAGTCTAGTTAACTATAACATTGTAGTTATGTAGGATTACACATAGATATGATGTCCATATTGAGGAATCAAATAATATGTTGAAATATAACCATACTTATGTAGGTTACAGATGCTGTTCCTGGCCTGAAATTGATCTTGTGTGACCTGAAACTATATCTGCCATAGACTGTATCATCTGTTTCCAACAGTCTTTGCTGCTGAATAATACTTCTGATGTGTAATGCTGCATCCACTTGTCTAACATCTGTAGCTGCAAGAGTAATGCAGTATGGTAGCTATTAGAAAGCCAATGCTGTGACTGGGGAAAAAAATCTAACAACTGATGGGACTCTAATTGAAAGTACCCCTAATAATCCAGGTAAAAATGATGAGATGACAAAAAAGGGTGAGGAAAAGATGAGCACTGATCGTTCAGCAGCTGCCCGTGATGAACTGATAACAGAGGGTGAGGAAAAGATGGGCACAGATCATTCAGCAGATGCCCATAATGAACCTGAAGCTGACGAGAAAATGATGGATGAAGATCCTGACTACGAAGAAGATCCTGAAGAAGTAGAAATATATGGAGATGATGAGGACATGGGTGATGCTACTGCTGAAGAGCAGGTTTTTTTCTCCACTCACTTTTGCATCACACATATCATACCCTAAACAAACCTGGGGGGATTCCGGCCCCCCCAGCGATCCACGTCGCCCCGCCCGCGTTGCCCGGCCGGCGCGTGGCGGGGAATTTGGCGTACGGCCGGGAGAGGTGATTTCCTCATATTTTCCGAAAATTACGTAAAGGTCTTTTTTCCTCGCGAAAAGGTCCCTGCAAGTTTTTTTTAAGAAAAATTTTTTGATAGCGCCCCGCGGGTTTCCAAAATTACATATAGGTCCTTATTTTACTTACGTAGAAGTCCTTACAGGTCCTCGGTTTTTTTCAAAAAACCCTTTGATTTTCCCGAAATTACGTATTTATCCTCGATTTTTTTAAAAAAACTCCTCACAAATTATCGCCTCTTTTACTTTGGTACATACGGTGGCTGGCGCGGCGTGTCGCCGCGCCTTTGAGGCTAGTATTCATAATTGTGAACTGGCATGCCATTTATTAGCTTTTGTTTCTTTAGAAACTACTTTCTATTGCTGAATGGTCTTTTCCTTCATAGAGGTGCTTGTTGTCCATCTTCTGTCTCATGGAAAATTTATTTAGGCTTTTCCACTGGTTTTCAAATATGGTATTATGACTTTCGCCTACTACTTGCTTTACTAGGCCCTATCATCTACTTGATACTTTGCTAATTACAACTTACTACTTAATAATAACTGTTTACTATATGCTTAACTAGTCCCTATCATCGTGTGATATGATTAAATCTATTTGTTAAACTACTAATGTAATTGTATTTTGCACATGTAATATGATTGATTGATCTTTATACATGCGACATATATAGTTTCTATTTTCGCATATTACCCGACTAAATATTCGTGATCAAGACTAACCGTATTCGAAGTGACATGTATTCGCTCCGCATTTGTGATCAAGAATATCCGCATTCGTATTCGTATTCAGTACTATCTATGTCTAACTCCGACTTCGATAAAAAAAATATAGAAAAGAATACAGAATAAACAATATTCATCTGTATCTACTCCGTTTGCACCGTTTCCTCTACTCAATGGAGCACACACCCCAAAGGACAAATTCAAACCATTCACCCCCATGAACGGTATAATACCTATATTATAGCCGGGGGACTTCCCGGCTCCTTACTGTGGCCACGTCAGCTTTTATACGAAAAAGTCCCTGCGTTTTCCGAAATTACATAAAGGTCCTCCGTTCTCACAAAAATATCCCTGTCAGGTTTTTTTTCGGGAAAGCACCATCCACTTCACCAAAATTGCGTATTCTTTGTTGGATAGCACCCCGTGGTTTCCAAAATTACGTACGGGTCCTTGTTTAGCTACGTATAGGTCCTTACAGGTCCTCGGTTTTTTTGCGAAAAAGATATTTGGTTTTCCTGAAATTACGCATGTGTGCTCGATTTTTTTAAGAAACTCTCCGTGAATTATCGTCTCTTTTGCTTCGGTCCACACGGTAGCTAGCGCAGCGTGTCACCGCGCTTACGCAGCTAGTAATCTGAAGCTCTGACCAAACATCATCTCACCAGCCCTTTGGACTTTTTGGTTAATCGGGACAAAGAAAGAAATCTACATTGACATGCTCGCTTCGATTCACCTTTCGGAAAACACTATATAAGGAACGGACGACATAAGATCGGAAGCTGCATCGGTTGTGAGCTCTATCTATGTATCTAAAGTAGCAGCTATAAATCTAAGGAATTAGATGTAGCATTTATAAGACAAGTTACTGAAACTAAACTAAATTACAAGTGTTTATTGCATGCAACATATAACGTAAAAATAATTAAATAGTAAATTGCATCGTATGTCACTAAACTTGTTTGGATGGTTCATTTAAACCATCGATCTCCTAATTTGCACATTTGAATCATTAATCTAAATTAAGTGAGTCATTGGAGGTCACTAGTAGGCCAACACGATTATGACGGTGATATGGCAATGCCCCCGTGGCAAAGGTCAGACCGACACCAATTAACCTGTCCAAATATTTTTGTAAACAGGTCCCTGAATGTATTTATATGGATTTCCCCAAATCAGATGAGCCTCGCCTGAATCGCCTCTTTGCTCTACTCCCATTGACACTCTATCCAAGCTCCCACTGATGTCGGTTCTCCCATTCATGGTCCTATTCTTTAGTGCAGTATAGCAAGAGCTCTTCAATATTTGACCATCACTAGATCGGATATCTCCTATGCCCTTCAACAAATTTGCCTCTTCATACATGATCCCTATGAACCTCATCAGAATATTGTTAATAAGCATGTTCTTTGTTGTTTAAAGGGTACTCTTGAACTTGGCCTTCAATTGTATTCTTTTTCTTTAGGCTCACTTGTTGCATATTCTTATGCCGACTGGACAGGATGTCCTGACTCTCGTCGTTTGACTTCTGGTTATTGTCTTTTTCTTGGCAATATATCACTCTTGGTCACCCAAATGATAGTCTTCCGTTCTAGTGATGAGGCCGAGTATCGTGCAGTTGCTATTGAGGTGGCCGAATCATGCTGGGTACGACAATTATTACATGAGTTGTCTCTACCGATCAAGATCGTGACTATTGTTTATTGCGACAATGTCAGTGTCGTCTATCTTTTGGCAAATCCAGTTCAACACCGATGCACTAAACATATTGAGATTGATATTCACTTTGTCTGCGAAAGGTGGCTCTTAGTAGTGTCCGAGTTCTCCATGTGCCATCGTCTTCCCAATACACTAATATTTTCATCAAAGGACTACCATAACAATTATTTGCGGAGTTTTGTTCCAGCCTGAACATCCTTGCTCTATGTCACAGTAGCTCCCGCGGTTCAGTATGCGGGGAAGTGTTAGAGAAGGTGTTGGACCAGATGGCAACAAAAGGGGTGACTAGTGCCAACTCAAATTTTTCTTTAAGTATTCAAGATTATATTCTCACACAACTACAAAGTTGTAGAAAATAGAATTTTCATCTAAAAACTCAAGACAAATGGCTCAAGAACAAAAAACCTTGAAGCAACTACTTCTCGGCGATCTAACCGGCATAGAAATAGCGGTCTGACCGGTCCTAGCTATCTAACTGGTCCCGGCGGTCTGACCACTCCTTCATGGTGGTCTGATCACTATTAAAGTAAAATTAGCCTGATGAATAGTATTTTCAACAAGATTTCAAAAACAAAATCGAGAGAACTTTTTATCTATAGATCCAAATGATATAAAAATTTGCAGGGATCTACTCTAGGATATTAAGAAACAAACGATCATGAAAATTATAGCCAAAGTTAAGACCTTTTTAGTTCGTTTGAAGGTTGTATCAAAACCGAGCAAACTTACAAACGGTGAATACAACTTGCTCGTGGGTAGATGATTGCCAAGATGGCTCTACATGTATTCCCACATGTCATAGCAAGCTAGAATACCGAAAAACACGACCTAAAAACTCTTGAAACAAGAATCACACTTTAAGGAAAAATCAAGCAAAACCGAGATTTCTTGATAAGCTTGCTATAAAAGTGGCTAGATGGATGGAGATAGTTTTCTAGAGATTGTCTATATCTTACATGTCCTTAGCACAGCAAGATCAAGAAAAGAGAAGAGGAGAGATCAACCAACCAAATCAAGAGTAAATTAATCAAAACATGAGATAGACATGGAGTTGATCAAAGATTAATGCATTGTTTACTTGAGGAGGTAAGTTTTATAGCCACTCTATCTTGGAGGACAGAGAGCACACAACACACTTAACTCACAAACCATAACCCTAGACATGAGAGCACATGAGAGAGATATTGAATGGTTAACCATATGTCTCCATCCTAACTCCTTTTATAGGTGGGCAACTAGCCACCTATTACCCTTAGTGGATCCTATCCACTATTACAATGGGGGACCCGTTAACCCCACACACACGAGTTTTACACACATATATTCACTTATGCGCGCTTTTTCAAAGCGCATAAGTATGCATCTGCTAAATTTTTAGCATTGATCCGTCTTGATCAAACCAACTCCACATTAACCTAAACTACTCTCCAACACATCGTCTATGCATCGAGGTTTTGATCCAAGATAGTTTCCAGTATTTTAGTCAAATTACCAAAATACCCTCTGTTGGCCCAGTCTTTATCTCCCATCGCAAGCAATCACAATGCTTACCACATGTAGGTGACCACTAGCTTACCACGCGTTGCCAAGTCTCTCACGTCCTAGATCCACCGAACCACGGCTCACTTGGACCGTCCAAGCCTCACTGTGCAGTCCCACTGTTCGAACTTACCTTCAATATTTCCCGCATTTCTTGTACCGTGCTTGAGCTTACCGTCTCACCCCGGCATCCTTAATCGTTCTAGGCCTCAACTCCTCCATAAGCCTAGCCCCGATCCTTACCGTTGACTATGGTTGACTCCAACCGACCTTACACATCCAAAGACAAAGAAATTATTTTCAAGCACAAGTTCTTCATAACCTGACCTATGTTAGCTGTAACATAACTCATGCAGCATAAAACTACTGATCATACTCATCAAAACCCCCTACTCAACTCAAAATCCACAAATAGGAATTCTGGCCGAAAGTCTTCATCTGGACAAACTTTAGCCGGTTAGGCCGCCAACCCTCAGATGGTCAGATCGCTGCACCAACCGGTTAGATCGGTTGCACACTGCCGGTCTGACCGGCCTTCTCCTAACCGACCAGCAACAGTGCTAATCAAATTTCTAAATCTCTCAAGTTGCAATGATTCATTATAAACTAGGACCTTTTCACATGGTCCTTCAAAAGGATTCTCAGGTGCATGTATACAGTGTCACGCAACCGTGTCGGACGGTGAACAGGGGAGCCGAACAGGGAATAGGAAGCGGAGGCTAGTTCGGTTAGTTTGATTGCGATCCTGTATTTGATTTCTTGTTGTAAACGTCTTGAACTTCTGTACATGTAAATCAATATATACCGAGGATTGCAAACAACGATTTGCATGCTCGTTTTCATTTGCAGCCACAGGGAGTACGTCTAGTGCTCAAAGCGGATCTTACCATAATTCCACATTTGGCGCAAATTAATCAGAACATGCACTAATCCAAAAAAGTCAAGAGGTCTAACTCTACTACTAGTATGCATGTGCATGCAAGGAACTCTTTTAGGTAATAATGGGAATCTTAGAGGTCGTAATCACACCGGTGAAATGGGGAATACGTAGTCTTTCAGAGCCCTGTATAGTAGCACTAGCTATCATGGAGAACGAGAGCTCACTTTTCTTGACTTTACTCTGGACAAGACATCACAATTTTATGAGTCACTACTTGGCAACCAGAGAGCTGAGGTTAGCTGGACGGTATAGAACAAAAGATAAAATGATTTCATCGTTGATTAGCCTTCCTGTAAGTACGAAGGTGCCACATCAAAAAAATTATGACTCAAATTCGCTGGATCAATTGATTTTTTTTTTTTGGAAAACTTGATCGATTGATTAATTATGTTCATAGCTTAACTGGACTCCTCTAAAGAACGCTCCAGATTAATATATCAAGCAGGCTTTACATTTAGGGTTTGAAGATGCGACGAACTGCGCTTGGCTTCTTCCAACTCGCAGTCTGTACTTAACCAAATCATTGCCAATTTAACGATTCAGACGGACACGGTTCAATTTTTATGATCAATTAGTATATAATCTGTGAACTTAATTGCGTGAAAAGGCAACCATGTGTAGGTAGTATAGCTTCCGTCCTTCGGTCCTTGTCCTTCCTAAAAAACGAGAGCACAAATTTTGAAGTAGTATTGTTAGCACCTGAACAGTGAGTGGATGCAAATCAGACATCAATATGCTTTTGAGATTTTTGTTTTTCACTTTTGAATAACGCACCTTGCCTATCAGACATCAATATAGGTATTGGTCAATCTTACTCCTTCCAAACGTCTTGACGTTTTGAACATCGTTACAATCTCCGTTACAAGCCGTAAATTGACCGTTACATTTTGTTAATTACATGTTAGCAGAATGTATAAAAATACAATGATATACACGCATTTTGATGTCTAGTAATATAATTTTTACAGGACGGACACACACACACACACACACACACACACACACACACACACACACACACACACACACACACACATATATATATATATATATATATATATATATATATATATATATATATATATATATATATATATATATATATATATATATATATATATATATATATATATATATATATATATATATATATATATATATATATATATATTTATTTATACCCAAACTCAAAAAAATTATCAATCATACACGTGTATCGGATGTTGGTGCCTAGGCACCATGGTGCCTTATGTAATTTTTCTATATATATATATATATATATATATATATAGGAAAAATACTTTTTACTACCGGGTGTAATTACACCCACCTCTAATATACCACCTAAATAAACTTGAAATACTCCTTTATCACTTTAGGTATACTCGTATACTAATTATAAGATATTCTAATGTGAACCACATAAAAAAATTGCAAGGGAGTCCATAGTTTTTAGCGTATTTTGTAAATACCTTTATATACGTACATAAAAAAGAGTATGTTGAAAAAATGTACATACCACATTTGAAAAATTGTTCATACCACCTATATGATCTTAAATACTCGTATACTACATATACATACCCCTCGTTACGCGAGATACTCCCTACGTTGTGAGATACGCCATAGGGTGTAATTACACCCGGGAGTAGAAAAGAGGCTATGTATGTATGTATGTATGTATGTATGTATGTATGTATGTATGTATGTATGTATGTATGTATGTATGTATGTATGTATGTATGTATGTATGTATGTATGTATGTATGTATGTATGTATGTATGTATGTATGTATGTATCACAGTGGTTATAGCTATTTTATAAAAGGTTGACTGTACCTATAACATATTCGACAAATAAAAGAGAACAAAGGAAATAATAGCCTAAGTGGGCTCCACCTATTTCATCACTGTTCATTATAACCAATCTCCCTTGTCTCTCTCATAATTCTCTAATGGGAGCACAAGCACCCACTCTTTTTTCTTTTTTGCAAGGGACCCGCTGCTATTTGTAGCGATGCTAGAATACAAATTTGCCGAGCAGAGATGTTCAAATGGACAATTGAAGGATATTAGTGGTACACACCTTCCCAGCCACCCTATAGTCAGCTAGCTGTACCTAACCAAGTCTTGGATTCTTGCATGAATATTGCAAGATATGACCTGATGCTGCCTCATTGTCATAGGAAATCCCCTGTATTATTTTAAGCATGCTTCTGCCTTTCTTTCTTGATGGATACATAGCTACAGCTAATCATCACCATATTCACAAGTATGAAATAATATCTAGATGACTACTCACAACTCAGTGAGACATAGTTGGTACCCGTTAGAGCGTGATGGTTGTACATCATGTGCGTTCTCACATGAAGGGGATCGTAACAGAATATTTTCCCCCTGCCAGGAAGCACATTACAAATAGGAAAGAACCAAAACCAGAAAATAAACGAAATGCCCTACGTTGTCAACAAAACCGTCACCCTTTTTCCAAGGTTGAAGCTCTAGGAGCTATATGATCTGACCCTCTCCACGTTAGTCAGGGAGACTTTGATGTCAACATGCATGTGCCAGTACTAGTAGTCCTCTGAATTTCTGCATGAGCTACCAACTCACAACTACATATGCATGTATGAACATTCTCCTAGTCATATACACACGCACACATATTCACACTTCCAATATACCACATACATGAATATTTTATATATTTTTATCACTTTCAGTATACTTAAATACTAATTCTAAGATATTCTAATACGACTTGGTTGAAAATTTTTCATCAGAACCCTTTATTTTTACTATATATCTTTTTCCATACATAAAAAATATATACGCAAATTAAGCTATAAAAAGTGGATTTTGTATGAAATGTTTATGGAACTCACTTTGGAGCATATAATAATTATTATTAAAGTATGCTCAAATAGATAAAGAGGTATAACAATACCATTAAAACAGTATATAAAAAGTGGGAGTACATACTATCAGGAATATAGAACTATTTTCCTTTACATACACATACATATATATGTGTGTGTGTGTGTGTAGTGGTCTGTGTTATATGCAGGGGTGGCAGCATGCAACTTTACTCTGGTCTATCTTTTTCTATCAAAGTTGGTACCTGTGAAAATGATATGAAGTATAATCAATGCAAAAATGCTCAGAGCTAGCCTCCTAGTTCCTACAGGTTTCAAAGTTCACATTTGAGCCACTTGCAATCTCTGCCTTCCCTAGATGCCAAACAGGTAAACAACTATCTGTAGCTGCAATTTTTAAGCAAAAGTTGGGCAAGGATGAAAGATGACTTGGCCAGTGATGATGATTAGATATAGGGACAAAAGGCAGAACCTAGGTCCAAGATGCATTATTGGCTAGGGTACGTATGATGGCATGGTAGTTCCCATCTTGGATTCCCCTCTTGTGGAAAACATAGGATTCATGCACAAAAAAGAAAGGAGAAAAGAAAGCAAGGTAAGAAGGACAAAAGAAGTTGTTCAGAACCAAAAGACAGCTTTCTTTCTTATTTTGAATAAATTGCACATATGTATGTACTCAAATCTCAAAAAATATGCATGGGCTTTTATCATAGATTCATGGCTCATGAGTTTTAAGAACTTAATAACAACCATGCATGTCTCTATACCTCGATAGTGTTTCGATGATTTATTGAGAAACTTATGCTCATTCGACTCAATTAATTGAAGCAGTTTTGCAAGTTTACGGACATGTATGTTAAGTTCACAAGCCTAAGTCGAAAACCTATAGAAGTTAAAAGGAACTAAATATTCTTCAATTTTACTGTTTTTTTTGTCTTCAGTACATATGAAACTTACTCAATTATAACCTCAAAAGAAATAAGCTCAATTCTTTGTTTGACATCAAATGTGATTTGGACGGCTCAAGCTAGGTACTGAGAGGGCATATTGATTTCATAGCATATAGTTGTTAATTATCATGAGAAGCTTCGGTAGATGACTACCCACCATATCGATGAGATGTGTTTTGAGAGTGACAAGCAACCATGCAAAAGTACTGAGGAGACTACTACGTCCTAAAGGATTGATGAGCTCGTCAACTATATGTAAACTCTTACCAATGAGATAGGCACCGTACTCCTATACCATTATTCAAGTTTGTGCTGTCAAATTTTCCGCAGTTAGATCATATATACGTGTTAAGTTAAGGTATTCTAAACACAAGTTGTTATTACTAATTAATTAACTCAAATCTACAGGGAGGGGAAACAGAAGCAAGCAATTATATATCACTTCTTTCCCCACAAGGTAATGACTCACTTTTTCACTTTACTAGTTTAATGCCCATATAATGCTACGGATAAAAAATTATATTACTTGAGCATGTTGTGGCACTGTAACCAAGCTTGGCCTATGCCACACCCTTGGCCAGGCTGCAGGTGCCTGAGCAAGCTCCATAATAGCGGCTCTGTTGTCGTGTCGAGCAGAGCGCCGCCCTTGCCTACATTGTGCCTCCACTGCACCAACTGCTCCACCGTGGCCATTGTCATGCCTCTACCGTCATGCAAATCTATGCCATACCCTCGACCTTACTGCCACGCCCAACCTACTAGGCCTTATAGGTACTGGGAGAGTTGGCCTTACTCCTCAAGCTTCTTATAGGCAAGAGCAGCAAAATCAAGATAAATACAATTCAAATATGAATCAAGCCAAAACCACCTAAATAACAGCCACCTCCATACCAAAATCGACATAAAACTAATAAGGCAACACCAAGCCAAAACCACCTAAATAACAGCCACATCCACACCAAAATCGACATAAAACTAATAAGGCAACACCATTGCATCAAAGAGACCCTAGAGAAAAGGGCTCTTCTATTTTGCAATTCATCCAAAATAATCAGATCATCATTGGCCAATCTCTATAATCTTAACTTCATTTGTTCATCATGACAATGATGTTTAGTCTTTACCATAGCTATTCTACCATTCATCTTGATGTATTGGCATTACACTATATCAGTGGATTATCATATATCTAGGCGTGATTATAGAATTAGAAGGTACACCCACCTATCTAGGTGTGATTACCCTCTCAATGATGTAAAGATTGGTAGAAGCATCCATGTCTTTCAGTTAGAGAGTTGAAATCCACATAATGCTGCTAATTGCTAACATAAAAAACCATTACAATGGCATATCTATGCTAGAGCAACATGACTGTTCCATTGTAAATAGAATCAATTCAAGCCACCCATTTGAAGTCATTTGCATCTCAAACAAAGGAAAGGCGTCGGTTCAAATCAATGCCCAATTCAACAAAAAATATTATTTGGGCAAAATTATATATATTAAAAATCCATCAAAGCAATCAATTATCTAACCAATTTAACTATAAACCGGTAATTAGACCTATTGCCCGACTAAGCTGCTTCCATTGATTTTCATCGGGATGTGCCATTTAATCGCCCCATCTAGGGCTCTCCCTACACCAACACATTTAGTAACACAAGACTTCCATAGCCATCCAAGAATGAAGTAAGCATACTACAGAGCAAACAAACAATTGGTTCGATTCTTAATACAATAAGATAAATCAAAAACTGATTCTTTTATAAGATTGAGATAAATCACGAATTGATATTTTCACAAGATTGAGAAGAGTAAAGAATTGATATTTCTGTGATTAAGATCAATAACCAAAATACTCCCTAAATGTTTTTAAGCAAATCACAATGACTAAGAAGGAATAAACGGGCAATATAGACTATAGAGAGTCCATTTTTAAAACCTGCCAAGAGAGAGAGAGGAAATGCATTGTGAAGAAGTATGGGCTCATGAGATGCCACTGCTTCTCACTTGCTAGAGGTCACCTTCACTTTTGCTACAACGGCAGCTAAGCTTTGCGCCATCTGCCCCTGCGCTAGGCTGAGGCTACCAGCACCGCTCGCCTGATGTTGCCACTCTGGTCACACTACCATCGTTCTTATTGTCACATGTATGTACTCGCACGGCGGGAATGGGGATTGAGGTGTAAAAGGGGGCTCGAATAGATGCTCCACTAGCCATTGAGGGGAGCAGCCGCTTGTCACTTCACACCTCAATGTCGTGCCATGCTCCTCTACACTTATAACGCCATCACCACGTGTCTTGACCAACTCCGCCGCAGTGGTGCCCTCTCTCGCTTCGTGCTCCACCTCTCATTGTTCTCTTCACCAATCCAGAACCCTCTGTGATGTCCACCGTATTATTCCCTAGATCATTAAATAATACTCACAGATACATTACTGTATATCAAAATCATATTTTGCGGAAACATAAATAATATAGTAGTAACTTACACATGAGCCGATTAGGCCGAAATCATTAAAATGTAGCAGCGGAAATAACACTTCACACAGATGGGACCCTCGGGACACGCCCATAGGTAGCCAACTGGGGTTCGTAATCTGGGACCCTCGAGACACGCCCATTATACTGATTAGAAAACTATCTAGAACAACTCTTGATTAAGTGGGCTGCCTGCCATTGAAACAGGGGCTCCCCACCGCCGGCGATTTAGCCAATAAGGGGTGGCCGAGGAGGCAGTGGGGACGGTAAAATGGAACCTCGGGAGGCCAAGGAAGCTAGGGGTGGTGGCAACACGGCTCAGGGTAGAGCGGAGGTAGGCCAACAGCGGTTCTCGGCAACCAGAGGTGGGACCAAAGGGGGACAGTGGCGTTGGAGGGGAGGGAGAAGGAACGAGAGGGGGCATGAGCATGAGGGAGGCCAAGTGAACTCACTGGGGTGTTCAGGCGGGCCGGAGAGTAGCTGAGGTGAGCCGATGATGTGTGTTAGGGGCGGTGCGATAGGGTTGATGGTGCCAGCGACCCGTGGTGGTGGAGAAGCTTGGGTGATGGTTGGAGGAGGTCGAGGATGTCGAGGTGAAGCTCCAGGAGGGAGAAATCGATGGGAAAAGCTCCGGGAAGAAAATGGCGGTGGTGGAGGTGATTCTGGTCGGAGTTGGGGAAGAAGCGGTGTTCCAATGAGTTGCGGTGACAGAACTTCAATCAAACCAAAGGGGTGAAGATGATGCCCAGAAACACACCTTGACATGAGCAGATTGGGGGTAGCTCCGCTGTGGTGGCCTGAACGGTAGTGAAGGGCGACGACCGACACGAGCTTGGCTCAGGGTAGGAAGATTGGTGGAGGAGGGGAGCAATGGGGAGCTCAAGGCTATTTAAATCTCAGGGGGGTGCTGGCATTGCTATGCACACACAGGGGGATGTGGCCGACATGGGGTGGCCAAGCGACATGACGTGGGCCAGGCGGGGCAACGTACAACGTGGAGGGCACAGGGCTAGGCGGGGCAGCACGCGGCGTGGAGGGTGTAGGGCTAGGTAGGGCATAGCGTGCATGGTGCAGGGCACGGTGTGGGCATCATGGCTGGGTCGGGCTAGCGCACAAGCAGAACAGGGAGGAGGAGAGAAGAGAAAGGAAGATGAGAAGGAAGAAAGGCAGTGGGGCCACAATGACAGTGAGAGGAAAGAAATAGAGAAAGAGAAACAGAGAAGGGGTTTTTAGCAAAATTTGGAGATTCGATTTTCTATTTGAAATTCCATTCTCAAATTTTGAATTTGATACTTGAATTCGAATTTGAACTCTTGGCTCGAATTATTTGGATGTAAATTTTAATATTGCCTTGCTTTTGCTCTTATTTAATTTGATATAAAATTCTTTTTATTTGAAATTTCAAATTCAAATTTTGCTCAAAATAGTTTCCAAACATTTTGGCGCTTGATTTTAGATTTTATTTTATTATTTGATTTGAATTTGGCAAAACCAAAAAGAGGTTCTCAAATAAGTGTTGAAAATTTTGAATAACACCAAATGCAATAAAAGATTTTTAAAATTTTCACAATTACAACATTTCCCAAATTTGGGATATTACAGCCTTCTCCCGCATAAATCCACTGGGCGTGCGCGGCTCTCGCTGACTGCAAGGATTGTGCCGCACCCCATGGTTGGGACATGGGAGGGGAGTATAGAATGAGAAAGGGGAAGTTGGGATTGGGAAGAAATAAGAGTTGTGGGTGGTTGAGAGATGGGGATATTATGAACTTCATTGGTGCCCTACAGATGCAGATGTGAGGAGCTGTGGCAGAGGCACGAGATGCCACAAGAGGGGTTGGCGGTGTCATGAGAGACAGGGGAGGGGGAGGGGGGTCGATGACGGCGGTGACATGAGATGGCAAGGGAGGCGGTAGCATAGTGGAGGGGTGTGGTAACAACGCGAGAGGCGGATTTGGGGGGGGGGGAGTGGACGGCGGTAAATGGATTTTATAACTACATTAATTGCATAATCTATAGTAGGCTGAAAAATAAAGGAAATGGAAAATGCAGTTAAAATTTTAAAATAAAAAAATACATTGAAAACAATAGAAAATCCAGTCACGCGTATATCCAGTACCCAAGCACTTTGGCAGTAACCTATTCTCCATCAAAAGAGAAAAATTAAGGGAAAACTACAATAGCGTGTGAAACAAAAGTGGAACTGCGGCCATACAAGCGATTGCAGCGGCGGCTGAAATTGTATATTGATGAAGTTTAATATGTACCTATTATTTAACAACATGATAAATTCTTCGACTACAATTTGGAGATTAACAAAATGGTAAATATTTCGACTAAACTCTGTCCGTAAAAGAAATTGAGCTAATCAAATGACATATATAAAGATCGATATTCCCTAGGTACATATACAACTACATATGCCAGGTCTAGTAGCACAACTCCTCTAAAAAAGAAGATCTATTAGCACAACAAAAATATCAAACCCACATAAATATACATACCCCACATCACTTTTTCCTAATCACATTATCAACCAATAAAACCAGCCTAGATTTAAAAGAGAAATAAAAAAACCCAGAAAAGGATCTTCTATATATACCCTACCACACCATCACCAAGCCAAGATCACACACACACACACACAAAACCGTATATCATCATCTCATCATCCCTTTGCTTGCCTACACATCTCTTTCCCTTTAAACCCAGAACACAAGAACACGAGCGCATCATATATGGAAGACCACGGCGGCCACCCCTTGCTCCACGGCGGCCACCACCTCCAGACCGCCACCGCGCTCGCCTATTCGTGGGACCCGCCCCTAGCTCCCTTTGACCAATCCGGCGGCGGCGACCAGCTGGAATGCTTCTCGACGACGTCGGAGCTGCGGCAGGCGCTGCTACGAGCGCTGGCCGAGCTCGACGCTTCGCGCGCGGCGCACCAGGCGGAGCTCCGGCGGATGGAGTCCGAGGCCGCGCGACTCGCGGCGCTCGTGGCCTCCGCGGCCGCCGAGCGCGACGAGCTCCGGCGGCACTGCCACTCCCTCCTGCTGCTGCTCCACCACCAGAGCCAAACCCCGCCGCCTCAGAGCCTCCCCGCCGCGCACGTCCCCACAACCCACGCCGCCGTCCTGGGAGGGGGACCATGCGCCACAGGCGCCGTGGAAGACCACGCGGCCGACGCCGCCGCCAGCTCGGAGGAGGCGGAGATGGAAATGGCACTCACGCGGCGGCTGCCGGACAAGGGCCGCCTAGTGGAGGCCGTCGTGTCGGCCGGCCCACTGCTCCAGACGCTGCTCCTGGCCGGCCCGCTCCCGCGGTGGCGCCACCCGCCGCCGCCCGCGCCGGCTGGCGGCGCCGACATACCGCCTTTCAACCCCGGCCGTCCGAGCCCGACGAAGGCCGACCCAGAGGCGTGCAACAACAACTCCTTTTCGTCAGCGTCGGCGGCGTCGTCGTCGCCAGAGAGCAACTGCAGCGGTGGCGGTGGGCCGGCGCCGGTAGTGGCACAGCAGGCGCTTCCGTATCACATGAGCTCCTTTTGCATGTAGCAGGGCAGTGGCTTAATTGCACATCACTCGCATGCATGCCACTAATTAACACCGAGTGGCTTAATCGTCATCAATTAGAGCTGGGCTAATCACGTCTCCCTGATGTAACTATGGCTTGTATTTGATTAGCAAGAGTGATTAACTAGTGTTAGCTAGTGTGTTTGTCTAATTAAAAGTGAGCGAAGATTGGGACATGTATGCAAGACAAAGCACATGCATGCCACTTTGCTAGCAGCTCGAGGAGGGCGTGGTGAGGAAGAACAGCTCGAGAATTTGCTTCCTGTGGTGTGTGCTTGCTTGCGTGTTTTCTTGTAATAGCAAAAATAAAAAAAAAGCTAGCAGATTGACCAGGGTAATGCAGCCTTTGTGAGTGTTGACGCGTGCATGGAGAGTGATTTCTGTAGTTGTTAATTCCTTCTTGAAATGGTTGATGAAGTTGATTGAAGTTAATTTGCTGGAGGAATTCGACTGTATGGAAACTAATTAGCCTAGTAGTCGGTAACATCGAAAAGAAGTGAATTAACAAAATAACGACGCAAAGTTTCGAGTGCAAAATTAAGTTGTAATCACTATTTATCACATAAAGTGCTACCTCCGTTTCACAATATTTATTCTGTACGTATAACTAGTAGACACAATATTTAAGTAATATTCAATAAAATCAGATTATGTTTGCCGTCGTTAGATAAACATAGTACTAATCGATCTAATATAAGCAAACATGATTCAAACTCAACAAATATTACTTAAATTTTGTACTTCCTTAGTAAAATGATCTTTCCCACCCGTGGTCTTCTAGAGGTTGTCAAAGAGTGTTGTGTATTGTAATAGGAAGGACTCTGTCAACGAAAGTGGGAGCAGATTCGCGCGTCTGATAGAATAAGAAACACAAGCCGTATATATTTTGAGATAAGAGCACATTTTGGAGGGTGGATGGGATGGATGTTTGGATTTGAAATATTTTGGAAGGGAAAAAATAAAGAATAAAACATTTTGTAGTTTAATTTTTGAACATTTTTTCGTTTTAAATTTTGAACAATTTTTTGGCTCCTTTTTTAAAATTTTCGGTTTCATTTTTTGTCAAATTTTGAGCCTCCTGTCTATTCATTTTTTGGTTGAGTTTTGAACATTTTTCTATTCTTTCTATTTTCAGTTCTTGAAAAAAAATTGCCAATTCTTGAACAAAATTATTTTGTTTGTACAAAATCATTTTGCTTGCACAAGATTATTTTGTTCGTACAAAATTATTCTGTTTGTATGCGGTCCAACTTTTCATAGAAATTCCAAACATTTTTCAGTTTGTTTTTTCATAGAATTTTGAAAAAAAACATTATGGTCCATTTTTGCTTAAATATTGAACTTTTTTGGTATATATTTTTGGTACATTCTTCATCAAGATTTGACAAATTTGAATATGAACATGAACAGGATGTGGGGGAGGATGGCGTAAATTCGGCCTGCGTAAAGATGAACACATTCAGAAGTTTGAATATGAACATGAATATTTGTGTAAATATGAACACACTAGGAACTTTGCAAAAAGTTCATGAACAAATAACCGAGACAACTGCAACACAAGAATACTTAGATCATCAGGATCACTAGAGCTCAGGCATCCTCCCACCTCCTCCATCGTGGCATCGACGCCCTGCACACGCTCCCCCCATCGAGATCCTGCCGACGCTGATGAGGAAGGAGAGAGGCACGGCGACCGGCAAAGGGAAGCAGCGTCGAAGGACGGCAACGACGGCGAGGTGGATGATGTTAGAAAATGGCCCAATGAGCGAGGCCCATTTTCACGAATCCCAAAGCATGCATGGTTAGTACCATATTGCTAAGGTAGGGGGAGGAAGACCAATTTATAAGGTGGAGTCCTCCCCACTCCTTGAATATGGAAAGAGATGGTATGAGGATCGCTCTGTCTAGTCACACACGCGCACGCACGCGCGCGTACTCGCGTATTTTCGCGTGAAAATCGCGTGCCTTGTGACTTGTGGCCGTGTCGTGACGTGGCGCACCGCGTGGCAGACCAAGTCCATCTTTATTTTTGCTAAACTCTGCGCGCTCCACTATCTCCCTGATTGAATGAGATTCAAACAGTTGAATGAGGCAGTTACTAGTCAATTTGCACTGCTTAATTTGTGATTTGATGAGGCAGTTACCAGTGCATAATTCTGTTTAAACGCAGCAGTTACTAGTGAGTAGTAACAGCAGCGCCCTTAAAAGGGCCTGGAGACGTCCAGGAAAAATAAAGAATTTTTGCACCTCTATTCTGTCTCTACTTTCTGCTCTGCGATCTTGTGCTGTGGTATTGTGCTGCAAGAACTTCGTCGACTCTTCTTCCCGGCATGCACCGTGAAGAAGAGGAGCGGTATCTCCGGACCTTTGCTGTCGGGAAGACCTGCACGGGGGCGGCAATAAGGTTTCTGGGCAGCGCAACTGCGCGACCGCTCACTGCACTGCGACACCTTCGTTCTGCACTGCGTCAAGCCTGCGCGGCTTCCTATTCTTCATCAGACTAACAAGTAAGTCGTTCGTGCGCACGTTCGACTTTGGCTCTGTATTGTTTTCTTGTGCAAAATCTGAAGTATGGTGAATAGCTTGCTGTTAGTTGTGAGTTTGCATCATTAGTTTATTATTTCTGTCTCCTAATAAAACTTGGAATTAAAATATTGCCCACATTTCAAACAGATGACTGGATCCGCCGTTCCCCAGCTACGACTCCACTGCTTGTAGTCGTTCGCAGCGTCGGCAGACCCTTGGTGGATCTGGCGCGAGGCCATGGAGACGAGATTGGATCCCACCGCAACCATTAGAGGAGGGCCGAGGATGGGGGTAACAGGGCTGGGTGGTGTCAAGGTAGCCATATCTGACACCACTGCTCTGGTTGTAATGGCCTTTTTTCGTTTTTCAGTTGGCTTTTAGTTTCGATTACTTTCAGTTGGCTTTTCAGTTGTCTTTTGGATTTAACTATTTTTAATAATTATTATTTATTAGATTAATAAATTATAATTAAAAGATATAAAACATAACTCAAAAGAATGCCCATGTTGTCGGTCCTTGGTCGACGAGGAAGAGAGGGGGAGAGGAGAGAATAAGAAGATAGAGACATGGTGGATATGAGAGTTTTGTATTTGATTGTGTACGGTGGGGCTCGTATATACGTACATAATATATATATATATATATATATATATATATATATATATATGAAGATTGTGCCCCGATCTCGATGAATGTTTTGGGCCATTGGATAGTGGTTGCAGCTACATGTGTTTGCAGGAAAACCACTCTAGTCTCTACCTTGGTGTGGTGCGTTTCAATTGCTAGTACCGTCCAACGGTAGTAAGACCAGATCCTGTAGCACGGCACCTTTACTACAGTCACTGCTGAGTTTCGAATCCCTGCGCCTGTTGCTGCTGGGAGCTGGGACCCAGATTCGCACGCATCGATCTGGGTTTAAAGCTCGAACAGGCTTTTGCTGCATGTTTCGTCAGGCAACGCGCACCAATGGCCGATGGGCCCTGTCCTTGTACTGACTGGTAGTGGGCCCTGCGTTTCTCTGACAGGAGCTGGGCCTTGTCCTCTTACAGTGGAGGTGGGGTACGGTCGATCCCACAGCCGATTGATCGCAGCCGTTCGATTTCCTTTCACTGACCAAACGAATCAAGTGCTACAGTGTTCAAACAGAGGTAGACATCCATGCATGTATAGAGATGGCAATGGGGCCGGTACTCCCGGTAATCCGTGTGGAATTCTTCTATTAGGAGATAGGTATCAAGAAGATTTTATCTATGCTATGTTATATGGAGATAGGATGGGAACACCTCTCCCATCCTCGATTCCTGCTATTTCCTAATATATATACTCATATACATGTAGATTGATACTTCTATATGTCTAAATATAGATATTTTGTCTCAACCCTAACATATTTTAGTATAATATATGGTATACAACTCATCTAGTATTATTCTACCGTATCATGTATTAATATATTTATTTATTTCTATATAACCATACGATAAATATATGAAATTATCTTTGATGTCATTGAAATTTAGGTTCTTAAGGAGACCCCCTTTCCCGCCAAAACCCTAGTAAGACAGGATGAGAAAAAAATAACCCTCGATAGCTAAATAGAGAGTGAGGATAGAAGGGTATTCCCCTTAAAGAATAGCCCTTGGCCATCCTATGTATGTACCTAGGAACTCGTGGAGTCATGGTGCACTGGTTGGCTAACAGATTTGTTAGCCAACCACCCAACTTATTAAACTTGATAATGGCCCTAGCTAGGACCCATCAAACCAAAATGCAATTATAGCGCCTTAAGTAAAACAAAATCATATGTTTAAGATGCAGCATAATGAAATTATATGTGACAACAAAAGTGTGCAAGAAAAGAGAAATCCACTGCTGGAGTGCACCTATCACATGGGCTCAACAAGCATCTCATGGCGGCAGCATAAGCTCATCCATACGTCCCAGGCTACACAAAAAAGGGAAAAGTACAGAGTACTTGTAGTCTCTATATATGGAGTATATCCTTTTAAACATTTTGGACTTTGCTATGGCTCCAACTTAAGGGCCACCCAATGTGCGGCACATGGTGCATGCTTGTTGCTCCAATATATCTTTGAATAGCACAGGATAAACTTCTACGTGCATTACAACTCTTCCAGCATGCATTCTCCTTGGAAAGGAAAAGGAGATGTCGGGTGGTTCCTTTGGGTTGTGGTTTTGATTTATAGTTTTTGAATTACGGTTGTTCGTAAGAGATAATACACAGCAAAAAAAATAGTTGCATACGATTTTGACTGGTATAGCTGAATTCGGTATAGTGTATACTACAATGTATCTGTTAACCCCGCATTAAAAAGACACACAGTTTAAAAGCTAGTTACTTAATAAAAAGTGATAGGCTAAAGCCAAAATCAAAATGAAACCAGCCATCATCCATATATAGGATGGATGCATGGTTTATCTCAATTTGATGCTTGTGGGCATTATAAATTTCTCCCTTGATTTCCATAAGATATGTATGTGCCTATGGTTATCCAGAAAAGACCATTGAAATGTTGAGTGGCTAGGCAAACTGTTCAAGAAATGGAAGGATGGTTTTGATGAACGTTATATGGCTGTTCGACATGTGGAAGCCAAATTAACGATATAGTAGATCGACAATGCTTGACATTGATGACGTGCTATAAACCCACGGTCCAAATGTAATTGATAACTATAGAAAAATATCAAGATTGTTATCTAATATTCTCCCTGTCATGGAATGCCAATCCTATGCGCATATGGAGTGATTGATGGGTAGTTAACATTGAACTATCACATAGTTGGTTCGCACAAGCCACATTTGCAAATAGCACGATGCACTACTATCGACACGTATCTCCTAAACTACTGGTGGTCACCGTATTGTTTATGTCTATGCAATTAATAATGTCATACTTTATATACTGGCAAAGTGGTTGATGCACAACCTACATCTCATATCTTTAAGGACCACAAGGTCCACTATAAATTTGTAGTGCTCGGATTGAACTTACACTAACTTTTTTGTAAAACCATATGTAAAAGGAAAACTTGGCACTATGCTAGCCTCCAAATGGTGTCATATGTGTCATGTGAGTAGCAACACTCCACATGGATGCTATAGCTGATCGATCATCTTGCACACTGAACAACCAGCCTCCATCTCCATGTTGCCTCTCTTGGCCTCTTTTGGACTGGTCCATAGCAACAAGCTAGAGAGGAAAATGCTACACACACCCAGACAGTTTGTATCTTCAAAAGAACCCTAAATCCATCTCTAAATTATGCTTGCAAAATTGTTCATGAATCACTGGAATCAATCACAACCTGAATCAAAATAAGGGGCAGCAGCATGGTGAGGAATTGACTAGTGATACTCTAGCTATATAGATAGCAATGAGAGCTACCCTTGCTTTCCTAAAAGAAGGCAGAACAGGAGGAGCAAGATATAAATCTTTCAATATAGAAGCAGAGGCTACATAAAAATTTATACACTAGGCACTTCTTTCTGTCTCAGTCTGCAATCACTGCTTGCTTGTCCCTGTCCTTTGCTGCCCAACTTTATCTTGAATTTTTGTGTATTTGTTTGCCATCAATCGAAGAAAGCAAGATCCTGCAATCAAGTGCTGCAAGACTGCACGATTATGCATGGGACGTGGATGAGTGGGCTGGCTATCATCATATTAACTAATTATCCTAATCTCATTATTTATTTATGAAAAATGCTATTTGTTTCTAGTTGCATATTTGTGAGAGAACATGACATACTAGCTTGTGAGTACACAAATTGGAATGCTTCTATGAATTTGGGCTTATTTTTGGTGGCTTATGGCTGAAAAGCACTGTAGCTGGCTGAAAAAACACTGTAGATGACAAAGACTTATTTAGCATAATTAAATTTAAAATATAAAAAATATGTTAGCCCATTACATATAATACAAACAAATACGGGAAAAAACCGGCAAAAAAACTCAACAAAAAGCCAAAAGTTCAGAAAAAGACGAAATTTATGAATAGTGAAAAATAAGCCGGAAGCTAAAAGCTGAAACCCAACCAATCACCCCCGAATGTTCTCATATAAATTTTGTAGCAGTTACAAACAGGTAAGCTTGCCCACATTTGAATTATTCTGTACATTCTTTTTTTTATAGGGAATTTCTTGATATTCATAAGCAACGATTGACATAAAAGAAAAAATGCAAGAAAGTGCACGTAAAGTTGCATGCTTGGTTGGGTATGTTTTGGTTGGGGGCACCCTTGGATGATGCGAAGACAAGTGATATTAGTTAGGTGAAATTAAAGGTGTGAAACATGGAGAGAAAAGAAGGCCCTGATTGGGGTGCTGTCACGTACTGTCCTACTGTCCAATGTGCAGTGCAGCTGAGCTTCAAAGTTTAACTTAGCAAAAGGAGCTGGCTAGCTAGGCGCAAGTTTTTTTTTTCAAGGATTCTATGAATGTCTCTCGACTGCCAGGATCAATCCAACTGTGCCTAGTTTCTTTGGATTTTCTGTTAACGCATATATTTGATTCACCGTGATACTTGGAGATTTTGTATATTTGGATAGCTCGATCTGTTCCATATATAGCAGATCCTTGATCCTTTTTGTTGTAATAATCCTAGTTAGTTGCACACTACCTTGCACGGCACTTCTGTACATGTAACTTTATATACCAGTAATGAAATTGCGCCAAGCGTGGAGCATTCTCTCCCTTCCTCGTTCTGTTTTATGGTATCAGATTTCCTGGCTTTCTACTTCGTTGTCTCACTTGCACCTCCAATGCAACCAGTGCCATGACCACCGGCTCCACCACCTCGTCTTCCTCCTCCTCCGGCCTCCCCTTTGCTTCTGCTCCCGATGCCATGTCTATCGTCACACCGCCAACTCAAGCCATCAATGTTGCGAGCATTCGCACGCACATCCCCATTGTCCTCGACCTCAAGCACTCGAATTACTCCAAGTGGTGCTAGTTCTTCACGCCATGCTAGGCAAATTCGGGCTTATGCATCACTAATGGATAGCCATGCTAGGCAAGTGATCCCGAAGGCAATCTTGAATTCTCTCTAATGGATAGCCTGGCGTGTTTGGTCAACTACTTCCTCCTCTTCTTCTTCTGTGGCTTCTTTAGCTCCTTGTTTAAGTCTCTTCTTCTTTCTCTTCCTCGTAGGCTTCCTCAACCATAGGGCTTTCTCCACCTCATGCGGCCAGATAATTTTCCCACTAAGCAGCAGTTGTCCCTTTGAGCTGATGGGTGGCAAAGATCACCTTGTCTTCTTTGGCACATCTGGCAAGTCGAAGCTTCTTCTCAATGTTGCGAAGCCAATCTTTAGCTTCAAGTGGCTCATCGACGAAGGAGGAAGTTAAGGATTGAGTCCTTAGGAAATCATCCAGCTTGGAATTACGGTTGGCGACACTAGCTTGTTAGCCAATGTAAATGGCTTGCAGAATTTGAGTTTGCTAGTCCATGACTTATGCCATGATAAGATTAACAAGTGGGAGAGGAAGGTTAGGCCCTCATCCGTGTCCTCTCCCATGTCTTGTAGGTGGTGCTTCTTGATTGGCATTGGCTTATGATCTGGTGACTCTTTTTGGGGCTATTTGTGGACAATAATCTTATTTAGCACTAAATCATAGATATGAGGTTTGATTAGCCCCCAAAAGCATGGAAAAACCATTTGAATAAGATAAATGGTAAAATGAAATACAATACAAGGCCTACTGTGGCCACATGCCATTCATAATAAGTGGTTACATGACAACTAGTATATAGCACATAAGCTATGTTTAGTCATGAAGTTACAGTATAATACCATATGTCACAACATCTACAAGTATAGGGGTGGATATCGAGCTAAGTTCTCGTCTTATCGAGCTTTTTTCAAAATTGGCATATTTTGATTTAATACCATTTTACGTATAATTTGGCATATTTTTAGAAACAAGCTAACGAGCCGAGCCGAGCTAGAGCAAAATTCAAATTCATTTGAAATCAACTCATTTCAATATTTAACCAATTAACAAGTATAATTAAAGCAATTTTGAACCAAGTCAACAAGTCCTACTAACGAGCTTTTTTGCCACCCCTACACAAGTACAATACCCTATATGTTACATTATCTACTACTACTACAAGGTTAGTGCTTACTATCCAAAATACTACTTCTAGCAAGCACTTTACTAGACTAATCTTCATGTCCGTCTATTCCTCCATAAAGCTAGTTCCAGGGCAAGTAGTATTGTTGCCAGGTGAGTGAGAATGAGAGCGACTGCGGTTGTAGCTAGGTGATCTAAAGTAGGAATGGGTGTGGCTACGACTATGCCCTCGGCGAGTGTACCCAAGATTGACGACAACCAACGGGCTGGGGCACCACACGCTCTTACGTGCGGTGATCCTCAAATGAAGTCCTCTAGTCTGGGGCCGAGTCAGAGTGGGATCTGCGGGGACGATGGTAGGCCCGGCAGGTGCTGGAGTGTGAATTGTGACTTCCATAGGAGTCTGCTCAAGCTCGGCCATGGTGGTGGCCTTTTCGCTTTCCACCGCAGCTACTGCCTTCTCACACTTGGTGAGCTATGCATGAAGAGTCTTCACTTGGTTGTAGCTGGCGAAGATCAATGATCTCATCCAATGCCTCAACGTAAGTGGTCCCCCATAGCTCATGTGAGCTGGACCTGGTGTGTCAATAGTGCATCATGCTTGGTAACTGGAATGAATGTCTCACAGTGATGTGCTCACTTTTAGTGGGATGAATAGAAGTAGAATGGAGACGTCAGCATAGTAGCCTCATGAATCTCACACAAGTGAGAGTAGGCTAGACAGGTAGCATCCTAGAGAGCATTGGTGGAAGTACTCCTCCTGTGAAGGCTCTTGAAGGTGTGGGGCTTGTGCTTGCCTTCTCTAGCATATATGAAAACCTCCATTATCCAAGATTCCCTACTTCTTTCTTGGGTCTTTCGACCTCAGAAGATGGGCTAGTGGTTGTAACCCAAATACTGCATCAGCTTGAGTAAGATGTCAGTAAAGTCGTCTTCATCTTGACCATGAGCAAAGTAATCCCCTGGACCGCCAGCTGCTAATCCGACCATCTACAGTTTAAAGCACAAGAGTATAAGTAATCATTTAAAAATATAGAAAGAGAAAGACAAGTCCAAATTAATAGTGGTAAGTAGAAGTAGGAGTATGCTATATTTTGGTAAATACTTTTCTTAATTTTCAAAAATAAGTCACATGTCCTTAGTTAATGGCTATTCTAGCTAAGGCTTTACCCTACAGTCGTACACTCTGATACTAGCTCTGTTAGACCCAGATTTTGCCAATCCAGAATTCTCCATAATTCCACCGCACTATTTAGTAGATAATACTTATAGATATATTATTGAATTATTTCATACATCGTATAAACCATATCACTCAATATTATTACACAACAGAGTTAACATATATCACATGGGTAGTTTTTACATAAAGAGCTGGTTAGACCGGATACTTACATTACAAAGGCAGAATCGAAAGCAATAAATAAAAGGTGAGGCCATAACACACCACAGGCAAGTGACTGGGGATAAAATGTATACAACATATATTATCCAAGCTTGGGTAATGTATGTGCACACATTCACCATCAAAGGCTACTTAACCGGGATAAGAAATACTAAAAATCATCCTAATTTCCTCCATCTTCTTCACCATCTGGTCCAGGAGCATCATGGTAAACATAGTGGTCTTGCTTCACTGGTTCTGAGTTAATCGAGTGAGCGAGTGTGAGCACAAATAATCGTGTCCCGCGAGCCAACACAAAGAATGCATTAATATAGATGTAGGGCTGAACAAGGATGGCTAGAGTTCTTTTGCCAAAAGCTTTAGTTGACAATTACAAATAATAGAAATTCCTGAGACTTAGCAATTTTTAACTAAAGTATATTTTCTAAAGTGCATAAAAGATTGTAATAATACTAATAATGCAGGTTTCATCAACTGTTACATGGCTACCTACATCCGATGCTAGCTTGTTAGTATTTCATCTACCCATTATTATCACTGCTCCGACCACGCAGGGCAATTCGATCTAGTTTTCATCCCACCCACAAGTCTTTTTATAAATAAAAGCTAACTCCTGCAGATTCTCAATGCCCGCCCATGACCATGGGCACAGCTATTCGAACAGTTTTCACTCTGTAGAGGTTGCACACTTTACCCACAAGAGATAACCATTTGTTATATTCCACATGTTTTCTTAGACATGTAGATCAAGAAGGTTGCCACAAATCCTTTACAATACATCTTCCCAGCGAGGTCACACGCACTAAGGTTTTCATTACTGTGGGGTATGACCACCCCTCCAGAAGCCTCCTCTTACACCGTCACATCAAAGGCTCTTCCCTTCAACTCACTTACACATGTGTGCACACCATGGCGCAACCCACACCGAGTTGATACAAATTAGTTAGTCAGGTCGTACCCATTATAGACTTGTGATTGCATTGTTTTATACTAGGAGATTGTACAAAATTCAGTCCTTAGAGTTATCTGGGTGGTTCTACCACATTTCACACATTCTCATACTTTCAATAGCAACAGCCCCTCTTACCATCCGCCCAGATATTTAATCAAATTGGAGTTTATGGGAGGATAAAATAATCATGATACAGCATACCAACCATCTTCCACCAGTGACTGCCCAAATTAAGTTTTCATATTTGAAATAATGGTAGGGCAAATTAATGTCCTCGAGTTTCTATGCAAGACTAAGCATGGCATTTTAAATATGGACTTATCACTAGTGTATTAATCATCATCCAAGGATGACAAGATTGTATTTCCAACATCAAGAAGTGGGGATATAATTAATCAATTACTCATCATGAATTAACTATAACTAATGCGAATATAAATTGCATATAAAAATTAAAGCATGCAATTTAATAATTTACATGAACATAACTTGCATTTGAAATGTAGGTGCAGAATGATTAAAGTATTAACTTACCTTGCTCACAAGTTATCTGGTCTTGAGGATCCTAGTTCTGCACGCTCTGCTGCTCTTCTTGTGCTTTGTAGTCTATTTAAATGAGAGCGTAGGAATTTGAATAAATATCAGCAAATAAGAGCAAATCCAAATAAAAATTCAAATTAACTCCAAAGTTCATGATTTCAGTTCCATTGGAAAGATCTTGATTTTAGAAAAGCTTAGAAATAAATTTCACTTAATTTGGATTTAAGATGAATGAGAACGAGCCTTTCAAAGTTCAAGTTTGAATTAAATCCAAAAATGAATAAAGGAGAGAAAGTCTCTCTCACTAACAGATAGGGTCCACTATTTTTAATTTTATTTTTTATTTATTTCTTTATTGAATAAGCTACAGAGAATGACAGGTGGGCCTAGTTTTGTGTAAGGCACAGTAACAGGGGACCCACATGTAAGTGGCTCATCAGCTTTAAGCGGGTTTTAAAGTATTCTTTATTTGAGCAAGGCCCACATGTCATAGATTACTTAATCAAGTCTAATGATAGTGCTTGAATTAATTAAATTAGAATTTAAATTAAACAGGGAGCTCTAAAGTGCACGCACAGAGGAATGGCTTGGCCGAGCTCGTCGCTAATGAAGGTGTCCATGACGGTCACTGACGAGGGCAGAAATGGAACACCTGAACCAGGGTGCACCTAAAGGTGGTGATGGCTTTACTAGAGATGCACCAAAGGAGCGGCGCGATGTTGAGAGGCATGGCCAACATGGTAGTCGTGGCATCAATGGTGCGACAAGCTAATTGAAAGTACTGGGAGCATCAGCGAAGTGAGTGGATGCAACCTGAGGAGTTGGTGAGGTCCGAGAGGGGCTAAGAAAGCATGGTGGCAAGAGCCCGAGGCGGCGCAAGGTAGGAGCACGACACCGACAAGTTGGGGTAGACGGTAGATGGAATCAATGATGGGGATCAGCAGAGAAGACCATGGCAAGGCTCCCAACGGAACGAATCAATGCCCAGTGCATCGAATTGGTGGATTGTGAAGGTGGCTAGAGTTGGAGAAGAAGACAACTTCAGCGAGCTTTGGGCGATGTCACCAGTGTGTGGACAGGGTGTGCTCTGGGCTAGCTGGGCTGGGCCAGGTGAAAAAGGAGAGGAAAATGGGCCAGGCCCAAAATTATTCCTTCTAATTTTTCTATATATTTTTTCGCAATTTTTAGTTTTGAAATTCAAATCTCAATTTTCAATTCAAACAAAAGGCGACTTGAATTATGTTTGAATTTGAACCTAAATTTGATTTGCACTAAAACTCATATTTTCTAAAATACCAATTAAGGCTTTTGCATGGCATTGGAACAAGAATTCTCAAGTCTTGAATTGATCCCCTATTTTGAATTCAACTGAACTTGATTTTGGAGTTGGCTAGTATTTAGGATTTCAACTTTTGGACTTTTGATTTTAATTCCTCTTCTCTTCGTATTTCTTTCTTTTAGCTCTTAACCTATTCCTTGAATTAAATTCCAAATTTTCCTATGGTGCCTTCAATTAAATTTACTGTAAATTCTCATGTGCTGTTTTCTAGATCATTTTTTATGTTTGAGTTTTTAATCTCAATTTAGTTTTATCAATGGTACATTCTCTGCTCAAGTTTATGCTTATAAATTATTTCCCAAGAAACTTCAACAAAAAGGCAGAAAAAATGCCAAAGAAATACAAGCAAAAGTTTTAAATTTTACACATTTCATACATAAGGCTTTTGGGATGTTACATTACTTCAAAATTCCTATGGAAATCAAACTATTAATTTTCTTTTATTGTTGGATTTTAATTATCATAGATTTAATTAGTATAGGTATACATATTCATATACAAATCAGTTTCCAATTTCAGTTCTTAATTCTGAATATATATATATATATATATGTATATATATATATATAACAGGAACATCATTGAGACTTTCCATCCATGATTGATTCAACATGCTAAATCAATGCCTTTTTCGAAATAATGAATGCTAACAGGTTTACCTAATATATTATATACCATTGCACTTGCACACATCTAAAAGCAATCTAAAGGCAGGGAGGCCTGGTGCCCCATTTCTAAATCAATGTCTTTTCAATTTGATGAATGCTAATAAGTTTACCTGATATATTATATACCATTGCACTTGCACGCATCTAAAAGCAATTCAAAGGCAGGGAGCCCTGGTGCACAGACACAATGGTGCCCCATTACGCTGAAATAGGGCACCATGGTGTCTGGGCACCAAGCCTCCCTGCCTTTAAATGCGTGCAAGTGCAATGATATATAATATATCACGTAAATCCGTTAATATCCATTAATTTTAAAAGACATCAATTTGGAAATAAATTCATTGATTTAGCACGCGGAATCAATCATAAATGGAAAGTCTTAATCATGGATGAAAATTCTCAATCATGAAGTCTGGACACCATGACACCCCATTTGTATATATGGAAATACATATTCACATGCAAATCAATTTGCTTTTTCTATAATTAATAATTTCGAATTTCATAATTAATAATTCAGAATTTGTACTTGGCATTTTTGTTTTGATCTGAACCGTTATAACTTGGTCCCATTGCAGATAGATGGCCTGATGTCTCTTTTTCTTTGATTAACATAGGAATTTCATCATAGTGCCTAATTAGTATAGGTGTAGATTTATACTGGTTATCTTTGTTTTGATCTGAACTGTTATGACTTAGCCCCACAGCAGATAGATGGCTAGATGTTTTTCTTTTTCTCTGATTAATGAAAATATTTTCTTGTAGTGGCTAATTAGTATAGGTATAGATAGTACATATTCACATGCAAATCAATTTGCTTTTTCTGGAATTAATAATTTCGAATTTCATAATTAATAATTCACAATTTGTACTTGGCATCTTTGTTTTGATTTGAACCATTATAACTTGGTCCCATTGCAGATAGATGGCCTAATGTTTTTCTTTTTCTCTAATTAATGTGGGAATATCATCATAGCCCCTAGTTAGTAAAGGTGTAGATTTGTACTGGGCATCTTTGTTTTGATCTGAACTATTATGACTTAGTCCCACAGCAGATATATGGCTAGATGTTTTTCTTTTTCTTTGATTAACATGAGAATTTTCTCATAGCAGCTAATTAGTTTAAATAGATCGACAGACAATAAATGTAAGCTGATGTGCTACTAGTAGACATTGCTAGCTGCAAATTAGGTATTGCCTAGAAGAGTAAAAAAATTAGATCCTTGTTTGGTGCATTATGTTAATATAATGTAACCAATGATCTTATCATATGTTGCAGTGAGAATTAATTAGTTACTAGTCAAAGGCTTAGCTTGTCGCTAGGTCGGCGATTGGTCAAGGGTCGGTGATGCAAACGTGGTGCTATATAATCATTTCTTAATAAACGAATAATATTGTTGTACGTACATTAGCTAGCTAGTTGTAGTGATTGCAACTGGATGAAAAGGTTGCTTCAATATTTTTCCAAATAAAAAAGCGCCATGGCTTTTAGAGCACAGTGAGACATGGTGAATTTTCTTGTAGTGACTTATGATTTTGGTTTATACTTTATAGCTTTTAAATCATATCTGTTTGCGAGAAAGATTACAAAGAGAAAGCCAATCGTATATGGTTTTTACCGTACAACTAAAGTTATACAATATGTACTATAATTAACTAGTAGACTCCGTTTTGAAAAAATGTACTGTTTAAAAGCTAGTTACCCTAATATTATACATAAGTCATAAACTATAAGTAAAAAAGAACTCAGCCTTTACTTACTAAATCAAGGCCAGTACAGACATAGGGAGAGGCGGCCAAAGCTAGGGTGATCCGCCCACCCAAAAAGACAACACATTTGAGCATTATCAGCCGGGCAACTTAATTAGGAGAGTAGTAAATAACTGCACTAGTATATATTTTTTTTAGGGAACAGAACACTAGTAGACGTATAATAGCACCTAAATGGCACAATTGAACAGTTTCGTACTTAAAATGAAGCTTAATTATTCATATGGTATTACAGTTGAACAAGTTTGAAGACCACTAGTGCATGCAATTTGTGGTTGCAGAGGATATTAACCACCCCTCAGGATGAATGTGGTGATCGGTTCGGCTGAAAAGCTCATGGCTTATGGCTAAAAATACTGTAGCTGGCTGAAAAAAGCACTGTAGCTGACAGAAGCTTATTTAGCATAATTAAATTTAAAAAAATTTAAAAATATAAAAAATATGTTAGCCCATTACGTATAATACAAACAAATACGGGAAAAAAAGAACCGGCAAAAAAGCTCAACAAAAAACCAAAAGTTCAGAAAAAGACGAAACTTATGAATAGTGAAAAATAAGCCAGAAACCAGAAGCCGAAGTCTGAGTTGATCAGGGCACCATTCAATGTATCCGGCAGCTGGACGAAGAGACGAGAGGTCAAAATGAACCCCCGATGTTGCTGTCCGAGGCACCGTCCTGAAAGGTAATTAGCAGTAATCGCGGGACGCTAACTATGGACAGCTTGATGAGGTGAATGTTGCGGTCAAGACCATCGATTGAAATCACGGGCTATGGCTTCTTCTTTTCTAATTATAAAAGCTGCTTTTCTATTTTTATTACTGTAACTAATTTTTAAACGAATTATCATTTTAAAACAGGGTCTACAAATTGATTATAGTAAATACTGTAGCGATTTTATTTATATCGATCAAAACTATACGTAACTTTCTATTATTCTATAAATCATAACCATAAAGTAAGCTCCAAAATTATATCGGTTTCCTTTGATCAACTGTTAGTGTTAAGGGTGTAGCGTCTTTTCTTTGTAACAGTGGCCCTATAAATAGATTCCGATGTACTGTCTCTTGTAAAAGACAGAAAACATAGGAACGAGAAAAAAAAAAGGAAAGGCACCGAATTGTATATATAATAGTTGTTCTTCTTTGTTCCCGTTTCCCCACCCCTTCCTCGCTCGTACGAAATCTCTCTGTCTGATCTCTTACTACACCGTACAATTCATGACTGCAAGTTTCAATTAAGGTATCTGAATCCTCCTCTTCCTTTCATTTTTTTTAGGGTAGCTGCATCTCAATTCTTCTCCTTCTTGGAGGATAGCTGCAACTCAGTTCTCGGTGTGCACACTAAGCATATATAAGCCTAGCTAGTTAGGGGAATAATCATGTAGTTATAGTTAAGCTATTAGATCCTGCTCAATGAGGTCTATAAACCGTGGTTTCTGATTTTTAAAAATACACTTGAACGGCTATTAGTTTCCCCTGAGTAATGAAATTTAAAATAAAAATACTATATTATCACGGATAATGTAAATAAATAAGAAAAATGAAAAAACTAAAGGGAATATCTAGACATCACCCGGATGTTTTCTTCCTAACTATCATATAAATTTGTGACATTTAGATTAGAGATCAAAGGACCCTTATTTTTTTAAGGAGGGAGATTTTTTTCAAGAAGGAGGGGTAAAATTCAAAGGAGGGGGGAGAATTCATGGTCATTGGATCTCTAATCTAACAGTTCTAAATCTAGATGATAGTTAGAAAAAAATATTCAGGTAATGTTTAACAAAAACTCAAGACTTAAAAAAAGAAATTAAAAAACCAGAATCTGAACCGCTTTGGAATCAAGACCGCCGTGCGGCGCGGCACATGCATGCACGCGCGCGAGGCAATTAACTGCGGCCGGCTTGCGATATAATTATTGTTGGACATAGCTCATCCCTACTTACCTATCCGACGTCTACACGTACGCGTAGGATACTTTTCTCGTCTGCATGCATCTTCTTCTTCTTCGTGGTCATGTCCTTCTCCCAATCCATACATACACGCGTCGTGCATATGTACATACATACATACTCATATGCGTATGCGTAGCCATGCATGTTCCTCCGTTTCCGAATACGAAAACGACATTGCTTACACATCCACGTACGTACTCATCTGCGCCTTGCTTGTGTACATGGCTAGATATTTTTCTTCTCGATGGAGACCTTGTTCGTCACCCAGCTGATAGCTACTACTCCATTCCGTAATCTTAAGTCCAAGCTCGCCATACGTAATCAAAGGAACGCTAAATCTAAAATAATTTTAATAACAATAGATCATGTATATTTCTATTAAAGAATATACTATAATTCTCTGTATTAAAGCAAGATATAGAATAAAAATATTATAATAACTACACTTATATTTCCTCAATAAATTTTTATTGTGGGACGTCACCTTTTGAGAAAGGAATTTTTTGTACGGATAATCCATTTTTTATTCAAAATTACAGAAATATACCTGCGGGAAAATTTTTTACAAGAATATGCTTCAGTCGCCTAATGATTGGGCGACTGGAGCCTTTCGCCCAACCATTGGGCGACTTTAATCCAGTCGCTCAATGGTTGGGCGACTGCATCCAATCGCCCAACGATTGGGCGACTTAAATGCAGTCGCCCAATGGTTGGGCGACTGCAGTCAAGTCTCCCGTGAATGTTTTAAATTTTTTCAATTTTGTAGTTTTAAACTGGTAAAAAATATGCTGGAGTTGTAATAAAAGTTTATGTTCATTGTATATTATAGGTGTGTAAAAAATGTTGGGAAATTTTTTTTAGGAACGATTGACCGTAGATCGATCGGTACATACGATGGTAAGTGATATTTTAATGTTATTGAGAATTCGTGTCTCTGGGCTAGGATTGGGTTGAGGAGGATCGACGGGCCCAGCGGTCAGATTATCACAGACGGTTCTACATACAAACCATCTGTAATACTCGCTATCACAAGTTTTATATATCGATGCAATATAAACAACTAGTCTGAAAAGATAAAATAGCAAAGTTGTATATGGCTTATATATACTCATTAAAAAGGTTTCGACGAGATCTACAACTTTTCAGTTGAAGCAAAATCCAAATTCCGAAAGGAAGGCCAAGAAAAAGGGCAAAAACAGAAACCAAAAACTTACGACGCGGGTTTAGGTCCAAAGATGACCGATTTTCGGGGTCTTGGAGGGCGACTGGCGTAAGCCAGTCGTTTTTATTGGATTGGTCTCGTCGTTAGCTTTCCAACGAGTACAAGAACGTCGAAAACGGACACCGTATGCAAAAGTTATGCCCGTTTTACTGAAGGTGTGTCGGAAACAGACTGAAACTGCTATAACTTTTGATCCCGTGGCCGAAATTGCTCAAATTTTTTTCTAGAGGCTGTTGGATGTATGAAGAACAGCTCCACCAATTTTCACTTTTTTTAGCGAAGGTTTGATGCACTTTCCGAATTCTCAGTAAATCAAAATATTACTTACCATCGTATGTACCAATTGTTTTATGGTCATTTGTTCCTAAAAAAAGTTTCCCAAAATTTTTTACACACCTACAACATACAATGAACATAAACTTTTATTACAACTTCAGCAGATTTTTTACCAGTTTAAAACTATAAAATTGACAAAATTTAAAACATTCACGGGGTCCTGAGTGCAGTCGCCCAACCATTGGGCGACTGCATGAAAGTCGCCCAATGGTTGGGCGACTGGATGCAGTCGCCCGAGGATAGAGCGACTGGATTAAAGTCGCCCAATGGTTGGGCGAAAGGCTTCAGTCGCCCAACCATTAGGCGACTGGAGCCTATTTTTGTAAAAAATTTTCCCGCGGGTATATTTCTGTAATTTCGAATAAAAAATGGATTATCCGTACAAAAAATTCTTTGAGAAAGGGGACTTCCATTACGGACGGGACGGAGGAGCACCATATACTCCCTATTATTAAATTTAGGGATACCTGATTAACGCTTGCATCTACGTAAAATTTCCTTTTTTTTTCGCCTGACACATGCAGCTAGTATATTGAGCATGCATCAGTAGTCGACCAATTCAATCAAGATGCTGTTATGTATGCAAGCTGCAGAACAGTAGGCAGCTATTATATATATCATCACTAGCTAGAACGAGAACATCAACTGTATATTGCATTTGTATGCGGTGGATCTGGGCCAACCGAAATCCGAGTAATACGTGGGCTGGACATGATTTCGGGCCGACCCTAACAGACGAGACGGGCCGAAACGTCCCGACGTTGTGCGCAGCTTTCACACATGTGGCTGCCCTTGGGCCGATGCCCGGCCCAGTATCCTGAGCTAAGCATAGAGGTCAAGATGACTGGATTTCCCAGCCCAGACACTTTCCAACTACGGATTTTCTTTCTAAACTACTCGTATTAGTAGATGTGAAAATATATGACTTTATAGACATTATTATTCGCCTTAGCCGAGCCTAACTTATTGTGGCCCAACCCAAGCCCAACCTTTCACAAGCACAGCCTGGGCTTAGTACCCAAGCCCAACCCATCCAGCGGAAGCTCCAACTAGTCCCAATTCAGAGCCCAACCAGCCAAGCCCGATCCAAGTTTGGAGCCTAGCAGCCCCAGCTTAAGAAATAACGAGTGAGGGCTTTCTGGAAAGCAGTACCAAAAACAAAGCAGTTGGACGCTCCACAAGAATTTTGAAGGGAAATGTTTCTTGTTTACAGAGATAAGAGGTCAGAGATAGAGTGACGGTGCCTTGGACTTTCTCAGGGCATCTTTGGAATGCAAGAATTGAAAAGTGTATGAATAGGAAAAAAAAGAATAGAATGTCTATAGTTTTGTTAAATATCATCCAGATGTTTTCTTCCTAACTATCATTCAGATTTAAAACCGTTGGATTAAAGATCCAATTGCCATGAATTCTCCTCCTCCCCCTTTAACTCAGCCCCCTCCTCCTTGAAAAAATATCTTCCCCTTTAAAAATAAGGGACCCATCGATCTCTAATCCAATGGTTACAAATTTGGATCATAGTTAAAAAGAAAATATTGGAATGATGCCTAAATACTCCCGTATAGAATTGCACAGGATTAGAAACACAGGAATAGAAGAGCAAATATGTTTAGATGGTTCATAAGAAATAAACGCAGGAGTTTTGGAGGAAAATATTTCTTGAAGAGAGAGAGAGTAGAGAAAGGAAGAGGATGCATCCGACTTCTTAGAGGAATTTTTCCAAGAGACCTAGCATCTTGCCAGTTTTCCTACAGAATTGGGGCATAGGAAAACATTCCGTAGGACTTTAGCAACCTCGTTCCTATGTTTCAAAGAGCACCATAAGAAAAAATATCCTAAGAAATTGAAATCCTCCAAAATCCCTATAAAAATCCTACAATACAAAGAGGCCCTCAAAATATTTTACCAAAAAGGTTTCAGTTCACATTTAGAATCCTCCAAAATTTGGAAGAAAGGAAAGTTTCCCGTAGAAATTCTTTTGGCATTCCTACGTTTCAAAGGCTCCCACGGGAGACCTGAGCTTAGATAAGACCTTTGTTCCAAGTGAGACCTGAGCTTACTTAGATAAGAGTTGAGATACCTCTCACCTTCTCTCTATAACAGAAAAAAATACCTCTCACCTTTTCAAAACCTCATTCTCATCTTTGCACTCAAGACGCTTTTGTTCTATCTTCAAGAAAATCAGATGCTAGATTTTTTTTTTGTTGCTCTCTTAATTTCTGGCTCCCTTTGCAGTTTGCACGGTAATAACTGGCTCTTTTCCATCAAAAATCAGCCAAGGAAAACACAGAGGAAGCCATTGGAGCGTTCGGCACAGACCTCACCTTTTTTCTGAGATTAGCATGACCTCATTTAGTATTAGTGTATTACACACAGTGACAGAGTGTTGGACCATGTGAACAGGTTGGAAATATAGTGATGATGAATAATTGACTTTTGAATTGCATTGAAATTTGCATTTATAAAAGTTTCAATCGATGCACTATGGTAAATCTAGAATTACTGGAACATTCAGATTAAGCGCTCTAACCGCCTTGTATTGGGCGGTCTAATCGACAGAATTTGACCAAGGACGGTAGTAGGTAGTTCGATCGGTAGTCGGTGGTCAAATCGGTCTTGTGTTGGGTTGTACGATTGGCAGATCGACCATAGCAAATCGACCACGGCAGGTCGACCATAGCAGGTCAAGCACGGCAGAACGACCATGGTCTGTAGATGGTGGCTTCAATCTCGATCGATGGTGGATGGTCTAAGCTACAGTGAACCGGTCGTGAGCTACAGTGAACCAATTGTAGACTACAGTGAACCGGTCGGTAGCTACAGTAAACCGGTCAGAAGTCGTAAGCTACTGTAATCGATCAAAGGTCGTAAGCTACAATAACCATCAATGGTCATAGCTACAGTACCTGGTCGGTACTCGATAGTCGGTAGTCAGTGCTACAGTACCTGGTCTGTAGTCGGTAGCTACAGTGCCCGATCGATTATCATAGCTACAGGGCTTGGTCGTTGGTCGTCGCTACATGTGGCTTTTGAGTACCCTGAGTACTCGTAATCTTCGAGTACCCATGTTGGGCTAGCGATATGACCGGCATGCGCTTGGCGGCCAGTCCGGACTTTCTAGGTTGTCTGAGGTTAATTTTTGGAAAGCATGGATATTGAGGTCGTGAATGATTTGGTTTGTGTTTATATATGGACAAGGGTGTGTTATACATGTGTAGACTAATGTTTGTCAAGTTGGAGAGAATTGTGCCAAGAAGATGTTCTTTTTTCTTTGTATGTGCAGGTTAGGTGTGGGGATGATTATGGTCGATGACGAGGAGAACTGAGACTAAGAGGGGAAAATCTAAGGTTCAGACGGCCAAGGATGTCACGAGGTGATCGGGCTCACACTAGAGTACGTGGAAATTAAAGGTGGATGATGCATAGAGAAGCTATGGGAGGTGCAATCTTAGAGGTTTTGACACGCGATGAGGAGTAATGAAAGGTGTCTATAAATAGAAGGTTTAGAGATTTTAGAAAACCCGTGTTTGGAAAGGTTTCAGGTCCCTTGATTTTAGGAATCAGATAGGATTTCGTATCCGTGTTTGATGAGGACACGATTTAGAGATCTAGCATATAAAACGAGGGAGAGGTTAAGAGTTGAAGGGGGACTTGAGAGGGATTTCGCATGGAGTTAAGAGTTGAAGGGGGGCTTGAGAGGGCTTTCGTATGGCTTTGGAAAGAAAGCTTTGAGAGTTTTTGTGCTAGGGTTTGAGATGTGCCGTGAAGGCACTTTGTAGCTATAGAACATGATTCAGGAATAAAAGATCATATCTACTCTGGAAAAGTTAGTCAGCGTCACATCGACTTGATCTTTCACCGAGTCGTCCACTTGATCACCGTCAACAGCATCGGCAGGGAGATCAAGCGAGCAGTCAAATGTTGAACGGTCGAAACCATCGTTAAAGTTTACGACTAGTAAGAGTTTGCGACAGCTGAGCGGTTGAGCGCCGAGCGGTCAAAATCTTTATTAAGCACTAAGAGATTCCAAAAAGCGGAGGTAATCATTCACCTTCCTCTGATTGCAGTATTCGATCCTACACAGAGCCAGGAAATTTTTTTGAGCCTAGGCAAGCCTATTGCGCAGTTCACTGGCAAGCCAAGAACACCGCTACTATAGCTAAGAACACCCACTGTGTTGTTCGCTAGCGAGCCCAGGCAATCGCCTAGGGTTGCCAGGAGGTGGCTCCGACACTGATTACACAATTACACTAGACCAAGTATTTAACCACCTACACTTATAAAACAAAGTCAACTTACACCCTGAGACAGTTTTGAGTGGTGGTTTTGTTGACATGGATCTAATTCAGGGTGGCTTTTTTCATGCTGGCGGCCGTGCCATCAGCTTTTGTTGATGGGCATCCAAATGAGAGGATAGAGGATGACTAGAAGAAGAAAAACAACAAAGAGAAAGAGAACTTAGTGGGATCCACTTCATCAAAACCATTCTCCGAATCTATCTTAGAATGTAAATTGACCCATTTTCATAAGTTTAGGGGGGTTAAATACCTAGTTTTATAGTTGAAGGTGTTGAGTGAACTCTTTGTAAAGTTCAGGGGTAAAATGAACATGTTCAAAAGATGAAGGTGGGTTTTTTTTTTTCTACGGTTGATGGCTTTTAGTTTTAGCACGAGTATTTATACGAATGAATCAATTACCAATACGACTCTTCGAAAAGGCTGTCCCGATAAGCCGTTTCAAAAAGACGATAAAAGGCCGTTCTATTTATTTATTTGAGGAAAATCATAAACTAAAAAAAAGATGGCCTAATAGATTGTATTATTCCATTCTGAGCTTAGCACAGCTAAATTACAGCTCGGTCGAGAGAAGAAGAAAAAAAAAGCACGAAGGAGGAGCACATGGAAACAGCAGGGGAAACTTAGTCCACCGACAACCACCATGGAATTAGCAAAGATCCATCCATCCCATCCCTGACACGCACAGCTTGCGCCTTCGCTTTCATGGCCACCCCATGCTGGCCCCCTGCCCCTGCCCAACGGATCAAGCAAAGCCCTCGATCGCACGTGCCAACTGCGACGCAGGAGACCCCATCCCATCTCGTCCGATCCAAGAAACTTAACTCCAATTCCATTCATACCTAGCACTAGCAGCAGCAAGCTGTTCTAGTCTCTGCTTTGCCAGTTTGCTGTTTCCCTTGTGCTATGTCTCATGACTCTCATCTGATCTGCCTAATGGACATCGACTAGATTATTGTGTGGCTCTGACAATAGTACAGTGAGCTCTGATTTTGATTCCTCCATGGATAGGATTATGGTGCTAATCTGCAAATGGCATCGCCTGCAATGTGAATGTGATCATTGTTGCATCTGATGCTTGCAGCCCCACCGATGGATCCATATCGTGAGGCGAAGTCTGGGACCAGATGATGCGCAGCTTTAGTTTGATTAATTGACGTGCGGCATTCAATTCAGCGGATCCGGCTGAGCGGTACTGTGCTACGTACGTTCAGAATACGGTTTGGAGATAGTATGAACTGAAGATTTACATGACGTAAGTATTGGTTTCTATTTCTAATTTCTATTTAAAAAAATAAAAAATAATATGAATATCTGATTTTTTAAAGCGGATTCTCAACTCCTCCATCTGCAGTGATATCCCCTGCAATGCGCGATGTCCCGCAATCTTGGTAAGCTACTCACACACTCGAACAAGTATGTAGCAGAAGACCGTGAACAGGTGACAACTTTCTGTCACATCAGATGCTCCGGTTGAAATTAAGCGGTTTTAGCAGAAAATAACACATAATTCTAGAATTAATTATGAATAAACATGTATGATTCCAAGGGTAAAATAATGACATGAGCAGTCCAACCTCAAGTCATGCAAAAGCGAAATCATACCAAGTAGAGCATATAACTGAATATAGACAATTAACATAGTGCTCAAATTATTTAATTTAGTTTAGTGCTCTCAAATGTTGGGCAGCTCTAGCAAGAAAACAAGGCCTCCTCGATAATCAAGACTTGTGAGCAGAGGATATCCAAGATGGCTTTGGATATGTTCTCACATATCACAGCAAGCATGAGCACCAAAGAAATCACTCTAAAAACTCTCAGAACAAGAAATCACTTGGAAGATTAAGAACGTGTAAAACTGAGTTTCTTGATGAACTTGCTACCAAAATGACTAGATGGGTAGAGAATGATTTTCAAAGGATCTCTGTCTGTTATACGTTTTTGGCATAACAAGCTCAGGAAGAGGGTGAGGAGAGAGGAAAAAATAACCAAAATAAGAGCAAATCAATTGAATAGAAAGCTAACTATGGAGAATATCAAAAATTGATTCTATTGCTGCTTGAGGAGAAAAAATTTATAGCCACTCCACCTTGGAGCAACAGACCACACCAGGCACTTACTCTGAAACCCTAACCCTAAAGAAGATAGCACAAGAGATGTGGGTTGGATGGTTAATTATAAGTCTCCATCCCAACCCCTTTTACAGATGGGATAGCTAGCCACATTCACCCCTTCGTGGATACTGTCCACTTAGCATAATAGGGGGAACCCGTTAACCACCTATACATAGGTTTTACTCACATAATTTCACTTATGCATATTTTTAAAGCGCATAAGCTAGCCAAGTGTTCAACTGAAGAAGCCACAACACCAAGTCTTGGTCACAGCCAAACAGAGCCGCACACTAACACCAACAGTCCAACACCACCGCTGGAGCACCCTCGCCCGTTGCTCAAACCCGTCACCAACCCGACGCCACCATAGCCCAGAACCAATAAAAATATCGTAGCCCAAGGTCGTAGTAAAGTCGACACAGATGCCTAGATTGAGTGTAAAGTCGAAGTCAAAGCCGTTGCAGCCATAGCCTAGTGCCCTAGAGCTCCGCCCTCACCGAGAGCCTCGGGTTGCTAGAGAAGGAGCTAGGTCGCAACTGCTACCACCGCCGATTCACTAGAGGAATGGGAAAACAAAAGCAAACGGTGGACATGGAGAAGCAGGCGGGGAAGAGCACTTCTCCAACAATGTCCTCTAAATCTCATCCCCTAAATCACTTTTTAGAGGACACAATCTAGAATATAGAAGACTAAAAATATGTAACCTCCAACAAGTCCTCTAAATATGGTCCACTAAATTAAAATCTGGGTCCACAAAAACTACCAACCAAAGAATTTAGGGGATCGGACGGCGCAGGAGCGTTGGGACCGATTTAGGGGATGGTGTGCGTCCTCCATATATGGGGGACGAAAAATCAGGGATGAAGTCCTCTATATTTTTGGAAACCACTTAGGGGATCTGTTGGAGCCCTTTTTTTACCTTTTTTCTAAAATATAGGGGATATGAGTACTTAGGGGATCTGCGGAGAAGAGAGCCCCAAGCCGATTTTGTAGAGAAGGAGAGGCGGCACCACCACCGGCCCCGCCGATTTTGTCGAAGAGAGAGTGGGGATCGGGAACAATTCCCACAATCCCTAACCGAGCCACCAAGAGAGCCAGCCGATGGCACGGACTAACCGGCGGGCCCAACCTCTCCCCTTAAATTAATTCCAAAACCAGATTAGGAAATTCCCAAAATGTCCTTCATGCGCAACAGCTCCAAGCATCCAAAAATGCAAGATAGCACGACACGGGCACAAATAGCAGATTGCTCAGACCACTGACAATTCAAACAAGGCACAACACAACTAGTAGTACTCAAACAGATTAAGCCTGTTTTAGCTTTCACTGAAGAGGAAGATAGCTATGCATATGCGTCTTTTACAGTGGTGCCACTCCGCAGCAAACCCACTCCATCCAGGAACAACAAGTAGCAACAATCTGACTGTTTTGACAACCAAGTATGATGAGACACATATAGAGCACGCCTGACCTCGCGTACTCTTGCTGTGGGCGGCGGGGGGGCAACAACATCGACGAATCAATCAGCAACGCTTCTCGCCTGCTCCGAGTGTTGACAGCGGGAGCAGGGGGAGGTTGAGGAATGGTTAATTGGGGATCATATATAACCGTGTGGCAAAAAAAGAAGGGAAAAAACTGTAACCACGATGTTCCAGTAGCTTTAACTTCTATATCTTGTTTCTTTCTGTTGTCGTCGGGGTGGGGCGAGGCGGTGTGGCGGATCTGTCTCTGACGGTGCACTAGCAGGCGGAGCCCTTGCGGCACGACAGGGCGCCCGCGCCGGAGGTGATGGTGCCGACCATGGATGATGACTTGGCGCCGAGGCTGGAGGCGCGCGAGTAGCTGGCTGAGGCGCCAGCTCCGGAAGGGGTGAAGAAGGCGCCGTTAAGCAGGAGATCACCCTCAGACCTCCAGTTCCAGGCCTTCCAGGTGCTCTGAGCGGTCTCGACTCTCTTCGTCACCTGCAGTTTGTTCAGACCGAACGTTTGTTAGCGGCTACATGGCTGCTGAAGGCGAACCGATGAGGCGTAAAGGCGGACGATGAAGATATGTACGTACCTCCTTGGCATTGGGGTCTGTCGGAGCGAGGTAGCGGTTGCCCTGGCTGTTGATGGTTGGCTCAGCGCTCCCACCAATGGCGTACATCTCCCAGTGGGTGTAGTCGTTGTTCACCACGTGGAAGTAACCATGCCTGCACCTGAAACGAGGGCAATTTAGACGGTGACAAGAGTTAGTGAACTGTCGTTCGAAGAGCGAAGCAAGAAATAAACTGGTTCATCTATGCAATGCTGGACAGAAACAGGAACATAAATTATTGCCAAATTGGACCAAGTTTCAGTGTAATGGTCATCTTGAGACAGACTGATTCAGTTCATGAATTTACCTTGGCATTCTCTGAACGAGACCTTCGCCAAAATGGTTGAAGGCTATTGTGACCTGCATTACCTTGTCCTCCACATGGGAGTCGCTGTGACCCAGGAGCATCACCTGCATTGTTCATTTACCATGAATGAAAAATCCAAGCAGGCTGTTCTCATACAACACCAACAGAATCCCGTATGCACGTGAGATGCTACAGCAATATCCACAGTGCAGCCAACCGACAACCTCTGGTTAATTGACATGAAACTTATGCTAAACTACACTTCTGCTGGTAGAAAACAAACAAGTCCTTCACATACGACAAACCCTGGAGATTCCAATGGCTTTGGTGGAGAAAACAAAAGATGGACAGCAATTATTGCAGGATGAAAACAAATGTGTAGGATTTAGGATGTACGTACCTCATTGTGGTGGGTGAAGTAATTGTTTGATACTGTGATGGCAGTGGATCCCATGATGGCATCCACAAGGCCGTCGGCGCAGTTGGAGAGCGAGCAGTGGTCAACCCAGACGTGGCTGGAGCCGAAGATGGACACAGCATCACCATCGGCAATCGTCCGCCAGCCGTAGTGGCTCGGCGAGCTGCGCACCATGGCATTGCCGGTGGGCTTGCAGTCGTGGATGTGCAACCCGTGGATGATGACGTTGGTGATGTACTGTATCGTGAGGCAGGCGCCGTTGGCGATGTGCACGTTGGCGCCGCGGCCGTCAATGGTCTTGAAGCTGTTCATGATGAGCTCCTGCTGCAGAGTGATGACCATGTCGCGCTTGAAGATGATCCACAGCGGCTCGTCCTGGATGACGGCGTAGCGCAGGGTGCCCTCCTTGGGGTTCACGACGTCATCGTCGCTGGGATCAGTCACCACGTAGATCTTGCCATCGCGGCCACCGATCGCATTGCGGCCAAACCCAATCCCACAGTCGGCCAGCCGCTGGCGGTTGTTGTGCCAGTCAGGGTCGCAGCGCCAGCAGTCGTCGATCGGGTTGCCCGTCCCGCACGACAGGTACCCGAGGTTCCTCCGGGCGGTGCTGTTCTTGATGGACCTGAGCATCCAAAGAAGTATAATCGCTTCAGTCCAGAATTACAGTGAAACAATTCTTAGCTCATGATCAAGTCATTACAAGGTGTAACATTCAGGTTCGGTACAGTTTGATGATCAATGCGCAAGACTTAATGGTGATTTTACACAAAGTACAGATATAACTGCAGCTTCAGGTACCAATACCCTCCCTGTTCAATAAATTTCCTATTGTTTCTTGGGTGGATCTGACCTGCCGCTTGCTAATCAGAGCATCTCCAATAGTGACTTATGAGCTAGCTCTAAGCATATTATTTCATATTTTAATAGAAGAGAGAGAAAAGCTATCTCTTGATCAAGAGCTAGTCTCATACACACATTCCAAGATTATGTGAGAGTGTCATGTGAGGCTATTTATGTTATGAGCTATGTGCTAAAAGTTAGTACTATTGAAGAAATTGTCTTAGAGCTAGTAACTAGCTCATACTGTTGGAGATGCTCTCAGTTCTTGTCACCAAACAAAACAAGAACAGCACTTTGTGGTCCGTTCAGTTTCTAGATTCTTATCAACTTACTACTACAATCTAGAGTCTCAAATGTCAATCACCTGCCGTTTCCAGCTCTACCAGCAGATCGTGCTAAAGGAAAACAAGGGGGGTGGGGGGGAGACTGATTAGGAGGGAAAGCACCATCAATGCGTCCATGGTGGTGTGCGTGGCAAATGCAGGGGCAGGCAGCCCCACATGAGTGGGCGGGCAACCAGGAGAACGTGGTGTGTCACTACTACACTACAACACTCTAGGTAGCGCCACTGTTGCGACAGCTGAGAGCTCGCACACCAAAAGAGAGGGAGGTTCGGTTGGCGTCGCGAGTGCAAGGGGTACCAAAAGAAGGAAACCGAGTTAATGCCTCCTCCACAGCGTTGCAGCAGGTCACCTCGCAATAAAGCGTACAGGTGTGTGGGCGTGGGTGCATGGCAGGTGGGCCCCACCGTGCCTCTGCTACTTGCGCCCCACGTGACAGAGTAAAGTACGCTACTACAACCACACTCCCGTCGAATCCGATCTGCTCCGGTCCGGGTATTCTCGCTTTTCCGTCTCTCTTCTTCGCTTTTGTTTTTGAGGTGTGAGATGTGCGTGGGCCCAGCGTGTATGGCAGTGGCTGTGGAGTGAGACGATCGTGGGTTCTTTTGCACGGATGATTTATGGTTTATGAATTAAATATTTTAATTCTGATTGTTTATGAGAGATACTACATACAGAAAAATAGTCGTATGTGATTTTAGTCAATACAGCTAAATTTAGTATATTTTTACTATAATCTTTCTACTAATCTCGTTTTTAAAAAATACACTATTTAAAACATAAATTAGCTGAAAGTCGAAAAGAACTGCCACAGCGGACAAAAAGGCTACAAGTCTGCAACACACTAGCTCGAAAGAAAAGTACTACTTCCATAGAGAAAAAAAAGAAAGAAGGATACTGCTGTACCACTCAGTGACCAGTAACCACTGATGCAATGACAACACAACTAGGCAGCTGATGTACTTACTAGTTCAGTTCCCTTGTGTCGTTCCGCATTTGGTTACTACTACTACGATGAGAACACAAGCAGGGAATGATATAACTTGAAATGAGAGAGGGAGAAGAAGAAACAAGAAGAGGAAACGACGTACATGTGCACTTGGGAGGCCACCGCCTCCGGGTCCTCCACCGCTCCGACCACCACGTCGTCGGCGTCACCACCACTCCTGCAAAAAGCATATCTTCAGGTGAGATGGCAACGGAAACGGGCCGCATCGCAGTCGGCGAACGATGCGAACGAGACCGGCGTCAGAGATCACGAACGGCACACATGCAGTCGATAGCAACAGCTAAAAAAGTAGCAACATTGTGTTGTTCACAACAACTAAAAGGTTGCTATTTGCAGTAACAAAAAAAGCGTTTGCGGATGGATCATCCGTGCGCCCCGCCGTTGATAAATCGAGCATGCCGCTCGAGGCGCGGGCTGATCGGTCGCGAACCGAAAGGAAGCAAAGATTAAAGAACCAACTGTACCGCTGCTACTGCTACCGCTCCTCTGCAGAACATCGCTTTGCGCACGCACGTTGTACCCAAAAGTTGTACAGGGAAATCCTTGCGAGGATATGGAAAAAAAGAGAAGCATCCTCGTGAGGTGCCAACGGATGCTCCCTAGTACTCCTACTACAAGGAACACACACTGCTGCTTTTGCAAGTTCTCTCCAAACTTTTTCGGGTGCATTCCCGGGGACGCGAAGCGGTGACGGTGATCATCTATCTAGTAATAGCTACCCCTGCTTGCTTCGTTGGCCAGCTTTTGTGGGTTTCCAAAGTCTTTCACCGCTTGGCCATGGCCGGTGCAGCCGCAGGACGGGGTTTTGCTTCGCTGCCAAATTACCACCCTGCCCCCTTCCTCTCTCTCTCTCTCTCTCTCTCTCTCTCTCTCTCTCTCTCTCTATCTATCTCTGCCATCATAACGAACTCGCCGAGAACAAGCATCTCTGCTCTCTCCGATCCTGAGTTGTTGGCAAACGGCTCTCATCTAAGCGCCCAATCCCAAATTGGCAGCCCCGAAATACGAATTTCGCTGGTCGCCGCGCGAGCACAAACCAAAAGTTTCATAGGTCGCCAATTTTTTTTGGATCAAAAAATTGGGGGGAAATAAATCCGTTAAAACGGAGACCCCTCCCCTCCCGTCGTGTGCTAATGCTGCTTTTGTGGGCAAGGGGACGGGAAACAAAACGTGAAAAGAGGAGGGATGCAATTGCACGGGAAATGCTCACCGCGCCGCCGCCGGCCATGACGAGTCCCGCAGCCACCGCCTCGAGCCGCTCGCCATCGCCGCCGCGGCCGTGCTCCCGACCCTGGAACAGAGGTGCGCCCAGAATTAATCACCGAAGCGGCAAACAGAACGCGCACTCACCATACATCTCAGAACGGATCAAAAACTCGGGAAAAAACAGCAGAATTGGGCAGCTTGAACCAAGCGTCCCCGCAAAATAAATTCAGAAACCACACACAAAAGTTCCGAGCGACTCCGACCAAAATTCCCCGCCCGGGAGGGAGCGCGGCAGCAGTGAAGCTCACGGACGCACCCACATTACAGGGAGAGCCACGGCGAGGAGGAGGGGGGTTAATTACCGGAGCCCGGCGAGGAGCCGCCCGCCGGAGACGCCCCCGAGCGCGACGCTGCCCGCGAGGAGCGCCAGGAGGAAGAGGGCCGTGCCGAGCGCCGCAGTGAGCCTCTTCGCCGCAGCCGCTTCCGCCATTGCCGCCGGTCTCTCTCTCTCTCTCTCTCAAAGCAGCTTGGCTTGGTGGAGGGAGAGAAGGGGAGGGAAAGCAACGAGAAAAGTTTGGAAGCGGAGGCGGAGCGAGGAGGAGGGGCTTCGAGAGGCGCGCCGATTTATACTGCCTCTGCTCCTCGCTTCGGCCCCGATCGCTCGTCACCGCATTGCCCCTCAAGATTAACGGTTTTACAAATAGGTCCTGAAGATTGCCTGTGCGAGGGCGTGGGTGCAAATTTGAGAAACCACAGGGCGTATCGTTTTGGGGTGGGTACCGTACCGTACCTCAGTGTAGCTAACCTCCCGCCAATTAATCGCGGTGTTATGAGGGGTTTAAGCTAAGCGGCTTCGCTAATCAACTAGTGTGCAGTCCAGAAAGTCAAACCGTACCACGCTTCGAAGAACTTGTTTAGAATGCGTGATTTTACATGAATTTTTAGAAAATAGTATCATTCTTATATAAATCCTAACAAATTTCCGAGTTCCAAATATCCTGGACCTTCTCCCTCGTGCGAACTACTACTCTATATTGTCTAAGTGCTTATTCTTATTAGATTTTGCTTTTAAATTTTACTTCTAATAGCAAAAATCAATATGAACGTCCTAACTTTTATTTGTCACTTCTATTATTTTGCACCATTTTTCTTACATAATATACTATTATTTATCAGTCGCTTCTATCAGTTGCTATTATTTATCAGTCACTCTTTAAAACTATAAGTAAAAGTAAGTATGAATAGTCTAAAAAAACTTCTACCCTGCTTCATCCAAGCTAGTCCTGGAATAACCAGCTTGTCCTAACGAACTGCGGCTGCGGCGGCCCTAACGGAACTGTGTCGCGGTGACGCCCTCGCACGTGCCACCAGGGGGCGGTGTCGTCCTCTCCTCACGTGCCGCCTCGCGGGGCTGGCCCCACCTCTCCTCCTCTCCACACCTGGTGGTGTACGCGGGTACCATGTGTATTGTGTATACCCACTCGGCCCCGGATGTCAGAGGGGACAACGGGCGCGAATTTAGTCGGGGGTTGGAGCGGGGCCCGTCGTGCCAGCCGGTAATTAGGATCTGGGGTTGGGTTAATCGGTGCGTTTAGTTCACACACTGTATTATCGGACTTGAGGTGGGGTAGCGGTAGTGCGGTGTGGGGCCCCCGCGAAGCATCCAAAGGACGACAAGCAGTAGTTCACGGCTGCCGCTTACAGGTGGGGCCCCAGAAGCCTGGGACCGCACGCCGTTGCGTGATCGACGGCTGCCGTTCATTCCTACGTTCCCACGCGTCGTGAGCTAGCCAGCATTTGTGATTCATTCGTGTCAAATTCCTGCCGAAAATTCATCACACATCGGCTTCCGAGGGCAAATATTTCAACGCAGGCGCGTCATCGTATAGTTTAATATTTTTCCCGTTTATTTCAGCACTATGTTCTATGCCCTCGAGAACACCCGTTCGTGCGTGCGCGCGTTCCTTCTCCATGTCCTCCAAAAATGGCCCATAAATCTACACCTGAAAAAATGGCCATGAATCTACTTCTTCGATTGTGAATGGCTCGTGTTTCAATTAAATGACAATTGCTATATATCACTCGAGTAATTTTTTTTTGTAAAACCAATATAAATTTTCAATATATACATGTATAATATACCTGTTAAATACATGATATTTTCAAAGAAAGTTGGGGCTTACACTCATATACTGCTAGTCTCCTCCGACAGAGAGCGAGGGAGATAGACGACCTAATGATTCCAATGGAAAAGCCAAGAGAGAGGCAAGATCGAGAACCCAATGATGCATGTCTGCATGGGTGTGTGCCCGGCCCCCGGCCGGCCGCCAATGTAAATATACTCCAAAATGTTGGGGCTTAAGACTTGCACATTGGATGCTACACATGTCTAGCTAGTTTTGTGCAAGCGTGTGCGTACCATGCATACCTAAATGAGAAATTTCCTCTAGGGCCTGTTTTGATAGACAGAGATAACTAATTAGGGCGTTTCGAGAGACCATTGCTTCAGGTTGGCAAGGTCAGCTTCATGCTGTCACGCATGGCATGGCTCATCGATCAGGTGCATATGCATGCATGCATGCCATGGATAGATGGATCAGGTGCATGCAGCCGGCATAGCATATCATCCATCCAGTAGAAATTAAGAAGAAAGTTGTTCGTATGGACGCATGCTAGCATGCGAGGCCGGACACCTTGTTTATTGGAAGGAAATTGTAAGTAATAAGCCACAGTTCTAAGGGTCTGTTGTTTTTGGCCGAGATTTATGGTTTTTTTACTGTGGTTTGTGATTTTTATACTGTTCATGCGAAAGATTACAGAATAATAGAAAATCACGTGCGATTTTTGCCGATATAAATGAAGTTGGTACATACTACAATTAACTAATAGACTATATCTTAAAACGATATTTTATTTAAAAATTAGTTAATATAAAAAAGTCAAAACTAGAATCAGCCAAAAGCTGAAGATGAGTAGCGGCTTGCACGTCGACTGCATGTGCAGGCAGGTTTAACGCCACTCATCACGCGACACCACTCCAAACGTCTCACGCGCGCATTTTGACCTCTGCCTTGTCAGCCTGCTTGCTTAATCAACGGCTTAACTAACTCTTACCGGTCAGTGTCTGAAAACTAAAGACGCTGCCAGCTCGAGACAAAAAAAAAGGCTCCGAGATAGCAGCAGCCTATCCAAGTATAAACCCTTTTGCACTTTTACAAGTATAAACCCTTTTTTTTTAGTAATCGCCCTCTTACAAGTTTAACTAGCTAATGAAAAAGGTGTACTCAATTACGTTTTTGAACTCAGGGGTAGACTCCGTTCGGTTGGGCTGAAAAGCTGTGGCTTATGGCTAAAATTGTACTGTAGCGACTGAAATTTCACTGTAGCTGAAGATGGATTATTTGACGTAATTAAATTTAAAAAAAATTAAAAATAGAAAAAAATACTAGCTCATCATGGACAACGCAAACAAATACGGGAAAAAGAACCAGCAAAAAAAGCTCAAAAAAGGCCAAGAGTTCAGAAAAAACGAAAATTATGAATATTGAAAAATAAGCCAGAAACTGAAGCCGAAACGAGCAGGGCTATGCATGCCCTGAACATCTGAATATTAGTGTTTCTTTTGTTACTCTGATTAAAAGCCAAAGGTGTAGTAGTGGTACTAAACGATTAATCGATTGATCAATTAGTTAATTAATCATGTTGGCTGATTAATTAAAGTGGTGTAGGACAAGTTGGGATCCAGGTTATGGAAGAGTGAGGAGGAATGAAGAGGCCAATGCTATGGGAACATGGGCGACGTACGAACCAAGAGAGCAGAGCCGAAACAAGAAAACACAGGAGCCAAGAGTCTATGAGGTTTAAACGGTTAATAAAGCAGAGCATAGTAGCCAGGAATCTCTGACACATGCGACGCAATGGCCAAATGCAATGCTCCCTCCTCTGCTCTCATCCAGACTAGTACTACGAGACATCAGGATAACTGCGTGCAAGCACTAGTTAACTATCTCTCTCTCTCTCTCTCTCTCCCCCTCTCCCTCTCGCTCCTAGTAGTACTTGTTTATCCCATGTAAAGGCTGAGTCATCATCGATCACCGCAGTAAAATAAGTACTGCTCCTGCTAATAAAACAGGCAAAAGAGAGAGTGAGATGAAAAAAGATAGGTACGAGGTCGCCAACATCTGGATCTTGGGGACCTCTGTTGATTGCCCAGTCCAGCACAGAATCATCTCACATGGCTGCATGCTTTTGTTTGTCCTTAATTATATTCTCTAATCTAAGCCTTCTTTTCTTTCGGATACTGTCATGTTTGCTATTATTTGCTCTTATATTTACATAGGATGAAATCTACCACGCATCTAGACATGCGTTAGGCTTATCGTGTGCCCCGGCATGCCTCTGTGTGCACCCCCTCCCTTGCTAGCGTGTGCCCCTTCTCCCCTACTTGTGTGTGTCCTCTCTTCCTCGTGCGCCACTTCTCTTTTCCAGTGCCGAAGCTTCCTTCTTTAGTGACGGTGTTCACTCGCGACGAGAGATTAGGTTTAGGGTTCATCGGTTAAGATAAGGGTTCACCGTGCCCCTTTCCCCCCATCCGGTTGTAGAGGAAGGGGGCCGATGGCCCGACGGTGCAGAAAGTAGTGGTGGCACCGCCAATTGTAGGTTCGAAGGAGGGCAGACGATACCGTGACGATGGTGACAGAGTTAGGTTGGGCGAGGCTTGTACGGTGGTGAGTGTAGGTTGTGCGCGTGAGGTGGCGAAGCGCCGCCGGCCATAGGAGGTAGTGGGGTTGGCACAGCCAGTAGCGTCGAGAGCACTTGGGAGGTAGGCCTACGAAACAAGGGTAATGATGGAGGTGGCATCGGGCAATAAGAAAGAGGAGTTGGTAAGACGGCAACAACGCTAGAGGAGGAGGAGAGAGATGGGCAAAGGGGGAAGTGATGGAGAAATAGAGGGAGGAAAATAAAAGGGGTAGCGATGTAGCTTTATTAAGCTCCCTCATGGGCTATAGTTGCTGCGCTGTAGCATTATTATGCTGCCTCAAGTTGCTACAGGTGCTCCCTTCATGCATCGAAGCTGAAATTAGACAGGAGAAACGAAAGGGAAAGGACAGGAAAGACGTACGCAAGACCGGTACAAGTAGTACAAACGATGCAATCCCAGAGAAGAAGATTGCAAATACTACAAGAGCCAGGACGCTAGTGCAAATGCAGAGACGGAAGCAGAGGACGGCTGTATATATATATATATATATATATATATATATATATATATATATATATATATATATATATATATATATATATATATATATATATATATATATATATATATATATATATATATCTGCAGCCGTGGCCGGCAGATGATATGAATGATGGTGTTAGATCGATCATGCGCAACGACATCAATTAGACTAGGCAATACGGTGCATATATACTTCATGAATAGAGATACTAGCAGATGTACAAACAAGAGCAAGATTTTGTGAGCCCAGCCCCCGCAGCTGATCTGTACAGCAGAGAGCAGCGGGGCTGCAGGAAATCCTTCTGGGATATGATTATGTCCAAATGTTATTGTCTGTATGGTCAGGTCAGAGCATGTTTCATACGCATCATGTGAGCCCAAGGTCGTTGACCGGCTGATGCTGGAACGTGCGTCTTTTTTCTCGTCTCGAGGAGATAAGAGAATGGTTTTCCCACAGCTACGGATGTTTGAATTTGCTTTCGTTTCTGGTTTTTATTTAGAGAAGCTAAAAATCAATATAAACACTTAATATTTTAAAGTAGTTTTTCCATTTCTCTTGCACCCATCTTATTTCGAAGATAAGACTGGAGGTCACTAATACATTACACACTCTACTTCTCTCGATCCCGCCTCACGCACATATCTCTTATTTTTCTCACTGCTCGTGTTCTTCTTTTAAAAGCCCTTTCTTTCAATTATTACTATTTATTTTCAACCAGCAGCAGCGGCTGGGGTGACCGGGTCTATGAGAGCCAGATCTGTGTACAAACACTTATGCGAAGCTTTTTTTTTGTTTAAAAAAAACGTACTGAGAAACGAAGCCGGCTCAAAGGCGCGCATGCATGCCAGTTGCCATAACACAACGGACATACGTACCGCGTTTCATGTTTCCATTTTTACGATGTCTACGTCAAATTTAATTTGGTGAGAGTGAAGATTGCATCATGCCTGGCTCACCAGAACTGGCAACGGCTCTGCAGCGTGGGAGTAGCAGTGACTAGTACCGGCCGTGCATCGAGTAGTTAATCTGCGGGGCGATCGAGAAAACTACCGTGGCATCGCAGGGGACAAGGGGCGGTGAAAAGTGGATCCTATGCGCGACAGGATGATTCATGTACCCAACGAACCCTACACCTCGACGCTGGCGGCTGCTAGCATGACGCAGGTGCCACATTGCTAGTACGTCCCTGCACTCTTCTTCTTCTGCCAGCCAAATCTCTCCTCATAAATTTATGAGATAAAATTTCTCTAAAAATATAAATAAAAAATATAGTAAAAATAACTAGGTCATGTCTAATTATTAACTTGGAACGTTATATTCAATGCATTATGTAAAGAATACTAAGTAAAACTGATATTTATTGGGGCTATATACAAAACATCACACTAATTTTATATTAAAATATAGAATACATCTTATATTTATAAACAAAATTATTCTAAAAAAATACATCCTATAAACTTAGATAAAATAGTAAAAAAAAAAATATGTACTTCTTGCCTCAGACAGAGGCAGTGGCGGATCTAGGAAAATTTTTTGGAGGGGCTGAAGTACCTTCAGCTCGACCTCAGCCTCTTCTACATTATACATCCATGGCTAAAAATTTAGGGGGGGCTCCAAGGGTCCGGTAGCGGTAGCGGGGGCTCGAGCCCCCCCCCCCCCCCCGCCCCACGGCTAGATCCGCCCCTGGACAGAGGTGAAAAAGTGAGGAAAATATTCTTACTAGTGCTTTTGTTTTGGGCAGTGATGGCGGGGTGTAGAACTGAGATGGAGATCCGAGAGTCAAATCGTTTCGCGCGCGCGGTTTGGACGGTCAAACTCACATTTCCACGCTTGTTTCTTTTCTAGCTTTTGTACTGTACCAGTAGAACGTAGTACAATTCTTTTTAACTCCAGGAGACCAAGCGTGAGGGGCCGTTTGGTTAACTACTCTTGCAAACCATACCAAATATCGATAATGCTAACAAAGATAGCTATTGTTTAGTTCACTACTGAAGTTTTGTAAGGTCTAAGAAAATTTGGTAATACTAATGAAATCTAACGTGGCCAGTCTAAGGGTGAGAAAATCGCTCACCAAAATTTTGGTAGCACCAAAAATTAGTTTAGTCACGATCCAAATAATATTCTTTTTTTACCATATTTAGTTTTATCGAGACTCTTGACTATACCGAGTTTTAGCTTGGCTCATTTGGACCAGAGACTAAACATAATATTTTGGAATTCTTTTGTGGAGACGCGAGCACGGGTCAATGTCGTCTGGCCCTCCGACGTCTGACAGCCCACGTGTCGTAGCATGCATGCATGCAGCGCGCGCCCATCGATCGATTCGATTCGATTCCACGTGGCAGTTGTGCTGCGAGCCACATGCGACCCCTCGGCCCTCACCGTCCAAACCCGCTCGCAGCTCGCATCTCGCCTCACCCTACCTTCGCTTATGAGTAATGGGTGGATGGTTAAATAGTTCAGGAGATAATAAGGGCGTGTTTGGATTGGAGGATCCGTACGGGAATTTCACGGGAACAGGAATCATAGGATAGGAACGGAGACCTGCCGTTTGGAACGAAGGAACGAATCCTTCCATTCCATAGGAAAGATATCGATACATACCCAAAACACGGGAACTGGAAAATCCACTCCAACCCAAGGGAACGGAAGGAACGCAGCGCTTGCTGTCTCGACTCCCTCCCGCAATCCAAACGGTCCACATTTTTCGTTCCTATGGTTTGTATTCCTGTAGTTTTCCGCTTTTCACTTTCCTCCGTTCCTGCGCTTCCTACAATTCCTCTGTTTTGCATTCCTTTGTTCCAAACAGGCCCTAATCCTCCCAACCACAACTAGTTTACCATGCATCATTCCTTCAACGAAACCAAAAAAAATATCAGCCTAACATTCTTTAGGCTTTCGGTTTATTTAAATCAAAAATCATTTAGAACACACCAAATTTTAATTTTTCATTTATTTTAATTTTTTTTCTCTTTTATTTCTTTGAATTATCCGTGACGATATAATATTTTTTCCCTATTTTTTCTTAGAAAAAGCTAACAACCGATACATTACGATTTTAGCTATAAGCCAAAGGTTACCGCCAAAATCTTAAACCACGAGCCAATCGATCGATGCTGCAAAAGCACAACCAGCAGACATCTTGATATATTGATTTTACTCCGCGAGGTCCATTATCATTGTGCATATTTCCGCAAAGTTAATTATGTAATTCTTTTTGGATCTATACGCAAATCTGAACAAGCATAAGTATCTTTTGGAAAAGCTGCGCTCCGCCGTTGTCGATCACCAGATCGATCACCGCCCAGCGGTTATTCGTTATGCGGCCGACCAGTTATCATAGGATTTATTTATGTGACAAACAAACCACTCGATCGAGCAGCGCACCAACGTTAATTTGCGCTTAATATATATGAGATGTATGTGGCACACCAAACCTATAGCCGATGGTCAAAATCGTCAAAACTTTTGAGGTGACACTCGATCGATCATGCATGCACAGTGGGTGTGGCCGTTCATCGGTTGATCACCTCCAATTAATGCTAATTAGTTAGTGCCATATGCATGCAGGTGCATGCTATAGGGCATGTTTGACAATAGCTGCGGCTTATGATTTTTGGTTTAAATTTTTAAATTTTGGCTGTTTACAGTACAGATTACGGAGTGAGAGATACTCACTTGCGATTTTGGATAGTACAAATGTTGGGCTTTTAGCGTGTACATCGTTTAACTTGTAGACTGCGTCTTGAGAAAATACCCTGTTTGAAAATTAGGTACTGTAGCAAAAGCCAAAAACCGACAGCTACGGAGGAAAAGAACAGGCCCATATACCTCTGCATGGATCGACAAGCCACACGTTACGATCACCAAATTCAAAGCCTTTTTTTTAATTCGATTTCTGTTGAGTGCCCTGCATTCTCGGACGTCGATCGAGCGGCGGTTAGCTGTTGATTTTTCTCGTTGTTGTGCCGCATATGTAGGCGTTGCCTGCTGGGGGTTAGCAAGTCAACCTCTCAGTCTCTCACCATCCAAAATGACCTTTATTTCTCATCTTGTCGCCATCCTTACTACAATCGATCTCCTAAACCATAAACCATTAGTACATTATGCCCTGCAGTTCTTAATTTGTGCTACAGAAAGTCCGAGCTAGCTAACAGGCCACAAATTCTCACTAGCTAGAAAGCTAGCTGCCCTTTTCTCAACGGCTGCAGATCATAACCACTTTTATATATATATTGGAGCCTTAGAGAAGCAGCAAAGACCAAAGTCCTAACAAGTCATTTTCGCCATATCGTGCATGCATATATGTAGGTTGTGCTTTACTTTTTCACCATATCGTGCATGCATATATGTAGGTTGGGCTTTACTTTTTCACTATATATATCATGCATGCATATATGTAGGCTTTCACAGACACACTTTTAGCTATCTCTTTCTTCCATTATGGGACATGCATGGATCAGCAAAAAGGGAGTAATAGATATATTAGTCGGGCCATTTTTCGTACCATTTTCTACAAAGGGTCGGTTCTTTTTAGCTCTTGTAACTGGCTTTTAGTTTTTGCTATATTACCTAATCTTCAAACGGAGTATTTTTTAAGATGGGGTCTACAAGTTAATTGTAGTACACGTTAAAAACCTAACATCTGTACCATCCAAAATCGTAAGTGAGTATCTCTCTCCATAATTTTTATCGCAAACAGCTAAAATTTAAAATTTTCAACCAAAAACCATAAATCACAGCCATAAAAAAAACCCAAAGTGAAAGCTTTCTTGCACTGTTGGATGGACGGACGGATCAGTAGCTACCTTTTAGGCTTTTAGTAGTTGTTGACAGAAGGTTGGAGGGGACGTATAGCTAGTACTGAATTGGTTAACTTGTTCTTCTCAATCCGTACGTGCTCTATAATTTGGAAGTTGGCAAGGCTTATGCTAAGGTAGTATCCTACACCCTGTCTTGCATGCATGCATGTATGTTTGCGAGTGTGATGTTGCTCCATCTGTTTGGTTGTGTTAACGTCCTGTACTGTGCATGTGTGAAACACTGTTGTATAGTAGTTGCTGCTGGTGTGGACACTTACCTAAAAAGGGACTGTAGAGTCCTCCTTTGCTACGGCTCAGAATATTTTGGTAGATTTCTTTTAGTATCTTCTTCTCTTGCAAGAAAAGCTACTCTCCTCTCACTAGGCACCACTCATTTCGGCTTTAATTAGCTTCGGACTTCTAGTTTATTTTTTACTATTCATAAATTTCGTCTTTTTTGAACTTTTAGCTTTTTTGAGCTTTTTTGCCGGTTCTCTTTTTCCCGTATTCGTTTACGTTGTCCGTGATGAGCTAGCATATGTTTCCTACTTTTAAACTTTTTTAGATTTAATTACGCCAAATAAGCCACTTTCAGTTATAATGAAATTTCAGCCGCTATAGTGTAATTTCAACCATAAACCATAGCTTTTCAGCCCAACCGAGCGAGGCCATAAATGAAGGAGGAAGCTACATATCTTTACTATTATAAAAATATGAGTTGGTGATCGTCGGTCCGTTCTTCTTCCTTCTCAGTTGTCCGATTAAAGATTAATCGTTCAGATCCGCATGTAAGTAGTTCTTCTACTCCTTGTAGAAAAGGTCGGGCCGACACGTAGGCCACGCTCCTCCTCTTCTCTTCCCCCACATCCTCTGCTTCCCACAACCACTCCCCCCCCCCCCCCCCCCGCAACCACTTCCTCTTTCTCTCCCCCAAACCCTCATGCCGCGCCTCCTCCTCAGCGCCGCCACCAATTCCTTCCCTGTATGACAGCATCTGGTCGCAGTTCCCCAATTTCCCCCAGTAGCATCACATCCCCTCATTGCCGCCTCCCCAACGCATTTGCCCGCCTCCTCCTCTCCCCATTTGCCCACTGCCTCCCCGCCACCACCTCCTGCAACCGCCGCCTCCTTTTCCTCTGAACCCTTGTGCCGCGCCTCCTCCTCCTCGGTGCCATGGTCGAAGGAAGCCGTGATTGAAGGGGGAAGTGGTCAATGTCGAAGGGTTATGGTCGGGCAGTGGTCGAAATTAAGGTCATGGTCAAAGTCGGGGCCAGCGACAGGGCACAAGTGCACCGGAGGTCTGCCAACGTACGACCACCAGCGATGGTCGACTGCTCCCGACCTACGATCACACGCGATGGTCGATGGCTTCTAACTTACGACGACGAGGTGTGATCGACGACTTCTAATTTACGATTATGCGCACTGGTCGATGTGTTTCGACTTACAACCACAAGGTATGGTCGATGTCTTTTACTTACGACTACGAGCGCTGGTCGATGTGTTTCAATTTATGACCACAAGGTACCTCGATAGCTTCTGACTTATGACCACGAACGATGGTCGTCGGCTTCCAATGTACAACCATGAGCCATTATCAAAGGCTCCCGATTTATGACCACAATCGATCGTCGACTACTGCCAACTTACAACCACCAGCGATGGTCGACCACTCCCGACCTATGATGAGATGGTCGACGGTTTCCGACTTATGACGACGAGGTGTGCTCGAGGGCTCCCGACCTACGACCATGAGGTGTGGTCAATGTCTTCCGACTTATGACTACGAGGTGTGATCGATGGCTTCCGACTTACTTGACGTATTTAAAAACTTTTAGAAAATGTTTGTATGCATATTTCAAAAAAAATTACCACTCGTGAGTTTTAAAACATATAATATGATAAAATTTAAAAATCCGTAGCAACATATGGACATTCAACTAGTTATACACACATTTACGAGATATCAATAAAGAGAGAAGTCTGTCAATAACGTGACCACGAATATGCAACACATACATATCTATTAATTAGCGTTCATTCCGTATGAAAAAATTACAAAAGGGCAAAAATTGATAGCCTGTACGTGTAAAAAATGCACAGGTGTCATCGATATCATTTTCTATCTTTCCTCCGCAAAAAAAAACATTTTGATTTTATGAGAGAAAACTTTTAAATTTTAACGAATCCTTTAAAGGTGAAGTGTGTAGCCAATGTTTAAATTCCACCAGCACCATGTTTTTGGCCAGGTCATTGATATTTTTTCAGAAACGAGGAGCTTAATTTTTTTTGCAAGGCCAGAATTAATCTTTTAGGCATAATTACAATTATCTCGTAGGTAGGCACATAAAAGGTCCGGTTATTCGTGTGTTCTCTGTGGATTTTGCATATGATTTGATCCCATATCATTTCATGATATCTAATTAATTCTAAAAAATATATCGATTTTCGCCTTGTCAAAAATATATTGATTTTCGCCTTGTTGCTGCATGCCTAAGTTGCTCATCTGTTGACAATTATTGTGTACCATGTGAGTATCTTAGTTGCTTGGCGCCGACAGCCGTGGTTCCAAAGCCAAATCTCATCTGCAAGTCCCATAAGTAATTTCTGAAAAACCTACAAACAATCTACCCAACATGTGGTTGTTTCGCATTTTACTCTCGGCAATAATGTACCCTAATTAACAATCTACATCCATGGTACAAATTAGTACAGCAAGCTGGGTTGAAACTACCAAGTACCAACCGGTTGGCATATGCATGCATTCTCCAACTATATATACTGTACGCATGATTTGATCGGAACCACTTATTAATTTTGACTCGCTGCAACAAACTCGATCAACTCTCGCAAAGTGTAGCTAGCGTTTGGTAGCAGCAATGCTTGCTCGTACGTGCGATGTCTGAATGATCGGGGGACAGGAGAGGGCTATGACAGGGAGACCTGAACTTATTTCTGCAATCATCGTCAGGTTGATCGTCGCACTGCTGACAGTATTGCAACCGACGGCGTCGTGCGTACTACGTACTAGCTGCTGCATTAATCCGGCCGGTTCGTCTCGGATGATTGCTCGTCAACTTTAGTTTTTTTCTTGCCTTTTTTCCTCTAGTGCTGCCATCTAACTAGACCGGTTGATGGATCGTTTGGTGTTGTTGGTTATGTGTGTTTTCCAACAATTGAATTGAAGGTCATGTCACCTTTGAACCTTTTCATTTTTTTCCACTAGCTAGTGGACGTTGGTCGATGCGGCCGAATAGCTGATGGATTTCTGATATGTCGTTTTCTCGAGGAGGTCAGTCTGATTAATTCTTTAGAATAAGTCTCTTGTATCATCTGAACTCTTACAATTATCTAATTTTTAATCTTGAGCTGCAAAATTGGATGTTTTATAACACTTAACTCTCAATACCGGCCATTTTACCCCTAGATCAAAACAACATTGATTTTGTTGGCGTGGCATCTACATGCTATGGGCCGCCTACGCCGCCACCCACAAGGCCGCCATCCTCAGTGCCACCATCGCCATGGCCCCTCCTCCCACTTCGTGGAAGTCTGTTCGCCCTCACCCTCCTCTGCTGGGTTGCCATCCGCAACAACGTGTCCTCGTCCTCGAACCCTCTCCATACTCAGCCCCGTCGCATCCGCGCTTCCCGTCACCCTCCGCCGCCGCCGCATTCGTGGTCCCTGATGCCCTTGCCCTCCACCTCCTTTGTAACGTCCTAGGATCCAAACTAGTTTAGACCTAACCCCATTCTGGATAGGCCATGCACATGTAGCAACCCGCTTGCACTTTCGTCCTCGCTTCGCTCAAAACGGTTAACCAGAGATTGCTACCATGGGAAGCCCTAGACTTATATATTAGTGATTCTCAAGCTAAGCTAACAAGGTAGGACTAACCCATACCCTCATGTACACATAGGCAATCATGTGCCTAATTCGATATGGTCCGAGGTGTTACATCCTTGCTCCCAGACACCGGCGTCTCTATGCTCCTCGTCGCCGATAGGCCGCCCACGGGCCTTCTCACCTTCACACTCCTGATCTAGAAGCCCACGACAGCCGTCTCCCTCATGGGATGATGGCAACGGTTGAAATCGGGAGGTGATGGATGGTGGACTATGGGGATGATGGTGCGGTGCATCTCGAGACCTTGTCAAACTTCACTGCCACTATTTGCCATGGCTGTTGCCTAGATCTGCATATCAAAGGAAATTCTTTTACCATATAGCAACCTGATGTTTTTTTCTCTAAAATAAAGCATACGAAAAAAATCCATGTCATCAAACAATGTAGTCCGTGGAAACTTCGTCATATTTTTAATGCAGTGTTGCACGATTTTCCTGTATAGAAAGACTAACTTGTGGTTCCATGCCCACATCAGCTGTGTTATGGCTGATCACGCGTGTGGGTTGTTGGATCGATAATAAACACTTTTGATCGATCATTATGGGACAATCTTTTTTTGGGGTTCAAAATCGGTTGTTTGAGGCGTCGGATGGTAGCTGTTGCTGCCGAGAGATTTCTGGACAGCAGCACTTTGTCCCTACGAAAGGGTGTAAAGGTTAAGCACACGATGAATCAAGGCGTGCCAGCCGATTTGACTGCAATCGGCAAGGAGATGTGAACGGGCGGTGCTTGCCGATAGCAAGATAATTTGAATGAAAATTGATCTTGAACAACTCATCGATGTGAAATAATATCGAACAAGAACAATTCTTAGATAGGTATAAACCACTGTAGATCAACACATCGATACGAAGTAATATTGATCATCGCTGAATTACAAAGAATAGATTAAATCTACTAGTTAAAATTATAGACTGCTACTACTATGATATAGGAAAAGTAAAAGATATACATGTAAGACAGAAGGTAGGTTGGTCGAGGAGACGAGAACCGTTTCCAACTGTGGCCTCCGGGTCCTACTTATATCCGCAGCTCACTTAGAGCAACTCCAACAGTTTGGGATTTTTTGTTTCCCAAATCTTGGAGTTTGGCAACTCTCCAAACGTTATGGCAAAGGAAAAAAAGGTCAATCTCCAATTGTTTGCCATAATTCACTTGGCAAAATCAAAATTGGGCCCACGAATTTTTTTTGCCTTGAATTGTCATCGCGGCACATAGAATGTGCCGGCAATCCTTGAATACAGGGGCACATATATGTGCCTTGAATTGTCATCGCGGCACATAGCATGTGCCGGCTTTCGTTAGGAAATAAAGGCACATATAACTGTCGTGGTTATCTATGTGGCATTCCAAGGCACTTACTTAGATACAAGGGCAAATATATGTGCCGTTTATATTGGTCTGTGCTGTAGTGTATCAAACACAAACTAAAACCAAATGTTTACTGATTATTGAAGAAATCAAATATCATCAACTAAATTTAATTCGCCGGCGGCGTGGTCTCCCTGGATGTCGATGCGTGGCAAGCAGCGGATCGCCGCCGCCGTCTACAATTCACGTGCTCAGCCTCAGACTTGCCGCGCGTGGGAAGAGGCCGGGCGGCGCGCGTGGTCGTGATGCGGAGTCGGGGCGAGCGCGCATATATCCGCGCCTGGGAGGGAATTTTCCCAAGTTGCCAAAGATGGGGAGGAGGGATGGGAAACTGTTGGAGATTGTTTTTTTGTCAATTTGCCAAAAATTCAAGGATGGGGAGGAGGGATAGCAAACTGTTGGAGTTGCTCTTACGTTTGCCTCCTTGCCGTTCACACCGACGGAGTCCTTGCGGGCACAGGCTTCATGTGGCATACAGCAACGGTGTGCATACACGAGACATGTTGGTTATTACCGGCCTATAAATTCAGACGGTTCAAAAAATTATTTATGATGATAATTTCAAATCATCTATAATGATCTTTTTTTAGTAGCGTACGGTAGTAAAACTGAGTCGGTTGCATGTACGTGATCAGCTTGGATTCTAATGAATGACGTTGCACGAACTAGCGACGTAGTATCGGCGATCATAACTTTCCAAGGTTCTACTACTCCATCGTTAATCTTCCTGGTCTCGTTTTTTCCCCATCCGAGCTCGGAATTGAACGAATAATAATATGTCATTGTGATCAGCTCGTCGAGATATTCAACATGGTATACTATCCAACACTAATTCGCTTGCTGATTAGCCCGCTTGCTATTCACCTTGCCTTGCCTCAGGGTTCATCCGTCACCCTAAAATTTTAACACTCTCCTCACATCTAAACTCCAAGGGCCTAAGATATAGACTTGAAGTGTGTAGCTATTTTGTTTCAATATTGTGTCGCCTGGCTCTTGAACATAAATTTTTTTGCTCTAATATTATATTAAATTTAATGCACTAATTAATTCACCTAAAATTTAAGATAATGAGAAAATATAGACAACTCACTTATATTTCAACACCCCCTTACGTGTATAGACTCTCTTAGACTTAAAACGTGGAATAGAAGTAGACTATAATTATTTTTTTAAATTATGCCAACTGGGTCTTGAATTCAAGACTTTTTGACGTTGATACCATATGGAGTTGTATGCACCAACTAGTTCACTCAAAAGCCCCCACTCGGTTGGGCTGAAAAGCTGTGGCTTATGGCTGAAATTGCACTGTAGCTGAAGGTGGCTTATCTGACGTAATTAAATTTAAAAAAATTTAAAAATAGAAAACAATATGCTAGCTCATCATGGACAACGCAAACGAATACGGGAAAAAAGAACCGGCAAAAAAGCTCAAGAAAGACAAAAGTTCAGAAAAAGACGAAATTTATGAATAGTGAAAAATAAGCCAGAAGCTGAAACGAGCAGATTTGAACAATGAATAATGAAAATTGAGCTCCTTCTTCGGGAAAAAAAATCTTGGTCTGAACCATGCATACAAAGTTAGAAAAGACATGATTTTCTCGCTGTACAGTTGCCACCAACTGCACGCAGCCGATCGATCCTAGTGCTTGTCTAGGAGATACCAAGTTACCTAAACGCGCGAGAGGCAACATGATTGCACGGCAGAGGAAGGCGAAGCAAACTTTACCTGAAATGATCGACGCACAGGCAGAAGGATGAATCGACTGTTGTTCAAGTAGAGAGGAAAGCTGGAGAAAATTAACCGTGAATCAACCGACAAAACGGACCAGCAACGGTACGCCATGATCAAGAACGATCGATCCATGCACATATGTATGACAAAACTAAACCCCATGTCCTGAGGCGAAGCTGGGCCTCGGACCGCCGGGGCAATAGCCCGAGGCCCAGCTGAGAAATCCATTAGCGTTTTAACTGTAGATAGAACAGTACATCTTTGCTATCTTCATTTTCAATGGGCTGGGCCCGAGGCCCAGCTTCACGCTGGCTACGCCCTTGCCCGTGTCCTCTAAAAACATCTTTGATACCCTGGTTATTATTTGGCTATGGCTGGAAAAAAAATGCAGTTAATGGCAGCTGAACTTACTTTGTCGTCTTGTCTTTTGGTTACCCAGCTTTTTAAAGTGACCTTTCTACCGCTCTTGCTAAGACAGGGATCATAGATATGATATATCACGTATTCTACTTCTCTTACTCATGTCTTATGTATATATATTTTTCTCTCACTTTTTTAACTACTCACATCTTTTTTTAAGCCACTATTATTTATTTTTAATAAAAAAATTATTAGCCATAATTAAAAACTATCATCTGTAATCAATATGCCTGTACTATCGAGGTGCCGCACCAATGGCACCGTGGTTCTTGTGGCACGTGCACATGATCAACCTGGAGTACGTACGTCCGACACTGCTGCACACATGTAGTACGATGCCAGCGCACTTCCAGGCTCCATGATCGAATGCCTGCGACCCGGGGAGCAATGCAGTAGACTACTCACTTATTACAGGGCAAGAGAAGTCTTCATGTGGCCGTAGTCCTTCGTAGTACGGAGGTGTTTGGTTGCCAGTTATAGTTTACCACGTCTAAGATTAGGCAAGTTTGACTAACTTTGAGAGCTGTTTGGTTGCAGCCACAGTTATGGCAAGATTCCCTTCCAGCAAACTAGGTCCCACGCGTCAATGACTCAAAAAAGTGTGTTAAAATTCCCTTAGGCTTGCTAAGGTGTGGCAAAAATTTGAGCACCTCAACTTAGGCAAGTGTGGCAATTTTTATTGGCAAAATATGACTAGCAATCAAACAGTTTGTACGTCCGCGAGACAGGAGCATGCTCGGAGACGCCAAGCCATGGCCTGCTGTCTGCCCGGATCATCTCGATGGGTATTGGACTGAGCATGGCTCAGGTCGGATTCGATCTGAACTGGAATGATCTATAATCGGGCTTGAACACCCATGAAACCCACCGCAGCTCCCCGGCCCTACTTACGGTGACGCATGCCATTGTGCATCGTCTATCGTCTTGTTCTTTTTTTACTATGGTTAGTAGCTTTTAGCTACATCATATAATTTTTATTTGTATTTTTTAATATAGTGAAGGCGTCGACGCAGAAGTCACACATGGTTTTAGGCTTAAGAAACCATTTAGATAAAAAATATTCAAAAACAGCCTCATTTGTTTCAGCTTCTAAAAAACTGAAGCCAAAAGTCATAAAAAGACAACTTTGTTCTTTTGGGCTATCGCTGATAGCTTTTGGCTGTGACTGATGGTTTTTGTCTGTGTTTTTTAAGAGATGGCAGACGATGGAGCCGTCGACGCGGATGATACACACAGTTTTTAGCTTAGAAAGTCGTTTGAAGGCCAGTCCGTTTATTTTAGTTTTTAAAGAAACTGAATTAACTATATAAAGGAAACAGGGCTAAAAAGAAAAGGCTATACATTTGCCGGAGAGGTGGAAGTGAGTTTAGACGATTGCGCTGCTACTGCACTAAAGCGTTACAAAGAAGAAAAAGAAGAAAAGAGAACACAGATCGAGGCTGGATAAGCATCTTTCTAATTGATATGATGCTATTAACGGGATCCATCCATATTCTAATTTACTAATTATTTGATCGGGAGGAGTGGCAGGGCCTCTTGGGGGGCCAAGGAGGGTCCTGGACCTGACACTGACTGAAACTTTCTTAAGAATAATAATTGTTTTTTCACCCACAAATAGTAATTAACCAAATGCCAAATTAGCCCTCTCTCGCTAAGTATGTTTTGTTAGGTTGGCCCTTCCTCGACTTTTCTTTATACCCCACCATTAATTGATCGGACGCTTCAGAACAGTAGTAATTAATGCAGCAGCTTGCGCGCATAAGGCACGTACAACGCGTGTTTCAGCCCCGTCTGTATAGCGTTGTTTTTGCAAAAAAATCCCCTCGCGAACAGCAGTAAATGAAGGGAGAGAGTGAAGTCGTCCTCTCGTGAGGCGACGACGACCGGCGCGTGCTCCCAGGCCAAATCGCCGGCTGGAGCAGCGTTGTACAGGAAGCTTCGTCTCCAGGCGAATCATGCGGATCCAGCTGCGGCGCGCCCGCGATTTTGGTTTTGGGTGCCAAAATTCCATCCCCGCCACCATATATGCCTTCCCGTGCTTTTTCTCCGCCCCCAATCCTCCCCTGCGCCCACCCAAGATGTCGACCCCGGCAGCGACGGCGGAGAGCAAGGCAGCGGCTTTGGCTAGGAAGAAGAAGGGCACGGCTACGGCGACGGTGGCGGTCATCACCGGCGGCGGCCATCACCGCCCGGCAGCGGCACCCTTTCCCATTGGTCGCGGCCACGGCGCGGCGGCGGCAACGGCTCCCTCCATGGCCGGATTCGGTACAGCAACCTCGGCTTCCTCCAAGGCCGGATTTGGCGCGGCGGCGGCGGCAACGGCTTCCGCCATGGCTGGATCTGGAGCGGCTGATTCGTCCCCGATCTACGGCAGAAGCTTCACCGGCTAATACACCGGGAAAGTTTGACACCACGACATGTTGTGATTTTGTGATCATTGTCTTCCTGCGGCGATTGCTAACCCAAAAGCAGACCCCTAAACACACTCTATTTTGGCATACAGTTTCAAGGGGATGATTACAGTGGTTGAAATCACGAAAATGTTCATGAAAATAGTGAAATGGGGATTGTTGTGCTAGCTATTGATGTAAAATGATCGCAGCTGTTCAGAGAGGGAAAAAAAATCTGATCTTCCTTTGGTGATACATTTATAGTTAGATATATTTGTTTTTCCATTGGAGATTGGGCTTTTTGAGATTGTTGGTTGTGTGCGTTCAACAGGTCGATAATTTCAGAGGATGAGTTTCATAATGAGACCGTCTCATCTGCCGGGGTCGACATCTTGGGTGGGCGCAGGGGAGGATTGGGGGCGGAGAAAAAGCACGGGAAGACATATATGGTGGCGGGGATGGAATTTTGGCGCCCAAAACCAAAATCGCGGGCGCGCCGCAGCTGGATCCACACGATTCGCCTGGAGACGAAGCTTCCCGTACAACGCTGCTCCAGCCGGCGATTTGGCCTGGGAGCACGCGCCGGTCGTCGTCGCCTCACGAGAGGACGACTTCACTCTCTCCCTTCATTTACTGCTGTTCGCGAGGGTTTTTTTTTTTTTGCAAAAACAACACTATACAGACGGGGCTGAAACACGCGTTGTACGTGCCCTAAGAGGTTTGCATACTGAAGTGCATTGCTTCTTGTAGAGAGATATGAACTGAGAGGTGGTGATGGATGCGTCGAGGAATAGGGCAACTCTGAAGAGGGTCGAGGTCAGAGATATGCTTAACTAACATCGTACTTAGGTCCTGTTCTTTTCAGTTTTTAAAAACTGTTTTTTTATTTTTCTACATAAATAGATTTTAAATGGAGTGCTTTTTCAAAATGAGATCTACAAGTTGATTGTAGTACACAGTTTAACGACTTCATTTATATCGACCAAAACCACATGCGAGTTTTTGTTATTCCGTATTTTCTCTCATAAACAGCTTAAAAGTTATAAGCCACAGCCATAAGCTATAAGTTACAGTAAAAAAACAGGCTCTTAGTGAACCTAGCTCTTCTTAATTTAACACATGCATAGCTAGTACATGTGTGCTTTGACTTATGAGTTTGTTTATCTGTACGTATGTGTGCCCCTCTCTACATGGTGATCATCAGTCAACACTGTATTGGAAAAATGGAATGTGCAGTGCACTAATTAATAACAACCGCAATAACTGTTGTAACATTGTACTGCCTCCGTATCAAAATATAACTTATAGTTGTGCACAAGAATTAAGGAGGTGGCTAAAATGATCTTGTTGCCCTTCAATTATCTCACATTAGAAAAAATATCTCATTTATTTATTAGAGTGATAATCAAACTAGACATATGTTTTTGCAATTACTACTACAAAAAAAGTTATCACATACGGTTCGGAACTGTCATCATAGACGGTTTTCTAAATCGCTTGTATTTATATGTCAGTGATAATCAGAGGTTATCACAGACGGTTTGTGAGTCGTCTGTGATGAAGACAACATAGACGGTTTGTGAGTCGTCTGTGATGAAGACAACATAGACGGTTTGTAATTAGAACCGTCTATGAAGAAAACTATTACAGACGGCTTGAAACAAAAACTGTCTATGATACTCACACATCACAGACGGTTTTAGTTACCAATCGTCTGTGATTGGCGAGTATCACAGACGGTTGGTATATAGAACCGTCTGTGATAGTCATTTATAAACGGTTTATATCACAAACCGTCTATGATAGTTCATTCTATACCTAATTTTTTTGTTTTTTGACTAGCCTCAACAAAATAATGTTACCTATGCCCTTTGAAAACAAGCAAATACAGTGGCAAACACAACAACACATTCTATTTTTATTAAGATTAGAATCCACCATTATAGCATTACAAGATAACGAACCCAACACTTTACATGGCAAGAAAATATAAGTAGAGATCCTAGCAGACAGTAGAAACTGGAGAGACGACGGTAGCGTCACCTTTGTGTCATGACGGTGAGACTGCATAAGACACTCCTATGACACTTAGGACAAGAGTGTGTTATGTAGTCGACCGTGGTGTCACAATGGAGGCACTACCTCACGGCGGTAGTCGGCATCGCCGAGGAACAAGCTGGATGCGCTGGAGAGGCGGCGGTAGCGCGCCACCTTTGTGGCACGATGGTGAGACTGCACAAAACACTCCTACGAAACTTACGATAAGAGTGTGTTGTGTAGTCGGCCGTGGCGTCACAACGGAGGTGCTAACTCACGGTGGTAGTCGGCGTCGTCGAGGGGAGGTGCTAGCAGAGGTCATAAACAAGTCTGGAGAGTTCCACCCCGGCAATGATGATAATTAGATGTTGAAACATTGGATTCAATTGTACAAATCACTCAATTGTGTTCAATCAAACAATTCATTCAATTTAATTCATTTGTGAGATCTGTGTAACGACTGTCATGCTATACATATATGTGATCTGCTGGTGTTGTTTCATTCATTTGTATGATTTATGTAATGATTGTTCTGTGCTATATACATGATCTTGCTTATTTTCAGAGGGCATGGCTAGCATATCTTGAGGCTAGCCGAAAAAGGGCAAATAAAATTGTTGTTGAAATAGCTATCACAGACGGTTCGGTGTTCCAAACTATCTGTGATAAATATCCTAGACGGTTTCAAACACTAAACCATCTGTGATATGAACGATATCACATATGATTTTTTGTTATTAACCGTCTGTGATATGTGTATATCATAGACGGTTTTTATAAAAAACCGTCTGTGATACTCGAATATCACTGACGATTTTTTATAAGAACCGTCTGTGATAGTTGACTATCACAGACGGTTTTTCAGAAAAACCGTCTGTATTGTAAGTTATCACAGACGGCGTGAGAGCTGTCTGTAATAACCACATATTATCACTGACACATAAACACAGACGGTTTAGGAATCGTCTGTGATGACGGTTCCGAACCGTCTGTGATAACACTGTCTGTAGCAGTGCTAGCTAGCTAGTGGATGAACTCACGTGTGACTACCGGTGGAAAGGTAGAAGGGGGTAATTAATAAGGGTCGAGTGGTGGGAGGAACCGGTGCTTGCCATTCGATGTGGAGAGAATGGACGGATAAGATCGAAACCCTGGGTTATACGCCACAGATCGGTGACGTGCCATTATCAGAGACGGTTTGTTATACGAACCGTCTGTGATAAGGCACATATCAGAGATGGTTTGTTATACAAACCATCTATGATATTAATATTAGAGACGGTTTGGTATACAAACCATCTGTGATAACGGTTAAATATGCGCGCCCTAATCCAGCTTTCTAAACTGTCCTCTCCCTCATCTTCTTCATCAGATTTCTCAATAATGACATCTAATATTCTTTTGATCTCCTTCCTCTCATCTACCCATCATGAGTTATTCAACCGCAACCTTACACAGACGGCCAACAATTTATGTCTGGAGCAGCTCCTTCACTCACGCCCTACTCTCCTTCCTCGACTCGTTTCCATCTGTCAGCTGGACCTCATCATTTGCCGTCGACGGAGGTGTCTCGTTGCCGCTCAAGAAAGGGAAACCGCCCTCAGCCTTGTTCTTCTCTGCAATGTGTACAAAGTAGAAGAAACTCTTGTAGCAGTGGAGAGACACATGGATAACATTGCTGATCAAGCAGAAGTGACCGATTCTAAGGAAGCTTATCATAGCATCATCTTTGAGATTATGGGCCATGCTAATGATTTGGTCAGGCTAGAGGAGGAAGTGGAGAGGGCAAGGATAATCTTCATGGCATTCGAGAACTCAGTGGCTGATCCTTCAACTCCAAAAGTCGAAAAAGAAGCATATGAAGCCCAGAAGACTAAGATCTAGGAATTTCTTTTTTTGGGAATTTTGTAATAAATTTGCCTTGAATTTGTCTCTCGTTTCAGTAGCTTCTGTAGTTCATACGGTAAAGGACAAAACACGGACGGTTGTAAATAAAAACCGTCTATGATAGTTTCATAGATGGTTCTAATTAAAAACTGTCTCTGATAATGCGTATATCACAGACGACTTTTAAACCTAATCGTTTGTGATAGTTTCAGAGACAGTTTTATCCATGAACCGTTTGTAATAATCAAAGCACAGACGGCTTCACATGTACCGTTTGTGGCGAGGCATTCAGTATAGCTTGTTTTGTAGTAGTAAATACTGCCTGGAACACCAGCTTTAGCAACCATGCCCTTCAAGCCTTATCCACATCCATTTCTGATGACTACCCCCTCCTCTTTCTAACATTAGTGGACCACGGCCACCTAAAGTTTTCCGCTTCAAAAATTTCTGGACCCGACTGCCAGCTTTCTAGCAGGTTGTCTAGGTTGTATGGGCAGAGACCTCGCCTAGCTACAACCCGATCACCACCTTCAACATGAAACTTAAAAATACGGTGGTTCAATTAAGTGCATGGAGCAACACGCTGCTCCCAATTGTAAAGCTGCAACTACACTGGCTAAAGAGATCATCCTGCGTCTCGACATTGCTCAAGAAAATAGAATCGTGACTCTTGAAGAGGCCAACCTCCGAACCCACCTAAAGAAAGAGAGTTATGGGCCTGGCAGTCATTCAACAATCTCGCCTCAAGCAAGCGTCGCGTATTAACTGGTTGTGAGAGGGAGACACAACCACAAAAATTTTCCACATCAAAGTCAACTCCCACGGACGAAGGAACTTTATCTAATGCCTCACGAGGGATCAAGATTGGGCGACCTCTCATGATGAAAAATCTGATGTGCTCTTTGACCATTTCTCCTAAATACTTGGCCACAACTCGCAGGCAACCACCAAATATTACAACTACAGCATTCAGACCTACACATCCTAGAAACACCTTTCACTGAACTTGAGGTGCACACGGTCATCCTTCAATTACCAAATGATAAAGCGTCGAGTCCGGACGGTTTCAATGGAACCTTTTATCATGCCTATTGGGACATTATAATAGAGGACCTCATGGCCATCTTCCAAAGCTTTTATAACCTTAGAGCAGCCAACTTCCAACGCTCCAGTACAACCAATATTATCCTTCTCCCAAACAAAGATGGAGCTCAATCCGCGGTAGATTTTAGACCAATCAGTCTCATTCACAATGTTTCAAAGATCATCACAAAAACTTTGGCCTTGCACCTCGCCCCCTTCCTGAACAACCTAGTTTCTCAGAGCCAAAGTGTATTCATTAAAGGAAGATGCATTCAGGAAAATTTCTTTTACATCAGGAATCTTGCAAGATCCCTTCATCGTGCGAGAACACCGACTCCCCTCCTCAAGCTAGACATAAAAAATGCCTTCAACTTGGTCCGGTGGGATTATTTGCTGCATCTGTTAACAATAAAGAGGTTCCCTCCCCACTGGAGGGATTGGATCTCTTGCCTCCTCTCCACCGCAACCTCCAGAGTCCTCCTAATGGTGTTCCTAGAAACATTATTCAACACTACAAAGGTCTTTGACAAGGCTACCCGCTCTCCCCCTTTCTTTTTATCCTAGCGATAGACCTTATTTATAACATCCTCAAGATAGCAACGGAACAAGGTCTCCTGCAACCTTTACGTGGCCGCATAGCAACCCTACGAACCACCCTTTATGCGGATGACACGGCCATCTTCTTGCACCCTTCCCAGACAGATGTCAACACCCTTGTCTATGTCTTTCAAAAATTTGGTGAAGTTACAGGCCTACACACAAACTTACAAAAAAGCCGAGCGGCACCGATATGTTGTGAAGGGACCGATTTATAGGTCATGCTTCATGATTTACTGGCGATCCTAACTACCTTCCCCTTGGATTATTTGGCCTGCTGCTCACAATCTGAAGGCTTCTTCGCCTGCACTTCCAAAGGCTACAAGACAAAGTGTCCAGTCGCCTGTCCAGCTAGCGGGGTAAATTATTAACACTTGCGGGTAGAAAAATTCTGGAAAAATCAGTCCTAAATTCCTAAGCAACATACCTCCTCACGGTTATCAAACTACCAGCAGGAGTGCTCCAGTTCTTAACCAAATAGACGAGATAATTTCTTTGGGTCGGTTTGGATCAACTTCCGCGGGGGGGGGGGGGGGGGGGGGGGCAAGGGGGCAAGTGCAAGGTCAGCTGGGACAAGATGTGCAAACGTACACATTTTGGTGGCCTAGGTCTTTTGGACGTCTAATGCTTTGCACGAGCCCTAAGAATCAGATGGCTATGGCATGAGTGGGCGCCCACAGATAAGCCATGGAAAGGAATACAAACTCCTTGTGATGATCATGATAACTTTTTATTTGTGATAGCCACTTCCATTACAATTGGCAATGGTAAATTAGCAAGCTTCTAGAACTCGGCTTGGGCACATGGCAGACGCCCACGAGACATCACGCCGTGCCTTTTTGCAGCCTCTAAAAGAAAAAACTGACCCTTGCATGCGGCTTTAACCGAAAACAAATGGCTACAAGATCTCAACTGATTCACCAACTCAACCGCACATCACATTCAAGAACTCATCGCCCTCTAGGGCCATGTTTCCTCCTTGAACCTTCGGGAAAGTGCGGACGAGATGACTACATCACTTGGAAGCTCATTCCACACGGAAACTACACCGCAACGTTAGCATACCAAGTGTAGTTCTTTGGCACAATACTCACCTCAATGAATCCCCTAGTCTGGAAGGCTTGGGCCCCACAAAAATGCAAAATATTTGCATGGCTGGCTTTGCAAAACAGGGTGTACTACTGACTACCTCTCTTCAAGAGGATCGCCAAATCAATCGATTTGCCCCCTCTACAGGATCTTCCCTGAAATGGCCATCCACCTCTTCGCTGAATGCCGCTACACAAAAAGAATTTGGACTCTCATCGGTCAACGGATTACCTTGGACTCCATCGACCTAGCTTCTTGGCACACCGCCGCCTCCATTCGACATTGGTGGGAGTCCACTATTCTCAAACTAGACATACCCCGCAAACCTTTAGCTTCTTTAATGATGCTTGTCACTTGAAAAATCTGAAAGGAAAGAAATTCTCGCATCTTTCACAACGTAGATGCTTCCCCATCCTCCCTCCTTGCAAAAATCAAGGAGGAGTCTCAAACCTGGCTTTTGGCTAGGGCAAAAAACCTAGCCAAGATCCTACCTAACGCTGTAACGCCTTAATTCTTCTTTTCCAGGTGTGGCATTGTAGGTTGCTACCCTCTCTCTATTTATAAACTCTCCTCTCAGCTTTTAATATATATGGCAGTGCTTCTGCTCATTCAAAAAAGCAGTCATTTAGCAAGGACAAAAGAGGGAAAAGGGTGCACATATGCCTCAAATTGTAGAACAACCAGCGATGAAGCTAGAAAAATTTTATTGGGTGTGTACACTGCGCATGCCGCATCTCCTTGGATGCGCCCCAATCATCGAGCTACGCTTCTTTGGATGCACGCCCTCACCGTGACCACTAGGCACCTCCTGATGTGTGCTGTTGCAGTCGTTGACTAGCCGTGCCACCCACACAAATTTTTTAAATGACGTTCTATAATCCATGTCATCAAACTTTCTAAAGTTTGACTGCTAACATATTTTAAACTATCTAGATTGTCGCTAAAAATATTTTCATAATATTATAATTTTATTAGTATATAATAAGATAAAAGTTACAAATAGTAATGGTCAAAGTCATATTTCATAGATTGCGAAAAACAAAAAATATCACTTCAAAAAGAGTGGAGGGATAATAAAATGTTAGCGTTGGGCATGCCATGTATTGTGAATATTGTATTCACATAGTACTTTAATGTTACTATATAATTGGTTGGGTTTTATCCTAATTAATTGGCTACTTTACATATTTAGTTGTGAAAACAATTTAATTTTATGGTGTCATAACGATAATAAATATTAACATTGACAAATAAATTCCATAGATTTTTATTAGTATACTATATAACCCGCATGATAGTTCGTATACTCTACTACTAAAAAAACACATAGGATTTTTAGTACATCTATACTTAGTAAACAATATTGATGTGGCCTATTAACATCACATATGGTTTCAAAATTTGTAAATAAAATATCTCGTATGAGACACCCCATATTATGTTTAAATCATTGCACTCAGAGTAATGGTCACGATGGCTGAAACAAATAGAGAATAGAGCACTTGATTATTGAGTTAGAAACTAAATAAGTTCCTAATAGCTAATAAAATAAAGCATAGGAATAACCTTTTAGTGGCGTGGTAGCGTTGTGGATATACAACTCAAACCTATTAAGGTTCAAATCCTCATACTCTAGTAGGAATTTTGTGAGGTCACGAATTTATCTTGCCTACGTCTTTCTAGGCTTATGCTAAGAGAACGTACTCGCGTGTGTTTGCGTAACACATAGTGCCACATAGGCAGAGAAAAAAATAGATGGTGGGCTATCTACAAAACCTGAAAGAGGGTATGGAATACAATTTGCATATAATTCCTTCGAGCATTATCAAATTGCAATGAAGTCCAACTTTAATTAGAACATATATCAAGATAGGGTATATACATAATTTCTAAAAATTTTGGGGGTGCCCGTGCATACCGTGCACCCCTTGGCCCCACCCACGAGAAAAACTTATATTTTGAGAAAAAAATGAGAAGGCTAAAATGGCCTATATTGTAACACAGAGGTAGTTGCAAAATACACTAGTACTCTCTCTAGTCACAAAAGAATTTCATTTTGAGATACATGCGGCCAAATTTCAAAACTTGGGCTATCGATATATTTTTAAATATATAGGTTGGATATACGAAATATTATATATGTAAATTTTTTTGAAAAGTAGTTTCATAATATTATAATTTTGTTAAATTTTATAACCATATTACAACAAAAATTAGTGATAACCACGCTTCATCCGGATAAGGTGACTCAACCACGTGGACATTTCGGAATCTTCTTACTTTTTAAATATATACTATGTCGATATGTACGGATAAATCGATAAGAAATATGAGCAAATATCCATCCCGACCGGATAGGGCTTGCTTGTTAGTCATTGCTTGTACATAAGGTAGTAGATTTTTTTTCCCGATTGGACGGCAGTGCTCTCACCACCCCACCGACATCGCCTGCTCCAACCCGGCCATCGCCACCCTCCCTAACTCTATAGTTGGGACTTAAATAAAAGAAAAGCGAATGCCAGATTCTAAAAAACACGCACCATAGTTAGTTGGGATGGTCCAGTCTAGTGAACCCTGAAACCTAATCCGGCAACTCTGAACCCATTGATCAGACGACTCAGAGCAAGAAGCATTATTGCAGTAGCTCGATCATGCCTACAAGTGGTTTGCACTCGCTCCTCTCAAGCCTAAACTCTATATTGCTTCTTGCAGAATGATCTGAATTGGGTGGTGATGGATGCATCGAGGAATGGGGCATACCGCATACCCATGGGAGAATCGAGCTCAGAAAGTCAATGGTATGCTTAACAAATGCATAGTGCATGTGTGCTTTTGACTGATGAGTTTGTATTTACATGTACGTATGCCTCTCTCTGCATGGTGTTCAACACTGTGTTGGAGTGTGCAGTGCATTAATTAATTAACAACCCTATCTATGTGAAACCATAGTCCCCACCAAGTCAAAAACAAACAAGCATATATACCTTCAACTCTTTTTGACCACTCTAATCTTTCGCACTAACGTTGCATTGGTAGCTCAGTTTCAACTCCTTAATTTGGAGTGTAGTGCATGCATGCCCACCACCAATCACGGCATATATCTACCATCTTAATCGCATTTGGAGGCTTCCTTAATGCACGTTTCTGCGCTAGATTCTCAAGACTGAACCCTCTGATTTTGCATGTTCTTGCGTACCTAGAGATACTAATAACATATATAGGATCCAAATCCCTTGGGAGTACCCACCCAGTGGATTTCGTCTACTCTTAACCGCAGGATCAAGATTCGACGTTCGGGACTCTTGGTATAGGAGTACTGAAGCAAAACTCTCTGTCCGTTTTTAAAGCATCGATCCCAGGCAACTCATATAGATATCCACCTTAAAATATGTTCATGTGGATGACAACATATGCATTCAAAGCAGCAATCCCATGTGCAAATTATCAATCAACCAAAGTTCAGTTTCCCATTGCATGCATGCGATGGATGCATCATCCATGCAATAGCAATCCATGTGCATAAAACCGCAGGGTAACATGGGTTTTGCCCCAATCTTCTTGCGTGCTTGACTGATGAAACGTTGGAGAAATTCGATCCGTGCAAGCTAGCTGCATGGGTCTATTAGTTGCGCCATGCATGCATAACTCGACCGAGGCGTGTCAATGTCACGAGTCACATTTGTGACAGGAATATCTTAGGCCGGATTCGAGTCCTCAGCCTTGTGTAACAAGGTGGTGCAATGCTACTGCCAGTGATGTATCTTAGTTTCTCAACGTATCGAATCCAAATGCAATTCATAGATTTGTTCACATACTGCTTGGTGATGATATAATAATCCTTAAATTATTATCTATCTGTAAATGATATTTTTATGTTATTATACTCTTTGAGTATACCTCTTATCTCTAAGGGAGAAACTTAACTAGGTGATCGTAAGCCCTTCCATGAAAATCTCATGGTCGTAAGCCTTTCGACGAGTATGACATAGTCGTAAGTCATCCTACAACCACCTTGTGGTCGTAGATTCTTCTGTGACTGCCTGACTTTGATTGGCTTGTTTATGACAACCTACTATATTGTGGGTATGTCTAACAAGGCAGTTAGCGTGCACACTTGTTCTCTAGAATAATTGCACATAACTTCTCATTACTCCTGATGATAACCGTCTAGCGGTGAGGAAGAACCACGTCTCTGATAATAATTGCCGTCAGATGGTAGTCGATAGAGATCCAGCACGTGACCTCGGAGATGGTAGTCGATATAGCAGGAGGGAAAGCAACACTTGAGCTTTCACCCTGCTTGTCGGCAGGTTTTGTTAGTTGACGTCTCTTTGCTGGAGGAGCCATAGCAACTTCTGCTTCTTTTCCGACAACCATCAATTCGACCTCTTGGTTGTTCTGACGGTTCTCCATGCCTACTTTCTGCAAGAAAGAGATATACTACTTAGTCGTTTCCTATGACTACTGGATCCTAAAGATGAGATCGATCTTCAATTACTTTTAAGCGTTATTCTCTTTCCTCAGTAGATACATCCACCAATATATGGGGGGCCACTACATCGAGTGATGGAGTTTTCTCACAAAGGAGTTTGATTCGGATGTCAATCTCCCCTAGTGGAAGATCTGCATATACAAATAAAACGATCAACAATCAGAACTTGAAATTAACCACAAAGGAGGATCTAATTGTTACCTTCCTCGTAGTCCCTAGTCGTATCCTTGGCACCTGAGTACATCCACATAGGATGTGCACGTTTCTTTATAGGGCTGATACGACGAGTGATGAGGTCTTTCACCACATGCCAGTCGGTAAGCCCCTTTTCCCTTAAGTCTTTGATAGTTTGGATGTAGGGGGCTTTCCAAAGTGAGGTCCTTGTGGATCGAATTCCAAGAAGAGTTATTCTTCGTAGCCTTCCCCATGAAAGAAAGGTTGTCTTCGCTGGTTGTCTCCCAGTAGAACCATTTTTCCCCAATTCGGTCACAATGATCGAGTAAACATTTGAATGTACTCCTCTGTCTTTCTATCGTGGAGCTTTAGACCACAGCTTCTAGCAATTTTGGTTTGCCTGCTCATCTCGTAGTAGTACCGAAAGAGCTTGAGATCCAGAGGAATTCCTAGATAAGCTTTGCATAAGTACATGAACTCACTTAACATGGTGATGGAATTGAGATCCAGGTTCACCAATTCCACCCCAAAGTGCTCGAGTATGAGTGTAAGAAAGAGGTGAGCAGGAAGTCGAAGACCACACTCACAATATGCTTGAAACACTAGGATTTGCCCAATTTCTCCTGACGACCAGTGCTGTCCAGCAGTTTCGATCCACTTCACAAATTTCCTTGAAGAGATTTTCTCAGCTGTGACCAAAGCTTTCATCTTTGTGGCATCCATCTCTGACACCAGCCAATTAGATGAGGTCATAGTCATTCTTTCTTGGAGATTGGTTTGGATTTGGAAAGAATCGAAGAAAGAAGATGGCTTGGTTGGTGGCGGAAAACACGAAGAGAGTCGGAGTAGAAGTGGAAAGTAAGAACCCCAAAGGTTACCCCACGGTAAGTTTTTATAGCCGTTCGAGTTAGTTACTAATCTCGGGAACTCAACGGTCACTACCTTTTCAGGAACCGCTCCAACGGACAGATTGGCGAAAGTCAATTAGAATTCTTGAATTCCTCTATTCAAAACCGGTGTGTCTTTACAACTCAAGCGAAATTACCATCTTGACCAAAGTTTAGTCTTGGTCGAATTAAATCGAAAAGGCTTTGCGTTGATCTTCACTCGTCTACGACCTTTTGTTCTCAAGTAAGTTATTTTCACTTGAAGTTGGGGGATTGATGACGAGGATATAATAATTCTCAAATTATTATTTATCTATAAATGATATTATTACGTTATTATACTCCTTGAGTATACCCTCTATCTCTAAGGGAGAAACTTAATCAGGTGGTCGTAAGCCCTTCCAAGTCATCCTATGATCACCCTGTGGTCGTACATTCTTCTGTGACTAGCTTGACTTTGACTGGCTTGTCTACGACAACCCACTACATCATGGGTCTACCTGACAAGGCAGTTAGCGTGCACACTTATTCTGTGGAATAACTACATATAACTTCTCATTACTCCTGACGATAACCGCTTGGCGGTGAGGAAGAACCATGTCTCTGATAATAACTATTGTCGGCTGGTTATCACCTGAAAAGTTAAGACGCCTCTTAGCATGAAGCAACCACCACCGCTTCGCATACTATATAAAGGCTGACGTCAGTGAGAACAAGGGAGGGAGGCAACGGAAGTAGCGCAAGACATTCTGCATTACTTTCTTTCCTGATTGTAATCAGTTTACTAAGCAATAGCCACACAACAGTAGAGTTATTATTCTCCTAAGAGAAGACTCGAACCTATATAAAATTTCTATGTCTTTTTCTGTGTGATTGTAGTCAGATCGCGCGTTGAGAGATCCCCGCATCCAAATAATTATATATATGATCGATACTAAAACACCAACACTACTATCCTGCAAGAACTGTTGTACACTAGCAGCGTAAGCGTGGCGGCACGCCACGCTAGCTACCGTGTGGACTGAAGTAAAAGAGACGATAATTCGTGAGGAGTTTCTTGAAAAAAAATCGAGGACACATGCGTAATTTCGGAAAAACCAATGACCTTTTTCACAAAAAAACCGAGGCCCTGTACGTAACTAAACGAGGACCCATATGTAATTTTGGAAAACCGCGGGGTGCTATTCAACAAAGAATATGCAATTCGGTGAAGTGGAGGGGGTTTTCGGGAAAAACCTGGCAAGGACCTTTTTGCAGGAACTGAGGACCTTTACGCTATTTAAAAAAAATACAAGGGCATTTTTTTTTTGCAAAAATGCTGGTGTGGCATACTTGAGGGCCGCGAACTCCCCCGGCTTTAATATACTGATGATTTGTTATCCTCACTTTTCTTCCACTATGGTAAGGCGGCCCAATCCCATAGCAACGACTAGGACATTTAGGGATCTTGTTACCCTTTTTTTTATATGGACTATATTGATCTGGCCATTTCCTTAAAAACGGAAAAACTATATGTGCGGATGAATTAATAAAAACGAGATGAAATACCCATCCCAACAGGGTAGTGCTCACGTGTCAATCAGACAAGATGGATTCTTTTCGGCTATGATTTATGATTTTTAATCTTTATATAAATGCTTATGTGAATGAATCAAATATTGATAAGTCGCTTCACAAAGATTATCCCGATAAACCGTTTCAAAACGGCAGCAAAGAAGCAATTCCATTTATTTATTTGAGAGAAGGCATAAGCCATGCCATAAATTAAATAAAAAAGAACTCCGCCAATCATTTGTACAAACAAGTGGTAGCTTTTTCCTGATTGGCTAGGAGTAGCTATCTATCGAAACCCGAATATACAAATCCGGACTCTCCTGTGTATTCTGCACTAGTCCAGGATCACGCTAGTGCACACAGTGTAAACAAAGATAAATATCATCCACATCACGATATTCTAAGGAAAATCCAAATTATATTGATAATCATCAGAGTACGACCTTACGGCCAAGCATACAATTATTAGCCTGAAGGGCTTAACAAAAACTAGCAGCGGAAATCCAAAAGAAAGCGCAGCAGCCAATCGACACGCCGACAGGCTATTGAGTGGAGAACGAAGCCTAATCCGCGAAGACGTCGAAGTACTCTCCTTCTGGAACCTCCTGCTGGTGATACTCCTCCTCCTCAACTGAGCAACAGGGGCATAAAGCCGTGAGTACATTGGTACTCAGCAAGCCGTTTGTAACAGATGAATGCAATATAATATGCAAGGCTTACCAATGGAAGGCTAAAAGGTTAATTTGCATAAAACGGCAATTTGAAGTAAATACAATAAATAGATTGAGAAGCAATTTTAACAAAGGACGTTAAATAAATAATCGAAGGAATTGAATATAATCACAAGTGAACTGACCATTCACTTTCCAGCTAAACCCAACCAGATTTCATAATAACTCTACCCCTCGTGTGAAATCACCGAGCATTGTCCATGACCGAGGACACGGCTATTCGAATAGTTTTACACTCTACAGAGGTTGCACAACTGTACCCACACGATGTGATAATCCTCACGTTAAAGATAATCACAACAAGGCTTTTACAATGATCCATCTCCACCTGATCCCACTCGCTAAGGTTTCGCCGTCGAGTAGGGTAACCCCCTAGTCGATAATTGCCCCCTCTTGCGCCATAACAACATCGGTGGTAAAACCAAAGTGGAGACTTCACAAATTATTATGCCAGGTCTATCCCATACTAGACATATGGTTTGCACGGTAAAGCTCAGATCAATGGCGCACAAAGTTAAGTCCTTAAGAATTGACCCAGGCGAAGCATCCACATCCCATTGTGCAACCAGCATCCCCTTTACTGCACGATCATTCGCCCAAGTGAAAGACAAGTTTGTATAACCATTGCCCATGACACTACCCATGCCACGGCAAGCAACTTTTATAACTGTGGTTAACCACCACGTTCAAGTATACAATTAAGTCAAGATTTATTAACCATATGTGATGACAAACCCAGCGTACTATTAATAAGCATGGCTAAGCAATTAAACGCACAACCCATGTGACAACTAGTATTGCATCACTAAGTAATTTCCCATTCTATGGTGACAATGGAATCAGGGCATTCAAATTATCAAGGAGGAATAATCAGTTAGGTCATTAACTACCAATACAAGGGTTTTATAATAAAGTAGCAATGCATGATAGTTTAAAGCAACATAATACATAATAGATTTGAAAACTGGGTTCAACATGATCAAAGAATATGACTTGCCTTGGCCTTGCTCAGCTGAGGGCTCTTGATCTTCAAATCCAACTTCCGCTCCCTCGAACACGTGATCTAACGAGAGAGAGCACATCGAAAAGACAAAATAAAATCAAATAAAATTCAAATGAACTCCAAAAACTTTCAAACCTGAACCAAAAGGTAGATCTCAATTTTAGATGAATTTAGGAAAAAAGAATCGGGTCAATCGGGGCTAGGACGAGGGAGAACGGGCTCTTGGAAAATTAAATCTACAGAAAATCGGGAAAATTGGAAAAGTGCACTGTGCTGTAGACCCGGCTCACGAAATAACCAGTCTACCGTGCACCCGGCGCACGTAACAGTGCGGCTGACTGGGCGGCTGGCGCGGCGGCTAGGTTGAGGTGGCGGCTGACGTGGCGACATGTGGACGCATGGGCTGACGTGGCTGGCTGACTCGGCATGGTCCACGGGGGTACGGCCGACATGCGGGTCCCACCGGGCAGAGGCGCGGTGCACGGTGGACCGGGCGCATGGGAAGGCGAAGCGGCGGTGCAGCTGGCGTCAGCGCTGACGCACGCAGGGTGCGGGGCGCGAGGCGTCGCGGCGCGGGCGCGGGCCGATGCGGCGGGCGGTGGGGTCTGGCCGACGGGATGACCGGGCGGCGGCGGACTTGGCCGGCGGGGACTCAGGACGGCGGCAGGGCTCACCGGCGGCGATGGATGACGGCGACGAGGGCAGACGACGCGAGGTGACTACGGCGGAGGCGAAACGACGACGTCGGCGAGGACGGCGGCTTCGAGCTCCGGCGGCGAGGCGCACGGGGGCTAGCGGCGGCGAGGGCGGCGGCTTCGGGACGAGGAAAACCCCGGGGGTCGGCCCCCTTTTATACCCGGGAGACGAAGAGTCCCGGGCGAGCACGGACGTCAAGTCCGGGGCGGAGACGGCGGCGGAAAAGGAAAGCGGCGACGGCGGGTTCGAGCCGGACTCGGAGACGAGTCCCTCCCGGAGACGAGTCCTGACAGGTGGGCCCCACCTGTCAGTGGCCCCGGGCGAGCGAGCGGCAGCGATGACGCGCGGGCGAAGCGGCAGCAGCGGATGGCGACGCGCGTCGACCATCGGGCGGAGGGCGCGGGCGCGGGCCGAGCGCGGATGCGCGCCGCGTGGCACGGGGGCGGGGCAGGCCGGGCAGGCGGCTGGCTGGGCCGGCTGGGCTTCGGCCCACCTGGCTTTTAGGATTTTCTTTTCTTTTTCCAGAAATTCATTTAAAGGCTTTTGAGCTCTAGAAAATAGCAAATAAATCCAGAAAAATCTCAGAAAATTCCAGAAAAGCCCTTGAGACTAAGGGAACTCAAATAAAACATTTTTGGCAAATGTTCATGTTCAGATTAATCATATTAAATCCTTTTAATTCATAAAAAATTTCATTTAAGCTTTAATTAATTCCAGAAAAATTCAAATGAAGAATTTTATTTTAAAAGCTTCAAAAAGGCTCTGAAAATCAGGATGTTACACTATCTCATTTTTATTGACACTTGGGAGTAGCTACTCTTGGGAGTAGCTATCCTCGATGATCACCCGGCATATTTTTGACAGATATCTTGTAGCCGGATTCCAATCCTCGCCTTCTACGAGCCTCTTCTTTTCAATAAATAAAAGCGTTTTTTTATTTTTCAGTAACTAGCTTTTAACTGAAATATCTGTTTAATATGTAGTCTATAGATTAATTGTGATATACTATAGTGACTTTATTTATATTGATCAAAACTATATATAAATTTCTATTACTCCGTACTCTCTCTCACAAATAGTCTAAAAATCATAAATCATAAATCGAAACCAAAAGGTAACAGTGCGGTGTCATAGTGTCGCACCTTTCTCTTACGAAACCCAAATACAACGTGCTGTTCGAAGTACTATCAAAACATTGTAGCAAAATAATACAGTAGCAGTTTCAAGCACAGTAGCATCGTACTGTGATCCCGGCCTGCTCAATCCCTCAGCAACAACTTAAAATTTTTGAAAAATTTCCTCCTTTTATTGGTGGATCACCTTTGGCCATTTTCTTAGAAATGTAAAAGGATGCATGTACGGACGGATTCTTTTTTGGGCGAGGGATGAATTCACGAAAAAGAGAGGAAATATATATCCATCCTATGGCATGCTTGTTACCCGGCCCGTCACTGTTTGTATAAAAGGTAGATGTCTTTTTTTTATTGATTAGGAGTAGATGTGTCTCTTTTTTTACACTTAGCAGTAGCCATCTTTGATGGTTGTATGTATCCAATGGGCAGCTATCTCATTTTTTGACACTTGGGAGTAGCTATCTCTGATGATCATCTGCCAATACTGGTGACAAGTCGGATTCAAATCCTCTGCCTTAGCTATAACAATAGTGTGTGCCTGCCACAGTGGGCCTGTTTGGCAACGGCTGCAGCTTATGGCTTTTGGCTGAAATTTTTGAATTTTGTCTGCTTACGGTACAAATTACGGAGAGAGATACTCACTTGCGATTTTGGCTGGTACAGATGTTGGGCTTTTAACGTGTACATCGTTTAACTTGTAGACCCCGTCTTGAGAAAATACTCCGTTTGAAAGTTATATACTGTAGCAAAAACCCAAACCGTCAGCTTTGGAGGAAAAGAACAGACCCACTAGTGTCGTGTCTTCCTCTTTAAGAATAATCCAAATGCAATGTGCAAGATCTTGTTTGCGAGGGAGGAGTAGCTATCTTTGATGGTCGCATATATCTAAGTCGGTATACACTAGATAAATTGCCTCTTCAGCTCTTCTTGCAGATGCTAGCTTTCGACACAGATATAGTGTGCTACGCACCAAGAGTGGCTACAACAACCGATGCCATTAGCTTCACAAACGCCATACATATCAACTTCAAGCTGTAGATAGCTCAACTTACCAAATAATTCATGAGAATGATGTTGTGTGCCATTAGCATTGGGCATGCATGGAGGCAAAGTAATCTTAATTTCGTCAACTATCTAGTCACTTTCTCCATGAATTCCATCCCTTCACTTCATGCATGCATGTTCTTCATCAGTTATATATATCTTGACGCCATTAGCTTCACAAACGCCATACATATCAACTTCAAGCTGTAGATAACTCAACTTGTCAAATAATTCATGAGGATGATGTTGTGTGCCATTAACATTAGGCATGCATGGAGGCAAAGTAATCTTAATTTCGTCAACTATATAGTCACTTTCTCCATGAATTCCATCCCTTCACTTCATGCTTGCATGTTCTTCATCAATTATATATCTTAATGCTCGAAACATCTTCTGTCCCACACCATCCATCCATGAGCATTGAGCGATAGTTCGAATGGTCCAGACACCATGTATAATCCAATGAGGCTATAAGGTTAATATAACTTGCAAGACAAACTCAGATGGCATGTCTGATCCATGTAGTGCAATGAATAACTCAAGCTAGCCTAGCTAAGTGTGTGTGTGTGTGGCTTTCCATCCTTCTCCTGCCCATGTGGCTGCAGTGCACACCCTTATCTTCCTGCCAAATGCAGGTCAACATACAAGGTGAGTTCGGGACGTCATGTCTACAATGCAGAAGCATTTCACATGAAAAAGAAGGCAAATCATTGATGCTCTTTCTTGTCACAAAATCTAACTGGGATTAAGAGCTGCATGGATGGGCAGCACATGGTAGAGGATGATATGTGCAAGGCAAGATGAGAGCATATATAACTGTAGTGCTTCTATGCTCCAAAGAAAAAAGGGTTTTGTTAAATGTCACCCGGATGCTTTCTTCCTAACTATTATCCAGATTTAGGACCATTGGATTAGAGATCCAATGGCCATGAATTCTCCCCCTGAATTCTACTCCCTCAGTTTTGAAAAAAAATCTCCCCCTTTTAAAAACAATGGACTCTTTGATCTCTAATCCAAAGGCCACAAATTTAGATGATAATTAGAAAGAAAACATCCGGTGGGTAGACCCGACTGCATCGGTTCCTTATCTCATGCTCGCGGAGGAAAAATTGATTATTTGCCACCAAAAGAACCTTTGTGCTTCTAGTTCTAATTTATTGGGGAGCATAATTCACTTTCATGCATGGATTGGATTTTGCTGATGCTTCGAACGAAATGGCTACAGTAGATTTTAACATCCTGAAGAGCATGGATGAAATAAAGCTGAGCGTGCCTTCGATATAGCCCGGCCTAAATCATCCAAAACTTCCAAATTCTAGGCCCACAGTTCAGCGGCTCAGCCCATTAAGGCCACTTGCTGATGGGCCAGGCTCAACCCATTAAACAAAATGCCATGGGTAGAAATAGCTAGGCTTGGGCTTGGGCATTAAGCCTCAGCCTGGCAGGTTTATCCAAACGAGTTAATTACATCATAGTGCGACAAACAAACAGCATAAGGGACTCAGGTCGGTGAATACAAAAGGACAAGGAAACAAAGGAGAAGGAATTGCATGGCAAAGGAGAACCCTGAATAAAAAAGAGGTACATAGGCAGAACAAGTTCTTTCTGCAATGTACTTGAGCATTTTGGCTCTACAAATTTCTCCAGACATCTCATTTCTGGCACTGCCGCTGCAAGGGAGTCTGCTTCGAAGAACCATTCGGAGAAACTTTCCCCAGAACATTCAAAGCCTTCATCCGTTGCAGCTCTTCCCCTGCAAAATAGTACATGGAGTGCTGCCTTGAAAGGAAAACATGAACCAATTTTGTGGAAGTAACTTGTCACTACGCTACATACATGTCAAATCAAGCCAAAAGGGCATTTTTGAATTTGATGGCACATGCATGTATCTCATAAGTTCAAACATGTATGCCGCTTGGCCCTTAGTAGCGTTGGGATCGCAAGAAAATACATGTATGTTTGCAGAGTTGAAACATATTCAGACATAAGGGTAATTACATCATCAGATATATGTTCAAATGATGGGGGCTCAAATGCCTAATTAGTTGGAATGCAAGGGCATTACGTAGATGTTGGATTGCGCCATGCATTGTAACTTTGCAACTTGTACACAACCCTCTTGCAGACAAGCTCAAACCATAACTTTGTTTTATTGTGTACTTAATAAAGGAAATGATTAAGTGTTCAGATGAGGTTAGGCAGCACAGTGTGGACAATGTACTCCAATATACCAAGGATATATGGGATGGGGATGCATGAGAATGAGATGCCACATATAGCATTAAGGCTACTACAGCAGTGAGCTATTGACACTTCAGAGCATAAATATACTACATGATAAGTCAGTCCAAATAAATGATGGGTCCATACTTGAAGAATGACAACAAAGCAAGAAAAAGATAAGGGATATATCACCTTCCTCCACCAGGAGGTGTATAGCACCTTCAAGAAAAAGCACTTGAAGAATGGCTCAATGGCATGCGTGCTTCGACCAGCTGCCGACAAGAACCCGAGCACTGGAATTGGAGGGGGGGGGGGGGGGGGGGGTGGAGTCGGTACTCTATGAGAAAACAAAAAACTACAGATTACTATAGTGACACACAAATTTCTTACTTCGTATATAACCATCCTGGGTTGACCGATCACAATTCTCCAAATACGTCTGTAACCTATTAAATCTCTCATTCCAGTATTGATTTCTTGGCCTATGGATATCATCTTGAACAGTGGTACCAGAAGCAATCGGTGGTTCATTTTTCTCAGGTACACTTTCTCCATTTGGTTTTTCAGGAGATTCAGAAGAGACTAGCTCTCCAGATTCGGCAATAGGAGATGATGACACTTCTGGCTTATTGGTCTGATCATGTAGCACATTTTGCTGTACCTCCTGCTCTTTTGTTTTGTCTCTTCCATTACTCTTAAACTCCTGTGAAGAGTTCACTTTACTATGTTCAGTTTCCACTTTTCTTCATACATAAACATTATGATACCCAGGGCTTGAAGGAGCATCAGTTTGCAGCCGTTTGGCATGCACAGCCTTTCCAGGATCTGTGGAAGGACCTCTATCCTTTGACAGTGGAGAAGTGCCTTGAGACATATTTACGATGTTTGCACCTTTGTTTGGCACCTCACGCGTTGCTGCTTTTTTCACCAAGAATGTTAATTTCTTGTCACTAGATGGCATGGCTCCTCCCACACTTTTCTACATTACACTAAGCAATGTTAATGGAACCGGCAATGCATAAAATGCTTTCCATCAATGAGATGAACAAGGACCACAAAAGATAAATGAAGTAATAAAAACCGTAACTGTCCAAATAATGCAAAAAAAGAAGTTGAAGGAGGATGATAGTGAAGTCATGTAGCATTTGTGGTTCAGACTCCAGTTTGTTGCAGGTTCATGAATTCAAAACAGGCATTTCAATTGGGGCTCTTCATGTTTGAAAAGAACGTGACTCATGCTGAATGACTATAAACTGCAATACTCTAATACGTTACTATGTTCAGTTCCCTTTATCAAAGTCTGTCTCCAACTCTCTGTCTATGGGAGGAGGTGACAGCATTATAACCTCCTCTTCTGTTTGGAAAAGAGAAAACTGAGGGCATGTGCTCACACTCTAAGAAAAGATGTTGCATGTTGTTTCTCCATCTTGTTTTCTCTTTTACTTGTTCTGCCATTAAGTGCTGTCAAGCCTGTGTGACCTCATACCTAATAGAAGAATATAGCTCTTTCTTTAATGAAAGATTTGACTCCCATTTTTGGGTAAGCATCACAGGCTTGGCTAGAGTCTTACATTGATAATACGAGGAAATGCTTCAAAGAAGAAGAACTTCCAGGTCTTTTCATGATCGTGCTACTCTCAAATTCAAGGTCTTTTCATGATCATGCTATTCTCAAATTTTGGGTCATGACAACACAAGGCCAAGTGGCTATCCATTATTTCCTACTAATAGCAGAAGCAGCAAAAAAGGACGAAATGCAGCCCTTTGGTGATAGTGCTACTCTCGGCATGATTGTGCTACTCCAAAGCCAAGTGGCCATCCTTCCCATGGATATTGTTCGTGTATAACAGAATAGAAATTAAGAACAAAGTAACTACGCAATTCTTCAAACTTCAACTGCTTTGTGGCATGCACAAATGAATTACGTCCCACTACAAAGCACAAAGCAAATAGCAATGAGCGGGAAATCTCCACCCATTTTTTTCTTTTTAATTTAAAATGTTCATATCTCATCCCATATCCTCATATGGTAGCTAGCTGCTACCTAAAATGGGTACATTCACATTCACAAACAAAAAAAAGGGATAGTCCAAGGGAAGAAAGAACAAACACTGGAGCAGATTGTAATGATTGAATAACAAAATTAACACTGACAAGGAGAACAAGGTGATTTAATAGTTGACCCCGTTCTGTTACTTTTGTCAAGCCACGAGTCTAAAACTCGTGCATAAATAGCAAGTACTAAGTGGATGCATGTCTAAGCCCCACTAGCTGTCACATAAATCATAAATCAGTAAATAAAGTTGCCAACTTAATTTTCTTGGTTTACACAAGAAAGGCGAGCATGTAATTGACCTAAGTCAATGATTACAACTGAGCAAATAACGTAAACCATCTACAAATTAACTGATGGATAAATGCAAATTCCGGTGGAACAGCATTGCAGTTCAGAAGGGATTAAACCTGAAGTAAAAAAAACCATACCTTTCTTCATTCACTATTTTCCATTAGCAGCTAATGATTCAGGAGTTTTAGTTCTAACAAGAGGAAAAGTAAAGCTCGGTAATGTCTTCTGGCATGTCAAAATAGCATCATTTACACTAAAAACCTAAAAGAAGCAATTGTTTAGAGCCTGCTGGCCACAGAACCAGCATAAAATGGCAAGCTAAAGCAAGATTAGATTGCTTTCATATTCTGAACCAGAACTAATAGTAACAGAGGCACGAATGCTACAGGGTAGAGGTGGGTTCTTTTGGGCTGAGGCTTATGGCTGTGGTTTTTGAATTCTGATCTATTCGTGAGAGGCAGTACGTAGAGAGAAATGGTTGCATGCGATTTTGGCCGGCAAAACTGAACTCGGTATAGTTTGTACTATAATTTACTTGTAGACCTCGTCTTGAAAATATACCGTTTAGCAACGAGTTGATATAGAAATGGAAGCCAAAACCTAAGCATAAGCCCAAGAACTCAGCCTTTGGCAGTTATCCATTGGAATGCAGAAAGATCATTGCTAGCCGGCACACTTAGATCTGCGCACACCGGCACCGTTCTTCCCATTCCTCTCCCGGTCTCCCCTCCTGCCTCCGGCGATCCGGCCTCCCCCCTGCTAGCCACCGCCGCACACCTCTCCCGGTCTCCCCTCCTGCCTCCGGCCTCCCCCTCCCCCTGCCTAGCCGCCGCCGCACACCTAGATCTGCGCACACCGGCACCGTTCTTCCCATTCCTCTCCCGGTCTCCCCTCCTGCCTTCGGCCTCCCCCTCCCCCTGCTAGCCGCCACCGCACACCTAGATCTGCGCACACCGCTCTGCACCACGCCACCACCCAGTCGTGAATCGCGACTTCTCGCCGCTCGTTGCCTCCAGTCCATCCATGGCGGCGAACTCCGGCACCACGCACGAGGACAGCCGGTGATGCTCTTCCTCATCCTTAAGAGTTAAGACCTTAACCTTGCTGTCCTTTTGCCTTTTGCTGACTCCGACGTCGTCCCAAAGAGACGACGACCTGCACCCGCCGGATCCGGAGGACACGAGCAAGAACGACCCACCGGCTGCCCCGGCTGCTCCTCCGTTGCTTGCACTGCTTGAGACCATCTATGTCTGTGGTGAACTCATGAACTTGGTAGTGTGGTACTGTGGTGTTGGTCTATGTCTGTGGTGGTCCTAGAACTCATGAACTTGGTATTACAACTACTGCTATGTCTATGGTGTTGGTCTATGTAGACATTCTGGAGTTGCATTTTGCTTGGAGCTTTGGATAGTGTGGTACTGTGGATAGTGATCATATCAGTGAGACAGTGACCAATGACTACAGCAATGTGACAAAGAAATGGGGCTAGCATGCGTTTCCAGCAATATAGGTCTGTATGCATATGTATCGATTCAGACAAAATTTCATCAGCTAGAGAAGAATTCTAAACGAATCAGGTTTGAACAGAAAAGTTGTTAAGATTAATCTTGACTTAGAGTCCTAGTCGTATTTGAGTTTGATTTCGTGTGTAAATCGAGTTGAAGTAGTGTCCAATTCGAAGTCCTAATGCGTGTGTTAGTAGGAGTTATAAGCATATAAATTGAGAGGCTTGTAACCAGTTTAGGCATTGCAATATTTGCGAGAAATAAAGCGTAGAAATTGAGGGCTAGATTTGTAACAATTGGTATCAGAGCCTACCTCAATTTCTACTGCTGCCGCCCCCCGGGAGGAGCAATCTCCACTCCTGGGGGCGGCCACCGTTGCTCTCGGCCGCCGTCACGAGCACAGGGAGCAGCACGGGGCATTCACCGCTGCAGCCGCCGATGAGCCTCGCTGACGTCCCCGCCGTGGAGTAACTGCGGGCCGCAGTAGAGAACGCCGCCGCCGCCGACGCTACAGAAGGAGGAACCGCCGCCGGCAGCCGAGCCGAAGGGCGGAGCAGTTGGAAGGCATGACAGAGGCGCCCGACGCCAGGTGATGTCGAAGGCCGCCAGATCCAGTCGGCCCCGCCGTTTCCCGAGGCATAGTCGCCGCCGCCGGTAGATCCACCCGGATCCAGACGGATCCGGCCGTCTTCGCCGGCGCCCGCTGAAGAGGCCCCGCTCGGCCGCCCCGTTCTCTCCGCGTCCGACCCGGTGGTTCCCGGCGCCGCCACCAACACCACCGCCGCTGCAGAGAAGAAGCCCGGATCCGGCCGCCATCGCCGTCGCCTAGCACGGATCCGCCGATGCCGCCGCCGCCACGGGACGCCCTCGGAGCAGCACGCGCAGGAGGCGCCGCCGAGTGGCCTAGCGCGGGGAGGCACCGGCGGAGGCTGCTGCCCCGCCGCGGAGGAGAAGAACCGGCACCGGCGGCCAAGCTCGGGGAGGCGTGGACCACGACGACCGCGTAGGCGCGAGATGAAGAGGAGGACGCCACCGCTGTCCTCGCCGCCGGGGATGCCCCGCGACCACGCCCTGCTCGACGAAGACGGGGGAGCCGCGCGTGGAAGAAGCCCGAGGCGGAGGCGTTGCTGAAGGGGGAGCGGCCGAGCGCGGGGAGGCGTCGGGCGCAGCGACAGAAGAGGCGGCTGAGCTGGTGCGGCACCTGGAAGAAGGCCGGGGGAGGAGCGCACGCGCGGAGTGGAGATGCAGCGTGGGTTTAGGCCTCGCGGGGAACAGAGTCATGGCAAGATCAGCTGGGCCCGTAAAGGAAGTGGTGCCTGAGATGGTTTCCGAGCCGAATTCGTCCCAAGTAAACCGAGTGCGAGTTGGAGCTGACAGCAGCCCAAATAAAAGAACATCATTATTCAGAGCAAGACCCAAAAAACGCAGAGCAACAAGAGCAAAATTCAAGAAAAAGAGAAAAAGGAAAATATCAATTTTTCCTTCCGTTTCTCTCCGTTCAAGAGCCTTCAAAGTAGCTAGAGTTTTTTTTTGATCCGTGCCCAAGATCATGTCGCGTTCTTTGGGAAGCGGTGTCGCCGGCGACGAGGCATTATCTGGTGCGATGGCGAAGGAGAGTTCCGCTATCTCGCTGCATTATCCGATGCTCACGGAGAGCAATTATACAGCATGGGCAATCAAGATGAAGGTGTACATGAAGGCTCAAGGTGTGTGGGATGCGATCGAGAATGGCAACGTCGATATGCGCAAAGATTAGATGGCATTGGCGGCCATCTACCAGGGTATCCCAGAGGAGACGCTCTTCCTACTGGCCGAAAAGGAAATGGCCAAAGCCGCGTGGGAGGCGTTGAAAGTGATGCATCTTGGCGCAGATCGTGTGAAGGAAGCAAAGGTACAAACTCTCAAAACCGAGTTCGAGGTGCTGCGTATGAAGGAAATGGAGTCGATCAATGACTTCGCCGTCCGGTTGACAGTCATCGTCAACAAGATACGGGCTCTTGGTGAGAAGGTGGAAGAGTTGTACGTGGTGAAGAAATTCCTTCATGCTATTCCCTCACAGTTTCTCCCGATTGCTTCAGTCATAGAGCAATTTGGAGACCTAAAGGCAATGACCATGGAGGAGGTCATCGGTCGTCTTAAGGCGTATGAGGAACGCATCCATGACACTAGCAACAAAGGTGAAGGACAGCTCTTATTGACTCGCGCTAAGTGGGAGGCCCAATCATCGAAGCGTGAAGGCAAGAACACTTCCAGGGGTGATGGCCAAGGCCGTAAAGGTCGGAGGTTTGATAAGGCAAAAGTGAGGTGTTATAACTGTAATGATTATGGACACTTTGCTTCAGAATGCCAAAAGCCGAAGACGAAGAAAGCGTTTGTTGCCGAAGCGCTCAGCGAAGATAAAGTGCTCTGATGATGAGTTGAGTCAGGGACGTTTGAGATGTGATGCCGTCCAAACTCAAGCAAGGTGGAAAGAAGTTAGAAAGTCAAGAGTAAGGGGGAGATTGTTAAGATTAATCTTGACTTAGAGTCCTAGTCGTATTTGAGTTTGATTTCGTGTGTAAATCGAGTTGAAGTAGTGTCCAATTCGAAGTCCTAATGCGTGTGTTAGTAGGAGTTATAAGCATATAAATTGAGAGGCTTGTAACCAGTTTAGGCATTGCAATATTTGCGAGAAATAAAGCGTAGAAATTGAGGGCTAGATTTGTAACAAAAGTGATGCTCAATTGCTCATCCTGTGATATGATGATCCCACGCAAGACGCAATTCTCCCAACAATATGGAGGGCAACCATCACATTTGCATGTTAGTCTATCGGGTATGGTTACCTGTCGGGTATAAATACCCGCGCGGGTGCGGGTACAGGTAAGTTTCTATACCCGTGTACCCGTTGCCATCTCTACACACGGCCCGCCCAATGCTCGAGAGAGACGCCGCCGCTTGCCTCATGTCCGCCATGGCCAGCCGGTGCTGCCTCTCCCTATCCCCCCAACCCTCGCCATGGACAGCGTTCACGGATGAGACGGCCGCACTAAGGAAATGCGGGTGGGTGGGGGAGGACTCACCCAGGATAGGCGGCGATGGGGGGCCGGGTGGTGTCGGGAGGAGCGCCCCGGCGTGTATCGGATTGGAGGCTCGCGTCGGCGATACGAGGTAGGTAGGGGAGGTGCGCTGCCGAGGAGGGGGATATGGCGTCGACCGGGGGACGCCGGTGCGATCGATCGGTGGGGAGGGGGAAGGACGGAAATGGGGCGAGGGAAGGTCGGGTTGGGCTCCCTTCGGACATGTTAGGAAGAGAGAGAGATGCGTTGTTCATTTGGGGGGCAGCGAGCGAATCTAACGGAAACTGTACAATCTGCGCCGACCGTCGGATCTGTGAGATCGACAGACTTTCGGACACGGAAGGCTTTTTTTTTTCTTTTGCCTTGTAAAACCCTGCTCGTTTCAGCTTTAACTTCTGGCTTCTGGCTTATTTTTTACTATTCATAAATTTCGTCATTTTCTGTTTTTTTTCGTTTTTTTAGTTTTTTTGCCGGTTTTTTCCCTGTATTCGTGTGTGTTGTCCGAGATGAGCTAACATATTTTTTCTATTTTTAAATTTTTAAAAATTTAATTACGTCAAATAAGTCACCTTTAGCTACAGTAAAATTTCAGCTAACTACAGTGTATTTTCAGTCATAAGCCACAGCTTTTCAGCCCAACTGAGCAGCCGTTTTTTGTCCGATAAGTAGCTTTTCTAAAGTAGTTATCTTTCAAATAGAGTATCTTTTTAATACGAGATTTACATATCAATTGTAATACACTATAGCGATTTTATTTATATCGTCCAAAATCGCACGTGAGTCTCTCTCTATGTTCTCTCTCTCGCGAACAGGCAAAAGCCATAGAACGCAGCCCAAAAAAATAGGCTTTGGCCAATTCTTTCCAGCTTATATGTTAGGAATAAGTCATATAACACTTTAAATTTCCCTATAATCCCTTCACCGCCAACTGGGGGAGCTTGGTTCATTTCTTCCTCCCCTGCCATCATCTCCACGAGTGGCGCCGGCGAGGCCGAGGCTAATGGCCATGTGGGCTGCGGGAGGTGAGGCGGGCTGGCGCATGAGAGGCGACGATGCTAAGGCAGGCGTGCGGGAGGCGGCAAGGCTAAGGCGGGTGGCTGCGTGAGAGGCGGTGAGGCGGAGCGGAGCGGCGCCAAGGTGGGGCGGCGCGGGAGGGTGAGTGGTGTGGGAGGCGGGAGGTGACAAGCTGGTGAGGCAGGACGCGAGACCGATGGCTCCTCCTCTAGGCACGGTATACTCCTTCCCATGTACTCTTTCTCTACTTTGTGATGGCTTGTAGAGATTGGGGAATCTATGAGATGGCGATGGGAGGCTGAGGCCAAGGCAGCCACAGGCACCGGTGTGCTCGTCGTGCCACCTGTGCCTGCTGTGCTCCCCGTGCTGGGCCAGTCTGAGCATAGTACGATTTACTGAGCCATGCTGTACCGCCTGATAGGTTGGCCTTCTAGGCCCGGTCCACGTGATGTGCTCGTGCTGGACCAGGTGGACCTTGGGCTGATCCAGAAAAACATGGTCCGTTTTCCACCTATAATTGATACGGTATCTATTCTAATTCCTGAGATCTACAGCTCGCTGCAAAGATTGCAGTCTACTCGTATACAGCGGTGCAATGGGGCCTCTTTCATTCTGGCAAATCCAGAGAACTAAATCAAACTGACCTTTAGATAGGAATTCAACACTAGGATTGCCTTGGTGGCAGAATTGCACAAGGAGATGATCTCAGCAATAGGGAATTTTTATAATGTTTGTTAGCGCGCGTATAAAAGAGGCACAAAATTTAAGAAAGTATTTGATAGAACGGGACAGTGTTTGACCCAATTAGATAGATATAATACTAATATATCTAATAGAGACCAATTACATTAAATATTACTTAAATTTTATACCTCCTTGATATGTGTGCCGGACAATTATTTTGACATGGAGGTAGTAGCTAAATGTCTTTGTATATTATGAGCGCCCAGGGCCATGAGAAGGTCCACGGCGCTCTCCCTTTGTGAATTGTGATAGCCTAATTTCACATAGCTTCAAATTAGAGCTTTTTTATGGTACCAAAAAATAAATATGAGCTGTCCATTCTTTTTTATCCAATAGATCAGATTAGTTAGGATTTATTTATACTAGCATCAGCAGTACTAGTAGTACAATCCTAAGAGGGGTATCTCTACTCCTTAAAAGAAGGAGTTCAAAGTGATGGTGCATCCTACGCTTCGCTGTCCTCCTAAAAAACTTGCGCTACGCGTGGGCCTCCTCCGCAGTCCCGCTCTCCTCTCTCTGATCTCCCCCCACTCGCGAAATTTCCGCCCGATCCGCTCCGCCCTCGCTCCTCCTCCGCCTCCATCTCCCCCGCTCCGCCGCCGCCTCCTCCTCCCCCCACCCTGCGCCGCCGCCGCCTCCTCCTCCTCCCCACCCCACCCTGCGCCGCCGCCGCCTCCTCCTCCCCCCCCCACCCGCGCCCCCTCGATTTTTCTGCTGCTCCTCCCCACCCCTGCACCCCCTCGGTTTTTCCGCTGCTTCGCCGCCAGATCCGCTCCGCCCTCGCTTCTCTCGCCTCCTCCCCCCGCGCCGCCTCCTCCTCCCGTCGCTCCTCCGCTCCGCCCTCGCCTTCTCCTCCCCACCCCGCGCTGCCGCCGCTTCGCCCTCGCCTTCTCCTCCCCACGCCGCGCTGCCGTCGCCGCCTCCTCCTCGGCTCCTTTACATCCATGCCGCCCCCGCTTCTCCCCCACCCCGTGCTGTCGCCTCCGGGACGATCTCCCGCATCCGCCTGGAGAACTTCATGTGCCACTCCGCGTCAACTTCATCACCGGCCAGAACGGCAGTACGCCTCCCTGAAACCCTACCCCCCTCTCTCCCTCCCCCTGCCCCTTGATGCCCTTTCTTCTCCGTGCCGGCGCAGGCGGGAAGAGCGCGATCCTGACGGCGCTGTGCATCGCATTCGGCTGCCGCGCCAAGAACACTCAGCGCGCCGCCACCCTCAAGGACTTCATCAAGACCGGCTGCAGGTTGTGTCTGTCTTCTCTCACTGGTTGGGGGCGGAGGTAGGAGGAGGCGCGGCTGCGGCGGCGGCTGGCTTGGAGAGGAAGGGGGCGGAGTAAGGAGGCCCACGGCGGGGGCGGCGCTGGCCCGACGACCGAGCGACGACGAGCGGATCTGTTGTTCGACGCCCTCCCTCTCGCCGGCGGCAATGGCGACTCCCAACTCCGGCGGCATCCCCATCAAGGTCAGCGACCCTCCCCTCCTCCTATGCCACCCACGACCCTACTCTTGTCACCCACGAGCGCAGTTTGTGAATTTTGCGGTGAATCTTGCCGCTGGCTGGATCCTTGCGAACAGCTCCAAGAAACTTACTGGTGCACTTCTTGTTAATCTTTTTGTTTTTGCCCATTGTTTGCAGGTGCAATGTGCCGCCTTTCTTCAGGGGGATGTAGACCGTGCTGGTGTTTGCTGAAGAAGTTCTTTCCTGATTGGTAGGGAAAATGTTGACCAGATGCTCACATACATACCCTTAATCCGATTCATCGATGACGAAAGTCATTGTCATCTGTCAATCTTTTATGTTATATTTGAGCTCGACTTTCATCTGTTTTGTAGCTTGTGGTTATATCGGTTTAATCAAAGTCTAGCTTATTTTTAGGTACCACTAAGCCGCTTGATACAAATTAAGGAAATTTTCTTGACGAGAGAAGCATTGTTTAGTCATTCAAACCAGGTTCATGGACACACGGTTCTACCTTTGAAATCTCATACTCAAGCTGACGGGACGCTAGAACTCAAGCTGACATTACAGTATTACACTCACACCCACCGCAGCTGCCCTTGGTACTCCAAGCTATGACGGATGTCACCGTCAATGGCGATCGTCTGCTTTCTCATCGCTAGAGCGGTTGGTCTCGTATTGTACTTCACCTGAAACCTTCCAACTGGGCTCACGCCATTGTTGATCAAGCTTTCTGGAACAATCTCATCCAAAAACTCATCAACGACGTCACCATCTTCATCAATCCTTAGCCTCCTTGTATACCACCTAAAACCCTTGTTGGATAAAGACAGGACAAATATAAGTTTATATTCAAATAAAGGGATGGAAGCAACAAAATCTTAGTCAGTTGACAAATTTTAAGGGATTTCACATTTTATTCAAAATGTAAAAGAAACATTAACATGTTTAAAGCACAAACATCCAACAAAAAAACATTTGATAGGTAACAGAGCATTGTGGCTTGATGCAAGATAAGAAGACGCTAATCAATAAAACAAAGAAAAAACGGCATTTCATATTGTTCCACTACAGAAAAAAGCTGCCGTGACAGCCATGTACTTATATAAAAGAGAAGACACAATGGCACAAAATTTGTTAGCTAAACAATCATACAAAATATTCTGGGATGGTATAACAAAAATAATGTGTTATGTCCCCTCTCTCTCTCTCTCAGTCTCAGATATCCCTCCAGAAAAAGGTTTATTCGATTTTTAACAAAAACAGCAGAAATGGACACCAGATATAACACCATGGTCCGAACGTAGGAATCTCAACTTTGGTAGTTTGATGTCCTACAAAGGCAACCATAGAGTCTACTGTGTACCATATATATGCGTGGAAGGTAAAGATGGCAATCATACTTCCTACACAGTTGGGACTATCATATATTGTTATCTATAGCTTCCAACGAATAACAGATCTGGTGACCAGTAATCCCTGAATGCTATCTTCAAATTCTTGACATTCAATACCACAACTCTTGATACCACGCCCTAGAAAGGGATATTGTACACGCTGTAACCCTTGGTCCTAGGTCTGGCCTGGGCAGATTCCCAATCTCCCAGATTACATAAATCGAACATCACGTCTAGAAGATAGACTATTCGATTGCACTAGAGTCACAATGCCACTCCACTACTCTTCAGCCTACAGGACAAAACAATAGAAAGGCTACACACAGGGGGACTGCTGCAGCATGTGCTCTCATGCATCTGTCTCCAGCTGTCTTCTCGAGATCGATTTTACAGTAGATCATGCAGCTCTCTCTCTCTCCCCCTGTGTGTAGCAAATCGATCTGCTAAATCATGCTGCAGATATCCCTCCCCCTCTCGATCGAGATGCACACAATCTGGTGCTCCATTTCCCGTAGATGCATATCTCTCTCTCTCAGCACAAAACTATTCGGTTGAATCAGGAGAAGATTAGAGTAGGAGTAGGAGTAGGAGTAGGAGTAGGAGTAGGAGCAGGAGCAGGAGCAGGAGCTGGATATGGCGCCAATATGGGAGAAGAGGTGCAGGGGTTAAAACTTTTGGCGCCCAATATTTTTGTGATTGCAGCTATAAATAAACATTCTGTGTGCCTTGCTCCATTGTTGTTATCAGACCAGTGTGCTCTATACCTCATAATATCAAACCAGGTACGAGTCAATTGCAATTTTTCTTTACTAGGTTTCTATTTGGAACAATTGATTGTTTATGTCCTCATATGTCCATTGAAGAAAAAGTCATCATCAAACATTCACCCTTCCATCAAGTGTTCCAACAGATCTGAGGAAATTGCAAAAAATTTTACCTCTCAAGAAACCAAAACATGCTATACCTCATCCTTAATAGTGTACAATTCCTGCCTACTATAGTACCTGAACTTTTATAAACAATTATTTTTTTCTTTATTTCTCTTCATTCTGCATTTTGTGGAAAGATAGGAAACAAAATAATGTCAGATGACTCAGACCACTTCAACCTGAAATTTTATAGTCTTATGATGCACCGATTTGATATGCAAAATAGCTCTAGCTTTCATAATTTAGGAAGTTATATTTGTTCTGCAACAGAAAGGCTTGCAACATTATGTTCATATGAGTTTTTGAACTTCATGTTTATATTTGAGTTTTCAATTAGACTTCATGCTTATTTTGCTTTAAGCAAACATTCTGGGCATGAACCTGTTATGCATGTTAGCTACTGATTACTGACAGGAATGTAACTTGAGCATATAAACAGTAGCAACAATTATAGTAATTTATGGAACTTGAGCATATAAACAGTAGCAACAAATAACCCGTGATTCCTGAGATTACATGTTTCCTTGATCTCCATCATTATCAGATAAGAGATTCTTGTGCAAAACTACAAAAGATGATACTGTTTGGTCCTAGATATAGTTCAGCGAGGCTATTTCCCACACTCTCCATTTCTCTTGTACTAAACATAGTTTCCTGAGGTGCTTGATTGTGTCCTGTAGCAGCACAATTAATTGATAAAATGATTTGCCATGGGAGAAACAGATTTATTTGTACTTGTTCATGAGATTATTATTTTGCCTGTCCAATTTAGATTTTATACTATCCTGTACTAGCACAATTTATATTTGAAATGCCAAGCATAGTTGCTTGTGTGCTGATTTTTATTTTTCGGGGGATTTAGGATGAGGCCCTTGAAGCGTCTTAGAGTTGAAGCTCAACGTGTTCCAACCTTTGGTGATTTTCATCCTTCAACAAAATGGAGCATAGGTGTTCGAGTTTATCACAAGTATCATGTTGAGACATTCGTTCCTGGTAGGAAGAGGCTGACCTTGGTTTTGTTGGATGAGCAGGTAATGTTCACACATGTATTTTTAGCTACTAGAATGTTAACTATGGTTGGTAAGTTCATATGCTAATAAGCTACACGAACACAGTACATGTATAACACTACCATTATTAGTACTTAAGAAAGACGAACACAACAGAATAACAAAGTGAAGCAAAACAAGAAGCACAACTATCATCATAGAAACAATTTTTCCTTAAGGAAAACAGGTAACACTAAAGTGCTAAAGCCTTGAGCCCTTGATAACACTACTCGAAGTAACACCATGCATAATACTGTCAACATGAGTTTTTTTCTCTCTAAGGCATCATGCATTTGCTTAACCCTTATACAACTTTAGCCAGCAAAGTAACATATCCTCTCGACAACCTTAAAACCACTCTCTTCTATCTGTAATTGGACATCCTTATTTCCTAGCATTAACAAAATCTTATGGGAAAACAGATCAGAAAAACTCTGGGTTAGAAGTGAAACTGAACCACTCATTTGCGATATTATATATGACTATATGAAAACTTACGCTTTTTCTTGCTTCCACCCTCTGCGATATACCATTTAGTCCCACAGAGAGCTCCACAGCAACCTGCTCGAGGTGATGGAATGGGTTTTCACTCTTGACCATACCATCCAACAACAAGATTGATTTTTCAGTAAGCCAGTAACAAGATTGACTTACGGTTTCAAAGTCTAGAGCGTGAACATCATTCAGGGTCTTGGATTTTGATTGGCCTCCAAAAATCAAAAGAATTCTATCATTGTAAATTGCAGCTACATGGTTCGATCTCGGAGAAGGTCCAGCACCTCTAAAACAATGAACTTATAATCAATACGAGAAAAACACATAGCAAAGTAAGAGAATGATTCTAAAATTGAGAAGCTTCAATCCAGGGACTGCTAAACTGTGTTAGATTTGCAGATAACTATGGACTTTTTTTGACATTTCAAGGCTTAGTTTCTTTTTTCTTTTCTTTGTTTATTGACATGGCACTTTTCTGAGTTCTAGCGAGGATGATTCACTTATAGTTCAAAGAAAGCCATGTTAAAGACTTCAGATCAAACATATGAAGGTCTTGTAGTTCTTCCCTTTGGCACCCTCGCCCCCCAAAGAGAATTAAAATAGGACCTGCTCTAATCACTGTGTGGCCACTTCGAGCCACCTGAAATTATTAATCAAGGAAAAATCTCTTGTCATTTTGCATGGACGTTTTAAGCAGGGTATAAAATCAATGTTCAAATAAGTACCGGGATTCGCCCTTTGCTTCCATATGCGACCAGAGCTCAGTTTCCGTATTGAAGGTCCATACTGCAGTATAATAAATGATGAAGTCCTAATTATTTCTACTAGAAATTTGACAACGTATCAGATAAATAAAACAAATCCATGCGCTTTTGAGGATTACATAGCAGTCTAACCTGATATCCGGTCAGAAGGTGGCTCACTTTTCCCTCCAACAAGAATGCCATTCTTCCCCCATGGAACATAAAACAAAAACAATATTTTTTCTCATTTCAGGTCATCAGTTTTCCCATAAGATTCCCCTCTAGCTAGAAGTTTGATATTCAATATAATTCCACTCCTGGAAATGTTATTAGATGCTTAGTTACATTCTGTTGAATTTTAATGGTGTCTGACTTTGCCTATTGTTAATAGGGCAAAAAAATGGTAGCCACTGTTTACGATGACCAGGTGGATCGTTTAGATCCCCTACTTCGAGAGGGTTGCGCATATTATGTGTCAAGGTTGTTCGTAGAGCCTACGAGGAGAATCGAGCATAAGTGGCTTGCAGAGCATGCTTATGGGTGTGTTTTCACACGTGTCACTACTGTGAGTGAGATACCAAATATGAGTGAGAAGACATTGCCGCTTTTTCCGCCGCTCATGCCACTTAGTGAAGTTTTTGAATTCACCTATCATAATGACATTTATGTTGGTATGTATTTCAGTTGACCACCCAAGTAATACTGCTTTGTAATAAATCAAAGGTTTACTAACATTTTTTTCACATGTCAGATGTTATTGGAATGGTCATGTTTGTAAGCACTGTAGGCTATGTGCAAGGCTACTACAATAGAAAGATACCTTTTAGAAATGTTCTTATAATTGATGGCAGGTATGTACTTTGTTGTAGTATCTTCTTGAATTTATGGTTGCACGTCTAAATTATTTATGTTACTATACTGGTTTCTGGAAATCATTATTGTCCATGGCCCCCTAAGTTTGCTCCTTTGCCACTTAGAACATTACGATTTGGTGCTATATTTGGTTGTTTTTGCATAGAATGGAACCCCTCTTGTATAATTAATCTATAAATGCTAATGGCCTTCCCTGTATAATTAATCTATACATGCTAATTGCCTTATAAAATTTCCCTTCCCTTCATGACTTGTCTGGTTAGAATATATAATCATGTTTAGTGATTACATTTTCAAACAGATGGAATACCTTCTCAGTTTTTTTATATAATAGTGATAATATATGAATCAGAAAATGTTTTTTTCTTGAGTCTCGCAAATTTTTTATAAAGTAGAATAACCTGCTAAGTTCATATGTTGGATAAAGTGCCATGTTTATAGAGCTTTTATAAGACAAAATGGAAACTCAGCCCATGTTTATATGTTTATATATTCCTGTAGCTTCAAACCTATGAAGTTAGTTGTTAAGGACAAAGTACTTACCAGCCATTTGACTAAATGGACGAGTTGCTCTAATGATCGAACTATCATTGTGGCAACTATGCTTAGAGCAAGGCATGAACAAGGTGAGTTGATGTGTGTTCCTTGTTCATTTTGTGTTGATCTACTCTATGTTTTATACTTATTATATACTTATTTACTTTTTAGACCATAGCCTGCACACTACATGCTTCAGTAGGGTGCGCTTTGAACCTAATGTTGCAGTTGCACGCGATCTGAGACGGAGGTAAACATAATTTTGATTATAAATATTTTAGTAATTAGGTTTAGCTACATGGTTTATCATTTATGGATTCTTTTGTAGGCTCAACAACGAGCCTATTGGAAATGCTTCTCCATGACATTACAAGGGGAAGTAAATGCAAATCTTTTGGCTAAGGGACCTCTAGCTATATAATTGCTAGAAGTGCAAGACTCATTTTTGTGGAAGTAGATGTGATTTGTCATGAAGGAAGTTGATGCGGTTCTTTTGGCTAGGATATTAATAGCTAGGATGCTTACTAGAAGTAGATGCAAATGTTGTGGCTAAGATACTTCTAGCTATCATGCTTGCTAGATGATTGTGCTTCAATGTGTAATTTGACGCATAGTGGTTGATCATTTGGAAGAAAATAAAGGGAAGCATTAAACTTCACATCTTTTCTATGCATTGTTGAGCTCATTACTTGAGACAGTTGTTAGTGACCTTACTGTTGTGTTGAAAAACCTGGACAGTAGCCCCTGAACCTCTAGCGCCATTCACTATAGAATTATGGTTCAATGAATCACTAATTATCAGCCCCCCTGCAATCATTACAGTACATTAGATCCAGGATGTAAAAAAAAGACTATCACTTTACCACATACCTTCCCAATCAAAGCAGGAATGACCGCAGAGTTCATCACATAACCCATGCCAAAAAGAATAGCCGCAGGCTTACCAACAAATCGTGAAACCAGCTCCTCGAGCTCTGTGTGCAGCTTAGTGTTGCCTACGATCATATAAAAACAATTAACCTTACATATTTCACTATATTATTAAAGTACTCAATGGAGGCAAACTATGGCACAGACATAAGCACCTACCTCCAACTCGGACACTGCAAGTAGTAGCATAGTATTTCTTGAGTGACTCAATAACACGAGGGTTGTAGTACTCATCTGCCACAGCAAAACCAAGGTGGTTGTAGGAACCCAAGTTAAGGCACTTGGATGTTTTTGTGGTACGGCTGAATTAAAGATGCATTGAATCAGAAACTAAGCATTGAAAACATATGCAGCATTTGCTTATGCTACTTAGATATGGAATCAAATGTGTGAAAAACATACTGGAGTGACTTGTTACTGTCATTTGAGTAGCATTCAACCACATCGAACCAAGTATCCGGTGCACTGGCAATTAGTCGGCCAAAACAGTCCTGTCGTGACAATTGACAACAGAAGTCAATAAGGAAAGCCAAACAAAAATAAGATCAAGATGTTATTCTAGAGGGTGAATTGTGAAACATCATCCCTCGATCGGTGCGGTCGGCTGCCGGCGAGATGGCCCGGATCTGGTGACGGGAGAAGGCGCGGCGACCGGAGAAGAGGAGAGGCGGCGGCGATGTGGCCGGTGAAGGGAGGTGAGCAGGGAGGAGGAGAAGAGAAGCAGGAGGGGGCTAAGGAAGAAAGGCGGCGGTGGATGCGATGGCGCGGTGGCCAGAGAAGAGGAGAGGCGGCGCAAGGAAAAGGTCGGCCGAGAGAGGAGGAGACGGATGGCGGCGCTTGGTGGAGGTGCGGGGGCGCAGATGGAGAAGAGAGGCGGCAGAGAGACGGTGGCACGGTGGTGCGCTTGGTGGAGTGAGCAGATGAGGACGGCGGTGCTCTACGGTGGAATGGAGAAGTGGCGGGGGCGCTCGGGAGTGGAGGTGATGGTGGCAGAGAGGTGAAGGCGGCGGCGCACGGGATGATGCGGCTCGTCGGTGGCCAGCGCGGAAGGGACGGCGGTGTGGTTTGCCGGTGCACGGGTGGAGGAGGAGCTATGAGAAGCTGCGGCGGAGAGACGGTGGCGCACCGGCGAGCTGCGGCCCGGCGCTCGCCGGCGGCCGGATTTGGAGGAGGAGAATAGGGGGAGGAAGCAAACAGGGGGCAGAGGTAGAAGAAGAACCGGGCTCAAAAGATTCCCCCAGGCGGCGGCGAGGGCTTAAGGGTTTGGGGGATTTTTAGCACTTTGCAGATTAGTCCTCCAAGAAGCTAGGGTTTACAAAGAGGTCCTTCTCCCATTTCCTTTCTTCAGTTCTGGCCCTCTAGAACTCCGATTTCTTCGCGAATTGATCCCACACATCTGTGATGACGCGTACAACTGTACGGAGCAGTCCCGAAAGTCCAGATTTGTCATTTTATGCGCCTTAATCGCGCCGGCCTGCGAAAAAGCATAAAAATGTAAAATGATCCAAATTGAGCGATTAATTATATAAAAGCGTGTAAATGATGATAAATGGTTCCAAAATGTGAAGAATAATGGGGTAAAATAACAAGTAAATATATGTAAATATGACGCATGTCAATGACTTATCGCTAATATGCACTTATGGTAGAATAATTATATATTCTTGAGTATGTGTTTCGTATTATCGAATTTTGAGGTATCTACTTTATATTTCTTTATTTTGCATTATTTGTCTCTAATTGTGTGTTTCTATATGAATTTGAAATTCTGTAAAAAGTAAAACACTATATTTATGTCAATTTAGTTTAGTCCGACAAAAGATTCAGCTTAGCCTCAATTTTATTCCTAGCTTCGCCACTGATCTATAGTGTTCTTATTTGATAGACTAATTTTAGAGTATTTCCTTTGCTCCCTATCATTTTGCAATTAGACTTTTTAAATGTTACGATTATATTTTAATTCGTAGCAACGCACGGGCATCCAACTAGTAATTGTAAAGAACAAACTCTCGAAATAGTCTACTTGGGAGCAGCTTAAGAGAGGCGAATCATAAACTGGAGGAGGGTCTCGGTGCCGTCGGTAGTGTGCTCGTCGCTTGAGTGTAGCGTCTGGATGGCCGTGAAGCCCTTTGCGTTCTTGTACTTCCCGGTGCCATTATTCGGTGGACTCTGAAGAAGTTGAGCATGTCATTGTGCCCCTCGCCCTCAAGCATGGTAGTCAGCGTGATCGTCTTGCTCGTGCCATCCCGCGAGCTCATGGTGTAGAAGCCTTGCACCCTGCCGATGACTATGGCGTCGAGCTTGTGCCCCTCGATGAGCTCGTCGTTGATGACGGTGGTCATGCCAAAGAGGAGGTTCTAGAGCGTGACGACCGATGGCAGGTCCTGGTGTTTACGAAGGGGATGTTCTTGTTGTTGCCGTTGTTCTAGATGACGGTGGTGGGCTGTGGACGTGCCCCCGAAGCCGGCGATGTAGAAGACGTTGTTGCTGTTGATGAGGTTGCTTGGGCCCTATGGCAGCGGCACCACTCCTTGGATGGGAAGTTGTTCTCTACAACCATCTACTTGCTGTTTTTCAGTAGACCATTTCAAGAGTTTATACAGAAAAGTCTATTATGCTATTATAAATTAATTGTCTGATTTAATTTCTACTGTCACCTTTCAGATTTAATTTCTACTGTCACCTTCTTACTATCAGTAGAATATATTGTAAAATTCCCTGAAATTAACATCAAGGTAAGAAATTAAGCCGCGATACACAGGGCATTCAACTACTGGAAACTGGAAGGATACTTGTGTTATGCTCACACACAAAGTTAATACTCCCTCTGTTATTTTTTAGATGACGTTTTGGGATGTTGATTTTGTTATTTTTCAGATGACGTTTTGGGATGTTGATTTTGTTTTTAAATAGATGTCGTTTTAGGTTTTCAAGGTGTATTTTCCCAACATATCCGTAATTAATGTCGCAAGGCATCATTAAGCTCAACTGTTTCCAACACATTTGCAAGCCTCCAAGATCATTTATGACATACATCCCTTCAACTAAAATTTCAGATTCCCCACCCATTTCTACAAACTGATGGAGTCGTAGTAGTGGTACTCATAATCCGTACTACATGCCCTTTCATTTGGCTTTTTGATGTTACGGGGAGAATGAGTGAAGCAAAGAACACGAAGCAAGACGGAGAAAAGAACGGATGAGAAGAAGCAAGACGCTCCGCTCATTTTAGCTTTAGCTTTTGATTTCTGACTTATTTTTTACTATTTATAAATTTCGTCTTTTTCTAAACTTTTTACTTTTTTGAGCTTTTTTTTTCCTGGTTCCTTGTTTTTGTATTCGTTTCGTTGTCCGTGATGAGCTAGCATATTTTTTAATTTTTTAATTTTTTTAAATTTAATTACACCAGATAAACTATCCTCAGTTACAGTGAAATTTCAGCCGTTATAATGTACTTTTAGTCATAAGTCACAGCTTTTCAGCCTAACCGGCCGGGACCCTAGGGAAGCTTAGACAACGACGATGCCACCTTGTTCTGTGCGTGCCAATGCTAGAACGACAACTAATAACGAACGGAGGGAGCAGAAGGCTGCCAGGCAGAGCGCCCAAAGTCGTGTGCCATCTCAATCTTCTATACAACATAGCTACCTATCTTATGGCCAAACCCCAATAAAATTATCAACTTTTAACCTCATCTAATGCGCTGAGGAAGCCTGAACGCGTATTTGATTTGATGCCTCTTGCCAAATTGCGAATTTGGGATTGACCATACGTATTCTATTTCTTAGTTCAGTTACTCATTCACTATTTGCCTAAGAAAGCTCGTCTTCTAAAATCTAAAGGCAAAATTTGAACCAGTATTGCTTGCTCAACTTCAACAAAAGACTCTAGGGTGGGTTTTTAGGCTGTGCCTTATAGATTTTGATTTAAATTTTTTAATTCTGACTGTTCGTGGGAAGAATAAGGAAAGAGACACTTACGTGCGATTTTGACCGATTTAGATAAAGTCGATAAAGTGTCAACTACAATCATCTTATAAATCTGTCTTAAAAAGATATTCTATTTAAAAGCTAGTTATTATAGATAAACCAAAAATCTAGGCTAAAAAAAAGAGTCTAGATCTAAAAAAACGACTGGCAGTAGTTTAACCTCCGTCATTAACTTTTGAGTGTATTCTTATTGGGTAGCAAGGTTTATGTTAGTCAACCCTCTATCATCTCTGTTGGGATAAGATTTATCATCTCTGTTGGGCTAAGATTTTTTGTTGTTGTAACATCTAGCTTCGCTTGGATTCTTAAGTATACTATTAGAATAGGGCAAAATTATTGGTACAAATGATATCCTTCTGAAGAGTAGCTAGAGGCCAATATGTTGTTATCCGTAAAACCACAGCTTAGCCACATGGTGGCTTTTGGTTGGCTAATTACACCTGTAAGGTGACAAACTTCTGTCACGCTCCTACGCCACAGGTGAGCAGTGTTGTTGCTATTTGTAGCCATGACAGCTACAAAACTGCCACTCCCTTGTTCTTTTTTATTCGATATTTTTAACTTTTTTATAGCTTTTAAGATACAACTTTAATTGTTACTTTTTATAATTTTATACCAAGATATATTAATAATAATATAATATTATAAAATATTTTTAACGATAAATCTAATGATATAAATTTTTTATAGCCATAGTTTCAAACCTATTAGTGGTCAAACTTTAGAAAGCTTGACGATATGAATTCTAGGAAGTCAAGTAAAAAAGAACGAAGAGGGTGCTATACTTGTGCGGTAGATTCTTGTTGTTTATTGAGAATAATTGTTTATCATGGTAATATTAATATTTCTAATATTGTAGGACCGAGAATGCGATCAGAGGGGGGGTGAATAGGAGACAACATGATTAAATATTTTTCAAATCTTTTCAAGAGGATAAAACAAAGCTCTTCACTCTAATAGTTATGAGAAGTTATGAAGATCAGAGACCAAACACCCACGAAGAAAGATCCAAAAAACCAAGCAAAATAAGTCTCGATAGGTTTTGGTGGTCTAACCTCCAACTAGAGGGCAGTCTGACCGCTACTTGGTTGACAGTTTGACCTCTAGTTGGTTGACACTCTGACATCTTTCCAAGAACAGAAAAGATTTTCAATGCAATTTTAAATCCAAGAAATAGTGTAACTTTTGATCCACAATTCCAAATGACTTGAAATTTGATCCAATGCTATGTCATAACCTTAAGAACCTATCTCAATAAAAAAATCTTGAAAGAACTTAAGAAAGCTAGAACCTTTTGGCTCTTGAAGCACTGCTGCACCAAAATCAGGCTAAAACCACAATTGGGCCAACTCTCAAACTAAGGCTTTAAATCACTTAAAGTTTAGTATGCACACTCTCTAGGATATTAAAAATCTATTTCAATCAACGATCAAGAAAATCATTGCCAAAGTTTTGACATTTTCCGTTTGAAGAAATGTTGCACCAAAACTGGGCAAAAAAAAAAAAAAAGAAACCATGATATACTCTTTCTCGTGAGTCCTTGATGATCTAGAAGACATTGAATGTATTCTCATATATCATAACAAGTTAGATCACATCACAAACTCAAGCTAAGACATCCACAAGATCAAAACCCCAAAACACCATTCTCTTAAGCAAAACCGAGCAATCGTAAGAACTTACAAATAACAAGTACCTAGATGGATGAGATCTGGTCTCTAAGAGGCATCATCATCACTTACACATCATTGATACAAAGCAAGATCATGATGGGAAGGAGAAACACAAAAAACCAAGCCAAATCAAGACCACATTACTTGAGCACAAGAGGGAAAGATTTGGATGAATTTTAATCTCTATTGATACTTAGAGATGTATAATTACATGCCTCTCTAGCCCATGTATAATTACAGGCACTCTAGCCACACCCAAGGTCTAGGAATGACAAAAAGTTCAACCACAAGAGCATCTCACATCTCACAAATGTTCTTTTCAAAACCCCTAACTCTCCTTAATGCTAGGCCTAAAATCTCCTAATTTTTTTTACCCTAGCCACCTCTCTCCCTCCTTATATATAGAGGCTCACAAGATAAACTGTAACCAGTACCTCTGATTGGGTTTCATCTACTTACCTAGGCTAATCTATTAACCAAGCACCATACCAGGTTTTACACTTACACAAGCACGATTTTCAAAGCGCACACACACACCTATTAACATGTTAATTAATCAATACTTGATCCAGTTCATATTTTTCAGCACATTCTTGGTCTAAACCACTTAGGCCAACACCACGGTTTCACACACCATCACTTTTTTTGACATCAGACACTTAAATGCTCCTGTACTGCTTTCCATGAAACTTTCTGCTTTCTTTGCCTTGAAGCAATCCACTACTTCATCTTCATCATGACGACACTCCGCTTTTTTGACCGTTTGGAACCTCAGCTCCTCGCTAAGCCTAGTCCTGGTCCATCTTGTCGTAGCTTATCATGTCTACTATCGGTAGCTCCCGCTCTGGTTCTTCATCTTCACAACTTGTAACCAGGCCACAAGCATCAATCATCTTTGACAGTACCTTGATCACTTAGATCTCAACTCCTTGCCTAGTCCTGATCTCTTACACCCTACCATGACCTAGCTCCTATAAGGATGAGGAGGCCAATTAGAGGGGAGGTGAATAGACGCATTTAAAATTCTCTTTGGTTAAAATCGAGTATATATGTAGAAGCATAAACAAATTGGTTTTTGCACAATTAAGGCCTAAACCAACTAAGTTCACCTAAGTGCACAAATACCCTAAGTCTATGTCAAAGTTTGCAATCCTAGAGTGATAAATAATCAATTTAATTTCTATAAATATAAATTGCAAATATGTAAGTTGAGCTCAAGAAAGCAAACCACAATTGACGTATGATATTTTACTGTAGTGTTCGGAAACTTGCCGGTTTCTCCTAATTCACGTTGAGGTAAGGCTAAACGAATTGGACCAGCCCCACAAATTAAGCCAACCACCTCAAATTCACTAGTGGTATCTCTTTACCCTTCTAGGTAGGTGAGCTCCAATTTTCATAACACACCCGATCTCCATGGCCATCTAGGAGTCGGCAACCTCCAAGAGTAATAAGTCAAGCCTTTTTCTTGACTTTCACCACGTGCAACAAATACATAAGCTCAATGTGGATACAAAATCTACCTCTAGATACAACACATGCAATTAGAGATCTTTCTTCTTTCTTACAAGGTGCAATACATGCACAATTGGATGGAGAGTCTCACACTAGTTCAAGAATGCAGAATAGAACAACAACTTTTCTCTAACTAGCCATAAGAGGGTATTTATATCCCATACCAAAAAACCAGTCGTTAGGAGCAAAAACCAGGAAATCAGGTAGTACCACAGACAAACGGTCGGTACTTCCGCTCTCATCATAACGGCTAGAAAACTAGCCTTTACAGGACTTGGCCAGTCTGACTATTCTCATAGGGTTGATCAGATTGCATGCTGATTGGACCACCACTCATGCCGGTTTCGCTACACCGACTCCAACAAAAAAAAGATGCCCTTTGAAATCATTTTGAAGTTTGATGACGCACATCTTCACTTCAAATTCGGGTCCTTATCTTGATATGCATCACCCCAAGATGCATTTTTCACTTGCCCTCCATAAACACATGATGTGTCTTTTCTTGACTTGATAATCAATTCATCATCTCTGCTTTGGAATCTTCACTTGATGCTTATCAACATATAATGCCATTCTTCATCCCAAAACTTGATTTGATGACGATCAACTTATGATGCCATCCAAAATCTTCATCATCTTGGAACATCACCTACCATCCAACTCATAGAAAATATTAGTCCCACTATATAATTGTTATTAATTACTAAAATATACCATTAACTCATAATGACGGATTTAGATTCTTCAGCTCCAAGGTCTTACAACCAACACCAATAAGCAAACTATCATATAGCACCGCACAATACACAAAATTATCAATTGACATAATTGATGAGCCAAAAACACTAACCTTCAACCAAAGCATCTCCACATACTTTGACACGCAGCCCGCAGTGTCCACTGACTAGCCGTCACGCCTTCACGCATTCGGTCTCCTCTAAACCGTCTCTACATGCATCGTTCTCGTCACTTGGCGCACCACATGCATCAACTCACCTCTTCACAGTTCTTGTCTTCTCTGTGCTCCTATTTGAGCTTACATGACCGCTTCAGACCTCAGCACCCCCGCCTAGTTCAAGGTCCATTGCTGCCAACCGCTACATCCTCCAAACCACCTGCACATTCAAAGACTAAGCAACTATAATAAACACAAGTTTCATCCACGTAGCTTATGTTAGTCAAATCAATGCATCATGCAATATAAATGTACCCAAGAAACGACGCCCATGCCGTGCACATACTCAACCAACTCTCATATAAACCCCGCGTGACAGCACTAGTGAGACCGTCAACACCCAGCTGGTTTGATCGCCTCATTCCACCTCGGGAAGAGGACATCGGTTTGATCGCGCCCCGTGTGTTGATCAAACTGCTTCTGGCTGGTCTGACCAGGGCCCTAATACTGGTCAAACCACCAGCACCTACAATCAACAAGAATTGCAATTTTCTAAAGACCAAACTTAAACTTTGTAAACTCTCTTAACTGAAAATCAATTACTTATCACAACTAAGAAGTGATCTCTTACAAATATGGATATAAGGAGGTTGCCAATTTGTCATCATGTCTAGAGGACTGAGAAGTTGAAAAGCTTACATAAAGCCACTGGATAATGGTAAGTGCAACCCAAGTCCAAAGACACAATTTATGTTGATTTTTGCTGCCAGTTCGAGGACATCATTCAAAAAAACGTGTGTAGAACAAGGTTAACATATGGCTAGAAATGGAACTGTACTTAATTGGGATTTGCAATCTAATGGAACTCGACCGAAAGATTGGACATGATATAGCGACACATCGTCCCAAAATGTTCATAATTTCTTACCAGCTAACCTCACTAAAGCCACACCCGACAGCGACCTGCGGCCCCCATGCCAAATGCCTCCACGGCCGTCCGTCCGCCTGCAGGTGGGCCCCACGCCCACACCCTTCCTTCCAGAACTTTCCACGCCACGCCACCTAGACTACTAGCTGACTAGCACCACTCCTCGCCAGTGTCCGTGTAACGCACCGCAAGCAAACCGCCGCTTCAGATACCAGCGGCAAGTACCCAAGCACCACGCATCCAGCTTCGTCGTCCATGGCGTCGTCGGCTTTCGCTGCCGTCCGGGGTGCCCTCGCGCTCGTCCCCGCCGTGCCGCGGCGCGCCCCGGCTGTCCTGAGCGTGGGCGGGCGGAGGCGCGGGGCCGCGGCGGTGGTCGCGGCGGCGCCGGAGGACATGCGCCCCGCCATCGACGAGTACCCGGAGGGCATCCTCTCTGGCGAGTGGCCCGAGAACTTCTCCCTCCTCAGCTACGACGACCTCCGCGCCTACCTCGAGTCGCAGATCATCACCAAAGACAAGGTTTCGGTGGCGAGCTTGCATTCGTTCTTGCATGTGCTAGCTCTTGGAATTCTTGGATCTCATGATTTCATTCGTGGCTGCGTGTGGCGATTGGATTTGTGGAACTGCAGATGAGCCCGACGGCGAAGCTCGGGGACGTCATGTCGCGCCCGGTGCAGGTGGCCATGCCGGGCCAGAAGCTCGCCGAGATCGACGCCTTCTTCGCCAACCATTCCGGCCTGCCGGTGCTCGACGGCGAGGGGAGGTGCATCGGCATCGTCTCTAGGAAGGACAAGGCCAAGGCATCCAATGGGGTCAGTCAGGGCTTCCCATGCTCTTCCTCCCTCATTCGTCTGCTAAAATCAATGAGTGCGCTTCTCTGAAAAAACCAATTTTTTTGTATTAAACGATCTGGTCTGGAACGAAGATTACAGAGAGTAATATATGATCTAAAAGATGGCATAGATGGATGGGTTTATCTGAACAAGTACACTGCTAGAACGCTGAATTCAGTTGGAGGTCTCCGTTTCAGTTAGTTCTAGAGATTACTAGCTGAATTTTCTCTAGACGTTACATGCTGATGTGCCAAATATAGACAAATTAAAGCTAATCACTAGCGCGTTGAAGTTCCTTAAGCTAAGTATACCATGATGTGTAGGGAGATCAGATGATGTGGAACTTTGAAAGAATTGCCCTGAACTCACAAATCTTCTACATTCAATTTCATGTAGAAAATGTTGAGTATTACGGCAATCCTATGGTAGGCAGTCGCTTATATATAAAGGCCCCAGGTGAGGGAGGGCAGTGGTTCTGAGCGACTGAGCCATATGAATGCATCTATCTGAAATTGTACGTGGGAGTCGAAATAATATGCAAAATAGATGATGAACTAAATATCGTGATGCAGATTGAGTATGCTATGGTTGAAGCTGGTAAATATCAATGTTTTTGTCCACCTTGTCCAACTCTTATCCGACTTTGAGCAGTAGTTTATCTCCGCAGACTTACTTTCACAATTAACTATCAACACATGTAGGGGCCTATTTAGGTTTATGCTAAATATGACGGCTGAGCCACGACATGATAGAAACCTTCGCAAATAAGGCCACTACCTTCTAAGCCTTTGATCTTTTTTAGATCACTCAATTATATCAACGATCTTGGCTGCTAGAAGCCTAGAACTACGCCTGGCACCTACCGTATACTTCTCAGAGAGAGCCAGAGGGCAACTGGCCTGATTTCAATCACGAAACTACAAACAAAGCTAAAAAACACATTGATCTGCAGTCTCATCGTCTAGACCTTTAACCAAGCCAAGCATGATGAAGACTTATTATATGTCCAATGTGCTTATTGTGTGTTAGGTGTAATAGATAGCGGACAAAGTTTTAAACTCTTCAACAGTAACTTCATGAATATTGTTGTTTGCTTGTATCCTTCAATATGAAAAGATAGTAGCTGGGAAATTCGATGAAAGTTGTGTCAAACTGTTTGAAAGTAGGATATTATGCTGACACCGATTGTCCTTTGGTAACAATGTCTGAAATATAATCCCTAAGGATTCCTGGTGATGCTGATCGTTGCTCTTTGTGCTTGCTCTCATGATGCAGTTGGACTCAACTGTTGGTGAAGTCATGTCGTCTCCTGCTATTACTCTGACACCTGAGAAAACTGTCTTGGGTAACTTCTGATTCCCTGTACAGTCTACCCCACAGTTAATAGAGATACGAATTGTTCCTGTCTTCCGGAACATTTGCTAATGTGCTTTTCTGGTAACTGCTTATACGAGCAGAAGCTGCTGTACTAATGCTCAAGAATAAGGTTCACAGGATACCAGTTGTGAATGAAGAACAGCAAGTGATGGGTAAACTTTTTCAGAACCCCTTTGATACAACTTATTTCTGAAAATTAGTAGTTGTAGCTATTTATATAGTTCAGCTGGGTTTTCATAATCGTGATAGGCTGCAACTTGGCTCAATTAGAATCTTAGGTTCATCATTATTTACTGCCGTGAGTCCTAAAAATATTTTGAACTTTTGCCTGAAGTTGTTTACATCAGGGACTCAGGGTTAGGAAAATAGTTATGTTGAAAATACCAGTCCCTGCTGGTTTTGATGGAAACTGACTGGTTTCCAGCAGCCTTCAAAAAATGCATTCTAATGTTAATTTTCTTGCTATTTACTTGAGCTTTGTGTTTGCTAAACATTCTACAACCAGTACAATCTACGTTCTTCGAGGTTTCAACTGAAAACCAGCCAAAACTGGACACCGTCCATAACCAGTATTGGTGAATGGTCAATTTCTGCAGGTTTTCACTGTTCACAACGCTGGTTCGAGTTATTGCACAAACGCATGTGTTCCAAGTAAACCCTCATTATTATAACTGTGCAGACTTTGTTTACATCATGTATGTGTTTTTCAAACAGGGATTGTCACTCGTTCGGACGTATTTCACGCTTTGGAGGCCAACAAGGCATAAGATCCCTGTTTTCAGCAAACCTTCCTTCCTGTACATACCAATGCCAGCGTATCCTATCGGAGTGCTGCTCTTGTACATTGTAGTTGAATAATCAGGATATGTTGAAGCCTTTCTATGTACTCAGTATGTCATGTTTCTGAACGAGAATCTTGTGTACTGGATTTGTGTGATCTCGGTTAGTTGTTGAACACTTGATTGTGCGCACTTCTGTCTGCACATTAGACATTTGAGGGTTCAGAACTTCGCATATCTGGTACAAGTTTCAGAGTTTTGAACAGTACAGCCATTGTCCGCATCGTATGCAGACATGTCGAATCCTGTCTATTACACACTGAAGAATGTTCCAAGAAAAGTGAGCTGAGCAAACCGCAGAACTTTCTGCATGTCACTCCCACAAGCTGTTGATACGCTGACCATAGACGAAGTAAAAGTCCAGTCTAGTACGCACTGAAGAATGTTCCAAGAAAAGTGAGCTGAGCAAACTGCAGAGCTTTCTGCATGTCACTACCACAAGCTGTTGATACGCTAACAATAGAAGTAAAAATTAACTGCAAACAGAGAGAGCAGTTCCTCATGCTGGGTGTAACATTATCAGAGGACTATATCAGTTGACATGAAAACCTTTTCATGACGAACATGACTGGTAGAGCTCATCGTTGGAGGAGCCAAATTCTAACTTCCGATCAGTTATATGCAAAATGTCGTGGCTGGATTACCAGCTCATCTGCTCATGTGTTGGAAATCTCCCGGGCTTGACTGCCTAAATTATGCGCGGCAAACCTGATTTGGACTGTTCTGTTGTCCCTGCAAATTTGGCTGCCAGAAATTACACAATGCATATGTTGATACGTCTCTCTGGGAAGCGTGCGGTAAAATTTTCAATCTTTGGTTAATAGTTATTTCGTGTCCATCTTGTGATAATCTTCAATATACTCCCTTATAGAAAAAGGGAGCATCGCTTAACAAAAAGCACAGCATGAGAGAACCTCAATTCACAAGAAACAGCCAGATGTAGCAACTTTCCAGTGCTACAGATCATCATACTCAGTTCAGAATGACAAATGTATTTGGGGGCAAGAATAATTCATGTATTGTTGTTCAGGTCCTCTTTAAATGCATAATGCTCAGCAAATGAAGTCAATAATGTACAGAACAACACCATTGGCACAAGAGAATAGGACAAACCGTTCGAGCTACTGTAAGTAGTACAATGGTAAATGTTGGGACATATACAAGGCATTTGTTGTAGCTTTCTCAAACAATAAAATACTGCTAATCGTTTACAGCAAAGCAAGATATTATCTCAGCTTTCTTTCTGGATGGAATACAGATATCATAATTTTTCAATAAGATAGACAATGAGACAAAATTGATAGCATTGTGTAACGTTCAGACAAAAGAATGTGATACTTGATCAAGCATACTTTTGGTAGCATACATCTCAGGAATACAACTTCGATAAAAAGCTAAGCTAAACATGACCAGGAGTGATAGATACTGAACGATAATAAGGTCCTGATGTATCACACTGCACAATAATTTCTATAAATTATCCCGGGACCAAGCATGCACAATGAAATTCTACGTGTGGCATTCTGGAAAAAAGGTATCATGGAGCAAGAAGATGTTTCAAAAAATAATTTTGGTGGACAATAACATAGATTCGCTCAGAGATAATAATGATATAATTCCTACCATGTCCGCTAGCGGGTGATGATGAGATAATGATATACTCAAGAATTTGAGACACAAATTATTAGTCACAAACAGCTTTATTAAAACAAGAGAAAACAGCATACATGACTAAAAAGATTATAGTGACAATCAGCAAAAATTGCCAGGTACTATGCACCCAAACTTGAGTTTAAACTGTTATGAATAGCGCTTGTATTCATCATGAGGCTAACAGGCAATTATATATATATATACGTACAGGTATAGTATATATGCAGATAACTCCTTATGCAATAGAGAATATACATAGGTATAATGCATATCGAACACCCCTCTCAAACTTACGGTGGATCAACAACATGAAGTTTGGAGAGATAGAAACTGTGTTGAGCTTTAGTATATGCCTTTGTAAAGAACTCTGCCAACTGAAGCTTTGAAGGCACAATACTGAAGAACAACAACTTGGTCCTGCACCTATGCCCGCATGTAGGAAGCATTAACACCAATATGTTTTGTAAGTTTATGCTTCACCGGATCTTTAGCAATGCTAATAACACTTATACCATCAGACAAAAGAAGAGTCGATGAAGAAACAGAAACACCAAAATCTTCAAGTAACCACTGCAACCAAGTAACCTAAGCAGTCAACAAAACCATAGCTCGCAACTCAGTCTCAGCACTCGAATGAGAAACTGCTATCTGTTAGGGTGGTGGGCCCCTGTCGCCAGCGCCATATAAATAGAGGTGGGGGCCGAGGCGGCACGCACGACGAGGTTCACCGTGCCGCCACAAACCCCACCGACAAACCCTAACCCGATCTAAGAGGGGGCGCTCCAGCAACGGGAACACCCACCGCCATCTACTGCCAGGGAGGTCGCCGCCACCAGGGAGACGCCGCCGCCAGGGAAGGCCGCTGCCAGGGAGACGCCGCTCCTCTTCCCCGACCGTCGCTGCCTGTGCGCAGACTTCACCGAGTGAACCGCGATGGCCAACCCCTCCTCCTCTACATCGGACGGTTGGTACCCCTCTCTCCCTCTCGATATTATCTCAAGAACCCGCTAGATCTAAACCCTAGGAGATCCTAAAGAGAAATATAACAATGGTATCAGAGCCTACCTAGGAGTCGATCTAGACGGAAAAGAAAAAGAGAACGAACCCCCCTAACCCTAGAAAATGGCAAAAGAACAGAAAGGGGAACGGGTCAAAACCCTAACCCTAGATCTGAAAAGACACTTACCTGGCCGTCGTCACCGGGCCGTCGTCGTCGCTGGCGTGCAGGAGACCGGCCGAGCCATGGGCTCGTCGGCGCTCCACGTGCGGGGCCACCGTCGACGCGCGGGACAGGGCGCCAACACGGAGCCGCTCGACGGCGGCGCGCTCCCTCTCAGGGGAGTGCGCACGCCGGCGAGAGGGCCCGTGGTGGCGCCGTTTTCTCCTTCTCCGGCGGCGTGGACGAAGTCGCCGCCGCCGTCGCTTCGCTTGCTCGGGTGCGGAGAGAGAGAGGGGAGAGGGCAGAATGAGCTAGGGTGTACAGTATAATGCTCGGATGGCGTGGATGGCTGAGATCGCGCCGATGGATTCGCCGCGCAGCCGTCGGATGCGATCGGGCGGCTGAGATTCACGCGGAGGCGGAGTCGGCCCAGGCGGGCGAGCGCTTTCCCGGCCCAGGCCCAGGTTGCTGGTGCGGCGCGGGGAGCGCGAGGCGGCGGAGCCGTCGGATGCGAATCCGACGGCTGAAAGGATCGCGCAGAGGCGCCATGGGCCGCCGAAGGCCGCGGCCGCGCGAGGATTCGGCCGTTGGATCGCGCGTGGACGGCTGAGATGAATTGGGCCGAGGCTCGCGCGATAGAATGGGCCGATTTGGCCGTATGAACAGTAAATCCCGAACAGTTTTTTAATTGTTTTCAGAAGTATTTTTTGATGAATTTCAATGAAATTTGAGTCAAATCTCTGTAAATTTTTGCACCAACGTGTTAATTTTTTTAGAGATTAAATGTGTACAGTATAATGCTTCTATATAATGAATTATTTTTAGAATAATTATAGTTTCCGCTGCAAAAGTTAATGTTGATTAATTTTCATTATTAAATTCGAACCAACGGGAGAATTTAATTTTGGAAAAATAGATATAATTTCCAGAGATTTATGATATTGTTATTTTCTGACCAACGTTGATAATAACAGTATTATAATTTTTGATTGATGATTTTATGCATTATTTCTATTTCTGCCCAACGGTGATGTAGATTTAATGTATAGATAAAATTGATTTAATTGTATGTCGTATTTTTGACCAACGTTGGAAATAAGACATATAATTTTGCTGTTACGTTCTCACTTTATTTCAACTATTTTTCAGGCGGATACAACTTGATGAGTTGTATCAGAGAGATCCCCACTCTCAAAGGAGATAATTATGGAGAGTGGAAGAAAAAGATAGACTTAGCGTTTATCTTGGCTGAAGTGGACTGGGTCCTCACTACAGCACGTCCCACTGAGCCTATGGCACCGGTGAGGGATCAAAATGAGGATGATACTGCTTGGCAGAAAAGACAGAGGGATCATGCTCCCTTACAGATGTCTTATGACCTTGAGCATAAGAAATGGACCACAGCCAACAAGAAATGTATGGCTGTGATAAAGAACACAATTGAGCCTGCAATTGTGGGCTCAATCGCAGAGTGTGACACTGTCACAGAGTACCTTGATAAAATAAAGAGTCAGTTCACTGGCTCTTCAAAGACTTATGCTACACAGCTGATTAAGCAGCTTGTGACAGAAATATACTCTGGTAATGGCAGTGGCATAAGAGAGCACATACTAAGGATGAGCAACTTGGCATCCAAGCTTAAACCAATGGATTTGTCTCTCAATGATGAGTTCCTTATTCATTTAGTTTTTGCTTCCTTGCCGAAAGAGTTTGACACTTTTGTTCTCAACTACAATATGCAGCCCGAGAAATGGGACTTGGAAAAGTGCATAGCTATGTGTGTACAAGAGGAGGAAAGAATTAAATCCTCACATGGTGGTTCTATCAACTATGTGAAGGATAACAAGAAAAAGAACTTCAACAGTAACTCCTTCTCAAAGAACAAGGGAAAAGCCTATGTCCATCAGCCTCAACAGAATAAGTTTGCTGTAGACAAAGATCAGTGTCTTCACTGCAAGAAGACAGGACACTACAAGAAGAACTGTCCTGATTACTTAAAAATGATAATGGCAAAGAAAGGTGAGAACATTATTACCTATATAAATGAATCCCTGTATGTGCAATATTCGAAATCCACTTGGTGGATTTACTCAGGAGCAACTGTTCATGTTGCTAATTCTTTACAGGGATTCCATTCGACGAGGACTACGCAAAGAAAAGAAAGATGCATTAAAGTTGCAAATGGAGTCCAAGCTGAAGTTGAAGCCGTTGGCGATCTTTCATTAGAGCTAGCTAATGGCTTCACTCTTTTACTTAGAGATGTCCTTTATGTTCCCTCTTTACAGAGGAATTTGATTAGTGTTTCAAATTTGGACAATGATGGTTATGATTGTAATTTTGGAAATGGCAAGTGTGAAATAATGTTTAATAAAGAATGTGTTGGTCTTGCCATCTTACAAAATGAGCTTTATTTGTTATCATTATGTGATGATGTGAATGTCGTATGTGATAATGGGAACGTCGCGTGCGAGAAAGTGATTGAATCCTCGTCTACGAATGTAAACAGGAAACGAAAGAGAACTCTAGATGAGTCGTCGAAATTATGGCACTGTCGTTTAGGCCATATTTCGAGGGGGAGAATAGAAAGACTAGTTAAGAATGATATTCTTCCTCCATTAGAGTTCTCCGACTTAGAACAATGCAGAGAATGCATTAAAGGAAAATATGTAAAGAAAATTAAGAAAGACGCCAAAAGAAGCACTGGAGTTCTACAAATTATTCACACAGACATTTGTGGTCCCTTTCCTGTGAAAAGTGTGGATGGTTATGACTCGTTCATAACATTCACAGATGATTACTCCCGTTTTGGATATATTTATCCAATCAAAGAAAGAAATGAAGTCTTGGATAAATTCAAGGTATTTAAGGCTGAAGTTGAAAACCAACACGATTTAAAGATTAAGATAGTTCGATCTGATCGTGGGGGGGGGGGGGGGGGAGTACTACGGTCGACATACCCCATATGGACAAGTTCCTGGACCTTTTGCAAGGTTTTTATAGGAAAATGGCATAGTGGCCTAGTATTCTACACCGGGCAAACCTCAGCAAAATGGAGTAGCTGAAAGACGCAACCGTACCCTGATGGATATGGTGCGAAGCATGATGAGCTATTTCACACTGCCATTGAGTTTATGGATGGAGGCGTTAAAAATCGCCATTCATATTCTCAACAGAGTGCCTAGTATGTCGGTGCCCAAAACACCGTACGAGTTGTGGACAGGAAGAGTTCCCTCACTAAACCACTTGCGTGTGTGGGGGAGTCCTGCTGAGGCTAAAGTATTTAACCCAAACCTTGGGAAGCTTGATCCCAAAACAGTAAGTTGCCATTTCATTGGCTACCCTGAAAAGTCAAAAGGTTTTCGTTTCTACTGTCCAGACAGATATACAAAGTTTGTAGAAACGAGACATGCTGTCTTCTTAGAGGATGAAATAATGAGGGGAAGCATGGTAGCTCGAGAGATTGACCTTGAAGAGAAGCGGGCGTATGCGCCCACTCCGATGATTCAAGAGCCATTCTTTACACTACCTGCTGTCGCTGCACCGACGGTGCAAGACACTGTGGTGCCAGCACCTGTTATTGTTCCTCCTGTGGCAACAATGAATGAGAATGAGGAACCTGTTCTTCAGGATCCTATAGAACCCATTGCCACAGATGAGGGGGAGCAACAACAGCCTCAAACAGAAGATGTACCAAATGAGGAGGCTCCGAGGAGGTCTCAAAGAGTAAGAAGATCAGCTATTTCTGATGATTATCAGATTTATCATACAGAGGAATTTCAAATGGAGGATGATCCCACCTCATTTGAAGAAGCCATGAGAAGCGAAAATTCCTCAAAATGGCTTGAGGCCATGGAAGAGTAGATGAGGTCCATGAAGACTAATAAAGTCTGGGACTTAGAAATTATTCCTAAAGGAGCCAAAACAGTAGGCTGTAAATGGGTCTACAAGACAAAGCTTGACTTCCAAGGGAATGTAGAAAGATACAAAGCGCGACTTGTGACAAAAGGCTTTACGCAAAGAGAAGGGATTGATTACAATGAGACTTTTTCTCCAGTCTCATGTAAAGATTCCTTCAGAATCATAATGGCATTAGTAGCACATTATGATTTAGAGTTACATTAGATGGATGTAAAGACGGCATTTCTTAATGGGGATTTGGAGGAAAATGTTTACATGGCACAACCGAAAGGTTTTGTTGTGGAAGGAAATGAAAGAATGGGATGCCGCCTAAAGAAATCGATTTATGGGTTAAAACAAGCTTCAAGACAGTGGTACTTGAAGTTTGACAGTACAATAAGAAAATTTGGGTTTAAAGAAAATGTAGAGGACAACTGTGTTTATGCAAAGTTTAAAGATGGGAAGTTTATCTTCCTAATCCTGTATGTGGATGATATCCTACTGGCTAGTAGTGATGTCAGTCTGCTACTGGAGACAAAGAAGTTTTTGTCCTCAAACTTTGATATGAAAGGTCTTGGTGAAGCTTCGTTCGTTCTAGGGATCGAAATTCACCGGGATAGAAACAAAGGGACATTGGGACTATCGCAAAAGACATACATAGAGAAAATCTTAAAGAAATTTGGTATGCATAAATGTAGTCCTTCACCTGCACCTATAGTCAAGGGCGACAGATATGGGGATTTTCAATGCCCAGGAACCAGTATGAGATCGATCAAATGAAAGCGGTTCCATATGCTTCAGCTGTCGGAAGCTTACAGTATGCTCAAGTATGCACACGCCCTGACTTAGCATTTGTTACCGGGTTACTTGGCAGATTCCAGAGCAATCCTGGAATAGAACATTGGAAATTGATAAAGAAAGTCTTGCGTTATTTGCAAGGAACAAAAGGCCTCATGATGACATACAGAAGATCAGATTCACTCCATATAGTGGGGTATACAGATTCTGATTTTGCGGGAGATGATAGAAAGTCTACATCCGGATATGTGTTCACTCTCGCTGGAGGAGCTATATTGTGGAAAAGCTCAAAGCAAACCGTCACTACATCGTCCACAATGTATGCCGAGTTTGTAGCATGTTATGAGGCTACGGGGCAGGTGAACTGGCTAAAGACGTTCATACCCGGTTTAAAAGTGGTTGACGACATCAATAGACCACTTAAGTTGTACTGCGATAATGAACCCGCAGTAATGTATGCCCACAACAATAAGTCAAGTGGTGCTGCCAAACACATTGACATAAAGTACTATGTTGTGAAAGATAAAGTTCGGGATCAAATTATAAGTCTTGAGCATATAAGTACCGCAAAGATGCTAGCGGATCCGCTTACTAAAGGCTTACCACCCAACGTGTTCAGAGAACATATAGCCGGCATGGGTTTAAGGGAAAGCCTATGATTCCTGGACTAAAAGATGGCCCAAAAGATTAAAGTAACTATTTCAGAACAGAGAGGTGTATTGTAGCTGTTAAATCTATCGGCGATTGACCGTGACGATGAGACATGTTCTATGCACTAATCTGCGATGGAATGAGTAAAGTCAAAAGTAATTAAAGTTAAAGCATAGATTGAGGTCAAGGGGGAGAATGTTAGGGTGATCTCAGGCATTTGGCCCAACGGCCAAATGCCAACCCCTTGACCGCGCCCTGATCGGGGGCGCCCAGCCCAATTGGCTGGTGGGCCCCTGTCGCCAGCGCCATATAAATAGAGGTGGGGGCCGGGGCGGCACGCACGACGAGGTTCACCGTGCCGCCACAAACCCCACCGACAAACCCTAACTCGATCTAAGAGGGGGTGCTCCAGCGACGGGAACACCCACCGCCATCTACCGCCAGGGAGGTCGCCGCCACCAGGGAGACGCCGCCGCCAGGGAAGGCCGCTGCCAGGGAGACGCCGCTCCTCTTCCCCGACCGTCGCTGCTCGTGCGCAAACTTCACCGAGTGAACCGCGATGGCCAACCCCTCCTCCTCTACATCGGACGGTTGGTACCCCTCTCTCCCTCTCGGTATTATCTCAAGAACCCGAACAGAGAACCCGCTAGATCTAAACCCTAGGAGATCCTAAAGAGAAATATAACACTATCTACTTCTTAGTCTTCCAAGCAATGAGAGAATCGCCAAGAAAAACACAATAAGCAGAGAGAGAGACCGGCGATCAGAGGGATCACTAGTCTAGGTGGCATCAGAATATACTTGGAGCTGTAAAGAGTTGGAGCGAGGGAAAAGAGATAACGAGAGATAGTTCCATGAACGTATCACAGAACATGAAGATGATGATTATAGTGGAGCTGAGTGGGAGCACAAACAAACTGACTCAAGATATGAACAGGGTATGAAATGCCAGGATGAGTGACACCAAGATAAATAAGACTCCCAATATGATGATGATAGCGAGTAGGATCAGTAAGAGACTCACTATCAGTGGGACACAGATGAGCATTAAGCTCTATAGGAGTCTTAGCGGTGCGCTGATCAGTAAGAGAGGCACGATCAAGAAGATCCTGAATATACTTTTCTTGAGACAGATAGAAACCCTCAGGAGTAGAAATAACCTTAATCCCAAGAAAGTAGTGAAGATAACCAAGATTAGACATGAGAAACTGCTCATGAAGACGCTCCTTGACGAAAGTGATGTACTGAGAATCATCTCCAGTAATGATCATATCATCAGCATATAAAAGAAGAAGCATCCAACCACGAGGTTTAGCGTGAATAAAAAGAGTAGGATCATGAGCACTGGCAGAGAAACCAGCTACAGTGATAACAAATGAGAAACGATCAAACCAGGCATGAGAAACTTGATTGAGGCCATAAAGAGAACGACAAAGGCAACAAACCATACTCTCAGGAACAGAATACCCAGGGGTGGCTTCATGTAGACCTCCTCACGTAACTCACATTGAGAAAGCCATTCTTGATGTCCAACTGAGAGATAGACCACCATTGAACAGAGGCCACAACAAGGAAAGTGCGAACGGTGGTTATATGAGTGATAGGAGCAAATGTCTCATTGTAGTCAGGACTATACTCCTGCTGAAAACCACGCACTACAACACAAGCCTTGTAGCTCTCAAGAGAACCATTAGAGCGGGTCTTAACCTTATAGACCCACTTGCACGTGATAGGATTAACACGCGCAGGAAGAGGAATAAGATCTCACATGCCAGTACGCTCAAGGGCAGCAATCTCCTCTGCTATCTCATGCTGCCACTTCTGATGAACAACAGTATCACGATAAGAAGTTAGTTCGGCAAGAGCAGTAGTAGCAAAGCCGAAACGCTCAGGAGGCCGAATAGACTGGCGATCACGAAGAGCTTATCGAGGAGGAGAGGTCGACGAGGATGACCCATCAGAAGGAGAGGGCATATCAGAAGAATCCTCAACTCATGGACGACGAGTATAGTAGAGAGAATAAGAAGGAACAAGGTCAGGAGTAACATCTAGAGAGGGTGCCGGTGGTGAAGAAGGTATCGACTGGGAAGGAGGCACCGGAGAGACCAAATGCTGTGGTGGAGGAGTGGTGACTATGGGGGTGGAAGGAAAAGTCAGGAAAGAAAGTGGCTCGACAAGAGATACTAAAGTAGAGGAAGGAGAAGGGCGAGGATAGAATAATCGAGACTCATTAAAAGTAACATCCCAAGAAATTCGCATTCGTCGGCCAATAGGATCCCAACAACGATATCCCTTGTGCTTAGCACTATAGTCCAGAACAACATACTCAACAGACTGAGTGATCAGCTTGGTGCACTCACAAAGTGCAAGAAGAACATAGCACATACACCCAAAAAGGCGAAGACTGAAATAATCTGGAGTCTTGCCACAGAGACGCTCAACTGGGATCCCACCCTGAAGAGCACAAGAGGGCTAAATATTGATCAGAAAAGTGGCAGTAGAAGCCTCAGCCCAGAAGTGTGGCGGAACAGCAGAAGCAAGCATGAGAGCAGGAGCTGTCTCAAGAAGATGACGATGTTTTCATTCAGCCACACCATTTTGGGTATGAGCATCGGGATAAGAAAACTGAGAGAGAGTACCCTACTCAGCAAGAAAACCACGAAGAACTCCCAACAAGTACTCCTTGCAGAATCAACGTGAAAAACACGAATAGGAGAGTCAAACTGAGTACAGATCATAGTGGCAAAAATCTTGTAGATGGATAAAACCTTACCATGAGATGACATAAAGCATATCCATGTATGTTGAGAAAAATCATCAATAAAAATTATATAATATCGATGACCTCCTTTCGAAACGAAATGAGCTGACCTCCATACATCAGAATGAATAAGATCAAAAGGGTATTGAGACACTGACTCACTGGAAGGGTAGGAGAGTTGAAGCTGTTTGCCAAGCTTACAACCCTAACAATTTAGAGAAGGGTTGCTGACATTGTGGAGCGCATCGGCCAAGGTCTTTAGCTTCTGGCTATAGGCTATGATCGAGAGGTCTCTTTGAACCAAGGTGTGGAACTTAGCATCGAGGAAGAGATCCCGGCTCTCCTTGTTTCCCAAAAGAGGTCCTCGTTACTTGTCCAGAGGGTGAAGGAGGTTTGCTCGATGATGTTGAGGATGTCATTGGAGATGGAACCGTAGAGCCAGGTGAGGACGGTGAAGTCCTGTTGTGCCCACATGGCGTCGGTGGCCGGGTTGGAGGGAGTGCCGTCGATGTGGTGGAGAAGGCCAAACTCACCAAGCATGGCGGTGAAGAATGTGCACCACTTGGTGTAGTTTGAAGCCTTCAGATCAAGCACAGCTTAAGTTGCCGGCGCCATGGTTGGGTTGAGGCTAGGAGAAGATGCAGCAGATGTGCGCGCCAGCTTCGGAGCTTCCGTGCTCATCGGTGGCAGTGGAAGGATGATGAACAGGAAGCAGGAAACAAGATTAGGTTGATACCATGTAAACAGATAAGAGGGGAGATGGAAAGCGACGCAAGGGCAAACAGCCTGGCCGTGTCGATCGTGTATTATAAGCAGCGAGTAAACTTGGTTACAGAGATTACAGTCTATCTCAAGCAACAAACATGTGCTAGAGATATACACGCGCAGGGTTGAGTAGATAGATAGAATACAACGTGTACAATGCAGTGTACGAGCACAAAACATATCTCGCTAACAGTTAGGGTTTCTACAAGCACGCAGTTCCTTCTCGAGCTGTTCGCGCTTTGCCTTCTCTTCCGAGTACTTCTCCCTGTACTCCTTGCCATACGCTTGCCATGCTTGTATCTTCGAATTGAGATCCTTAATATCAGCATCCTGCAACGCACCCCCTAGTTTAACCGACGGAGATCGATCCAGTGTGTGTGCCTGCAACAAGCAAAATCTTGTAAATCTAATAACTAATATACTCTCTCTCCGTTCTCAAAATCTAATATTTTTTCAAAAAAGAAAGATAATCATCAGATGTTCATGAAAAGCTCTGATACTAGCTATACATACTGAAGCAAGATCAGGATGATCAATTGAAGAGCACGAATCAAAACAAACCCCATGGAATTGTAATCATCCCACGAGACCACAAAGTTCATGCATGGATGAAACTTAATAGCCAAAGAAGAACATGGATATTAAATTTCTCCCTACCATTTTCTCGTCCGATGTCCTGGCGAGAGCAGAGTCTTGTCCTCCAGTTGTCCCGGCCATGCCCCTAAGAATGCCTGCTGCTTGCTTGCTTTCCTCTATGAAATCCGTCGGTTAAATAGACGCGCCAAAACAGCCTGCAGGCTTGGGCTGTTTGGATACAAAGAATTTTTGGAGTTTTAATTGAGGGGATACCATGGTTTCTAAAAAATACCGTAGTATCAAATACAACGAGATGTTTGGATACAATCGGTACTTCGGTTTTTAAAACCGTAGTATTTTTGGAGTTTTGAAAAAAATCCACTCAAGACCTCTTTTTTCTTAAACCGAGTTCTCTCTCTCGCTACGTCTCTAGTAGAAGTGATTCTCTATTTTATCTAGTGAATGCATCTTGATGGCTCTGCTTTAAACGGCTTTAGTTTTTTGTTGTTTTGTGGCTTTCAGCTTATTTAATTCAGAAGTCACTTAGAACTCATTAGTTTCTTTTTTTTTTGTGTTTCTCTCTTTTTCTTTGCATTGTCCGTAGATATAATAGTGTTTTTTATTTTTCTTATTTTTCTTTAATTGAATGACTCAATAAAAACTAACAGTCGTTACAATACAATTTCAGCTAAAAAATAATAGTGGCAGTCAAAAACCATAATCCTAAGCTCTTTGAGTGTCCCCTCAATTCACATACAATTGACGTTATTGACAATTGGCTCTCGGCCGGCGACTGCAGCATGCGTACGCCCGGGCACTGGCCACTTTGCGTTGAGCACTTCGCCAAAGCCTGCCATGGAATGATCACATATATACAGATGTATTATTGAACCTCTCCATGAGATGATTGTTGATGGATTCAATGATCTAAAAGTATTGAACAGGGCTTCTATCTTTCATGGAGAGCGTTCATATGATATGTATATTCTAAAGCATTGACGCTAATTACAAATTTACTTGAGGCAAAAAAAAAAAAACTCACAAACAAGCATAGAAGAACATTTGGGGAAAAGCTGGTCCATGCTAATAGGCTAGCAAATTCGTGCAAACGCTAGCTCATATATGTTACCAACAGTGACTACTCGGGCAAAGCTGGCCTCGGGGCGCCGCCGAGCAGTGATCCTAGACCTAGAACAAAATATTCACTACTACAGAAAAGGCCATCACAGACGGTTCAAAAACGTCATCACAGACGGTTTTGTGAACCGTCTGAGTTTATGGGTCAGTGATAATACGAGGTCATCACAGACGGTTTTCGAACCGTCTGTGATTTTAATATCACAGACGGTTTTTAACTAAAAACCGTCTGTGATGTTAAATATCACAGACGGTTCTTAACTAAAAACCGTCTGTGATATTTATAAATCACAGACGGTTTTTATTATAAAACCGTCTGTGATATTTCAGTATCACAGACGGTTTTATAATAAAAACCGTCTGTGATATTCCTTTCTACTCCTAAACCTATTTCTGTTTATTGGCTAGCCTCAGGAAATGCTAGCCATGCCCTCTGAAACAAGCAGATCAACATGTATATGTATACATCCAATTCACATCTCAATTCATTTCACAAACATAAAACATCCATTTTTATTAAGATTAGAGCCTACCATTACAATATCCCAAAACAACGAGCAGGTTACACAATAAGAACAATAGGTTACACAACAAGAACAGAGAGAAAGATTACAATATCCCAAAACAACAAGCAGGTTACACAACAAGAACAGAGAAAAAGCAAAGATCTTCTATGTCTTCTCGCCCCTGACGCAACGCATGAGCTGGATGCCTTCTCGCCCCTGCTAGTTGCTTCTGCGGTGTCTTGTCTCCCGTAGACTTGTGCGTCGTCTGCAAGGAGGAGGAGAATAGTAAGGAGGAGGAGAATAGCAAGGAGGAGGATAGCAAGGAAGAGGAGACAGGCTGGGTTTGGTTATATTTATAGGGGAGGGAGAGGCGGGAGTTCGAAATTTTTGGCGCGGGAACGGAGATTGGGTTGAGGAGGATCGACGGGCCCAGCGGTCAGATTATCACAGACGGTTCTATTGGCTAGAACCGTCTGTGATGAATGCATATCACAGACGGTTCTATATATAGAACCGTCTATGAATTAGAGCACAGAATTTTATATACCGATGCAATATAAACAACTAGTATGAAAAAATAAAATAGCAACGTTTTATGTAGCTTATATATACTCATTTGAAAGGTTTTGACGAGATCTACAACTTTGCAGTTGAAGCAAAATCCAAATTCCGAAAGGAAGACCAAGAAAAAGGGCAAAAACAGACACCAAAAACTTGCGACGCAGGTTTAGGTCCAAAGATGGCCGATTTTCAGGGTCTTGGATTTCTACTAGCGCAAGCTGGTCGTTTTTTTGGATCGGGCTCGTCGTTAGCTTTCCAACGAGTACAAGAACGTCGAAAACGGACATCGTATGCAAAAGTTATGCCCGTTTTACTGAAGGTGTCTCAAAACTTAATCATACTCGGACTTTAGCGGGAAAATTTGAAATTTTGAGGGATTGCAAGGCGGGAAACGTATCACAGACGGTTTTTATTATAAAACCGTCTGTGATAATCTGGTTTCACAGACGATTTTAAATAAAAAACCGTCTGTGATATTCCAGATTATCACAGACGGTTTTTTATTAAAAACCGTCTGTGATATTCCAGTATCACAGACGGTTTTATAATAAAAACCGTCTGTGATAATCTGGAATATCACAGACGGTTTTTTATTTAAAACCGTCTGTGATATTGGAATATCACAGACGGTTCAGCGGTAAGAACCGTCTGTGATACTCCTTTTTCCCGCCACAAATACCACAGACGGCCTCCAAATTAAAACCGTCTGTAATAGTGTACATCACAGACGGTTTCACAAAACCGTCTGTGATTTAGCGTCTACTATTAGACTTTCTGTAGTAGTGATCCTACTATATAATACTATAACAACAATAGAATGAACTATAAAATCTTATTTTTAGTGGATTAGACCCGAGGTCTAGCCCACGGCTGGCTACACCCCTGTTTACAGCTATCTTTTTTCCAATGACATGCTGTATTAAATACCACAATTCGCAAACACTGGGCGGTTTTTGTTAAAACTGTGAAAAAATGTGGTATGTGGATACTGTAGTATTTCACCAGTGGTGCATATAAAACTGCAGTTTTTGAATACTGTAGAATATAAATGCTGCAACATCCAAACAGGCCATCATCGGCCGAATTTGATTAATTCTAGATATATTAACAAATTAATAACCCACTTACCCTTGCTTTAGGGCCAGAATCAGATCAAGAATTTAACTAGAATTTGTTTTCAACTAACTAGGTTCCGTAGCACAATACGCAGAACAAAATTCACACATGTTAAGGCATGACGTAAGCGGTGAGGTCACCTTCATCCTCTCATTGGCCGGGTATATGCAGCAGCAAAAAATTGTTCCATGACAAGCCACAGGCAAGAATATATGCTTCATTAGCATATCTAGAGGTTCTAAAAAAAAAGCTATGGTTCTCAAAAAAGGCATTATGTGTACATATGTGCCAAGGTTTGCCTGTGAGACCTATTAGATAAGCCTGAGACCGTGTTTAAGGGCTTATCTTCTAGAAGCTGGCTGATAGGGGCTTCAAATTTGTAACGCTCTACAATCGGGTTGTTACACCGTCTAACCATAATACATATAAAATGTCAAAAATGAAGAGGCCTAACATGCAAACACAAAAATCCTCAGATAAGTATAGGATGGTAATAGTACTGTAATACCGTATAGAGATCACCCTATATTATATGATGAGTATTTAACTTTGTGCTTCATTATCTAAATTTGAGTTTGATTTTATGTCATTTGCACTCCCTAGTTTTGCTGTTAGGTGATCAGCGGTCTGCCTAGCCGTGTGCAGCGGTTGGACCGAGGAGCGGTTGGATTGATCCGTAGTTGGTGGTATGTTTATTCCAAAGAGGTATTTGTTTTAGTCCAGGACATGTTCGTCACCATTGTCATTGTTGTCGCGTATGCATTCCTCGTACACCTTAAGACGACCGATGATCTCCTTTATGGTTATTTTTTATGTCTCTAAATTGCTCTATGATCGAGGCAATTGGATGAAACTTTGAGGGGACGACAAGAAGGAATATCTTTACCATGTAGAACTCTTCTATCTTCTCGCTAAGGGCTCGAATCTTATTGATGATGGTCGTTAACCAGATGGCGAAGTCATTGATTGACTTCGTTTCCTTCATACGCGGCACGTCGAGCTTGGTTTTGAGAGTTTGCACCTTTATTTTCTTGACACGATCGGTGCCAAAATATATCGTCTTCAACGCCTCCCACACATTTTTGGCTAGTAGGAAGAGCGTCTCATCTGGGATGCCTTAATAGAAGTCCGCTAATGCCATCTGGTCCTAGTGCTCATCAACGTTGTCGTTCTCGATCGCGTCCCACACTCCTTGATCCCTTATGTACACCTTCATTTTGATTGTCCAAGCTGCATAATTGTTCATTGTTAGCATCAGATAATGTAGCGAGATGGCAAAACTCTGCTTCGCTATCACACCTGATGTTGCCTCGTCATCGTTGACACTATTTCCCGGAGAGCACACCATGATCTTGGGCATACACAGATCATAAACTCAGACTCTGATACCAAATGTTAGCCTAGCCCTAGGAGAAAACTCATACGAATTTACAGTGGAAGAGAACAAGAACATAGGTACAAGAACTTTGGTGCTCGGCTACAACTGTTTGGCCAATATTGTGGTATTTTTGGAGTTTTAAAAAATCCGCTCCATATCTTTTTTTTTCTTAAACCAAGTTCTCTCTTGCTACGTCCCTAGTAGAAGTGTTCTCTATTTTGGCCATATTTTTTTAGGCTAAGACAGATGAATTTTATTTGTGTTTTTGAGATGACAGCGAACGGTGTCTTTGCATACGACGAGGACGCTAACACTGTGGCTAATAGCTTATGGGCTTAGAAAGCTGGTTGAAGAATCTACTTGAAAAACTCGTTCTATTTATTTTGACTTTCAGATAAACAAAATACCTAAAACCCAAAAAAAATCCATCTAGCGAATGCATCTTGACGCTATTGATTCACGTACAATTGACGTTTTTGGCTCTCGGCCGGCGACTGCAGCATGCGTACTCTCGGACTGCAGGCACTGGCCATTTTTGCTCATTGCGTTGAGCACGTCGCCAAATGCTGCCATGGAATGATCACATATACAGTTGTATCATTGAACTTCTCCATGAGATGATTGTTGGACAGGGCTTCTATCTTTGATGGAGAGCGTTCGTATGTATATTCTAAAGCATTGACACTAATTACAATTTTACTTCAGACAAAAAAAAATTACAAACAAGCATAGAAGAATATTTCGGGAAAAGCTGATCTAGGCTAGATTATGGCTCTATTTTTTAAAAGTTGAGACTAATAGTTTTTACCTAATAGCTTTTGTTTATATTTTTCAAGATAACGACGGATGATAGAGACGCAGACGTGAACGACACATACGATTTGCCGAAGCAAAAAACAAAAAAAAAAGAGCCTACCAAAGGCTAGGAAATTTGTACAAACGCTAGTTCATATTGAAGGAATGCGCGTAGGCTATGATAGCAGAAAACAAAACTTTTCTACCGCGCACACCAGGACATCATGCTAAGGAGGGATCATGGATCGTTACCACTAGACGCGCAGCGCAGCGGAAGAAGAGTTGGAGAAGCCGATCCAACCACGCGCGTCGAGGTAGTAGTGGAAGTAGCCGATCGTCCCGAACAGATCGTCTCCTCCACGCGATCAACCACACCACGAGCAGATCCAATCTGTAGGTTGTTGATGCCGATCAACACCGCAACGAGCAGCGCCTCACCGGTATCCACACGTCCGGGGCTGGAACGCCGATCGCGAGTGTACCAGCACTCGTGAGCGGCTAGGGTTTGGCTCGGGAGGTGGCGGCTAGGGTTTGGCTCGGGATTAACAGAAGCATGCACCCCTCAGCCCCCCGCCTCCATATATATAGACCTCCTCACTTGGGCCTCGTGGACCGAGGCCCAATAGGAGTCTATCCGGATCTCTATCCGAATTGAGCCCACATCCGAATCACATTCGAATTAGTGTTCCAACCCGTTAAGTGTGCGACCCTGTAGGTTTACGTATACTTGGTCACGACCCGAAAACGCCTTTCCGGTCACCCTGTTAATAGCGGCCTCTAGTAAGACATATTAACCCCAAAGTATACGTAAAGATCATATCGGCTGAACCTGTAATGTTCTCATGTACGAATCCCTTTGCCACACGATATAGATTAAGCTCAAGGTGAGACCTGTGTCATCCACTTAATAACTCAATCACTCTCTCGATTCTGTGATGGATTATAAACTTGTGATTGACTCCTCAATCACCTTGGCATGGCCATGCACTTTCATAATCCATTACATCGAGGGGCCCAGAGATATCTCTCCCATAAGGAGGGGCAAATTCTATCTTGATCATTCACATCCCACTACATGTTTCATGGCAAACCCGAAGACTACTTTTATGACTACCCAGTTACGGAGTAGTGTTTAGTAGTCCCAAAATAAGCTACTACGCATGTTGGGAACCATGATGATCTCAAGTCTAAGAATTCCACATAAACACTATTTGAGACCAACTGATGACACATGGAATCTCTGCAGTGTCTCATGGCGGGTCTATCCAACATATGTTCACTAACACATATCCATATTATTGATTTGGTATCTCCATACCATGATCCATGAGACATGATCATCAATCAATACATATGCTGATCTTTGAATCATATTTGTTCCTCATATGATATATGATCAGGGATCATTTAGAAATAGCAACATTTGGCATTAAGAGTCTCATGAATAAGTCACATACGCATTGATCAATAATGATAATGTCTATTTCAAGGAACAAAGCAATGCATCATAAACATAGTATGTGATATATTCAACATCTCCATGTTGCCTCTAGGGCATATCACCAACACATATATGTTCCTAATAGTGACTACTTGTAGGGATGGCAATTGTTGTTTGCAATTACCTGGTGCATGCTTGTTTGTACATGTGTATTTTTAATACTTCAATTAAGGGAGATCTTCTTCAATTGTGCAATTCCCTTTTCTATTGTTGTTACTTAGAACTGATCCTAGACTCTTTGGTTCCTGGCCTAGGGGATAATTGATTTCATAATAAGTTTAGAAAGGATCCTAGTAAGAAAATCTACTAGTTTGAAACTGCATTTAAACAGAACCAAAAAAGATAGCTATTATATTTTCTAGCAACAGCTGTATCTGTCATTAGTTCAACTCTTAGATGGTGACTCTTAGTTCGCAGGTAAACGGGTATGCCCGTGGGCGATAGGTATGTGCGAGATTCTTCGCCGTCGTCCTTTGCGGGCATGCCCGTGGGCGTAAATCGGGATCATAGGCATGAGTATGAATGAGCACTACCCGTACCCGCCGCGTCCGATTGCCATATCTAACTAGATCAGCTTTACAGCTATCCTTTTTCCAATAAAATGTTGTATTAAATACCACAATTCCCAAACACTCGGCGGTTTTTTTTTGTTAAAACTGTGGTATGGGAATACTGTAGTATTTCATGAGTGTTGTATATAAAACTGTAGTTTTTTAATATTACCGTGGCTTATAATCCACGGTTATTTAATTTGACTAATTCCAGATATATTAACAAATTAATAACCTACTTACCATTCTTTTAGGGCCAGAATCAGAAGAATTTAACTAGAATTTGTTTTCAACTAACTAGGTTCGGTAGCACAATACGCAGCACAAAATTCACACTTGTTAAGGCATCGACATGTAGCAGCAAAAAATTGTTGCATCACAAGCCACAAGCAAGAATATGCTTCTCCGAATATCTAGTGGTTCTGAAAAAAGCTATGGCTCTGAAAAAAAGCATTACGTGCACATATGTGCCAAGGTTGACCAATGAGACTAGTTAGATAAGCCTGAGACCCTGTTTAAGGGCTTATCTTTTAGAAGCTGGCTGATAGGGGCTTCAACTTTGAAACGCTCTATATTTAGATTGTTACGCCGTCTAACCATAATACATATGAAATGTCAAAAAAGAAGAGGCCTAACATACAATCACAAAAAAAAAAAAAAATCCTCGGATTAAAGTACAGGATGGTAATAGTACATACAACTTTCAGTTACAATCCATGATCTCCAAACCTTGCATAGCTAACTAGCGCGAATTTAATCCCCATTGGCCCACTTAGAGAGAACCTAGGAAAAAAGATATAAACAAGAAATGGATGAATTTCAAGTAGGCGCAATGTCGCTCAAGCATATGGTAGCGACAGTAGAAGAACAATGAACAGCGCATACAGGAGAGGAGACTCATGCAGCCATCTTTATGGATGCTCCCTCCGTCCCATAATATAAGTTCAGTACATATACCTGAGAATCACATCTATATAAATAAAATAATCGGCGATATTCAAGACACCTCTTTCGTTTTGAGATAAAAAAATTCCAAAATAATCATAAAAAAGAAAAATTCTAGAAATTCTCACAATAATAAAAAAAGATAAGAATCTCCACTACTTATTTTGGTGGGGCTAGATTATAACAGTGCAGATTAATTATATATAGATATTAGAATTATATAACAAATACAATTGCATTTTAATTATAGGAAGTAGAATTGTATATCAAAGATAAATGTATTGTAATATCTTGCCGTGCAGTTACACAGATGAATATGCTAATTAATTTAATAATATTTAATAGAATTGGACTATAGTTATTCCTATTAGATAGGCATAAAACTACGCTTTCTATTATAAATAAATACGATCTAATTTTATTAAAAAATTATTTTTATAACTTATCTCCTGGAATTCTCTTGCTGTACCGTTCCTTATATAGCATATCTACGGACAGAGCCCACAATTGTACGGGAATATGAACTCCCGGCGGTGCCGATTTCGTAACTAGGGCTGTAAAAAAAGCTCGGAGCTCACGAGCTACTTGAGTTCGGCTCGTTCTAGGCTCGATTCGAGCTCAGTTTGAACTTTAAACGAGCCGAACTCGAGCTTGATCTCGAGCTCGCGAGCTTCACCGAGCCGAGCTCGAATAGTTCGCGAGCCCCAATTCGAGCTCAAATAGTAATACATATTCATTCTTACCGAGTTTACTCGAGCCGAACTCGAGCTGTAACATCCCAAATTTTGCTTTTATTTGGAAAGAATAATTTTAAATTAATTATTTCAATTTATTTGGAATTTTCAGAAATTAAAGTCTCTGTTTAAAAATAAACATTTAAATTAATATAGCTTGAAAATATTTTTATGTTCAAAGCATTACCAGTGAATTATGTGAATTTTTCTGGAAATTTTTGAAATTTATTTGGTATTTTTCTGAGTATTTTTAAGCCTCCTATTGATTTCTGAAATCTATAAAATATTTAAATTCTAAAATCCTCCCCGGCCGCCACGTGGCGCCCATCCGGCCGTCCATCCCCGCCGCTGGTCTGATCCCGACCATTCGCCCTCATCCCGCCTTCCCTCCTTCTCCGTGCGCCATCTGTCACCCATCCGCACCCCACGCCCGCGCCCGCGCTCATCCGAGCCGGCCGTTTCCACTCGATGCACCGGACGGCCCAGATCAGATCAACCCCGCTTGATCTAATCTCCGCCGCTCATCTCCACTTACCGATTCATTTCATCCGACGGCCCGTTCCTTTCCTCTCCGCCACCTGTCGCTCATCCGACCGCTCACCCTTTCCCCTTCTTTCTCTCTCGCTGACAGGTGGTTCCCACCTTTCAGGTCCGTCGTCCCCGCGACGGTTTCACCTCCACGCGCCGACGCCATTGATGCCACCCGCCGAGCTTCGTGCGTCGGCTCCGCTTCGCCATTAATGGCCGCACTCGTCCGTCCGTCGCGCGCATTCACCGCCGAGTTAATGCCGCTGCCGTTTCCCCTCGGAGAGCGCCGTTTTGCCGCTTCGCCGACGGAAACCGAAGCACTTACGCCGGAGAGGTTTGCGCGGCCGTTTCCATCTCCGCCGGGTATAAAACGAGCCCCGGCCACCCCTCTCACCCCTTCGCACTCTCCCTCTGTCTTCCTCTCTCGCGTGTGTCGTCGTCGCCGTCCAAAACCGTCACTGCCGACCGACAGCGCCGTCGCCGGTGAGTTCCTCCGCCACTCCGTTTGTCCGCTCCGCCGCACCGGTCGCTCGCGCCGCCCCTCGGTCCCCGAGCCAGCGCCGAACGCCCGCGCCCGCTCCCTCGGTCGCGCCGCCCGCGTCCGCGCTCGCCCGCGCGCGCTCGCGTCTGCGACGCTTCGTGCGACGCGCCTGGACACGCGTCGTCGATCGCCCGGACTCCCGCCTCCGCGCCGAACCATCTCCACCATTCAATTTCCGACGGCCGGGATGCGTCTACGCGTCCCCATCGCCGCCGTCCAAACCGCTGTCCGCACGCGCGTTCGCGTCCGCGCGACGCCTCGCGAAGCGAGCCGCGCCACGCGGCATCCATCCACCGGACGCCCGCGTCTCCGCCGCCTCATCACCGCCGCTCATCTGGATCTGAGCCAACGCTCGGGATAGAGCCACGCGTCCGAACTCCCAGCCGTCCGATCCACCTCCGCCGACAGCCGCGCACCCGCCGCGTCAGCTCCGCCACCTCAGCCTCCACGTCAGCCCTATCCGACGTGTCAAGCCACGTGGCAGACATGTGTTTCCCACGTCAGCGCCATGTCAGCCGAAACCCTTCGCCCATGCCACATCAGCACTGCCACGTCAGCATGCCACGTGTCCCTCTCGGTCTGCCACGTCAGCAACTGTAGTTGTCCGTGGACGCGGTTCACCGTAGACCGGGCCCACATGTCGGCCTCTGTATATTATTTTAATTTTCTTGCTGACGTCATAATTAGGATTTCCTTTTGTAAAATAATTCTCAGAAAATCCGTGCTGACGTCATAATTCATTTTCAGTTCAAAAATAATTCCAGAAATTATCTTTTTCCCATTTTCTCTGAATTCAAACTTCCAACAGCCATATCTTGCTCATTTTAAATCCAAATTGATCCATTCAAATTTCTAAATTCATCTAAAATTCCAATCTTTCATTTGGTATATTTATTTTCAATTTTTTTTGAATTTTTTTAGTTTATTTTATTTATTTGGTTTTCTCGATTTACGTGTAGAGACCGATTTGTCCGAAGATATTCAGGATCAAGCTCAGGAAGATATCAACCCAGCACAGGAAGGCAAGTCTCCTTTGACCATTTTGCTCCTATGATTTACAAAATGATTTGTGTAGTTATTTTAAATTATTGCATGCTTATGTTGTAAAAGTGGATAACTTGATTTTAGAAAAATTTAGTTAAATGTTCCAATTGTTATACCTTCCATTGAAAATCGTTTACCTTGTACCATTGTCAACTTAGGATATCCCTTTGACTCAATAATGAGTTAGTATTACATTTTGTTAAATTTGTACTAGCAAATGCTTAGTTTAGCGAATCAATATAAAATGTTCAAATGAGAAGCATGTTTGTTAAATGATTTGATTAATGGTTTGTTTGAACATTGGTAATGGATGTTACCATTGTTATTTGATTTGTTTGAAAAATGGTAATGGATGTTACCACTGTTAATTTGAAAATAAAAATGAAGTTCAAAGGGAAAAGTTGACAAGGGTGGATGGAAGGTTTGGCTGGTGCAGTATAGCACGAGAATTTTTGGAATTGTGAATGAGCCACCCTGGTCGTTTAAGGACCGACGCTTGTGTTTGTCCAAACTGAGCAAAACAGTGCAACCACAAGTCTATATGGGTACGACCTAGCTAACTAACATATAAAGGTGTAGTTTAGATATCACCAGTGGTGTATTGAGTGCCAGGGTGTACTGGTTACTCATAGTGAGGGACAGGGTTTACTGTACTCATACGGCGCAAGAGGGGGCTCCAACTCGTGGATTCGAGTTGTGGTGAAACCTTAGCGGGTGGTATCTAGCTATACTGGAGTAGGTGAAAGGATTTGTGATATTTTATCTGGGTCTCATGCCAAAGGAAGCATGTTGACCATTAAGATAATTTATCTCTTGTGGGTAAAGTGTACAAACTCTGCAGAGTAAAAACTATTCGAATAGCCGTGCCCACGGTCAAGGGCGGGTAAGGAATGCATTCACATGGTAGAAGTTTGATTTTGATTTCAAAATAAAATGGTTTGTCAAACTTGAGAGTGGTATAACTTTCGTGATTTAATCTGGTGGTGTAACCAGACCAGGTGGTTTAACCTGAGTTTTGAAAGTTGGCAGATAGCCTGAGATTTTAGTGTTGGTGGTTTAACCTTCACTAAGTTATTTATCTAATTTCATTTATGAAAAACAAGATGTTTATCAAATGGCCTTTGAAGTAATTATGTAGATTTGAAATAAAATGCTGATTTTTGCAAAAGAACCATATAGCCTTCCTTTGTGAAGCCTTGCATCTATGCATCTTTCCCAAGACTTGCGGAGTACAATTTTGTACTCACATGTTGCTCTACAAATACATTAGCAGAGGATGAAGAAGCTCAAGCTGGAGAATACGACCTCTGTGCCGAGTGTGGATGCGGTGGATTCTTCCCGGATGCTTAGGACTCGTTTCCCCAGTCAATTGCCTGTGGCAGATTGATGGGTCGATTAATTTACTTTTTGCTTCCGCTGTGTTTATTTTCGTTTTAAGGTTCTATGAACCTTTGTAAGGCAATGACCAATGTAAACTTCAGTTATTATTGTAATAAATCGTGGATGACAATGTACCGTTTTTATTCTGGTTATCTGTGTGTACTAGCTTTGATCTGGGACTAGTACTGTAATGCACAGGGGGGTCCGGAAGTTTCTACTCCGGGTCTCACACGAGCTCGAGCTTTTCTTATTGTTGAAAATTAGTGTATATTTAAATTATTTTGACTGTTATCGAGTTTATTAGAGCCGAGCTCGAGCTTAAAATTTTCTTATTATTGAAAAATAGTGCATAATAAATTATTTTAATTGTTGCCGAGCTTCAACGAGCCGAGCTCGAGCCCAGGTCCAGGCTCGGACCCCAACTCGAGTTCGGCTCGAGCTCGGCTCGAGTTTCTACCGAGCTCGAGCCTAGAAGGCCAAACTCGTTTGAGCTCAGCTCGTTTACAACCCTATTCGTAACGCAGGGAACACTTCCTATAGCCAGTGAAGCCACATTACATCCACGAAGGTTCACATGTCATGATTAAAGAAAAATATGGCTTTGCCAATTGATTAATTTACATTTATCCAGAATCGAGATTCCTTGCATGCATACCAGTGCAGGTGTCCTACACGATGCATCCATGCGACGTGCCATCTGATACACCCATGTCGATATTCGCACGGAACGTCCGGAATGCAAGAATTTACCAGAAAACAAACTGTTCCTGCAGAAATCGATAAAAATCCTCGTGTTCCAGACGAGGCATTAATCGACACATCTGTAGTCTGATATGCATAGTCAGAGTTAGACACATGAGGTCATACATGTATTACAAGGTTCCAAATCCGTAGACTAATCAAGCATGCCAAGTTATCTGAAACGCATCGCATATTGAAGTACATGACAAGATAGAAAAGTATAGCCCTGTCAAGATAGAAAAGTATAGTCCTGTCAAATTCTGTTCTAAACCAGTTGAACACAAGACGAGCAAGCCGGCTACCAGATCTCTCCAGGAATGCACTAACAGGACAGATTCCAAGAGAAGTTTGGGGTCCCTTCGGGTTGATAAACCTCAATTTGTCTAGGAATCACTTGCATGGTACAACTTGTCTACGAGACAGGAATCTCCAGAGGCTTTTCATATTTCGAACAACGGGCTTTACAGTGTAATCCCAGAGAGCTTGTGAAATTCAAGTTTGTCACACAACAATCTTTCAGGAAGAATTCCGTCATGAAGACCGCTTCGATTAAACACTTAATCTTAAGAGGAAGGCAGGCTTTATTAATCAACAATAACATTCAAGGGTACATGACAACACTCTGGAGGATTAAGGAGCCAAAGATGTCTCCTACGGCCACAGGACACGCACTCTTTGCCAAAGAATGAGCGTCTCCGTTGGAGTAACACCCGTTTTGGCAAAGAATTGCGCTATAAGCACACTGATTCTGTTGCTTGAGGTCATTGACCATCTCTGAGCAATCAGAGTCCTGCACATCCTGATATCGGCGTCCATTGCCAGGGATAATCCTTCATTGCAAGTGATGGCCTCCAGCCCTCCAGTGTGGCCAGATCCATCATGCCTTCTACAGTAAAGGTTCTTCAAACGGTTGATGATCCATCAAACGCTGCAACCATAAAGAACAGGCCCTATAATCCTGCCAAATTCTGTTCTAAAACAGTTGAACACAAGACGAGCAAGCTGGGTACCATATCTCTCCGGGAATGCTGAATTGCTGAGACATATTTAGATTTGGTGCTGGACGGGAGTGACAAGGCCACCTACGTACGACCACAGCTACAGCGACGTTAGGTTCTCCATCGCGCGATTTCTTCTGGTAGTATTCGCGCAATTTCTTCTCATTCTCGTATTTCTTCTCCAGCTCTCGGTACTGCTTGTTCTTCTCCTCGCCATACTTCTGCCACCCTCGTATCTTCTCCTCAAGGGCCTGAACCTGCAACTTCAAGCCCTGAACTTCTTTCTGATCAGCTTCTCAAACTTTACGGCTTGCTCTCCGTCGTCCCCACGGACGATGCCAACTGTTGTGGCTACTGATCAAACAGTGAAGTAGGGGAGTAGTGGAATGGATGAGATGAATCGACAATACTTGCCTCTTCCCTATGTCCAGGCCATGTATATATATTCGCATGAAGCGTATTTTACAATACTACCTTTACATTTATGTGCCCTCCATAGGTGTATCTATATTATTACACACGTCCTATTTTGGGCTTTACAACTCTTTAACATGCCAGATGGGTTTAGATGGAGCCCACCCCTATCACAGAAACCATAGATTATCCAATTATTACAATGAAACTTACTAAATTATTCATGACCATAAGTGATGAATTGATAGGTGGAGTGAAGTGAAAGAGCTACAAAAGTACGATAATTCTTGTCCTACTTCGACCCATGCTTGTTGCCTTTAACATTCACCTAAAAAAAAGAAATAAACGAAGGTGAATCCATAAGCAAATGCAAAATAGAACAATAAATTAATCCACATCATTTTTACAATTTATATCTATTTAACATTAACCCAATTTTCACATCTCATTTTCATCAATTCTCATTTACATATCTCAGTATCTCATCTCTCTTTTCATAAATACAATGTAATGTTGTTATCTTCTTCTGTAGCTCATACTGGTATAGGGAGGGTATATCCATCGAAAATGGTTTGAGTTTTTTTTTTCAAGTGGAACGGTTTTTTGTAGCGAATTTGGGTTAGGGATTTGTTAATACCTCCTTAGAATGACAATAGACGGGGACATGCATGCGTGTATCTATGAGAGCATAATGTGTAGAATAAGTTTTCTAATAGGGATAAGTCTAGCCTAATCCACTCCCTAAACTTTGGGTACGCTGAATTGCTGATACATATTTGGATTTGGTACTGGACGGGAGTGACACGGCTACTTAATTACCACATTTTGCTGATACATATTTATATTGACTTGAAGCTTCCCGTTCTCATTCTCCAATGCGCGCGATTTGTTCCGGTAGGATGCGCACTGTTTCTTCTCATTCTCGTATTTCCTCTCCAGCTCTTGGTACTCGTCGCGATATTTCTTCTCCAGCACTCGGCACTGCCTGCTCTTCTCCTCGCCATATTTCTCCAACCCTCGTATCTTCTCCTCATAAGCCTGAACTTGCAACTTCAAGCCCTGAACTTGCAACTTCAAGGCCTGAACTTCTTTCTGATCAGCCTGGCCGCAGGCCAGCTCTCTTCTAACTGATGCATGTCCCGGGGCATGTCCCTGCAGTAAAAAGTAAAATTAATTAGATAATGCTGTCCCCCATGAGCAAATTGAGTGCTACGTACGTACTCGACCAAACAAGAACACGAACGGTAATGAAAAATTTCCTGTACATCAATCTCTACTACCTTCTTTCCGTCGTTCATCGTGAGAGCTAGTGTTCTTTGTTAAGCTAGCTTGCCTCTTGCTTCCGTCGATGAAAGCCTGCCGTCGTTTAAATAGACGGTGACCGCACATGTAGAGCACAAATTTCACACTTGTGAAGGCATCGACGTACGTAAGCGGTGAGGTCATGAGAGACCAGGTGGTCGTGACTCCATGTGAATGATGAGTAATTGACAAAGGTTTAGGATAGTCGAGTTTGGTTTGAGTGGTTCGGAGTCGAGCCGTTGCGTGGCGCAATCGGGCTCGGTCGGACTTTGGTCAAACTTGGTCATTTGGGCTTAGGATGTATATTCTAATGTTTCGACAGGTTTGGACTTCGTCTGTGGTAAGTGTGATGGTATTTACGCTTTCATGTGTCGAGCGGTGCTATTTGACGTGTTCTCTTGTCTGTGTGACTGCAGGACATCGGGTGGAGTCGTGGCGAGACACGTGGACCGGACTAGGCGCAGGTGGTGCTGAGGTCAGAACGGTCGGGATGTGTCGAAGACGACGTAGACTCGAGGTGGTTGCGAGGCGTGCGAGGCAAGGAGCGCGGAAGCTTCCCAGAAGGTGCAGGAGGGGCGAATCGGGAAATTCGCGAGGCTGCACAAGCGGGAGCGGGCGCCGTTGGATTTAGCAGGCGTAACGGGGCGGAGACCCGTTAGCCAAGGCTATAAATAGGATTGAGGGGCTGCATGCCCACTTGAGCACTTCAAGGGTTGGTGGAGTCAAAATAGGCTTTAGAGGTTGTTTTAGCTTTGGCTCTTTAGTGGTTGGAGGACACAGAGCAGTGCTCCCTCTGGTTGGCCTCTTCTACGATGGTTTCTAGGTGGTGTGCTTGAGTGTTGTTCATCCTTCTTCACAAGCTTGTATGGAGTTCTTGAGTTGGGAGAGGGAAAGGAAGGATTGAGAGACTTGTAATCATTCCTCTGTATTCAATCATGTATCTCTCTTCCTCTTGATCAATATGAAATGATGGAGTTTGGATTTTGATTCAGTTGTTGAGCTGCCTGTTCTGTTTTTCCTTCGATCCTCTCTTTTGGTGATTTATGAGATTTTGAGTTTCTTGTTGATTCTTGCTGTGGAGGTGCAAAATGGGTTGCTATGACATGGGTGATGCTCAAAAGCCACTTGGCTGGTAAACTCCAAGAGCAAACCAAGTTTTAATCAGAGATTTACTTTGTTGGCCTCCTCTGTTCCTCAGTTCAAGTTCTAGGGTTTAGATGAAGTGTTTGATTCCCTTGAGGATTTGGCTTGAGATTCTTACAGGGATGCTCTCAGATTGCTGCTAACTCAATTGCAAAATCTCATATGCAAAGGACTTGCAAATCTCAAGTATTTCAGGTTTTAGTGTTCCTTCCTGTAGTCTTCAGGCATTTCTAGGGTTTGGAGAAATCCCTTGTGTTCCTTCTTGGCTTGAGTTGATTTTTGGTCTGGGAGATCTCCTTGCTATTGCTAATATACTCCCAAAATTTCAAGGCCATAGGATCAAGGATGGAGGAGAAATTTGAGGTTTGGTGAAGCATCCTGTAACTTTCAGATTTTGTGTTCAAATCTGAAATTTGTGGTTCTAAGTTTATTTTTCTTGATCTTCTAGTCTCCTTTGGTTATTTTAGTCTCTATCTTACAGTTGTGGACTAAGAGTATCAAGGAGAAGCCACAAATTTCCCTCTTGTTTGAAGTCTGAAGTCCCTACAGGTTGCTGTCCAAAATTTTCAGTTTTCAGCCTTTACTTGTTGCATTCGGCCTGCAGTCTTGCTGCTGTTTTAGCTGCATTTTGGTCATCTTTTCTCCTTCAGTATAGCAGCTATTCTCCTCTCCAGTTTGCTGTCAGTTTTTCTTGGTTGGCTGTTCACTTTGGTTCAGATTTTCAGCATGCAGTTGTGCAGAAATTTCAGCATTAAGAATCCAGTTTCCTGCTGCAGTTTTTATTTATGAGTGGCTAGTTTTTTGCTCTGTTTTCAGTCCTTGTTAAAGTAGTTCGCAGCAGCTAATCTCCTCCTTTTTACTCTGTTTTCATAGCTATTATAGCTATCGGAGATTAGAGTCTTTTGAGAATACTTGTGGGGAACAATTTTAAAAGTCGACATTCACCCCCCTCTGTCGCCATTTCGGTCCTACAATTGGTATCAGAGCCGGTTAGCTCTAATTCATAGATCTTAACCGGTCTCAAGAGCCATGGCGACGGACAAGTACTCGACCAAGCCGCCCGTGTTCGATGGCATCGATTACCCCTTTTGGAAGAGCCGAATGGAGACATACATCCAGGCCCAGGGGTATGCCATCTGGCGGAAGGTCAAGGTACGATTCGTTGTTCCTGCCGATGAGAACATCAATGCCGGGAATATGGCTGATGTTGAGGCGAATGCAAAGGCAAGGAACATCATCATCCAGGGGTTGAGTCGTAGCGAGTTTGACCGTATATCTCACCTGTCGTCCGCCTATGACATCTGGGTGACCCTCGACGCATATCATGAGGGCACCACCCAGATCAAGACGGTTCGACAGGACCAGTTCAAGCGCGAATACAACAAATTCGAGATGCTTGCTGGTGAGTCCCTGGACGAGTGCTTTTCGCGATTTCACAAAATCTTGAGCAACCTCCGAGCGGTCGGTCTCACATACCCCGACTCGGACAACGCTCGTCAGATGCTCGCGGCACTCGATCTGCGCGTGTGGGAGATGAAAGTGACCACCATCAAAGACACGACAGACCTCTCGACCCTGACTCTTGACGCGCTGTACTCACGCCTCAAGACTCACGAGATTGACGTTGTCTCTCGTCGGTCGAAGTCACAGTCGATGGCTTTGGTCACCGATCCCAGTTCTGCTTCTGGTCTCTCTTCTGATTCTTCTTGCGGTTTTTCCCTCGCTGCTCTCTGTGACATAACTGATGATCAGTTAGAGCAGCTTGTGGATGATCAGCTGGCCCTCCTAGCCCGAAGGTTTTCACATGCCTACAAGGGTAGGAGAGACAGAAAGAGAGGAGGACCCGTGATTTGCTTCGAGTGTGGTGGCCCCGACCACATTCGGGCAAACTGCCCCAAGCTGGAGAAGGGCAAGAACGACTACGGCGGTTCGAGCAAGATCGACTACACCGACAAGAACCGCAACAAGAAGCCTCCAGCTCCGACGCCGGGAAAGAAGAAGTTCCGCAACTTCGGGAAGGCCAAGAAGCTCTTCCATCGCGTCCTCACCGCCTTCGACGACCTCGACCTCAGCGAGGTGGAGGGATGGAGCGACGACGACGGGACGGGTGACCAAGAGGCCAAGGATGGCGGCAACGACTTCTCTGGCATGTGCTTCATGGCCCTCGAGGGCGAACTCAGCGACAGCGAGCTGTACTCCGACTCGGATGAGGTACTCCCTTCTTATGACCAGCTAAATGATGCTTTTCTTAAGCTAGGTGGATTTCATGCTAGAGCTAGGTCTAGGTGTACCGAGTTAGAGAAGGAAGTAGATAGACTGTCACGGGAGATTACTTCACTTACATCTGCTCCCTCCCGTGACGACTGTGATACATGCTGTGCCTTGCTTGATGACATGGAGAAATTAAGGACCTCTCATGATAGTGTGTCCTCCGAGCTTGATATTGTTAAGGTGGAGAATGTTAGTCTGCTTGCTGAGTTAGAGTTGAGTAGGATGGCTGTTACCCTACTTACTACTGATGAGACTACTTCTCCCACCTCATGTGAGGATAAGGACATTGCTGCTAGAGGACCTTATGCCATGCTCCTTGATCTGCCCGAGTCTTGTGAAAATTGCAATAACTTGAAGATGAACCTAAAACGGGCAGATCACAAGATTGCTGAGTTGAGTGCTTCTTTACTTGAGCCTATTGATTCATGTTTGAATTGTCCAAAGTTAACTGCTGAACTTGAATCTGTCTCAAAACAGTTTCAAGAAATGATTGACAACAACAAGAAAATAGCTCAGTATGCGACTAAGGATCCTGTTAGCTCACCATGCATTAGTTGTGATAAACTAAAACTTGAACTCGTTGCTTTGAATGACAAATGTGTGAAGCTAACTAAGGACTTACTAGAGAAGCCACAATCTGGTTGTGATGTGATTGATGGTGTGGGGGAGAAGCCCCAGGGTAAGGATGAGACGCTTAGAGACGCGAACCAACCTGCTAGTAGTAGGACTGTCCCCTCAGAGTCGGCTGTGCGTGCACAAGCCATTCTTTCCTCTACTGTTGGTTCTTCTTCTGCTCCCTTACCTCCTGCTGTTCCCTCTTCTCCCTGCTCTTCTTGCACCTCTCTCTTTCGGGAGTGTCAGTATCTTATGAACACTCTCGAGAGATTTGTAGGAGGCAAGAAGAAGCTTAATCTTATTCTAGACCAATCCAAGATTTGTAAGTTCAATCAAGGTCTAGGATATGATTTCTATGAGGATATGAGGAAGCATCCTCCTGCTATTCTCAGACCCATAGTGGGAGGTGTGATCGAGGTCGAGCCCAGATCTGATGAGGTCAAATTCAAATCAGCGGGCTTTGTCCAAGGGATCTCTGACAGTAAGGTGATTCCACCTGTTGCTTTGGCCTCTCAGAAGGCGAAGCATCTTCGTGCTACTTCCACCTCTCAGAAGGTGGAGTACCACTGCACCTTCTGTCAGAAGGATGGACACTCGATCGAGAGATGCTTCAGGCGCGCCAGGATTGCGCGTAGAGACCGTGCAGAGGCATTTAGGCGTATTCAGGGTCAGCCCCAGATCCTGAGTGCACCTAAGATTAGCACGAGTTCCAGATTTGCTTCTGACAGGTTTGGGCAGCATCGAGGACTTGGTTTTTCTGAGTCTTCTGGTTTTCGTCCTCGTGCTGCTCCGGGTCGTGACTTCCGCCGTCCTGAGGGTACATCTCGTTTCCCCCGTCGAGACAGTTACCCACGGCGTGATCAGCAGGTTGCCGGTGTTTCGACTCGCTTTCCCATAGCAGTCGGACCTAGCAACAGCTTCAGGTCTGGACACAGACCTTCTGCTTCTTTGAGTCACAGAGAGCGTAGGGTAGATAGAGGTCAGTCGTGCTTGACGACTTCATCTGCTCGACGTGTTGTTCAGTATTGGGTGCCAAAATCTCTCTTGATTTATCCCAGTACTGAGACCTTACTCTCTGTTTGACTCAGGTTCGCCGGGTAGGGAAGGAGAAGGTTTGGCTTGTAGACTCCGGTTGTTCTCGTCATATGACCGGAGACTCCCGTTGGTTCTCCTCCCTAGCCCGCGCTCCAGGTGATGAGACGATCACCTTCGGAGACGCTTCGTCTGGGCGCGTCATCGCCAAAGGTACTGTGCGCATTAATGATTCTTTCATTTTGAAAGATGTAGCCTTGGTTAGTAAGCTGCAGTACAATTTGCTTTCAGTTTCTCAGCTTACCGATGACGGTTTCGAGGTGAGCTTTAAGAAAAATGCTTGTAAAATTCTTGATTCTTCGGGTAGTCTGGTTTGCGGGATTTCTCGTTATGGGAGGATCTTTCGTGCTGATTTTTCTGAGTCTTCTGGTGATCCTCTCAGGTGTTTAGTTGCTTCAGAGTCCCGCGACCTCTCTTTCTGGCATAGGAGACTTGGTCATATTGGATTTGACCATTTGACCCGAGTTAGCGGCCACGACCTCATTCGTGGTCTGCCGAAGCTCAAAATGGTCAAAGATCTTGTTTGCGCTCCATGCCGGCACGGCAAGATGGTAGCCGCTTCACATCCTCCGGTCACTGTGACTATGACCGATGCACCGGGACAGCTGCTCCACATGGATACAGTGGGACCAGCTCGAGTGCAGTCAGCAGGAGGGAAGTGGTATGTCCTTGTCGTGGTCGATGACTTCTCGAGGTATTCTTGGGTGTTTTTCTTAGCCTCGAAGGATGAGACGTTTTCACTTTTTCGAGGTCTTTTCAGTAGGCTTTCTGTTGAGCTCCCAGGTGCCTTACGAGCGATCCGCAGTGACAATGGCACGGAGTTCAAGAATTCCTACTTTGAGAGTTTCTGTGGTGAGACAGGTGTAGAGCACCAGTTCTCTTCTCCGCACGTTCCACAGCAGAATGGCGTCGTGGAGAGGAAGAACCGTACCTTGGTCGAGATGGCCAGGACGATGCTTGATGAGTACTCTACACCGCGGAAGTTTTGGGCTGAGGCTATAGCCACCGCGTGCCATGTCTCAAATCGAGTCTTTCTTAGGGCACACTTGCACCGCACTTCTTATGAGTTGAGATACGGGCGAAAGCCCAGCGTCTCTCATTTTCGTGTGTTTGGTTGCAAGTGCTTTATTTTGAAGTCCGGGAACCTAGACAAGTTCGAGTCACGATCTTGTGATGGTATCTTTCTAGGTTACTCGCCTTCTTCGCGGGCTTATAGGGTCTGGAACTGCGAGTCTAGCAAAATGGTAGAGACCTGTGAGGTGACCTTTGACGAGGCCAGTCCGGGGACTAGGCCTGATATCTCAGGTTCTTTAGAGCAGTCCGAGACCATCTTCGTGGATGACGAGGACGATGGAGATGAGGGTTGTCTACCCGATCCAGTCCCTTATCCACCCCTTGAGGTGCCGTCTTCTACCGCACCTCCAGGTGATCAGCCCATGCCTTCTGCTTCCTCTGGAGCTAGTGGCTCTGTTCCTACCTCGTCAGCTCACGAGGTAGAGGCCACTTCTTCATCTCATCCAGGACCTCCCCGACATATCCAGAAAAGACATCCTTCTGAGCAGATGATTGGAGACCTGTTCGAGCGTGTTACTCGCTCAAAATCTGGCTTATCTCAATTCTGTCTCCACTCTGCTTTCATTGCCTCCTTTGAGCCCAAGGATATTTCTCATGCTCTTTCCGATGAGTCTTGGGTCAATGCCATGCATGAGGAGTTAGAAAATTTTGAGAGGAACAAGGTCTGGTCGCTTGTCGAGCCCCCGCGAGGTCACAATATTATTGGGACTAAGTGGGTGTTCAAGAACAAGCAGAGCGAGGATGGAGTGGTTATTCGAAACAAGGCTAGACTGGTAGCTCAGGGGTTTTCCCAGGTTGAGGGTCTAGACTTCGAGGAGACCTTTGCCCCTGTAGCTCGACTTGAGGCCATTAGAATTCTGCTTGCCTTTGCAGCTTCTAAGGGTTTCAAGCTCTACCAGATGGACGTCAAGAGTGCCTTCCTTAATGGAGTCATTGAGGAAGAAGTTTACGTCAGACAGCCTCCAGGTTTCGAGAACCCCAAATACCCACACCATGTCTTCAAGCTTTCCAAAGCGTTATATGGACTTAAGCAGGCCCCCAGAGCTTGGTATGAGAGGCTTAAGTCCTACTTGTTGAGTCATGGGTTTGACATGGGTAAAGTAGACAAGACCTTGTTCATCCGCCGTCATGGCAATGACCTTCTGCTCGTCCAGATCTATGTCGATGACATTATCTTTGGCGGCTCTTCCCATACTCTAGTTTCACAGTTCTCGGATGTCATGAGCACCGAGTTTGAGATGAGTATGATGGGGGAGTTGACCTTCTTCCTTGGCTTCCAAATCAAGCAGTCTCGGGAGGGTACATTTCTTCATCAAGGAAAGTACACTCGTGACCTCCTGAGACGCTTCGACATGAGCGATGGTAAGCCTGTGTCGACTCCCATGGCTTCTACAGCCTATCTTGACCCAGATGAGGATGGCGAGCCAGTTGATCAGAAAGAGTTCAGAAGTATGATCGGCTCCCTTCTTTACCTCACTGCCTCGAGACCAGACATACACTTCTCCGTGTGTCTGTGTGCTCGTTTTCAGGCTTCTCCTCGAGTATCTCACCGCCAGGCGGTGAAGCGCATCTTTCGGTACCTTCGAGCTACCATTGACTATGGTATCTGGTACTCTTCCTCATCCTGTCTTTCCTTGAGAGCCTTTTCGGATGCAGACTTTGCTGGCTGTAGGATAGATAGGAAGAGCACTTCCGGCACCTGCCAGTTCATTGGCACTTCTCTCGTTTCCTGGTCTTCGAGGAAGCAGTCCGGTGTTGCACAGTCCACTGCAGAGGCCGAGTACGTTGCTGCTGCCAGTTGCTGCAGCCAGGTACTTTGGATGGTCTCGACCCTGCGGGACTTTGGGTTAGCGATAGACAGTGTTCCACTCTTTTGTGATAACACTTCTGCGATTAACATTGCTAAGAACCCAGTGCAACATTCTCGGACCAAGCATATTGATATTCGCTTCCACTTCCTTAGAGACCATGTAGAGAAGGGTGATATAGTGCTCCAGTTTGTGGAGAGTGACCACCAGTTGGCTGACATCTTCACCAAGCCCTTGGATAGTTCGAGGTTTTCAGCTCTACGGGGAGAGCTTGGGGTGGTGTGTCCTTACGGATTGTAGTGAGGGGGAGCTTTGGGCTTTACTGCTTTACTATTGATTATGCTTCTGTCTCATTTCTGTTGCATTGCACTCGGGGTGCATTTGGGTTTAGTCCTTCCAGCATAGGTTAGAGTACTTCTCTTGCCGAGATGCTTAGACTTCTAACTCTTATCTTGTGCTTCCAGGATTAGCTATTTCTTATCTCACTAGGTTGAGCTCACTCACTTCTTGTAGGTTCTAGCGAGGGTTGGGCCACCCTCGGGTAGACAGGGTACGTGTTTGCTCTCTAGTGTGTGTTCGACGATCAGCTGTTAGTCCTGGAGTCTTTTGGGGTAGATGAGAGTCAGTTTAAGCCATAGTTGCTTCTATATCTTTTCTATGCTTTAAGGACTACCCGTTTGGATTTTCTTTGCCAGCTTCTCGAATTTAATGCTTTGGTTCAGGGGGAGTTCATTTGGGAGCTTCTGGAGCTTAATATTGACTTAACTCAACTTGAACTAAAAGTTGCATCTAATGTTGAGGGGGAACTGGTCTTTCGTGCATTTTCAGCATTCTAGTATTATAATCAATCTGCATTGAGCCTTGATTATTATCCTGTTATGACATGCTTCAGTGCTTTACACCTTGCCATGACTTGTGCTTAGCTTGCTAAATTTATCATGACTTCATATGTGTAGACTAGCGTTTGCCATGATAAGTTAAGTAAAATTGATCAACTTAAATTAAACTTGTCATGCTAGCATTTGAGTCTAGTCTTTCTTGAGCTATCCTTTTATGATTCATGCCATGTCAAATAGGCTGAGTAGAGCGTTGAATCTATATTGAGCCTTAGTTTGAGCTGTTTTAGTCTCCTGATGATACATGAGTTAGTACAATGTGTTAAAAAGGCAAAAAGATCTCTTTTGTGCGAAAAAACTGATCTCACCAATTCTTTCCTATGAGACGGCTTGCCATTGCACTTGGCATGAACTTAGGGGGAGTTTTGGATGACCTAGACTATCTTCTTAAGCTTCTTGCTTGGAGTAGTCGCATAAGGCTTGAGATCTAGCACATGATAAAACAAAATGTTGGTTGACAACCACCATATTTGTGCGAAAAAACTGATTTCACCAATTCCTTCTCATGAGACAGCTTGCCATTGCACTAGGCATGAACTCAGGGGGAGTTTTGGATGACCTAGACTATCTTCTTAAGCTTATTGCTTGGAGTAGTCGCATAAGGCTTGAGATCTAGCACATAAACAAAAAATTGGGTTGAAAACAACCATATGCTTTCAAAAGACAATGTTTAATGTGCTCAATTTGCTTAATCTACAATCAGAACCAAGTACTTTAACCAATGTTTCAATCTTGGGCTTATAGCACTCTATTTGGACTCAATGTTAGCTTCTTTGTTCCGTTTAGCTTATTGACATGGCCTGCATCATCCTTGGATGTCTCTAGCTAGACTTTACTCATTGATGACGTGACTTACTCACAAAATGCACTACATTTCAGATTATCATCTATGTGCTCTAGCTGGTTTATATATATGTTGTCATGATCTAGATAGCTGGTTTATATATATGTGCTCTAGCTTATATATATGGCTTGGTGTATTACATTATGGTCATTATGGATAATTCTCATGGCTCTAAATGCTTAAATAAACAAACTTCAGCCATATTCATCCATTGACATGTCATATTCTCTCTATTGCATCTTGATGTGTTTATTGCCAAAAGGGGGAGAATAGAGAAGAAAAAGTCTGTTGGGAACAGTTTAGAGCTTTGGAGATCAATTTGCTCTTTCAGTTGTTGCTCTAGTGGTTCCTTCTGTCGACATGGTCATAAGCTTCATTCCCTTCTTTGGATCATGTTGGATTCTTCAAACTCAAACTCAACTTCATGCTTTTTCTGAGTTTGTCAATATACTCATCAAGGGGGAGATTGAGAGACCAGGTGGTCGTGACTCCATGTGAATGATGAGTAATTGACAAAGGTTTAGGATAGTCGAGTTTGGTTTGAGTGGTTCGGAGTCGAGCCGTTGCGTGGCGCAATCGGGCTCGGTCGGACTTTGGTCAAACTTGGTCATTTGGGCTTAGGATGTATATTCTAATGTTTCGACAGGTTTGGACTTCGTCTGTGGTAAGTGTGATGGTATTTACGCTTTCATGTGTCGAGCGGTGCTATTTGACGTGTTCTCTTGTCTGTGTGACTGCAGGACATCGGGTGGAGTCGTGGCGAGACACGTGGACCGGACTAGGCGCAGGTGGTGCTGAGGTCAGAACGGTCGGGATGTGTCGAAGACGACGTAGACTCGAGGTGGTTGCGAGGCGTGCGAGGCAAGGAGCGCGGAAGCTTCCCAGAAGGTGCAGGAGGGGCGAATCGGGAAATTCGCGAGGCTGCACAAGCGGGAGCGGGCGCCGTTGGATTTAGCAGGCGTAACGGGGCGGAGACCCGTTAGCCAAGGCTATAAATAGGATTGAGGGGCTGCATGCCCACTTGAGCACTTCAAGGGTTGGTGGAGTCAAAATAGGCTTTAGAGGTTGTTTTAGCTTTGGCTCTTTAGTGGTTGGAGGACACAGAGCAGTGCTCCCTCTGGTTGGCCTCTTCTACGATGGTTTCTAGGTGGTGTGCTTGAGTGTTGTTCATCCTTCTTCACAAGCTTGTATGGAGTTCTTGAGTTGGGAGAGGGAAAGGAAGGATTGAGAGACTTGTAATCATTCCTCTGTATTCAATCATGTATCTCTCTTCCTCTTGATCAATATGAAATGATGGAGTTTGGATTTTGATTCAGTTGTTGAGCTGCCTGTTCTGTTTTTCCTTCGATCCTCTCTTTTGGTGATTTATGAGATTTTGAGTTTCTTGTTGATTCTTGCTGTGGAGGTGCAAAATGGGTTGCTATGACATGGGTGATGCTCAAAAGCCACTTGGCTGGTAAACTCCAAGAGCAAACCAAGTTTTAATCAGAGATTTACTTTGTTGGCCTCCTCTGTTCCTCAGTTCAAGTTCTAGGGTTTAGATGAAGTGTTTGATTCCCTTGAGGATTTGGCTTGAGATTCTTACAGGGATGCTCTCAGATTGCTGCTAACTCAATTGCAAAATCTCATATGCAAAGGACTTGCAAATCTCAAGTATTTCAGGTTTTAGTGTTCCTTCCTGTAGTCTTCAGGCATTTCTAGGGTTTGGAGAAATCCCTTGTGTTCCTTCTTGGCTTGAGTTGATTTTTGGTCTGGGAGATCTCCTTGCTATTGCTAATATACTCCCAAAATTTCAAGGCCATAGGATCAAGGATGGAGGAGAAATTTGAGGTTTGGTGAAGCATCCTGTAACTTTCAGATTTTGTGTTCAAATCTGAAATTTGTGGTTCTAAGTTTATTTTTCTTGATCTTCTAGTCTCCTTTGGTTATTTTAGTCTCTATCTTACAGTTGTGGACTAAGAGTATCAAGGAGAAGCCACAAATTTCCCTCTTGTTTGAAGTCTGAAGTCCCTACAGGTTGCTGTCCAAAATTTTCAGTTTTCAGCCTTTACTTGTTGCATTCGGCCTGCAGTCTTGCTGCTGTTTTAGCTGCATTTTGGTCATCTTTTCTCCTTCAGTATAGCAGCTATTCTCCTCTCCAGTTTGCTGTCAGTTTTTCTTGGTTGGCTGTTCACTTTGGTTCAGATTTTCAGCATGCAGTTGTGCAGAAATTTCAGCATTAAGAATCCAGTTTCCTGCTGCAGTTTTTATTTATGAGTGGCTAGTTTTTTGCTCTGTTTTCAGTCCTTGTTAAAGTAGTTCGCAGCAGCTAATCTCCTCCTTTTTACTCTGTTTTCATAGCTATTATAGCTATCGGAGATTAGAGTCTTTTGAGAATACTTGTGGGGAACAATTTTAAAAGTCGACATTCACCCCCCTCTGTCGCCATTTCGGTCCTACAGGTCACCTTCGTTCCCTCGTTGGTCGGGTACATGTAGCAGCAAAAAATTGTTCCATGATAAGCCAGAGCATACCTAGAGGTTCTAAGCGTGAGTCCCTGTTTAAGGGCTCATCTTCTACAGGATGGCTAGCTGATAGGGACTTCAACTTTGTAACGCTCTATAATCGGGTTGTTACACCGTCTAACCATAATACATATAAAATGTCGAAAAAGATGAGGTCTAGCATGCAAACGCAAAAAATCCTCCGATTAAAGTATAGGATGGTAATAGTACTATGAGACCATATGAAGATTACCTCACGTTGTGTGATGAGTATTTGACTTTGTGCTTCGCTGTTGAGGTTTGATTTTGATTTTGTATCATTTGCACTCTCTGGTTTTGCTGTCAGGTGATCAGTGGTCTGACAGGCCATGGATGAGCGGTCTAACTGGGGAGTGGTTGGCCCATAGGTGGCGGTATATATTTTCTAAAGAGGTCTTTGTTTTGTTGAGCGAAGGTTTTGAGAGTGATGCGGCCGGTCGAAGGGGGCGGTCCAACTGGGGGTGCATCAAGCGGTTTGACTAGCATGGTTGCCACGGTTAGACCGCTCTCTTGTTATCAGAGTTTCACTAGGATTGACTGGGGCAATTTGATCGTCCGTTGGTTGGCAGTCAGACGTGACAGTGCTGAGTTGAGTGAGCTTAGTTGTGTCTCAGGTTGTATTGTTACTCTAGGAGCTTTTTGGGCGTCCTTGCATAGTGTTAGTCACAGTGGGAGTTCATATAAGTGTTAGTCATGGTAGAAGTCAATGCATTGTGTTAATTATGGGTGGGAGTGCTATGTAGTGTTTTCTAGTGAGAGTGAAGTGCATTTCATTTGTGTTTAGGATGATTGCTTGTTCTTTGTTGTGCAGGGCGCTTGGTGATTGTTTGCAGTCAATGGCAAGACCGAGACTAGGAGAGGAGCCCAAGGCTATGGAGGGTCGTGTAAGTCCAGGTGAGGTGTAACATCTTATTTTTCAGAGTTTATTTAAAGCTTTTAAAAGAAAACTTACCATTTGAATTTTTCTATAATTAATTAAAACTTAAATTAAAATCTTTATAAATTTAAAGAATTTAAATAGACGGTGACCGCACATGTAGAGCACAAATTTCACACTTGTTAAGGCATCGACGTAAGCGGTGAGGTCACCTTCGTTCACTCGTTGGCCGGGCACATATAGCAACAAAAAATTGTTCCATGATAAGCAGTGGCAGATTCAATGGGTGTTCGGATTTTGAAGTTAAGTTACTCGAATACGTTGATACCGTAGCGCACCGTCCCCCTCCCCACAAAACACCGATACAATGATACATGTATATAGATATAATAAAAATACATAAATTACAGAAATTAATGATTTCTTATGAGGAAATGGGTGACATAAGGTGAGCATAATTATATGAATTAAATAACAAATTATAGAGATAAATGAGAATTGTATATCTTGTTGATCTTGCCTTTTTTTGCTATTTCTGCATCAGCAAGAACTATCCATCTAAGAGGAAATTCTATGTTTCTTCTATGAAGCAAAACAGACCAAGAAAGAAAAATAAGTGAAGTAGGCAGGTCGGCTTCAAGGGCTAATGGGTCGGGTTTACTATGCTTACCGGGTCAGACACTGTTCATCGTGGGTCAGTCTTAAAGGTTATCAGGTTAGATGAACAGTAACTGAACGTTACTGTTCATCTTCAACCTCTTGCGCATGCACAGGAACCCAAAAACAGGGCAAAACAACGATGGCTCTAGGAGGCGCTCTAGAGGTCTACAACGAAATCTAGTAACATGGGTGGACTCCTAGGGCCTAAAGGGTTCCATTTTTGGGGTTGGCGGTGGCAGGGGAGGAGGCGTTCACCGGCGGTGAGGTCAAAAGCTCGGTACGGTGTTTGATGGCACAAGGGCTATAGGGGTGATCATCCTTGAAATTAGCAGGTATTTAACCATCTAGGGGTGGTCAGGATGGCTTGAGTGGTGGTAGTGTCAATTGGGGAGGCTCCTAGTGAGCGGTCCACGGCAAGGTGTCATGGCCGGGCGGCGAGCTTCAATGGCAGAGAAGAGGAGAGCTCGGGGAGCTAAGGCGATTGTTCAGGGAGGTTCCTGGGGCTTGAGGAGGCTATGGGTGAAAGTAATTGAAACGAAATCAACTGGATACAAAGAATTTGAAATTAGGCTCACTTGGGGAATTTCGGCGGTCGACCGAGTTGTAATGGCCGACGAGGGGTGTGTGGGTGTCTGAGGCTCACCTGGACGGTAATGCTACTCAAGGGAGGGCTAGGGTTTAAGCTGGTTTAGGTTATGGATCAAGAGGAAATCAAATCAAAACGAAATTCCAATTCTTTTTTAGAATTTGGTTTCGTTTCATGATCCAAATCGGAACCTAGAAAAAACTGCCGTCCACTACACGTCTTTAATAAAATTTCAGCAGATGTTGTCATAAAGCAAGTCACAGAAGGATGCTAAAGTAGTACAACTAGTGATGGCAATGAAGAATACAAAGAGAGAGGGAGGGAGAGAGAGATAGAAAGAGATGAGAATGACTGGATGGGAGGCGGAGAGAGAAATGAAGAGAGAGATGAGAATGGCTGGATGGGAGTCATGCATTATATTTAGATGTAATTCTCTGTAGATTATTTTGAATAAAATTTCAGCAGATGTTGTCATAAAGCAAGTCGCAGAAGGATGCTAAAGTACTACCACTAACGATGACAATGAAGAATACGAAGAGAGAGGGAGAGAGATAGAAAGAGATGAGAATGACTGGTGGGAAGAATACGAATAGAGAGGGAGGGAGAGATAGAAAGAGATATCAAGCTGGTTCGGCTCGGCTCGTTAGGAAAGAGGCTCAGCTCGACTCAGCTCATTAAGCTAACGAGCTAAAAGAGAAGATTGGCTCGTTGAAAAGCTCGAGCTCGACTCGTTAGGTGGAATATGCAAATTGCATCAATCCTATCACTCGTTAGGCTTGGCTCGTTAGGCTCGGCTTATTAGGCTCGTTATGTTCCAGATCTGTTTTTTCTGAATGATAACTTCTATGATTCTTTAGAATGATAGTGAAACATATACAATAGTAATTCTATGACTGAAATTACATCAAAAAGGAAAGAACATCTAATGTAGTAGATTCATAACAAAGTAAAAAAAACTTGTCAAGAAAACTCCAGTTCCGGTATGAGCAAATATGACATCTGATGGTTCCTTTCCATAGGTGAAATTAACAGAGAAAAGAGTAACGTGTACTTTAATAATACCTCTCAATGACTAAAGATGTGTGAAATTGGCATGCATACATACTACTACTGTTGTATGGAAACCTTCATGTCGTGATAGGCCGAAGACGCTGCCGAGCTGGGCCGACAGAGCCTAGCGAGCGGCTTGCGAGCTGGTTCGGCTCGGCTCGTTAACAGACCGAACTGAAACCCTGGCTCGGCTCAGTTCGTTTGTGCCATATGCCGAGTCAATCCGAGCCGAGCCTTTAACAAGCTGAGCTAGCTTATGAGCCTCGAGATTTTTTGTCACCCCTAAGAAAGAGATGAGAATGACTGGATGGGAGGCGGAGAGAGGAATGAAGAGTGAGAGATGAGCATGGCTGGATGGGAGTCATGTATTATATTTAGATATAATTCTCTGTAGATTATTTTGAATAAAATTTCAGCAGATGTTGTCATAAAGCAAGTCACAGAAGGATGCTAAAGTAGTACAACTAGCGATGGCAAAGAAGGATACAAAGACAGAGTGAGGGAGAGAGATAGAAAGAGATGAGAATGACAGGATGGGAGACGGAGAGAAATGAAGAGAGAGAGATGAGAATGGCTGGATGGGAGTCATGCATTATGTTTAGATATAATCCTCTGTAGATTATTTTGAATAAAATTTCAGCAGATATTGACCAGTCAGTCAAATTCAACAAATGACGCACAGTCTCCACAGGAACCAAATTTGACCGGCCGATCAACAGATCCTGATTTTTCTGCAAGAAGACAAAATGATCAGATCATATCGAGAAAACAGAAGAAAGTTACAAGCCATAAAGAAAAAGTGGAAATCTTTGGAAGACCAACTTGCACATGTCCATACTGTGAAGCTAGAATGTGGTATCAAGACCCACATTTGGACTCTGCTGTAAGGAAGACGAGGTAAAATTGCCACCAATGAAAAGAAAAAAAAACCTCCAGCATATCTTCAGCAGCTACTTCGGTATGACGAAAAAGGAGAATCATCAAATTATAGACAAAAACATCAGGTCCTATAATTCAATGTTTGCATTCACTTCAATGGGTGGCCACATTGACTACGAGATAAATAGACAAGGCGGTGGACCTTATGGTTTTCGGTTGAACGGCCAAAATTATCATCAAATTGGCACATCGCTCCCTAGAGATGGTGGCAATCCAAAGCTCACTCAGCTGTGCATTTGTGATACAGAAAATGAGGTCCAAAACAGAATGCATGCATCAACCTAGAAGGAAATGAAGCCACTAGACCAAAACATTGTATCCAGATTATTGAAATTATAAAATGGATTTCTAATGAAATATTAGATAAGAACTTGACAAATATAAGGATAAGTGTGCATCATTATTTAAAAACTTGATAAATACTTCTTACTCACTCTTGCTATTAAATCTCTCTCCTTTCAAAGCTATATTTAGCTAGGTTGTACTGAAGGATTGATAAGGATGGGGTGGAAAATAAAGGCACCTAGGGTACGAGATTGACGCTAATTGAGAGGTCAATGAGGTGAAAGTCATATACGGCAGTTGGAAGGATTAGGTGACTTGTAGTTTATTGTCCTGGGTCGGTTGGGTACTAAGTTATCTATTTTTTATTTGAAGTATCATATATCGTTAATTGTAAAGAACAGTTACTATCGAAATATCATCGGGCTAACTATATGTCCAAGATATTTAGCCCTGCATGGTTTGATATTGTAATAATAAAGTACATAGCATCTAATTATTATTCCGTTACAATACTCTGATAAACTTATTATTCGTTAGAACGGTGTTCTACCGAACAAATGAATAAAATTCGTTGACCAGTATTATTACCCTTTGTTAAGGCATGGGTTACCACATCGCACAACAATCTTTCAGGAAGAATTCCGTCATGAAGACCGCTTCAATTAAACACTTGATGCTTTTTTAGAGGAAGGCAGGCTTTATTAATCAACAATAACGTTCAAGGGTACATGACAACACTCGTGGAGGCTTTTTTAGAGGAGCCAACGATGTCTCGAAGGTCAAAGGACACGCACTCTTTGACAAAGAATGAGCGTCTCCGTTGGAGTAACACCCGTTTTAGTCCTGATCTCGTGCAGAATCGCGTTATAATTAAGCACGCCGATTCTGTTGCTTAAGTTCATTGGCCATCTCTAAGCAATCGGAGTCATGCACATCCGGATATCGGCGTCCATTGCCAGGGATAATCCTTCTGTGGGACCACATGGCAACTGAGAGGGGTAAATAATATCAACTCAAAATGTTTCTCTAAATATTCAAGATTCTATTATCAAATACTTATAGATGTGTAGAACATAGAATACTCAGCTAAAAATTTAAACCAACTAGCTTAAGTGAACAAAATTTGGAACCTAACCCTTCCCGGTAGTATGACAGCTGCTAAGTAAAACCAGACAAATAAATAGTATTTTGGCTCTATTTTAAATCCAAAAATCGATAGAACTTTTGATCCATAGATTCAAATGAAATGAAAATTTGCAGGGATCTTCTCTAGATTATCAAGAAACTATTCCAACAAACGATCATAAAAATCATGAACAAAGTTGAGACCTTTTTCAGTTTGAAGGAAAGGTACACCTACACCAAGTCAAAACCAAAATTGGTGAATACAACTTGCTGGTGGGTGGATGATGACTAAGATAGGTCTAGATGTATTTTCACATATTCCAACAAGTAAGAACACAAAAGAAATCATGTCAAAATCGCTCAGATCAAGAAATCACACTTTAAGACCAAATCAAACAAAACCGGGGTTTTTTTTACAAATGTGAAATCAAAGTGCCGAGATAGATGAAGATAGATTCTCATAAGTTATCTCCATCTCTTACACGTCCTTAGCACAGTAAGATCAAGAAAAGTGAAGATAAGAGAAGAGATCAAAATCAACCATCAAAAACAAGAGATAAACATGTAGCAGATCAAAGATTGATGTATTGTCACTTAAGGAGATAGGTTTTACAGCCACTTCACTTTGGAGGACAAAGAGCATACAATGCACTCACTCTCAATCCCAAACCCTAGAGAAGAGAGCACAAGAGATGAGTTGGATTGTTAACCACATGTCTCTATCCCAACCCCTTTTATAGGTGAGCAACTAGCCACCTATCACCCTTAATGGATACTAACCATTTAGTATAATGGGGAAAATCCAGTAACCCCACACACATGGATTTTAACCACATATATTTACTTATACACGTTTTTTAAAGTGCATAAGCATGTATCCGGTAAGTCCTTAACCTTGATCCGTCTTGATCACAGCTTCACCTTGACCTAAACCGCTCACCCAAATGCCACACATGCGCCACGGTTTTGATCCAAGGTGGTTCTCAGTATTTTGGTCAAACTACCAAAATACCATTCTTTGACCCAGTCTTCATCTTCCATTGCAAGCAATCGCCATGCTTACCACATGTAGGTGCACCACTAGCTTGCCACGTATTGCCAAGTCTCACCCATCCTAACTCCACTAAACCACGGTCACTTGACCCGTCCAAGCTACATGGCATCATCCTGCCGTTCGAACTCGCCTTCAATATTTTCCGCCTTTCTCTTGCCATGCTTGAGCTCACCGTCTCACCCAGCATCCTCGATCGTTCTGGGCCTCAACTCCTCCATGTGCCTAACCTCGATCCTCACCGTTGACCATAGTTGACTTTAAGCGTCCTTGCACATGTAAAGATAAAGAAATCATTTTCAAGCACAAGTTCTTCACAACTTGACCCACGTTAACCAAAACATACATCATGCAACTTTAATGCAAAGACCTAGGTTACCCAAACTCAATCCATGACTCAATTCCCCAAATCTCTATTTTTCTGGGAAGATCGGTAGTACCGCACTTACCATACCGGTACTACCGCTCCCCAAACCGGTACTAGCACACCTGCTGGACCTCTCTGGAAATAACATACCGTACTGTAGATCGAAACTACTGTCTTGTGGTACTACCGTACAAATACCTCCGGTACTACCGCATCAACACCTGCGATACTATCGATTTTTCTAGAACTTCTAGAAAATAGTCCAAACCAAAAATGATCTTTGCAAAATCAGTTAACCACTCCACAAAATTTGCAATAGTTCATCACAACAAAATCTTGGATCTTCTCACATTGTCCTTCAATTTTCCCCTTGATGAACCTATTGATAAGACTTAAAAAATGCAAATCGAAGGTGGTTTTAGAGAACGAAAGAAGAATTTTACAAAGAGAGCTCCAAATGATCAAAAAAGAATGTGATGAGCTGAAAATGACCATTTGTGACAAAGAGGGATAGAAGCTACTAAAAATACTAATTTTTTTTCACAAAAGGCTTCAAATCCACCAAATGAGTCGGGAAATCTCACTCTAGGTTCATATGAAATAACAAATGTTTGATTTGACCTTGGTCATGGTGAAAAGAGATCAAAAGCTCTGCTTAGCAAAATTTTGCACAAAACTCTAAATCATGCTCTAGATATGCATTTTTACCAATCTTTCTCCCCCTTTGATAATGAAGTCATCAAGATGCACAGAAAAAGATAGAGTATGACTAAAATGAAGTGAGTACATTTTATTCATTTTTAGCCTTAGGAGCTTAAAAATTATCCAAAGTGACTTTATAAGTATGACACTAAGTCATATTATGTGAAAGAGCTATCTAGATCATGGCAAACCATATATAGCAAAGCCAAAGCCAAAAGAGAAATACTCTGAAATTAAATGGATTTTAACTTGTCAAGTCGCTCAATATCATAGTTTAGCTAAAGGTATCCAAAAATAGGCCAAGCCATGTCAATATTCTAAATTGAACCAAGAAGCTACAATTGAGTCATTCTAGAGTGATACAAGTTTAAAAATCAAACACCTTGTTCAAGCACTTGATATTACTTGTAATTGAGTAAGTTTAGCACATTTGGCAATTTTGTAAGCTTATGTTTTGTTTTAGCTGAGCTTCATTATTTTTCACAAAATTTTGTTTTCTTAGCCATGTGCTAGATTTGAAACCTTACATGACCACCCCAAGCAAGAAGCTTAAGGAAGTGATCTTAGTGATTCAAAACTCCCCCTGAGTTCATGTCTAGTGCAGTGGCAAGTAGTCTCATAAGAACGAATTGGTGAGATAAGTTTTTTCTCACAAAAGAGTTCATTTTATATTTTCTTGACCTAGTTCAAGAACAAAGAGTTAATACTAACTCATGCTTCAATAAAGAACTAGCATAGCTCAATCTAAAGTTCAATTTAGATTCAAGACTCAACTTAGCTTATTTGACATGGTATGAATCATAAGAGGATCACTAGAGCAAAACTAATTACAAGACCCAATAAGACATAATTTAATTCAAGTTCCTCATATTTAATTAAGCTAGTATGGTAAAAACTAAGCTACATATAAAAGGACATGAATAACCTAGCAAGCTAGCACAAGATATGGTAAGATGTAAAGCTAGATATCATGTTATGCAAAGATAATAGTCAAAACTCTATGTATTTATATTATAATGCACATTGCTGAATTTAAAATACAAAATGATGCAATAAATATCCTAGCTCCCCTCAATGAGTCAATTTTAGGAACATTTTGGTTCAAGTTGAATTATGTCAACATTAAGCATAAGAAGATCTCAAATAAACTTCCCCTGAATCAAAGCAATAAGAGAGAGAGAAGAAACTTAAGAAAACGAATAAATGCCCATCCTTAAAGCATAGACAAGATAGAGGGATCACTATGGCTCAAACTCGCTCTCATCTACCCCATATGACTCTAGGACTATTATCTTGTCATCTGAACATAAGAGAATAAACATGCTCCCTGTCTACCCAGGGGGCCCAAACCTGCTAGACCTAAAAGAAATGAGTAAATACAACCTAGTGAGAAGAGAAGTAACTAATAAGCAACTTCCTAAGGTCACAAGATAAGAGGAATAAGTCTAAACAACATAGTATGAAACCAACCCTGGTTTATGCTAGGAAGAGTAACCTAAAAGCACTCAGAAGCAATGTGCAGAAAGAAGCAAATGAACATATAATACAGAAAATACATGATGCTCCCCCTTAGATGATGCCATAAGGACACATCACCCCAATATCTCCCTCACAAGGCCACGAATCTCGAGCTATCTAAAGGCTTGGTGAAAACATCAGCCAACTTGTGGTCATTCTCCATAAACTGAAGCACTATGTCACCCTTCTCCACATAGTCTCTAAGGAAATGATACTGAATATCTATGTACTTAGTCCTAGAGTACTGCACTGGGTTCTTGGCAATGTTAATGGTAGAAGTGTTATCACAGAAAAGTGGAATATTATTTATAGCTAACTCAAAGTCTTACAAGGTTGAAACAATCTAAAGCACCTGACTATAGCAACTAGCGGCTACAACATACTTGACCTCTGTGGTGGACAGTGCAACACTGGACTACTTGCTAAAAGATCAAGAAACAAGAGAAGTGCTAATGAATTGGCAAGTGCCTGAAGTGCTCTTCCTATCTATCCTACAACCAGCAAAGTCTACGTTGGAGTAGGCTCTAAGGGAAAGACAAGAAGCATAAGAGTATCAGATACCGTAGTCTAGAGTAGCTCGAAGGTACCCGAAGATGCGCTTCACTACCTGACGATAAGACACATGAGGAGAAGCCTGAAATTGAGCGCACAAATACACAACGAAGTGTATGTTCGACCTCGAAGCAATGAGGTACAGGAGGGAGCCAATCATGTTGCGTTACTCCTTCTGATCTATAGGCTCACCATCCGCATCAAAATTAAGTGTGGTCGAGGTCGCCATCAGAGTTAACACCGGCTTGCCATCACTCATGTCGAAACGTCTCAGGAGGTCTCAGTGTACTTGTCTTGATGCAAGAAGGTACTAAAGGATTGCGCGTAGGCTACGAGAGCAGAAAACAAAACTTTTCTACCGCGCACACAAGGACATCATGCTTAAGGAGGGATCATGGATCGTTACCACTAAACGCGCAACGCAACGGAAGAAGAGTTGGAGAAGCCGATCCAACCACGCGCGTCGAGGTAGTAGTGGAATTAGCCAGTCGTCCCGAACAGATCGTCTCCTCCACGCGATCAACTCACCACGAGCAGGAGTAGATCCAATCTGTAGGTTGTTGATGCCGATCAGCACCGCAACAAGCAGCACCTCCACCGGTATCCACACATCCGTGGCTGGAACGTCGATCGCGAGAGTACTAGCACTCGCGAGCGGCTAGGGTTTGGCTCGGGAGGTGGCGGCTAGGGTTATGCTAGAGTGTTAACCGCACCGTGTCCCCTCAGCCCCTCGCCTCCATATATATAGACCTCCTAACTTGGGCCTTGTGGACCAAGGCCCAATAGGAGTCTATTCGAATCTCTATCCGAACTGAGCCCACATCCGAATCATATTCGAATTAGTGTTCCAACCCGTTAAGTGTGCGACCCTGTAGGTTCACGTATACTTGGTCGCGACCCGGAAACGCCTTTCCGGTCACCCTGTTAATAGCGGCCTCTAGTAAGACATATTAACCCCAAAGTATACGTAAAGATCATATCGGCTGAACCTGTAATATTCTCATGTACGAATCCCTTTGCCTCACGTTATAGATTGAGCTGAAGGCGAGACCTGTGTCATCCTCTTAATAGCTCAACCACTCTCTCAATTCCGTGATGGATTATAAACTTGTGATTGACTCCTCAATCACCTTGGCATGGCCATGCACTTTCATAATCCATTACATCGAGGGGCCCAGATATATCTCTCCCATAAGGAGGGGCAAATTCTATCTTGATCATTCACATCCCACTACATGTTTCATGGCAAACCTGAAGACTATTTTTATGACTACCCAGTTACGGAGTAGTGTTTAGTAGTCCCAAAATAAGCTACTACGCATGTTGGGAACCATGATGATCTCAAGTCTAAGGATTCTACATAAACACTACTTGAGACCAACTGATGACACATGGAATCTCTGCAGTGTCTCATGGCGGGTCTATCCAACATATGTTCACTAACACATGTTCATATTATTGATTTGGTATCACCATACCATGATCCATGAGACATGATCATCAATTAATACATATGCTGATCTTTGAATCATATTTGTTCCTCATATGATATATGATCAGGGATCATTTAGAAATAACAACATTTTAGCATTAAGAGTCTCATGAATAAGTCACATACTCATTGATCAATAATGATAATGTCTATTTCAAGGAACAAAGTAATGTATCATAAACATAGTATGTGATATATATACAACATCTCCATGTTGCCTCTAGGGCATATCACTAACAGGTACCCTCCCGAGTCTACTTGATCTGGAATCCGAGGAAGAAACTCAAATCATCCATCATGCCCATCTCAAACTCTGTGCTCATGGCATCAGAAAACTAGGAAACAAGAGTATGGGAGGAGCCACCAAAGATGATATGATTAACATATATCTAAATAAGTAGAAAGTCATTGCCATGCCTATGAATGAACAAGATCTTATCTACCTTACCCATCTCAAACCTATGACTCAAAATATAGGACTTAAGTCTCTGATACCAAGATCTAGGGGCTTGCTTAAGTCCATACAAGGCTTTAGATATTTAGGGTTTTCAAAACCTCAAGGCTATTTAACATAAAAGTCTTCCTCAATATACCCATTGAGGAAGGCACTCTTGACATCAATATGGTACAGCTCGAAGCACTTAGACGCTACGAAGGCAAGTAAAATCGTAATGGCCTCTAGTCTAGCTACAGGGGTGGATGTCTTCTCAAAATCTAAACCCTATGAAAAATCCTGAGCTACCAGTCTATTCTTGTTTTGAATGACTACCCCAAACTTACTCTGCTTGTTCTTAAAGGCCTACTTAGTTCCTATAACATTATGACCACTAGGGGGCTCAACAAGCGACCAGACCATATTTCTTTCAAAGTTTTCTAACTCCTTATACATGGCATTGACCCAAGACTCATTAGACAGAGCATGACCAACATCCTTGGGTGCTAAAGTAGCAACATAACCAGAGTGTAGATAGAAATGAGATAAGCCAAATTTTGGATGCGTGGCACGCTATAGATCACCTATGATCTACTTAGGAGGATGTTTACGCTGAATGTGTTGGAGAGGTCCTAAATATGAAAAAATAGTGGCCTCTACCTCATGAGTTATGGAGGTAGAAGCAGAGCCACAAGCTCCAGAAGAGCTAGAAGGTAAGGGTTGATCTCCCTGAGGCGCAATGATAGAGGCAGGCTTATCAGGGATAGATGAGACTAGATTAGGTAAAGAATCTTCATCTCCATCATCCTTATTATCTAGAAAGATGGTCTCGGACAGCATAACTAGACCTAAGATATCTGGTATAGTACCAGAACTAGCTTCATCGAAGGTAACCTCACAAGTCTCTATTATCCTATTCGTCTCGTAGTTCTAAATCCTATAACCCCGCAAAGAAGTTGAGTAACCCAAAACGATACAGTCAGATGAGTATGACTCGAACTTATCTAGGTTCCCAGACTTTAGAATGAAACACTTGCAATCGAAAACACAAAAATACAAGAAATTGGGCTTTCGCCCATACCTCAACTCATAAGTAGTGTGATACAAGTGTGCCCTAAGAAAAACCTCTATTCGAAACATGGTACGCGATGACTATAGCATCAGCCCAAAACTTTCTAAGTGTACCATACTCATCTATCATCGTCCTAGCCATCTCGACCAAGATACATTTCTTCTTCTCCATAACGCCATTTTGCTAAGGGACGTGTGGAGAAGAGAACTGATACTCTACACCTATCTCATCACAAAAGCTCTCAAAGTAGTTCTTAAACTACATGCCATTGTCACTGCGAATTACTTGTAAGGCACCAGAGAGTTCAACAGACAACCTACCGAACAATACCCAAAAATGACTGAAGGTTTCATCCTTCGAGGTACAAAAACACTCATGAGAACCTCGAGAACTCATCAACCATGATAAGAATGTACTACTTCCTACCCACCGACTACACTCTAACTGGACCAATAGTGTCCATATGAAGAAGCTGTCCTGGTGCATCGGTCATAGTCACAGTGACTGGAGGATGAGAAGTGGCAACCATCTTGTCATACCAGCAAGGAGCACAAACTAAGCCTTTGACCATCTTAAGTGTAGGTAGGTCACGAATGAGACTATGGCCGCTAACTTGGGTCAAGTGATCAAAGCCAATGTGACCAAGTGTCCTATGCCAAAAAGAGAGATCATGGGATTCTGAAGCAACTAAGCATATGAGAGAATCACCAAAAGACTCGACAAAATCAGCACAAAAGATCCTCCCAAACCTAGAAATCCCGCAAACTAGACTTCTTGAAGAATCAAGAATTTTACAAGTATTTTTCTTAAAGCTTAACTCAAAATCGTCATCGGTAAGCTGAGAAACAGATAGCAAATTATAATGCAGCTTACCCCCACGAGGCCCATTTTTAACTCTGTTTGGCCAAATTAGACACTAATAAAATCCTAGATAGCCTAACCACTGTCGCAAACCAAAACTCAATACTATTTCAAACTAAGCCTAACCATGTTCAAATCCACACTAATTATTCATGCCCATTTCCATTGGTAAAAGCCTATTTAACCCGTTTATACCCTTTTAATAACTTCTAACCATCTTTGCCATTTCAGTTCCATTTTGCCAAACTAAACTCTGATAAAAGCTAAATCAAGTCGAGCCCACCACAGTAACCCAACCCTATTCATAGCTTGAGCCGATACTATTCCAATCCAAAACTGGTACTGCCCTAAACCTGTCACTATTCACAGAAACCCATTTAACACAATATAGCCATCTCGACCATCCTGAGCTCCTCTAACCCATTTTCAACTCCGTTCAGCCAAACCAAGCACCGCTTAAACCCTATTTGACCAACCCATTTCTTTTGTGTCTTTTCCCATTATTTTATTACATTTTGTTCCCAACTTGCATTCTGCAAATCACGAACTTATCTGTATACATTTTCCCATGCCAGTATTCGAACGCAACGAGTTGATCAATGGAAGAACTACAGGAGTAATTAAAGCAGTTGACGTCGAACCCGAAGCCTACAGGGAAATAATCGGAGACTATGGATAAAGAGGTAAGTCACATGTTTTTTTTATCATGTTGAACCTACATCCTTTAATTATTTAATTGTTAGTAATTTCATTATTTTTATTTATGAAATGTTATTTATTTAAAATATTCGTTTAGAATGACATGATGACTAGTTATGTCCTAACACTGGAAAAGCCATATTTTACTTGATGGCCAAATTCACCTTGACAAGCCTTAGTATTAGTAATTACTATAAAACTTATCGTGATAGATTAGCAACTCAAATGTTTCACACTACTAAGTATTTCGACATTTTGCAGATAGATTTATAAAATTGTATTAGGGTTAAGGATGAATCATACAAAGCCATTAGATGATTGGAGTCCACGACCTTACTCTAGGAAGGAAACTTGGGATGGATTGGTGGCAATGCCTTAATGCACTGGGTTATTGGTTTGTGGATGGCTACCTCATTGGTGAAAAGTAAGGACTAGGATCATTTGCTGAGTAAAGGACACAGAAATAATTCAACCACATGTTTTAACTTGTCAAACCTGGTCTAGTAACTGTTGAAATCAATTGAATATCTAATGGAGGGTACGCTGTTCCCGAAAGCGAACAACCCAAGGGGGTGGTATGGGAGTGGTAAAATCATACTTGACAAGAGTTGGTCCACTCAGAATCAGGTGGTAATGTTCACATTGGCCAGTGGATACCCGAGAATGTGTGATCCATAACCTATCGGGTAGAGACTAGAAAGAGGAGAGCAGTGAAAGACTTTATTTTCTCAACTCGGCTGCATGTTATCTGTTACGTGTCTGAACATTGAGAGTTTGAAAAATCTTGTGGGTAAAGTTGGGCAACTCTGTAGAGTATAACAAAGGGTATTCGAATACACTGTGCTCCTAGTAAATGGAGATGTATTTCATGGGTGATTCCAATAACAAGGCATAAGTAGAATTTTATGAATTTTTTATATGGAAATTGTGGATATCAACCCCCTTTCTATTAATTAAATACTGTTTTACTATTTTAGAAATATAAAGTTCTTTACCAATAAACATGCATCCACTAATATTACATTATACATGTGACCATCTGTTTGAACTTCTTGCATATTAGTTATATAGCCTTCCCATGTGACATGTTAAGTAGCTGGTGTACTCAATCTTGCTTAATTCCATTAGACCAGATATCGGAAAAGGAAAGGATGCTTCAAGCTTTTGTGTTAGGATAATGACCACACTCAAGCATTCCTGTGGGGATTTCTTCGGTTCTTCTGAATGTAAGTTAAGTTTTAGGTTTGGACACCTGTATTGTTGCTAAAGTTGACCTTTAGGTCTTATTTAAACCAAGTTAACCCTTTTAAAAGTTCATAAGCATGCATGATACTTCTTTTGTCCGCAACTGAACTCCTGGGGCTGTTGCGGGACATATGATGGCCCTGTTCCCAAAAATGGGGTTGTTACAGAGTGGTATTAGAGTAGGCTTGGCTGTAGACAAGGACGGCAATTCAATAAATATATGGTAGTGGTGAGGGCCTCAGCCCAATAAACCGGCAGCATGTGGGCATTGAAAAGAAGCGTGTGGATGCTATTGTTGAGGATGCAAAGAACATGCTCAGTCTTGCCATTTTGCTGCGAGGTGTAAGGACAAGAGATTCAAAAGAATGCCGTGTTGAAAAGATACTGGGAGAGAGAGTGGTTCACAAATTCTGCACCATTGTCAGCCTGAATCGATTTTAGAGAAGTGCCAAACTGAGTTTTGATGTATGCGTGAAAATGGACGAGAGTAGAATAAACATCTGAATTTCATTTGAGGGGAAAGGTCCAACAATAATAGTAAAATCTTCAACTATGACCAAATAGTATTGAGTATTGACAAACTAAGACACTTAGAACTGGAGAGGTCCAAACATCGCAATGAACTAACTCAAATGGTGAGGAAGACAAAGTAGTGGAACTACTAAAGGGAAGACACACATGTTTGCCAAGTTGACAGGCATGGCATAGAGTGCAATCTAACTTATTACATGTAATGAGCGAAGACTTGGGTAAAGTGTCGAGGGCGGCGGCGCTGAGGTGCCTTAGACGCTAGTGCCAAGTAGACGGCGGTGTAGTGATGGAGAGGAGCATATGTGCTGTGGAAGAGGCATGCTGCAGCACAAAAGTGTAAAGATCGCCAGTGCTATTGCACTGAAGAATCTCGCACCGGGTCTGGAGGTCCTTAACAAAAAAACCACAAGAGTCAAATTCAATGGTACAAGAATTATCCCGAGTAAAATATCGGACAGAGATAAGATTTTTAAGAAGGGACGGAACAAGAAGAACATTGTTGAGAGCAAAGTTGGTGGAAGGTGTAGGAAGGAGAGCACTGTCACTAACCGAAATCGGCATGCAAGCACCGTTACCAACTGTGACAGAGGAGGGATAGGGTAAAGGTATTGGCGACGTGAGCATACTATCATTGGTAGTCATGTGTGCCTTGGCACCGGAGTCAACGACCCAAGGGCTCGAGGTTTGTGTGGACAGACCGTTCATGGCGGAGATGAGGCTAGCCTGGTCCCAGGAAGGCTGAGTAGCCGTCTGTGGAGACACGTAGAAGAGGGCGAATGCCGTGTGGTATGCCTAGGGATGCACCGGGGGCTTGAATGAACATAAACTTGGTTGCAGTTCCCTCAAATTGGCAAATGCATGGGTTTGACCATCCGATCTACACAAATGCCACTTATCCTTATCCTGTATTGCAAACCAGATCCTCCTCTATGTTGTGAATCCTTCGATTGCATTGCAACTAGCAACTAGCAAAATGCCATGTTAAGTTTTTTGTGATACTGAAAATTGTTGTACTGTCATTGTAAACTTTTTCTTGGAACTGGAAATTAATGAGATTTCTGTATGTATATGGGGTACTTTGCTGTTGCTTGATCTTTGCTAATAATTCACATAGCTGGCAAAATCATTGGTGTAAATTCCTTCTTTTAATGTTCACTCATTTGACATTGTGTAGTATTTCTATTTACAATGCTTTTATAATACAGTAGCACTTGACATTTGAATATGATTATTTTTATTACGAATCAAATCTGATATAATTTAAGGTGCATTAGAAAGTATAAAACTAAAATGCATACGGTAGGTTACGTTATGATTCGGTATCAAGTTGGGTTTGATTGTGTAGTGAATCATGGCAGCAGGCTACTATCATTTCATTTTAGGTTGTTCTCTCTGTCCTTTGTGTAGAAAGGATTTTGAGCCATACCCAAGGGTAATATGCTATTTAGTGCTTTTTTGCCTATATGTTAAAAAAATTAATGATACACTCCACCATCATATGTTCTTTATTTCCTTCGTTATTCTCCATTTGTTTGTTAGGAACCTGCTATCATTTTTTTCTCTAAAATGGTAATATACAAAGCGTGCATGATGATTTGAGTTGCTCAAATTGATACAGTGCCTAAGTTGTTTTGTTGATGAATTTAACAATTGGCTTTGAGAATAGAATTCACTCAATTCAGCAAGTCACAACAGATTGTTATTTCAAAAATCCCTGTATTTGTGTGTGCATGTGTGTTTCCCATGTATGTTCCCTCCATATGTGTCATGCGTGCATTCTGTGTATATTATAGTTGTGCTAAAACTTAGTTTCGATGTAAAAAATTAGTTTTTTTTAACATCACAGGCAGTGCAATACCTTCATTGTGCATGAGTATGGGTTTCCGTTGCAACTCATGGACACTTGGCAAGTTCTCTTCTCTACTAATATAACATGGATATTTGTCTGTTCACCTCCCCTCCGTCTCGGCCTCTTCGCCGATGTAACAACCACCACCAACAACTCCTCCTAGGCCCGCTCCCGCCACCACCCTCCTCCTCGCGCTCCTCGTTGCTATCGCCTTTCCGCCCTCGGTGGTGTGGAGATCCACTCCAAGTTCTGAATCGAGTGTTGCACCTGCAAATCGAGGGATGGCGGCTGCGTCTCTTGGGACCGCAAGATCGTCCTCAACTTGGTCATCCCCAGTGGATCCATAAGCGCCTCCTCATCCTTCGCACTTTTGCTCCCTCCTCTCCGCAATTTCCTGCCACAAAATCGTGCTTTGAGCGATATTTGCCATGGCGGCAGGGTGTGTTGGGACTCAAAGCGGTAGGGTGGCGTCGCTAATGGCGCGGTGGTGGAGGTAGAGGAGAATGACACGTAGGCTATGCAGGACCATACGGGATCCCCCATCATCACCATCAACAAGTGCGCCACGTACGTGCTCTATGCCATCACCTACATCAGGGTAAACCCTTCACTTATTCTTCCTAACATGGAAAACTTTGGTTTCTAACAAATTGTTATTGTACACTGTATGAGTTTGTGCTTTTATCAGAGTATTGAATTAGTTCTTATCACTTGACGCCTCTGGCCCCTCTCTACCTTGCGATGTTGGATGGTATGTTGATGATTATTGTGCTGTAGGTAGGGGCGGAGCTAGGATTTGGACATAGAGGGGCAAACAGATGATAATTTTTTCACCAAGAAAGTGTCAATCACAAAAAAATATAACATAACAATACAAAAGAAAGTTACATTTATATTAATTTACATTTGGCTCTATGCCTAGCAAGAAGATCATAGATGTCAATAATTTAATCAAAAGTGAATTTCGCTCACTCATGAGAAGGACCAAATGAATACTTTACAAGATAATTACTAAAATACTTAATGGCTAATCAAGGGAGACACAGGCTGTAGGTAGGTTTTGGACCAGGGGGATTGGTCTTAATTACTTAGGTCCATTCCTTCAAAAAAAAAAGCCACTACTTAGGTGTAGTACTCTAGCAGAAGGTACTATTTTCAAGCTCTTGGCAGTGCTTAGATATGAGAGGCAATGACATGGTATTATGCCATTTTTCTAATGTGAGCTTACCTATATGGTACATGTCCTCTTGAGCATATCATGATCAATTGGAAGGTAGAAAATGGTTGCAAGTCATATCTTGGTTGTCCTAAAATAATTAGAATCGTGAGGATGACGCTGCACTCAACAGTATTTTGTCCACAATGGTTTTTATAATCTTTCTATTAAGCTAATGAATGGACGTTACGAAATTGGTTTCTTAACATGCTGTTTTCTGTTCGTTTCTGAGAGCTATTGTGAACTATATTATAGGGAATACCAGCTAAATAAGTAGATTTCAGATGGCCTGACCATTGATTCATTGTTTTCTGACTATTGTTTTAATCCATTTTTGTTTATTCAGTAGGCATGGTAGGCATAATGAACAGTGATCTGGGAGGACTGGCAGGAGGACCTATGAGAGACTATGTGGAGGTATCCCCATGTTGGTAATGAGTAATTGACGGTGGTTTAGTGAGTTTGAGTTTGTTTTGGGTATTCTAGGGTTGAGTACCTTTACTTGCGCTAATATGGATTATGCAGTTTCGTGTGGTGCTATGTGATGGTTTCCTTGTCTGTGTGACTGCAGGACTTCGGAGCTAGGTCATGGTGAGGCAAAGAGGACCGGGACTAGGCACAGGAGGTGTTGAGGTCCAGACGGTCGGCGATGCTGAAGATGATCGAGCCTGGTGAGATGGTTGCGAGTCGGGAGACGAGGAACCAAAACTGGAGCTACCGGTGACTGACACGACGGGCGACGACGGGAGAACCGGGACAAGGCTCAGGGAGGAGTCGGAGGTCCAGAACGGTTGGATGTCGGTTGCGGTCGTACGTGACGGAACAGACCAAGACTAGACTCAGGAGGAGTCGGAGGTCTCGGTCGGTGTCGGGTGGACACGACGGGCAGCGGCGAGAGGATCGGGACTAGACTTAGGAAGGAGTTGAGGTCCAGACGGTCAGGATGCCAGGTGCGGTCGTGTGCAGCGAAGCGGACCGGACTAGGCTCAGGGAGGAGTCGAGGTCCAGTCGGTCAAAGGTGCCGGTTGCGGGAAGCTTCCGGGAAGGTGCTTGAGGGGCATAATGGTATTTTGACTCAAGCAATGGAGGTCGAGGCAGATTTCCCTCCAAAAATCTGGTTTGACCCCCCTTTCCTCATTTGTGGTGTGAGGTTTGAGTGGGTGGAGTATGACACTTCTTGTATTTCTCCTTGTGGGTGTGCCCTTAGTGTTAAAAGGAGAGGGTTGTGTAGCAAGAAGGTCATGCATTTAGTTTAGAGCAGCTCATTCCTTCCTGTAGAGAGAGATGAGAATGAGCAGGAGAGTGCTCTAGGTGTGTTTGTGAGCTCCCTTCTCAAGCATGTAGTGAGAAGGTTGCAATCCTTTGTATTAATCATGTATGGGGACGTAGTTCACCTACTTGTCATCATTCATCTCCATTCCAATAAATACATTTGAGTTCTTGAGGGTTTTTCAGTTCATTTCTCATTTTCTGATGCTCTCTGCTCATTTTCTCTTCTTTGATGTTTGAGCTGTTTCCTTTAGTTTGGAGTAGCAAAATGGATTACTCAGTGATGGGATGAAGTCTCTAGATCTTTTGGTTAGACAAATTCCCTAGAGTTCAATTGAAAAATCAAGATTCCATTTTGCTCAATTTCCTCTGTTTCATAGAATCTAGGGTTTCATGTCAGGGCAACCTTGGCTTTCTTGATTTCTCCTTTCAAGATGGGCTGAGGTTCATGCCATAAAGCACTGAGATCATATTCAGTAGAAATGCAAAGTCTCTCGAGCAAAGAACTAGCAATTGATGAGGAATTTGAAAATTAGCTCCTCTCCCTACTCATTTTTCGGATTTCAGCAAGAAACTTGATTCTTTGCTCAGTTGATGAATTCTTTTGTTCCCTGAGGGCTTGATGCTATATCAAACATATTCTTGCTCTTGTGGTCTGAGGAGAAACCCCTCTTGTCATAAATTTGATTGAAATCTCAAGTTTCAGCTTTTTCAGAACTGCTGTCTGTTCTGCTCTCGGGGAGGCCGGTCTGACCGGACCTTACATGGCGGTCAGACCGCCCAATCAACACCGGTCAGACCGGCCCCAAGCGGTCAGACCGGCCTGTGCCGAGCGGTCAGACCGGCCTGGCTTTGGTGGTCTGACCGGCCAGACATTTCTCTGCTGAGATGATTTCTTTTCTGGACATTGTATTTTCTGTTTTGTGTTAGTTCGCTTGCCTATGCTTCTTTCTCAGTTAGAGTAAATTTCCAGTAAGCTTTTCTTCTTCCACTTCATAGTTATACATAGCTATCAGAGTGGAGTTTCCTTGTGGATACTTTTGAGGGGCGAATTTTAAAGAGGCACCATTCACCCCCCCTCTGTTCCCATTCCAATCCTACAATTGGTATCAGAGCCGGTTAGCTCTTCTTGATAGATTTTTAACCGGTCTGTGAGCCACGGCAACGGATAAATATTCCACCAAGCCCCCGATCTTCGATGGGATGGACTATGCCTTTTGGAAGAGTCAAATGAAGACCTACATTCGGGCCCAGGGCTATGCGATTTGGCGCAAGGTCAAATTTCGCTTTGTTGTTCCTGCCGATGAGAACATCAATGCCGGGAATATGGCCGATGTTGAGGCAAATGCTAAGGCAAGGAACATCATCATTCAAGGTTTGAGCTGAAATGAGTTTGATCGTATTTCTTATCTTTTATCAGCCTTCGATATTTGGGAGACCCTCGATGCTTACCATGAGGGCACCATCCAAATAAAGACGGTGCGACAGGACCAATTCAAGCGAGATTACAACAAGTTTGAAATACTCGCTGGAGAGTCCTTGGATGAATGCTTTGCGAGATTTCACAAGATTTTGAGCAACCTCCGAGCGGTCGGTCTCACATACCCCGACTCGGACAACGCTCGCCAGATGCTCTCAGCTCTTGATTTGCGCGTTTGGGAGATGAAAGTGACCACTATCAAGGACACGACGAACCTTTCGACTTTGACTCTTGATGCGTTTTATTCACGCCTCAAGACTCACGAGATTGATATTGTCTCTCGCAAGTCAAAGTCTCAGTCGATGGCTTTGGTCACCGATCCCAGTCCTGCCTCTAGTTCTTCTGTTGACACTCTCTCGGGTTTCTCCTTAGCTGCTCTGTGTGATATTAATGATGAGCATCTAGATCAGCTTTCGGAGACCCAACTAGCTCTCTTGGCCAGAAAATTTTCTCATGCTTACAAGAGAGCTAGAGAGAGAAAGAGAGGAGGATGAGCGATCTGCTTCGAGTGTGGTGGCCCCAACCACGTTCGGGCAAACTACCCCAAGTTGGAGGGCAAGAACGACTACGGCGGTTCGAGCAAGAACATCTACACCGACAAGAACCGCTTCAAGAAGCCCCTAAGCAAAGGGAAGAAGTTCCGCAACTTTGGCAAAACCAAGAAGCTCTTCAATCGTGTCCTCACTGCTTTCGACGACGTCGACCTCAGCGAGGTGGAGGGGTGGAGCGACGACGATGGGAAGGATGATCAAGATCCTAAGGATGGCGAGGATTTCAGCGGCATGTGCTTCATGGCCCTTGAGGGTGAGATCAGCGACGTTAACGACAGCGAGCTCTACTCCAACTCCGATGAGGTATACCTCTCCTATGACCAACTTAATGAAGCTTTTCTTAAGCTAGGAGGATTTCATGCTAGATCTAGAGCTAGGTGTAGCGAGTTGGAGAAGGAAGTAGAGAGATTATCACGGGAGCTTACTTCACTTATATCTGCTCCCTCCTGTGGCGAATGTGAAACATGCTGTGCTTTGCTTGGTGATATGGAGAAGCTAAGGACCTCTCATGATAGTGTGTCTTCTGAGCTAGATCTGCTTAAGGTTGAGAATGTTAGTCTTTTGGCTGAATTAGAGATGAGTAGGACCGCTGTTATTTCATCTTCTATTGTTGAGACTACTTCTTGCACCTCATGTGAGGACAAGGGGAATGCCTTTAGAGGTCTTTATACCATGCTTCTCAATCTGCCCGAGACTTGTAAAAGTTGCAATAATTTAAAGATGAATCTAAAATGGGCAGATCATAAAATTGCTGAATTACAAGCTTTTCTACTTGAGCCTATTGCTTCTTGTGTGAATTGTCCTAAGCTGAATGCTGAGCTTGAAGCTGTCTCTAAGCAGTTTCAAGAATTAGTTGATGACAATAACAAATTGGCTAAGTTTTCTTCTAAGGATCATGTTAGCTCACCATGCAATAATTGTAACAAACTAAAATCTGACTTGGTTGCATTGGATGAAAGATGCGTGAAGCTAAACTAAGGACCTACTAGAGAAGTCACCATCAGTTGCTTGTAATGTGTGTTGTGGGAAGAAGCAAAAGGGTTTGGTAGAGACGCCTAGTGACGTGAACCAAATTGCTAGCAGTAGGACTGTCCCTTCTGAGTCGGCTGTGCGTGCACAAGCCATCCGTTACTCTGCTGTTGGTTCTTCCTCTACTCCCTTACCTTCTGCTGTCTCTTCTTCCCCCTGTTCTTCTTGCACCTCTCTCTTTTGGGAGTGTCAGTACCTTATGAACACTCTCGAGAGATTTGTAGCAGGCAAGAAGAAGCTAAATCTTATTCTAGACCAATCTAAGATTTGCAAATTCAATCAAGGTCTAGGATACGATTTTTATGAGAATATGAGGAAGCATCCAACCGCTGTTCTTAGACCCTTAGCAGCAGGTGTGATCAAGATAGAGTCCAGATCAGAGAAAGTGCAATTCAAATCAGCGGGCTTTGTCAGGGGATTTCTGACAGCAAGATGATTCCACCTGTCGCTTCGACCTCTCAGAAGGTGAAGTATCACTGCACCTTCTGTCAGAAGAATAGACACTCGATCGAGAGATGCTTCAGGCGCGCCAAAATCGCGCGTAGAGACCGTGTTGAGGCACTTAGGCGTATTCAAGGTCAGCCCCAAGCCTGAGTGCACCTAAGATCAACACGAGGTCTAGGACTGTCCAGCTTGATGGATTTGGGCAGCATCGAGGACTTGGTTTTTCTTAGTCTTTTGGTTTTCGTCCTCGATATGCCTTTGGTCGTGATTTCCACCGTTCGAAGGGTAGATCTCGTTTTCCCCCATAGATATGGCTACCCGCGGCGAGCTCAGCGTGTTGTTGGTGCTCCGACTCGCTCCCCCGTAGCATTCGGACCCAACAACAGCTTCAGGTCTGCACATGGACCTTCTACTCCTTTGAGCGACAGAGAGCGTAGGGTAGATAGAGGTCAGTCGTATGTAGCTACTTCTTCTGCTCAACGTGTTACTCAGTATTGGGTGCCAAAATCACTCTTGATTTATCCAGTACTGAGCCTTTACTCTCTGTTTGACTCAGGTCCCCGGGCTGGGAAGGGAAAGGTTTGGCTTGTAGACTCCGGTTGTTCTCGTCATATGATCGGAGACTCTCGTTGGTTCTCTTCCTTAGCTCGTGCTCCAGGTGATAGACTATCACTTTGGAGACGTTTCGTCTGGGCGTGTCATCGCGAAAGGTATTGTGCGCGTTATGATTCTTTTATTTTGAAAGATGTTGCCTTGGTTAGTAAGCTGCAGTACAATTTGCTTTCAGTCTCTCACTTACCGATGACGGTTATGAGGTGAGCTTCAAGAAAAACAATTGCAAAATTCTTGATTTTTCGGGTAGTCTGGTCTACGAGATTTCTCGTTATGGGAAAATCTTTCGTCCTGATTTTGTTGCGTCTTCTAGTGATCCTCTCAGGTATTTAGTTGCTTCTGAGTCCCGCGACCTTACTTTCTAGCATAGGAGACTTGGTCATAAAAGATTTGACCATTTGACCGAGTTAGCGGCCACGACCTCATTCGTGGTTTGCCGAAACTCAAGATGGTCAAGATCTTTTTTTGCGTTCCATACCGGCACGGCAAGATGGTTGTC